>CANTUR010001072.1:0-748786 GCA_947683625.1 Mallotus nudiflorus
TTTTTATGTAAATTGTATACTTGAGTCTTATTTATTTACTCTAGATACTGCAGAGTAGTTATGAATTAAAGTATTTGTTTTAAAGAGATGTATTATAGTAAAACTGGATTTGTATAAAGATTATACATTTATGAGATTATATATGCGATGTGATGAGTTTTGAATTATATCCAGTTGAGATGGATGATATTGTAATATTTATGATTTTTATTTCCGCTGCACATATATATATTATATGGTTATTGTTATTGCATGATTTATTTTTATTTTTAGGCTTGCTACGGGTTCGGATTCGAAAGAATTCCCGTTCCCTAGCGCCGGTCATGACTCCTGTTTTGGGTCGTGACAAAGTTGGTATCAGAGCGAAGTTGGTATCAGAGCGAAGTTCGTATCAGAATGGAGTTCTGTGTCAGGGCTTAGTTATGTGAGTTGTGGCCCTAGTTTTAAAGTTGTGTTTTCTGTTGGACTACTGCAGTGTATTAGGTTCGAGTATGTCTTGATAAGTATTCCTTGCTGTAGTTTTCAGCGTTATTCCTCCGTTGTCTGTTTTGTCTGAATCTTTCCGTTTGTCTTTTCAGAATGAGGAGGCGAGCGCGTGTCGCTCCACCGGTCGTTGAGGCCGAGGATGATGAGTCTTTTCAGGATGAGGTTTTACCTCCTGAGCAGCCAGTTAGACGTAGAGGTCGTGGCAGGGGTAGACCTCGAGGAGCGGCAGGTCGCCGTAGGCAGAGAGAGTTACAGGACGAGGAGCCTGTTGAGCCTGAATTTGATATTCCTGTTCCTCCAGTTGTTCAGCCTGTTCAGCCTGCCTATCAGCAGGGTATGTCTGACCCTGAGGCAGCTTTGTTCTATGCCCGAGTTGGCAGGATTGTTTTTGATGGTACTTCTGATCCTTTAGATTTTCTGCATGCGATTAAGACTAGGACTCGGACTGCTCATACCGAGTACCAGCGGATCATGATTGTTGAGTTATCTGTTGAGGGACCAGCCTTGGATTGGTTTATTCAGATGATCCAGCCCTATATGATGACGATGACATGGGCTCAGTTTCGAGAGCGATTCATGAGGAGATTTTGTCCAGAGCCTCTTCGTTTGAGCTATCGTCTCCGTTTGACCAGTATTTCTCGTGGAGATCGATCAGTAGAGGAGTATACCCGAGAGTTTCTTCGTCTGGGTAGATATGCTGAGGATCTGATGCGAGATCAGTATTTCGCTGTTACTACCTATGTTACTGGTTTGGGTTCAGCTTTTGCTGGTATGCCTACAGCAGGTCTTACTCTGGAGTCTGTGATTGAGCTAGCTAAGGAGATCGAGCTGAGGTTAGTTAGGCAGGGAGCGATGCCTGATTATTACCAGTTGGGAGTTCAGTCGAGTGGATTGCAGGCTACTCCGTATTCGAGTTTTCATGTTGGATCGAGTAGTCAGCAGCGAGGTTCGACTCAGCAGAGTCAGAGACAGCAGCAGCAAGTGCATCGGAGCAGTAGACATGGTCGTGGAGGTCAGCGTAGATCGTTCAGATTTGGGTCAGGTGCTTTCGAGCAGCAGCAGTGGTCGTAGTTCTGGATCAGCGGCCAGTGTTTGTCAGACTTGTGGTAGAGTCCATCAAGGACCGTGTTATCTGACACCGTTGACATGCTTCAGGTGCGGGCAGACAGGACATTTTGCCAGATCTTATCCTTATTCTGGATATCAGCAGCAGCAGATTCCGCGATTCCCACAGCAGTCGATTGCTAGTGCTACACCTATGCCATTTCAGTTGCCACCAGCCCAGCATCAGAGTTCTACTCAGTTTGTTCCACAGCAGAGTCGTGGTAGAGGTACTAGAGGAGGTACCCGAGGCGTTGGCCAGGCTTCTACCAGTCAGCAGGGAGGTCGAGGCCAGGCCAGAGTCTTCCATCTGACTCCGCTAGATGCTCAAGCATCTAATGCAGTCGTGGCAGGTATTCTTTCTGTTTGTTACCTGGATGCTTTGGTTTTGTTTGATCCGGGTGCCACACATTCGTTTGTTTCTCCTGTTTTTGCTTCTAAATCTTGTTGGCAAGCTTCGAGGATGGCTTTTCCTTTGTCTGTTGCCACTCCTCTGAGCGATTCTTTGGACACCGATATTGTTCTTTCTGGTTGTCCAGTTCTCGTGGGAGATAGAGAATTACCCGCTGATTTGATTTTGTTGGATGTGATGGAGTTCGATGTTATTTTGGGAATGGATTGGTTGTCTCAGTACTATGCCGTGGTAGATTGCAGGAATAAGGAGGTGATTTTTAGAATTCCTGGTGAAGTAGATTTTAGGTTTGTTGGTGATAGGAGTTCAGCACCTTAGAATCTTATTTCTGTTATTACGGCTAGGAAGTTATTGAGGAAAGGTTGTCAGGGATATTTGGCATTGGTCAGGGATACGTCAGTGGAGAAGTTGTCACTCACAGATGTTCCTGTTGCTTGTGAGTTTCCTGATGTTTTTCCCGAGGAGTTGCCAGGTTTACCACCTCATAGAGAGATTGAGTTCTGTATTGATGTGGTACCAGGTACTACTTCTATATCTATGACACCCTATCGTATGGCTCCTGCAGAGTTGAGAGAGTTGAAGGAGCAGTTGCAAGAGTTGTTGGATAAAGGTTTCATTAGACCTAGTGTTTCTCCTTGGGGTGCACCAGTCCTGTTTGTGAAGAAGAAGGATGGTACCCTGAGACTGTGCATTGATTACAGAGAGCTGAATAAGGTGACAGTGAAGAACAAGTATCCTCTCCCGAGGATAGATGATTTGTTTGATCAGTTACAAGGTGCACAATTCTTTTCTAAGGTCGACTTGAGGTCGGGTTATCATCAGCTGCGGATCAGTGAAGCTGATATTCCTAAGACAGCATTCCGCACTCGATATGGTCATTATGAGTTTCTGGTGATGTCTTTTGGTTTGACTAATGCACCAGCAGCTTTTATGGATCTGATGAACAGAGTATTCCGACCGTATGTGGATCAGTTTGTGGTAGTCTTCATTGATGATATACTGGTATATTCGAGGAGTATGGAAGAGCATGTATATCACTTGAGGATTGTACTACAGACACTGAGAGATCATCAGCTTTATGCTAAATTCTCGAAGTGTGATTTCTGGATGGAGAGTGTTTCTTTTCTTGGACACGTAGTGTCTAAAGAAGGTATTCGGGTTGATCCACAGAAGATTGAAGCAGTATCTGAGTGGCCTAGACCTACTTCAGTTACTGAGATTCGGAGTTTTCTGGGTTTAGCCGGGTATTATAGGCGGTTTGTGCAGGATTTTTCCAGGATAGCAGCCCCTATGACTCGCTTGACTCAGAAGAATGTTAGATTTGAGTGGTCAGAAGCTTGTGAGAATAGTTTTCAGTTGTTGAAGGAGAAGTTGACCACAGCGCCAGTATTAGCTTTGCCTAATAGTGTGGATAAGTTCACAGTTTACTGTGATGCCTCTAGAATTGGTCTTGGTTGTGTGTTGATGCAGAATGGAAGGGTGATAGCCTATGCTTCGAGGCAGTTGAAGAAGCATGAGCAGAACTATCCTACACATGATCTGGAGATGGCTGCAGTGATCTTTGCTTTGAAGATTTGGAGACATTATTTGTACAGGGTGACTTGTGAGATATTTACTGATCACAAGAGCCTTAAGTACATTTTTCAGCAGCGAGATTTGAATCTGAGGCAGAGAAGATGGTTGGAATTGTTGAAGGATTATGATTGCGAGATTCTTTACCATCCGGGTAAAGCTAATGTGGTAGCAGATGCCTTGAGTAGGAAGTCTTCAGGTAGTCTTGCTCACATTGGTGTTGAGAGAAGACCATTGATCCAGGAATTGCATTTGATGGTGGATCAAGGTCTGATGATGAAGATCAGTAGATCAGGTGGACTGTTAGCTCAGTTTAAAGTACGATCTGTACTGAGGGGATAGGATTAAAGCAGCTCAGAGCCGAGATCCTATTCTGGAAGAGCTTGCAGAGAATGTCAGAGCAGCGAAGTTCACTGATTTCATGCTCGATGATGATGGTGTGTTGTGGATCAGTGGTAGACTGTGTGTTCCTGATGTGGATGATTTGAGAGAAGAGATTTTAGAGGAAGCACATTCTACAGCTTACAGCGTTCATCCAGGTGTTACTAAGATGTACCACAGTATCAGAGATCTATACTGGTGGGATGGATTGAAGAAGGATGTTGCTGATTATGTTGCTAAGTGCTTGACGTGTCAGCAAGTGAAAGCCGAACATCAGAAGCCTTCTGGGAAGCTTCAGCCTCTTCCTATTCCCGAGTGGAAGTGGGAAAGGATAGCTATGGATTTTGTGGTCGGTTTACCTCGTTCGAAGGATGGATACGATTCCATCTGGGTGATTGTAGACAGATTGACGAAGTCTGCACATTTCTTGCCTGTGAAAGCCACATATTCAGTTGCTAGATTGGCGAAGTTGTACGTGAAGCATATTGTGTGCCTTCATGGAGTACCTGTGTCCATTGTGTCAGATAGAGGTTCGGTGTTCACTTCTCGTTTTTGGCAGAAGTTGCAAGAAGCGATGGGCACTAGGTTGGATTTCAGTACTGCTTTTCATCCTCAGATAGATGGTCAGTCTGAGAGGACGATCCAGACACTGGAAGATATGTTGAGGATGTGTGTCATGGATTTGGGAGGTAGCTGGGATGATCATTTGTCGCTTGTTGAATTTGCATATAATAACAGCTACCATAGCAGTATTGGCATGGCACCGTATGAGGCGTTGTATGGAAGGAAGTGTAGATCCCCGTTGAGTTGGGATGAGATTGGTGAGAGAGTTTTGACTGGACCGGAGATGGTTCAAGATGCTGCAGAGAAAGTCGCCGTGATCAAGCGTAGATTAGAGACCGCAGTTAGTAGACAGAAGAGTTATGCGGATCCTAGGCGCAGAGATGTGGAGTTTCAGGTTGGAGATTTCGTTTTTCTGAAAGTATCTCCGATGAAGGGTGTGATGAGATTTGGTAGGAAGGGTAAGTTAGCACCGAGATACATTGGACCGTTTGAGATTCTGGAGAGAATTGGCACTGTTGCATATCGGTTGGATTTGCCTCCGAGTATGTCACAAGTGCATCCAGTATTTCATATCTCGATGTTGAGGAAGTATATCTCAGATCCTTCACACGTGTTACAACCTGACAGTGTGGAAGTGAGTGAAGATTTGACGTTTGTGGAAGAACCTGTGGCGATCGTTGATTTTCAAGTTCGACAGTTGCGATCGAAGCAGATTCCGATGGTCAAGGTTTTGTGGCGTAGCGACAGAGTTGAAGAGCATACGTGGGAGACTGAAGCTGAGATGCGAGCTTCTTACCCGTATCTCTTTCCTTCCTGATTCTGTAATCTTGTTTTTAGAATTCGGGGACGAATTCCTGTAAGGGGGGAAGACTGTAATATCCCGTGTTTTTTAAAATAATTTTTACACTGTACCGGGATATACAGTGTCAATAATTTTTATGCATTATACGATGTTTTTATGAGTTAATATGTATTTTAAACCTATTTTAATTACTGTCTATTATTTTCAGTATTTTACGTAAAATTTTCCCGGGACTTTCATTTTCGGGAAAATTTTCACGTAAACAATGTATTATTAATTATTTTAAATGTATTTACGGGTTTGCATGAACTCATACATATTTTTAAATTATTAAATAAAGCCTGTGTGTGTATATTTATTTAATTAGGGTTTATTATTACCCTAATATTTTATTATTTATTTATTATTATTTGATTATTTTATTTATTATTAAATTATTAAAATTTATTATTTTATTATTATTTATTTATTAATATTTAATTATTTTAATTTATTTTATTTTTTTTCTTTTTCTTTTTTTTTTCTTTTCCTTTTTCTTTCTTTTTCTTTTTCTTTCTCTTTCCTTTTTCTTTCTTTTTCTTTTTCTTCTTCTTCTTCTTCTTCTTCCCGCGTGAGCGCCGGCCACATTCCTCACCGCCGTTTCTCCCTCCTCCGGCCACCGTTTTCGACACCGTCGGTCTCTATCTTCTCCTTGAGCTCCGGTGAGTGTTATTCTAGCTTTGGTTTGAGCTAAAATGGTCTAGAATTGCTTAGGTTTCGATTTGAAGTTTTCAGCCACTTTTGGTTTTTGATTTTTTTGAGCTTCAATTTGGATGATTCATGGAAACTTCCTTCACAAATGTTGTTCCTGGTAGTTTAATCTTCATGTATGAATTTTTACAGAATTTTTGGAGGTTGTTTGGATTTTTGGGTATTTTTGAATATTTTAATATTATTTTCTAATTTTCGGAAATTAATTATTTAAATTATGAAATTGGAGTTTATGGTTGAATTAGGTGTTGAAATGAATTATAGGAATTTATTTGGAATTTTTATGAATTTCTAAGTATTTATTTTTAATTATTGAAGTTTATGTGATTTTGTAAAATTAAGTTAATTGTGTTTTAAATTGAATTTAATTGGTTAATTGAGTTTAATTATTAATATTATTGATGAATATGTTGAGAAAATTAATTTTGGATAATTGTATGATTTTTGGTGAATTTTTGAAGTAATTTAGGTATATATATATATATATAGGGGTATTTTGGTAATTTTACCCTAAATTGTCTAAAAATGTAATTTAATTGGTTTTAATAGTTATTTAAGGTATAAAAATGATTTCTATAAATTATTTGGTATTTTTAACTAATTAAAATTATTTTTCGGGAATTATTTTCAATTATATATATAATATACGGTTTTTCAAATAAAATGAGTTTTAATCGGTTTTTATAGTGTTTCAAGGTTAATTATGTAATTTTTTACCTATGAAATGTATTTTTATGATTTAAGGATATTTTTGGTATATTTGAATATATATTCTGTGTTTGTGGACCCCGGTCGACAGATTGTAGTCTGGAGTCCGACCGAGGGGTTGTGATTGATTATGGTGTTTATTTTTGAAGTATATTTTCTTTGCAGGGTCGGCTCTACTCTTTTGAGTAGAGAGATGGTCCGTTTTACAGGGGAGGTTCTGCCGGATTTCCGGTAGAATTCTCGTAAAACGTGATATCCAGTCGAACCCTAATTTTCGATTCTGTATTTAATACTCTAGATTGAATTCTAGGATTTCTGTTAGGGTTATTCTGATGTCGAGTAATTATTTCTTGTTTAGTTGCGCCGAGACCGAGGGTTAGTGGACCAGGCCCGTCGGACCTGTCTCGTGGAGCGCATTAGGTGAGTTACTATATTATATATATATGCTTAGGATGCATGATTTAGAAAATGCATGTTTTATCTTTACTAAATATGCATAAATAACATGATTTATATTCAAGTATATTTTTGGTATATAATTGGTATATAATAAATTATATACATGTTTTATTAATAAAATATATTTAAAATGTTTTTAAATATATTTTTAATTTAATTTGTGATTTGATTGGATTTATTTGACATATATATACTCAAAATATTCCTGGTTTATGTTTGGTATATTTTCGGTATATATATGGTTTATATTGCTATTTCATTTATATCCATGCATCATTTATTTTGTGAATGAATGTTTTATATTTAAGAATGAAGGATATCAATAGAACGTGCTACCTAGTGGGCAGCACTAGGACCGAGTACGTACCGGTACGCCTATAGTATTTAGGCTATTATACTAACTTATTTGTGGATATTGATTTGATTATGATTATTGATATGTGAGATGTGGTTTGTGGGTGTGATTGCTGGAGCTCGGTTGACCAAGTGTCTCGGGGCCAATCACACTGGCAGTCAGACTGCTGGAGCTCGGTTGACTTAGTGTCTCGGGGGCCAGTCTACTGTCCAAATGGATTAAGTGGATATATTTGGAATCAGTGAGCCTGTATGGCTAGAGTGTTGTTTAACACTATTTTCTGAGGTTGCGATATTCTAGGGTTCTATATAATCCTTCATAAAAGTTGATTTTCAGACAAAATATATAAAATGATTTTTCTGCATCTGTATGAACTTGCCTGTATATATACATATTACTCATATACTGTTGACTGTATGCATTATTACTTAGAGTGTATGTATATATACTATAGTAATTCACTCAGTAAGGTCTGACTCCCCTCCGTTGACTATTTTTCAGGAGAGTCAACTTCCTCAGACCTCAGTAGCAGGTCGATACGCCGGATTTCTTCCGCCCCGGCTTCTTTATGTAAATTGTATACTTGAGTCTTATTTATTTACTCTAGATACTGCAGTAGTTATGAATTAAAGTATTTGTTTTAAAGAGATGTATTATAGTAAAACTGGATTTGTATAAAGATTATACATTTATGAGATTATATATGCGATGTGATGAGTTTTGAATTATATCCAGTTGAGATGGATGATATTGTAATATTTATGATTTTTATTTCCGCTGCACATATATATATTATATGGTTATTATTATTGCATGATTTATTTTTATTTTTAAGCTTGCTACGGGTTCCGGATTCGAAAGAATTCCCGTTCCCTAGCGCCGGTCATGACTCCTGTTTTGGGTCGTGACAAAAAGAGTAGAGCCGACCCTGCAAAGAAACACACTTCGAAAATAAACACCACATCTCATTCACAACCCCTCGGTCGGACTCCAGACTACAATCTATCGACCGGGGTCCACAACACAGAAAATTTCAGGAATACCAAAAATATCCTTAAATCACAGAAATACATTTTATAGGTAGAAATTACGTAATTAACCTTGAAATACTGTAAAAACCAATAAAAACTCATTTTATTAGAAAAACCGTATATTATATATATAATTGAAAATAATTTACGAAAAATATTTTTAATTAGTTAAAAATACCAAATAATTTATAGAAATCATTTTTATATCTTAATTAACTATTAAAACCAATTAAATTACATTTTTAGCCAATTTAGGGTAAAATTACCAAAATACCCCTATATATATAAATATACTTAAATTACTTCAAAAATTCACCAAAAATTATACAATTATCCAAAATTAATTTTCTCAACATATTTATCAATAATATCAATAATTAAACTCAATTATCCAATTAATTTCAAATAAAAACACATTTAACCTAATTTTCTCAAATTCACATAAACTTTAATAATTCAAAATAAATACTTAATAATTCATAAAAATTCCAAATAAATTCCTATAATTCATTTCAACACCTAATTTAACCATAAACTCCAATTTCACAATTTAAATAATTAATTTCCAAAATTTAGAAAATAATATTAAAATATTCAAAAATACCCAAAAATCCAAACAATCTCCAAAAATTCTACAAAAATTCATACATGTAGATTAAGCTACTAGGATCAACATTTGTGAAGGGAGTTTTCATGAATCAATCAATTCGAAGCTCAAAAAAATCAAAAACCCTAATGTGACCGAAATCAAAAATTCGAAACCTAACCAATTCTAGACCAATTCAGCTCAAACCAAAGCTAGAATCACACTCACCGGACCTCAAGGAGTCGATGAAGACCGGCGGTGTCGAAAATGGTGGCCGGAATCGGTGAGGGAAGAAGAAGATGCAACTCTCGGCTTCCGGCGAAATCAAGCTTCCCCGACGCCGGAAATGAGCTTTGCAGGCGGTGGAACGGCTAGAGGAAGGTGGTGGCACACCGGACGGCACACCCATGGTGAAGGAACGGCACGGCAGGGACCGGAATGGCGAAGGGAATCGGTCGGAGAAGAAAGGGATAATCGGGGGCAAAATGGTAATTTTACAATTCTTTTGATTTTTGACAATTTTAAATGTATATATGTATATATATATATATACTTTACACTATATATTAAAATAATATTAAATTACACACATCAAATATACACCACACACATAAAATTTAATATTTTAATAATTTATACTAAATAAAATTAATTAAATAACAATAAAACAAATAAATAATTAATAAAATATTAGGGTAATACTAAACCCTAATTAATAAATATACACACACATAGTCTTTATTTAGTAATTTAAAAATACGTATGAGTTCATGCAAGTCCGAAAATATATTTAAAATAATTAATAATACATTGTTTACGTGAAAATTTCCCCGAAAATGCAAGTCCCGGGAAAATTTTACGTAAAACACTGTATATAAAACATAGTAATTAATAATAGGTTTAAAATACATATCAACTCGTGAAAATATCATAATATATATACAAAAATTATTGACGCTGCATATCCCGGTACAGTGTAAAAATATTTAAAAACATGGGATATTACAGTCCTCCCCCCTTACAAGAATTCGTCCCCGAATTCCAGAAAACAAGATCAAGAAGGAAAGAGATACGGGTAAGAAGCTCGCATCTCAGCTTCAGTCTCCCACGTATGCTCCTCAACTCTATCGCTACGCCACAGAACCTTGACCATCGGAATCTGCTTCGAACGCAACTGTCGAACTTGAAAATCAACGATCGCCATAGGTTCTTCTACAAACGTCAAATCTTCACTCACTTCTACACTATCTGGCTACAACACGTGAGAAGGGTCTGAGATATACTTCCTTAATATCGAGATATGAAATACTGGATGCACCTGTGACATACTCGGAGGCAAATCCAACCGATATGCAACAGTGCCAACTCTCTCCAGAATCTCAAACGGTCCAATATATCTCGGTGCTAACTTACCCTTCCTGCCAAATCTCATCACACCCTTCATCGGAGATACCTTCAGAAAAACAAAATCTCCAACCTGAAACTCCACATCTCTGCGCCTAGGATCCGTATAACTCTTCTGCCTACTAACTGCGGTCTCTAATCTCCGCTTAATCAAGGCAACTTTCTCTGCAGCATCCTGAACCATCTCAGGTCCAGTCAAAGCTCTCTCACCAATCTCATCCCAACTCAAAGGGGATCTACACTTCCTTCCATACAATGCCTCATACGGTGCCATGCCAATACTGCTATGGTAGCTGTTATTATATGCAAACTCAATAAGCGACAAATGATCATCCCAGCTACCTCCCAAATCCAAGACACACATCCTCAACATATCTTCCAATGTCTGGATCGTCCTCTCAGACTGGCCATCTGTCTGAGGATGAAAAGCAGTACTGAAATCCAACCTAGTGCCCATCGCTTCCTGCAACTTCTGCCAGAAACGAGAAGTAAACACCGAACCTCTATCTGACACAATGGACACAGGTACTCCATGAAGGCACACAATATGCTTCACATACAACTTCGCCAATCTAGCAACTGAATAAGTGGCTTTCACAGGCAAGAAATGTGCAGACTTCGTCAATCTGTCTACAATCACCCAGATGGAATCGTATCCATCCTTCGAACGAGGTAAACCGACCACAAAATCCATAGCTATCCTTTCCCACTTCCACTCGGGAATAGGAAGAGGCTGAAGCTTCCCAAAAGGCTTCTGATTTTCGGCTTTCACTTGCTAACACGTCAAGCACTTAGCAACAAAATCAGCGACATCCTTCTTCAATCCGTCCCACCAGTATAAATCTCTGATACTGTGGTACATCTTAGTAACACCTGGATGAACGTTGTAGGCTGTAGAATGTGCTTCCTCTAGGATCTCTTCTCTCAAGGCATCCACATCAGGAACACACAATCTACCACTGATCCACAACACACCATCATCATTGAGTGTGAAATCAGTGAACTTCCCTGCTCTGACATTCTCTGTAAGCTCTTCTAGAATAGGATCTCGGCTCTGAGCTGCTTTAATCCTATCCCTCTGTACAGATCGCACTTTAAACTAAGCTAGCAGTCCACCTGATCTATTGATCTTCATCATCAGACCTTGATCCACCAACAGATGCAATTCATGGATCAATGGTCTCCTCTCAACACTGATGTGAGCAAGACTACCTGAGGACTTCCTACTCAAGGCATCTGCTACCACATTAGCTTTACCCGAATGATATAAGATCTCGCAATCATAATCCTTCAACAATTCCAACCATCTCCTCTACCTCAAATTCAGATCTCTTTGCTGAAAAATGTACTTAAGGCTCTTGTGATCAGTAAATATCTCACAAGTCACCCCGTACAAATAATGTCTCCAAATCTTCATAGCAAAGATCACTGCAGCCATCTCCAAGTCATGTGTAGGATAGTTCTGCTCATGCTTCTTCAACTGCCTCGAAGCATAGGCTATCACTCTTCCATTCTGCATCAATACACAACCAAGACCAATTCTAGAGGCATCACAGTAAACTGTGAACTTATCCACACTATTAGGCAAAGCTAATACTGGTGCTGTGGTCAACTTCTCCTTCAACAACTGAAAACTATTCTCACAAGCTTCTGACCACTCGAATCTAACATTCTTCTGAGTCAAGCGAGTCATAGGGGTTGCTATCTTGGAAAAATCTTGCACAAACCGCCTATAATACCCGGCTAAACCTAGAAAACTCCGAATCTCTGTAACAGAAGTAGGTCTAGGCCATTCAGGCACTGCCTCAACCTTCTGTGGATCAACCTGAATACCTTCTTTAGACACTACGTGTCCAAGAAAAGAAACACTCTCCATCCAGAAATCACACTTCGAGAATTTAGCATAAAGCTGATGATCTCTTAATGTCTGTAGTACAATCCTCAAGTGATATACATGCTCTTCCATACTCCTCGAATATACCAGTATATCATCAATGAAGACTACTACAAACTGATCCACATACGGTCTGAATACCCTATTCATCAGGTCCATAAAAGCTGCTGGTGCATTAGTCAAACCAAAAGACATCACCATAAACTCATAATGGCCATATCGAGTGCGGAACGCTGTCTTAGGAATATCAGCTTCACTGATCCGCAGCTGATGATAACCCGACCTCAAGTCAACCTTAGAAAAGAACTGTGCACCCTGTAGCTGATCAAACAAATCATCTATCCTCGGGAGAGGATACTTATTCTTCACTGTCACCTTATTCAACTCTCTATAATCAATGCACAGTCTTAGGGTACCATCCTTCTTCTTCACAAACAGGACTGGTGCACCCCAAGGAGAAACACTGGGTCTAATAAAACCTTTATCCAATAACTCTTGCAACTGCTCCTTCAACTCTTTCAACTCTGCAGGAGCCATACGATAGGGTGGCATAGATATAGGAGTAGTACCTGGAACCACATCTATACAGAACTCAATCTCTCTGTGAGGTGGTAAACCTGGCAACTCCTCGGGAAAAACATCAGGAAACTCACAAGCAACAGGAACATCTGTGAGTGACAACTTCTCCACTGACGTATCCCTGACCAATGCCAAATATCCCTGACAACCTTTCCTCAACAACTTCCTAGCCGTAATAACAGAAATAAGATTCTGAGGTGCTGAACTCCTATCACCCACAAACTTAAAATCTACTTCACCAGGAATTCTGAACGTCACCTCTTTATTCCTGCAATCTACCACGGCAAAGTGCTGAGATAACCAATCCATTCCCAAAATAACATCAAACTCCATCACATCCAACAAAATCAAATCGACGGGTAATTCTCTATCTCCCACGAGAACTGGACAACCAGAAAGAACAATATCGGTGTCCAAAGAATCGCTCAGAGGAGTGGCAACAGACAAAGGAAAAGCCATCCTCGAAGCTTGCCAACAAGATTTAGAAGCAAAAATAGGAGAAACAAATGAATGCGTGGCACTTGGATCAAACAAAACCCAAGCATCCAGGTAACAAACAGAAATAATACCTGCCACGACTGCATTAGATGCCTGAGCATCTAGCTGAGTCAGATGGAAAACTCTGGCCTGACCTCGACCTCCCTGCTGACTGGTAGAAGCCTGGCCAACACCTCTGGCACCTCCTCTAGTACCTCTACCACGACTCTGCTGTGGAACAAATTGAGTAGAACTCTGATGCTGGGCTGGTGGTAACTGAAATGGCACGGGTGCAGCACTAGCAATCGACTGCTGTGGGAATCGCGGAATCTGCTATTGCTGATACCCAGAATAAGGACACGATCTAGCAAAATGTCCTGTCTGCCCGCATCTGAAGCATGTCAACGGTGTCAGATAACACGGTCCCTGATGGACTCTACCACAAGTCTGGCAAACACTGGCCGCTGATCCAGAACTACGACCACTGCTGCTGCTTGAAGCACCTGACCCAAATCTGAATGATCTACGCTGACCTCCACGGCCATGTCTACTGCTCCGATGCACTCGCTGCTGCTGTCTCTGACTCTGCTGAGTCGAACCTCGCTGCTGACTACTCGAACCAACATGAAAACTCGAATACGGAGTAGCCTGCAATCCACTCGACTGAACTCCTAGCTGGTAATAATCAGGCATCACTCCCTGCCTAACTAGCCTCAACTCAATCTCCTTAGCTAACTCGATCACAGACTCGAGAGTAAGACCTGCTGTAGGCATACCAGCAAAAGCTGAACCCAAACTAGTAACGTACGTAGTGACCGCGAAATACTGATCTCGCATCAGATCCTCAGCATATCTACCCAAACGAAGAAACTCTCGGGTATACTCCTCTACAGATCGATCTCCATGAGAAATACTAGTCAGTCAAAGACGATAGCTCAAACGAAGAGGCTCTGGACAGAATCTCCTCATAAATCGCTCTCGAAACTGAGTCCAGGTCATCGTCATCATATAGGGTTGGATCATCTGAATAAACCAATCTAGAGCTGGTCCCTCAACAGACAACTCTACGATCATGATCCGTTGGTACTCGGTGTGAGCAGTCCGAGTCCTAGTCTCAATCGCATGCAGAAAATCTAATGGATCGGAAGTCCCATCGAACGCAATCCTACCAACTCGGGCATAGAACAAAGCTGCCTCAGGGTCAGACATACCCTGCTGATAGGCAGGCTGAACAGGCTGAACAACAGGAGGAACAGGAACATCAAATTCAGGCTCAACAGGCTCCTCGTCCTGTAACTCTCTCTGCCTACGGCGACTTGCCGCTCCTCGAGGTCTACCTCTGCCACGACCTCTACGTCTAACTGGCTGCTTAGGAGGTAAAACCTCGTCTTGAAAAGACTCATCATCCTCGGCCTCAACGACCGGTGGAGTGACACGCGCTCGCCTCCTCAGACTGAAAAGACAAATGGAAATATTCAGACAAAACAGACAACGGAGGAATAACGCTGAAAACTACAGCAAGGAATACTTATCAAGACATACTCGAACCTAATACACTGCAGTAGTTCAACAGAAAACACAACTTGAAAACTAGGGCCACAACTCACATAACTAAGCCCTGACACAGAACTCCGCTCTGATACCAACTTTGTCACGACCCAAAACAGGGGCCATGACCCGTCCTAGGGAACGGGAATTCTTTCGAATCCGGAACCCGTAGCAAGCCTAAAAATAAAATAAATCATGCAATAATAACCATACTCATATAATATGCAGCGAAAATAAAAATCATAATATCATAATATTATTTAATCAACTGGATTTAAATCAAATCTCATCTCATAGATACATAATCTTTTAATATAAATCCAGTTTCAATATAATACATCTCTTTAAAATAAAATACATGAAATCCAATACTTTAATTCACGACTACTGCCGTGTCTAGATAAAATAAATAAGACTCAAGTAGATAATTTACACAAAGAAGCCGGGGCGGAAGAAATCCGGCGTATCGACCTGCTACTGAGGTCTGAAGAAGTTGACTCTCCTGAAAAACAGTCAACGGAGGGGAGTCAGACCTCACTGAGTGAATTACTATAATATATATACATACACTAAATGATAATGCATACAGTCAACGGTATATATCTACTATGTATATATACAGGCAAATACACACAGATGCAATAAAATCATTTTATATATTTTATCTGAAAATCATCTTTTATGAAGGATCATATAGAACCCTAAGATATCGTAACCTCGGAAAATAGTGTTAGACAACACTCTAGCCATACAGGCTCACTGAATCCAAATATATCCACTTAATCCATTTGGACAGTAGACTGGCCCCGAGACACTAAGTCAACCGAGCTCCAGCAGTCTGACTGCCAGTGTGATTGGCCCCGAGACACTTGGTCAACCGAGCTCCAGCAATCACACCTCCAAACCATATCTCACACATCAAATAATTATAATCAATCAATATCCACAAATAAGTTAGTAATATAGCCTAATACTATAGGCGTACCGGTACGTACTCAGTCCTAGTGCTGCCCACTAGGTAGCACGTTCTATCGATATCCTTCATTAATAAATAAATCATACATTTACAAAATAAATGATGCATGAATTTAAATAAAACAACAATATAAACCATATATATACTGAAAATATACCAAAAGTAAACCAGGTATATTTCGAGTATATATATGTCGAATGAATTCAATCAAATTATAAATTAAGTTGAAAATATATTTAAAAACATTTTAAATATATTTTATTTACAAAACATGTATATAATTTAATATATATACTAAAAATAAACCAAAAATATACTTAATATAAACTTAAGAAATAATCAAATTATTTATGCATATTTAATTAACATAAAACATGCATTTCTAAATCATGCATCCTAAAGCATATATATATAAAATAGTAACTCACCTAGTGCGCTCCACGAGACGGGTCCGACGGGCCTGGACCATTAGCCCTCGGTCTCGGTGCAACTAAACAAGAAATAAATAATCGACATCAGAATAACCCTAACACAAATCCTAGAATTCGATCTAGAGTATTTAAATACGGAAACAGAATTAGAAATTAGGGTTCGACTGGATATCACGTTTTACGAGAATTCTACCGAAAATTCGGCAGAACCTCCCCTGTAAAACGGACATCTCTCTACTCAAAAGAGTAGAGCCGACCCTGCAAAGAAACACACTTCGAAAATAAACACCACATCTCATTCACAACCCCTCGGTCGGACTCCAGACTACAATCTATCGATCGGGGTCCACAACACAGAAAATTCCAGGAATACCAAAAATATCCTTAAATCACAGAAATACATTTTATAGGTAGAAATTACGTAATTAACCTTGAAATACTGTAAAAACCAATAAAAACTCATTTTATTAGAAAAACCGTATATTATATATATAATTGAAAATAATTTACGAAAAATAGTTTTAATTAGTTAAAAATACCAAATAATTTATAGAAATCATTTTTATATCTTAATTAACTATTAAAACCAATTAAATTACATTTTTAGCCAATTTAGGGTAAAATTACCAAAATACCCCTATATATATAAATATACTTAAATTACTTCAAAAATTCACCAAAAATTATACAATTATCCAAAATTAATTTTCTCAACATATTTATCAATAATATCAATAATTAAACTCAATTATCCAATTAATTTCAAATAAAAACACATTTAACCTAATTTTCTCAAATTCACATAAACTTTAATAATTCAAAATAAATACTTAATAATTCATAAAAATTCCAAATAAATTCCTATAATTCATTTCAACACCTAATTTAACCATAAACTCCAATTTCACAATTTAAATAATTAATTTCCAAAATTTAGAAAATAATATTAAAATATTCAAAAATACCCAAAAATCCAAACAATCTCCAAAAATTCTACAAAAATTCATACATGTAGATTAAGCTACTAGGATCAACATTTGTGAAGGGAGTTTTAATGAATCAATCAATTCAAAGCTCAAAAAAATCAAAAACCCTAATGTGACCGAAATCAAAAATTCGAAACCTAACCAATTCTAGACCAATTCAGCTCAAACCAAAGCTAGAATCACACTCACCGGACCTCAAGGAGTCGATGAAGACCGACGGTGTCGAAAATGGTGGCCGGAATCGGTGAGGGAAGAAGAAGATGCAACTCTCGGCTTCCGACGAAATCAAGCTTCCCCGATGCCGGAAATGAGCTCTGCAGGCGGCGGAACGGCTAGAGGAAGGTGGTGGCACACCGGACGGCACACCCACGGTGAAGGAACGGCACGGCAGCGACCGGAATGGCGAAGGGAATCGGTCGGAGAAGAAAGGGATAATCGGGGGCAAAATGGTAATTTTACAATTCTTTTGATTTTTGACAATTTTAAATGTATATATGTATATATATATATAATTTACACTATATATTAAAATAATATTAAATTACACACATCAAATATACACCACACACATAAAATTTAATATTTTAATAATTTATACTAAATAAAATTAATTAAATAACAATAAAACAAATAAATAATTAATAAAATATTAGGGTAATACTAAACCCTAATTAATAAATATACACACACATAGTCTTTATTTAGTAATTTAAAAATACGTATGAGTTCATGCAAGTCCGAAAATATATTTAAAATAATTAATAATACATTGTTTATGTGAAAATTTCCCCGAAAATGCAAGTCCCGGGAAAATTTTACGTAAAACACTGTATATAAAACACAGTAATTAAAAATAGGTTTAAAATACATATCAACTCGTGAAAATATCATAATATATATACAAAAATTATTGACGCTGCATATCCCGGTACAGTGTAAAAATATTTAAAAACACGGGATATTACACTTCTCGAACTGGTGCTATCTTTGCCCCTAGATCTCCATCCAAAGAATCTTTTTTCCTAAGCCAAATATGATTCTTTATGAACCTTAAATTTGTATAACTCTTTGAAATTTTGGATTCCTAAATCCCTTAGCTTCTTTAACAGTGCTAGAACACATCCTTCTATTGCCAGCACTAGTTGGTTTGACTTATAATGTTTATGCCTCATTTGAGATAATTTTCCTCTCTAACGAGTTAGGTTATCAGTGAAGGACTTGCCAAACCTTTGCTTAATGTTTTATAAATCCCTCAAAGAAACCTCCAATTGAACATTGAGGCTGTATTGTTTCAAAAATACATCATATAGTTCTTTCCAATCAGACTAAATGTGTGGTTCCAAAATATAGTACCAATGGATTGGTGTGCCCTTTAATGACATAGGGAACTATTTGACTATCTGAGCTTTGGTTAGTTTAGTGGCTTTCATGTCATATATTGCTTCATATGCAAATGGGGGTCCTTAGTGTCAGAATACTTTTTCAAGTCAAGGAATTTAGATTTCCTAGGCAACGGATCGTCCTCCTTATCTAGATTCAAATATGTATAGTCCAATAGAGCATCCATGCCCTTTTGCTTTATCATCATCTACATCTGACTCATAGTCTTAGTTATACTTTTGGCCTACTCAGTCTATTCCACGTCCTTAGCTGGGTTGACATTCCTTTGATTTAATGGATCAACCAATACTATCACATTATCTCCTTCCCTTTCTCTCATTAAGATTTCATCATTAAGGTCAATTAGATTGGTTAGCTATGTTGGTTGCTTTTCTCTGATTAACTTAGTTATCTCTCCCATCATCTCCCTCATCATGGACTGAGTCTCAGCAAACACCTCCTCTTTCAACTGTACCTTAAAAGCCTCGGGATCAAAACCTTGCCATTTCTATTTTTGAACTTATGACTAATCAACTAGAACTAGACCGAACCAACTTAGGTGAGCTTGAAGGATATATATTGTTGCAAAAAAACATGTTAGAATTATGCATAATGAGTATGCATGATTTTCAAATTCATTTTATTATTTAAAGAAAACAAGTAAGCACATTTAACACAAGGACAAATGTAAAGCTTTAAAAATGACCTTCGCTCTTATTTCTCCCACACACGCGTTCAATGGCGAGTATCTTGTTCTAGGATTTTTTAATCTGGGTTTTAATTATCAATAGGGGATAATAAAATTGATGTATGAAAGAAAACTCTCAAAATAGAGCAAATAAGTAACATATCCTTTAAATAAATCCAAAGTCCACCTTTAATGGGCCGAGAATGACATAAAGGCTTTACCTTGTTGAGATCCATTTCAATGGGCTAACATGGGCATGATGGGGCTATTTTGACAATGCTTACTTTGAAATGGGCTCATCTTAACAAGGTCCATTTGTAACAGGCTTGAGTTTTATTTTAAGGATCCATTAAAAGGCATAAAGATACACAATTGGGAAATTCCTATAGAAAATTGCTAGGCCACTACATGAACTTGAGTCTTATATAGTAAGCTTAGGCTCCCACAATGATATACATCCATGTATGTCTCCCCACTCAAGGGTTAATGCGACATGGATAGTACATGTTATGAGTGAAAATAATTAAATATTCCACCATTAGGCTTGAATGAAACATAGGTAGCAAAATGTTGACTATTATTGGGTTAAAATGGGATAAAAGTGCTTATTATGTTTAAAAAGTATAGCGAATGTAGTAGAAATGCAAAATAAATCAAAGAATAATTAAAGATGATAAATTACAAAACATTTGGAATCAGTTTCTCTATTCCTAGTCAAGTCACCATTGTAGGTGGTGGGGTTTAGCACATACTTAAGTGTTTGGATACCACGGCATTATGTGGGCTTAAGGCCCACTAAGAAATATGAAATAAGTTATGAGCCTACTCAGAGATGGAGTCACCACCCAAATGAAAGCTGAGACACACTATACAACAACTGGATCCCATGGAGGTTCCTAAAAGCCATCATTAGAGATCGGGTTCGGAAACTGGGCATTTGAATGCCCACCTAACCTTGCCGTTAGCCTTCATTTATATTTTTTAATTTATTACCCTTAATTATTTAATGATTTCTTTATTATCACATGAATTGTAAATTCCTCCAAACAATTATTTTATTTTATAAATAGGCTCGGATTTGCACATTAATTAAATTTATGTGACTGGTCCTAAGATTCACTATGCGTAAAATAAAAATTATAATTTACAACCATACATTCCAAATCAAGTGGGGAAGGGATTAAGGATTACAACACTTGTGCAAAAATAAAGGTATAATTAATAGAAAATAAATGAAAAATAAACTAAAAATAAGTTGCTTGACTTAAGTAGAACCTCTCAAGAACTAATTAAAAGGATAAATACTTAATGATTCAAAATCATCGATGAATCCCTACAACAGACAAAATGTTAGTTCCCCATAATACATGAAGATTTTACATAAAAATTCATGAAATTAGCTCATGAATCAATTTAGCAAAACAAGAAAAATAAAACCATAAAAGGTAAGAGCTAAACTTTAATTGAACAATAAAGTATGGTAATCATACAAAATAACTAAAGTAGTTAAGGTCTACACATGCATGGAAACTCTAAAAATTATATAAAAAATGAGACAAGGTCACATGAAACCCTATCAGAGGGGTGATCACCTTTGTGAAAAGGCGATCACCTTATAGCTATTAGGTGATAATATTTGGCTAAATAAAGAACTCTTGAAGTGTAAAAAAAGGCGATTGCCTTATAGTTGTGAGGTGAAAAATTTTGGCTAAATAAATAACTCATGAAGTCTGTAGAAGTGGCAATCACCTTTCTATAAGGCAATCGCCTCATAATAGTCTAAGAGGTAATTGCCTAATAGATAGTCTCAAGCAACTATCCAAACTAGCAAATCTTTCATTTCAAGTAAATAACTACTATTAAAAGCTAGCTAGATGGACAACCATTCCCAAAGCTCAATGGATCATATTAAAAGCAAGGCATATTACCAACAATGAATGCAAGATACTAAATAAAATGCTAGAAAATGGATAAATTAGAGGTTATATGAGCGAGTAAGTAAGAATCATGCAAATATATGAATTAAACTTGGAAAGAATTGAAAAAAATTACTAAAGAAAAAAAATTTTAAAATGTTTTGGAATGTTGGTCTTCCCTTGAATGCAAGCTCTCCCCTTCTCTTTCTCAAGTAAATCAACCTCTAAGATTTCTCATTTTTTTTGTTCCAGAACCAATCTAGTTCTTCTCCCTCAGAGCTCTCTCTTTTTGCTAAATCTTTTTCATGAAAAATGCTAAAAAGTCCCTTCTCTCTCTTTTTTTTTGTCCTTTCATTCACATCCCCTAGCCCATACCCCTTCTACTATTACTTCTCCATCATTGCATTTTCTAGCCCCTTTCTTCTCCTAAGGTTATTGTTTTCAGACTAGGAGCTAAGCTGCATAGGAGGTGGGCCCACCAAATTGGTTGTCATGACCATTTATACATTTAATGTAGAAGCAAGTGGCTATTATAGAGGCAACACCTCTATAATGAGGTGATCAACTCTTCAATCGTTGCCATAGAGGCATTTGTCTCTCTAGCCTGCCCTATAATAGGCTTGATGGGCTTAGGCGATTTGGACTAATTTTGAAGGGTTTTGGGCTTGTTCATGGGTTTCTAGCCCTCTAGCTCATTTTTGAGAAGATTTTAAGGTTTCTTTCTTGCATCCAAGTTTTACATGTCATGTCATCGAGCTCTATTATAGGCTAACTAAACTGAGCATCCATAGTTCGCCCCCTATCATGGGTCAATCAAATTGGGTGTTTATAATAAGTCATTACAACAATATACTAACACAATATAAATCCATAATATTAATAATACAACTTTCATAATCAACTATTGCGGTATCTATAATTCAATTATATAATCTTCAAATCAAATAGACATACATAATGCAGCTAGTGAAGAAGAAACCTAGCACATATGACCATTGTTAGACTAACTATAAGGTCTTAAAAAATAAATTGAGGGGAATCATACTTCATAAAGTGAATGAATTTTATGGAGTGCATGCTTGTTTGAAAACATTTGTTAAAACCCTTTTTGAAAATAAAAATAAAGTAAAATAAAAATTAATATTAATATTAAAAATTATTTACTTTAATAAAAAACTCTAGTACAAAATCATATAAATTTATTCCTTTAGTGGAAAATCTAGTAGAACACCTAGAACATCAAATTTTAATGGCCACTTGGCTCAATTATTCTAATTGACTATCAATCCTAAAGAGCAAGCTCGACTAGGGTCCAACCACAGTTGGTCTTTTATTCCAAATAAGCATTGGCACCAAAAGAGCATACTCAACCAAGATCCAACTAGTATCATACGTCTGCCCAAAGAGCAAGCTCAACTAAGGCTCAACAATAACCACACATTTACCTAGAGAGCAAAGCTCAACCGGGACTCTCATTTTCACAAATCTTGCCTAGAGAGCAAAGCTTAACCAGGGCTCACAAATTAATCAATGGCCATATAAATAATTATTATTGGTGCGTACATAGTCCTGGTGACACCCACCATGTAGCACGTTCTACCATTATTTTCAAATCATTTAAATCATAATAAATAAATAAAAATAAATAAATAAAAATAAACAAATAAAGCGAAATAAAATAAATTCCATAAAGTATTCTTCAATTACTATTCATGATAAATGAAGAAATAATCATACATGTAGCAAAATAAATAAATTCATAAATAATTCATGTAATCATTTCCTTATTATTTTAATCATATGAAAATATAACAAAAAATCATCACAACACACATTCTATAAAATCAACTCACAGGTTAAGTGTGCTAGGCGATGCGTCCTTTACTGCCCAAATGCTACAGCTGTAAGCACCCAATTTCGGGATGCAATTGTGCACAATTGTGACGTAAGCCCCTATGATGAAATTCATTCAAAAATTGAACTTGGTTGTTGATTTTATGGACTTTAGGGACTAAATTGCAACATTTTTTAGGATTTAATTACAAATAAGTCAATTTTTCAGGGGTCTTTTGGTATTTAAAAGTTAAAAAAAGGGTCGGCATTTAATGTCGATCGACATTGGTGTAATGTCGACACGTAAAAGTCCTATTTTTCAATTTTTTGCATATTTTTTCTTATTTTTTTATCGATTTTTTCAGTGTTTTGATTGGTTGAAAATTCAATTTTATTTTTATTATTATTTGATAAGGCTTTTTTATGCGTTCAAAATGCATAATTTTTTTAAATAAAAAAAAATGCTATCATTAGATGTATTCTGTTCCTCTAAAGAAGGAAGTCAGTATGCAAGTAGACTCTACATTTAAAAGTAGAGTCCGCATGCATGCGTAGAGGAGGATTTTTTTCTTGGAGACTCACAGAGAGACGGAGAGAAACTCACACACGTAGAGATTGAAAAAAATGGACTGCATAAAAAAAAACCTTAAAATGCAAACGCTACTGAGAATGCCCTTTACAGTCCATAATCAACAACAATTCAATTTCAATGATGATAATCTAATCTGAGGGGCTAAAAAGGGCATTTGCACAACATCTAAAATTATCAATGTTCTTTTCAATTATTTTCTTTTTTTGTGATTTTTATTTTGTTATTGTTTTTATTATTCAATTTCACTACTAATATGATTATTTTTGTGTTTTTGTTTTGACGTGCGAATGTGGATTGAGGAGGATACTGCCTGTGTTTAGATGAATAGAAGATCCATAGAATGCCATGAAATAATCTGTATTGTTTTCCAATAGATATTAGGGTTTAATTTTCATTTTGCCTTTATGTGTTATGTGTAGTTATTTTAATTTATGGGTGTATAATTGTTTAATTTTAGTTTTTGTACGTAGTTTGTAATAGCCCCAGTAGTGGAAATAGTAAAAGATTTAATTTTCTGCATTTAGAATCAATTAGTAATTAGGTTCCATTGGGTAAAAACTAATTAAAATTAATGGTAGTAGTAGCTTAAATTAAGGTTTGCATGTAATTAATTTAGGGTTTCTAGAAGATCACTATAATGTTTGTTTGATCCATTTTTTTAGTGTTTTATTTATTTTGAGCTTGTTTTTTTTTTTTTTTTTTTTATGTTTTTATCCTTTTGGGCCCCAAGCCCATGTTTAGGTCTAACCCACTTAATAAATAAACTTAAAAATAATTAAAATTAATTTAGGCCTATTAGTTTAATTAGATTTTAAGCCCATTTAGTTAATTAAAACTTGTTTAGACTTAGCTTAGCCCACTTAAATTCATTTCTTTTAAAATAAATAAACCTAGGCTCACATTTCACTTAAAATAAAACCAAATTACACTTAGGCCCACTAATTTAACTTTTCTTTAAAATTGAATAAACTTAAGCCAATTCTTTAGACAAACTAAAATAAATAGATCTAGGCTCACTAATTAAAAATGTAGGCCCACTTTTAGTCTCTTTCTCACTTGTAAATAAAATGTAAATCTAGCTAACTTTTTTAATAAAATTAACATAGTTTAGACTTAAGGATAACGCGATCTTGAGTGCATTTTTTATATGTAATTTTATTGACTAGATGCTTAGAGTTAGATGAATGTTAAATAGGGTTTAATAAAATTGCATGTAATTAGAGGATGAAATAATCATTTATAAAATTATTCTAAATGAACATGAGACTAAGAGAAGTTAGTATTCTATATCCAGAATCTCCTGGTTGTGGTGCTAGCTTTCTTTTAGGGAATCGAGTACCACCTTTTCGATTTGTCCCAATTATTACCCTGGGTGGTGACTCCTTATCTCCTCGTCATGTCTTTATGATAGTGGTTAGTGTGTTCTCTAAGGCCATGAGCTTAAACAGTGTCACAGTTGCTAAAATTTTGGATGTGCGCTAAACCCCGCTGTCTACAATAGCTCTAGTCCCAGAGTTCTCTAAAATAAATAATATTTATTTAAAATATGCTTATATAAATAAATTTATAGAATTCTTAAAATTTAATAAAATCATGAAATGATGAGGTTGACTCGATCTAAGACATAATGCTATACAGACTCAAAATTAACACATATCAATGTCATGTTTTATGAGAAATCTAAAAAAAATTTGGCTAAGTTTCCTTTGTAAACATACATCTCACTACTGAAGTAGAGCCATTCCTACATAAAAATAGCAATTCTAATAGTCTCACAACTCAATAACTCGAGTTGGGCCCCATACTACATTTATGCCCAATTGAGAACCACAATTTAAAACATATATAAAAAATAATATAATTTATCTCAAATCACTAATAATTCATAAAAATTTAGTTAACTAATGCAAATTAATTTATTTATATATAATAAAAATATAAGGGAAATTTATTTCCAAGTATTTAATAAAATTTCTAGTTTATAATAAAATCTCATTAAGGAAATCCATTTTCCATTTTTACTACCAAATTAGCATAAATTATAAAATAGCTATTTAAATTACTTAAATAAATAATAAAAATCATAAAAAATAACAAATTACTCATTTAAGCTTAAAAACATACCCTGAATTGAGCTAAAAGACATTTCTTGGTTACCTTCAATTGCAACCCCTAATCAATAAGCTCGTGCAACTCCTTACCATTAGCCTTTTTTTTGACCTAGTGTGAGCAAGACTTCCTACTAAGTTCCTACTCAAAGCATTAGGTACCACATTAGCCTTACCTAGATAATAAAAAATAGAGCAATCATAATCTTTCAAGAGTTCCATCCATCTCCTCTACCTTAAATTCAAATCTCTTTGCTAAAAGATATACTTTAAACATTTATGATCAATGTAGATTTCACAAGTCACACCATACAAGTAATGCCTCTAAATCTTCAAGGAAAACACTATATCTACCATTTCGAAATCATAAGTAGGATAGTTTTGTTCATGCTTCTATAACTGACGTGAAGCATAAGCAACTACCTTACCATTTTACATTAATACACACCCTAATCCTACTCGGGAAGCATTATAATACACCATATACGCTTCATTCTTCAAAGGTAGAATCAACACGAGAGTTGAAGTCAACCTATCCTTAAGCATCTAAAAATTCTCCTCACACTTGTCCATCGACACAAACTTAGCATTTTTATGGGTTAACCTCATCAAAGGTGCAGCTATTTTGGAGAAATATTTTATAAACCTCCTATAATAACCAGTTAAACCTAGAAAACTCCTTACTTCTGTCAAAATAATAGGTCTCATCCATTTTGTAATAGCTTCAATCTTCTTTAGATTCGCTTGTATGCCATCTCTTGACACCACATGGCCTAACAATGCCACTTGATCCAACCAAAATTCACATTTAGAGAATTTGGCATACAATTGATGCTCTCTCAAAGTTTGAAGCACCATCCTCAAATGCATGACATGCTTGACTTCAATCTTGGAATACACCAAAATATCATCAATAAAGACTATCACAAATCAATCTACGAATGGTCTAAACCTATAATTCATCAAGTCCATAAAGGCTGCTAGGGCATTAGTCAACCCAAAGGACATCAACAAAAATTCATAATGGTCATATCTTATTCAAAATATAGTCTTGGGTACATCCCCACTTCCAATGCTCAACTGATGATACCTAAACCTCAAATCAATCTTGGAAAAACACTGAGCTCCTTGAAGCTTATCAAACAAATCATTAATCCTTGGGAGAGGATATTTGTTCTTGATGGTGACTTTATTCAACTCTCTATAATTGATACACAGTCAAAGGCTACCATCTTTCTTTTTGATA
Source organism: Mallotus nudiflorus (assembly GCA_947683625.1). Lineage (NCBI taxonomy): Eukaryota > Viridiplantae > Streptophyta > Magnoliopsida > Malpighiales > Euphorbiaceae > Mallotus > Mallotus nudiflorus. Next base: position 27,266 of record CANTUR010001072.1, read on the forward strand.
AACAACACCAGAGCACCCTAAGGAGATGAATTGGGTATAATAAAACCCTTGTCAAGCAACTATTATAACTGTTCCTTAAGCTCCTTCAATTCTATCGATGCCATTCTATAAAGCGGCATCGAGACAGGATCTTTGCTCGTTATAACATCAATACAAAATTCTATCTCTCTGTCTAGTGGCAATCTTGGTAATTCTTTAAAGAAAACATTAAGAAACTTGCACACCACTAGCACATTCTTAACTATCCCCTTATCAACCTTTGTATCTCTAACCATAGTGAAATAACCTTGACACCCTCTTTTAAACATCTTTCTAGTTATGATTATAGAGATAATATTCTGAGGCATTGAACTCTTATCGCCTCTAAAGTGAAACTCTTCATTATTAGGGATTCTAAAAATCACCTTTTTCTCTCAAAAATCTAATTTGGTGTAATGTTGAGCTAACCCATGTCAAAATTGATCATATCCAACAAAAGTAAGTCTACCAACAACTCTCTACCTTCCATCAATACTGGATAAGATGGAAAGACTATATTTGTCTCCAACTTGTCACTAAGTGGAGTCACTATAAACAACAAAATTAACAACTTGGAAGGTTGCCATCCCATTCTTAAAGTAAACACAAGAGAAACAAAAGAATGTTATGCACTAGGATCAAATAAAACTCTAGAATCCAAAAAACAAACTAAAAGAGTACCTGCCATAACCATATTAGATGCCTAAGTGTCCTTAAGAGTCAAAGTAAATACCCTAGCTTGATCATGACCAGCCTATTGAGAAGTGGATGGCTATGTAAATCCTTTGCCACTCGGTCTCCTTTGTGGCTTACTCCTTGCACCTTAGCCCTACTAGCCCATAAACTGAGTTAGTCACTGCTAAGGATACACAATTGCTTTATAAGGCAAATGCACCTACTAAAATGGTTGAGCAACTGAAGATGAAGATCCTTATGAAAATGATGGTTGATATATAGTGTTAAGACAAGCTCTAGCAAGATGTCCTATCTGCCTACACCTAAAATATGCTTTAGACAACAGGTGGCATGTCCCTTGATGTACACAACCATAAGTAGGACATGCACTAGGCCTTGAGCGTGTGCTACCATACTTAAAACTTTGACTATTGCTGCCACTGCTGGCTCCAGGTTTAAATCTCAGAGGTCTGCTCCATTTATGATTATGTCTCCTAGATCTATATCCCCTTTAACCTCTATTCTACTTGGAGGTACTAGTAGTTTGAATACTAAAACTACCCATTTGAAATATAGGTTGTTGAATCCCCTGAGCTACCACAGATCCACTAATGTTGCTTAAGTAGAGGTCAGGAACAATCCCATGCCTAATGTGTCACCTCTTAAGTAGTCTAGCCTCCTCCATGACACTCTCTAAGTTTTATTCTTTAATCTGAATACCAATATAAGTTGGGCCTAACCCAGTCATAAACAAGTCCACAACTCTTCGCTCATCCTGCATCACGTCCATAGCATGATGTGATAGCCTAAAAAACTTATGGGTGCATTTCTCAACTAATCCATAACCCCTAAATATATGCAGTAACTGCCATATGTAATTATCTCTCATGGAAGCTAGGTAGAAATACCTCAAAATTCCCTACTTAAATTCTAGCTAAGTCATAATGGTCATATACGATTGAATAGTCTACATGAACCTGCCCTATATTGTAGCCTGTACTAATAACTCCACTATCATGATCCTCTAATAATTACTGTATCCAGTCCTTGTTCTAGCCTTGATGGTGTTTATGAAGTCCAAAGCATCACCCGTACTATTGAAAGAGACTCTTCTAACTCTTGAATACAATAGAGCTGCATCTGCATCTGACATCCCTTAATTCCTTTATTTTATTATTTATTGTACCAAAGGCATAGCTTGATTAAGTGCTACTAAGCCTTGGTTAATCCTTGCCATACTAACTGCAAAAGCAGCAGGATCCACTTTTGGTTTAACTTGTTGCTATTGCGGTTGCCTATCAGCTACAACAACTCTAAGTTGACCCCTTCCTCAACAACGCGGGGCAGGAGGAGCTTCATCCTGAATGGACTACTCGCCTTCATCATAAGTTGCATCTAGAGCAAGAGCATTTAGTGCTCTCCATCTCATTTTGAAAAGAAAAAACCAATGAAATTCAAAACACAACAAAGAACTGACAAATACATGGAATTCTAGGAACAAAGGTGGTGACAATTAACATATAACACCTATTTACTGCAGTAGTTCAAGAAAAGACATATTCCAATGACCCAAAGATCAAATAAATAAACCATTAGCTTTGATACCAACTTTGTCAACACCCAAACCGAGAGGTACATGACCGGTGCTAAGGAATGAAGAATGCAAAAATGCAACTGAAACCCATAGTAAGCCTTGAAATTTTTTACAAGTAAATAACAATCACTAAACAATAATACCATGATAAAATCATTAATATCAAATACGTAAGTCATTACAATAATATATTAACACAACAAAAATTCATAATATCAATTATCAACTACTACGGTATCTATAATTTAGTTACATAATGTTCAAATTAAATAGACATATATAATGTAGCTGGTGAAGAAGAAACCCAGCGCAGATGACCAGTGCTAGACTGACTATGAGGTCCTGAAAAAAATCAATTGAGGAGAATCAGACCTTACTGAGTGAATCAATTTTATGGAGTACATGTTGGTTTGAAAAAATTTGTTAAAACCCTTTTTGAAAATAAAAATAAAAATAAATAAAATAAAATAAATCCAAATCTAAATATTAAAAATTATTTACTTTAATATAAAACTCTAATACAAAATTGTATAAATTTATTCCTTTAATGGAAAATCTGGTAGAACATCTAAACCATTAAATTCTAATAGCCACTTGGCTCACTTATTCTAATTAACTATTGGTCTGAGAGAGCAAGCTTGACCAGGATCCAGCCATAGTCGGTCTCTTATTCAAAATGATCACTACCACCTAGAGAGCATGCTCGACCATGGTCCAACTAGTATCATACCTCTGCGTAGATAGCAAGCTCAACCAAGGCTTAAAAATTAATCAATGGCCATATAAATAATTATTACTAATGTGCACTCAGTCCTGGTGGCACCCACTAAGTAGCACATTCTATCATTATTTTCAAATCATTTAAATCATAATAAATAAAATAAACAAATAATGCAGAATAAAATAAATTTCATAAAGCATTCTTTAAGTATTATTCATGATAAATAAATAAATAATCATGCATATAGCAATATAAATAAATTCATAAATAATTCATATAATCATTTCCTTATTATTTAAATCATATGAAATTATAATAAAAAATTGTTACAACACACATTCTATAAAATCAACTCACAGCTTAAGCATGTTGAGCGATGCATCCTCTGTTACCCAAATGCTACAACTCTGGTCTCGAAGTTCTCTAAAATAAATAATATTTATTTAAAATATACTTATATAAATAAATTCATAAAATTCTCAAAATTTAATAAAATCATGAGATGATGAGGTTGACTTGATATAAGATACAATGCTATACAGACTCATAATTAACATATACTGATGTCACGTTTTACAAGAAATCTACCAAAATTTTGGCAGAATCTCATTTGTAAAATGGATATTTCTGTACTGAAGTAGAGTCATTGCTATATAAAAACAACACTTCTAACAGTCTCACAACTCAACAACTTGAGTTGAGCCCCACACCACACTTATGCCCATTCGAGAACCATAATTCATAACATATATAAAAAATAATATAATTCATCTCAAATAATTAATAATTCATAAGAATTTAGTTAACAAATGCAAATTAATTTATTTATATATAATAAAAAGATAAGGGAAATTTATTTCCAAGTATTTAATAAAATTTATAGTTTATAATAAAATCTCGTTAATGAAATCCATTTTCCATTTTTACTACCAAATTAGCACAAATTATAAATAGCTATTTAAATTACTCAAATAAATCATAAAAATCATTAATAATAATAATAATAAATGACTCATTTTCCCAAAATTACTTCTAGTTAACTAATAATTGAAAATTAATTATAAAAATTATTTTTATACTTTTATTATTTAAAAATTTGTCTAAAACATAATAATTAACAATAAATTCAATTAAAATTAAACAATTCACCAATTTCTAATAATTTTTTGAAAAATACATATTAATACATAAACTTTAAAAATTCATATCTCAAATTCTGTACATAATTTCATAAAACTTTCTTCAAAAAGTTTAATTTACATAATATATAGAATTTAATAAAAATATAAAAATTTCCGAGCTAGGATTGTCTGAAAAAGTGATGTGAACAGCACCCGACGTCCAAAAAATTAAATAAAAATCATAGCAAGCAAGATTACAACATCTAGATCATTTCATCTCAAAGTAACTATATATAATAAAAATGAAATAAAGCTCAATTTAACAAAATAATTAAAAATAAACTAAAATCAATTACTCAAAATTAAGGGGCTTCCCGAATTTGGAATTCGAAATTGACAGAGGACTTTTGAAGTCCAGAGGATGAGGATCATTTTGAGACTAGTGGCGAGCCTTGGGGTGGTCGGAGATGGCGCCAGTGACTCCTTTAGTAATCCAACAACAACTGAGAGAGAGAGAGGGAAGAGAGATTGTAGCTTGAGGAAGAGGAGCTGGGCGGCATTCCAGTGGTCTCTGGTAACGACGATGGCAATGGTTGGTGGTGGTATTGGGGAGAGGAAGAGAAAGAAGAAGAAGGAAAGGAAAAAGAAAAAGAAAAAAAATGATAATGATTTTTTTAAAATTAAATTACAAAGTACAACTTTTATTATTTTAAAATAAAAATATCTACTCTTTAATTATTCACACACACTTAATTTTATATATATATACATACTCTTTAACAATTAATTTAAAAATTTACTAAAAATACATAAATATTAATAATCTCATAAATAATCAAACAATAATTGTCACTAATTAAATAAATTAATAATTAAACTTAACAATCCACATTTAATATTAATAATTAAAAATTCAGGTCTTTACAAATATCATATGCACATAATTTTATTTTTTATTTTTATCATCATTTTTTTTAAAATAATTTAAATATCAAATTATGTGATTAAAAAATCATTTTAAAATTTCAACAATAATTCATCATAAAAAAGTATTTATAAATTCAATGAATAGAGCTTAAATCAATTTACATGCAATTTAGATAAAATATATCCCAACAAATACTAACTAAATTATACTAAGAAAAGTCTATTTGATAAAAAAATATATAGCACATACTTTTCTATTATTAATATGTTATAACACTTGTCTTAAAATTACAATAATTTTTTATATGATGAATTTTCATTAAATTTTTATAATATATGTTTTTAATAATGTAATTTGATTTTTATATTATTTTTTAAAAAAATATGATAAGAAAAATAAAATAATGTGAAGATGATATTAAAAAACTGTTCATAAAAGTAAAAATTAAAAAAATCATTCTTAAAAAGTGAAAAAATATTTTTTTTTATAATTGTCTAAATAAATAAAAAGGTAAAGAGTGCTTATAAAAAAAAGGACGATGCTAAGTTTTTAATGCAACAAAAAAATGACGTAGGCTCAAACACAAGTAGTTTTATAATTTTAAACATTACATAGTAAATTTAGATAAAAAAATTAAAAAAGTTGAAGAATAGTAGTTAATGAAAAATAAATATTCTAAATAAATGGTAATTATATAACATGAAATTCTAAAAAAACCAAAAATAAAGTGCAGACATGTGGGTGAAGTATAAAAATCTGCACCTTTAATTTTGTCACAATATTTTTCAAGTTTAAGCTTAATTTAGTTTATATTAAGTGACGGCAATTAACTATCACTAATATATATTCAAAATACATTTGTTACTATACAAAATTATCACTTATTAAATTTATTTTTTTTATCAAATATTTAATAATTACCATAAACTTAAAAAGTAAACTAAACTTCAAAATTTATCTGCATTTTTATATAATTTATGGAGATTTTTACTTTCTTGATCTTTTTTTTTACTACGTTAAATTAATTCTAACTTATGATCTAAAAATTTTAGGGATTTTTTTTCATAAATAGACCAAAAAGAAAAAAATATTATAAAAATCCACGTTGACCAAAAATATTTTCAAAACTAACTTTTTCTTTTTCAAAACTAACTTCTCTAACTTGTTTTTTTTCAAATATAAATTACTTTTTTTGCCTCCCTTATTTTTAGGGTAATATCTTTTTTTTTCTCAATATTTTTTTTCAACATTTTTTTACTGTCTTCATCTTCAATTTTGCTCATCTTTGTTTTTTGCTGAACATTTAATGTCTCTTTTCCTATTTAATTAATTTTTTATTTGATAGAAAAAGGGCTAGTTTTTTTACCTCAATATTTTTTCTATTGTTTTCATTTTTTTCTCAATATTTTTTCTACTGTCTTCATCATTTTTTTTTTATTTTTAAGGTACTACCTTCATTGTTTTTCATTGTTTTCTTCTTTTTTTTCTCAACATTTGTTTTCTAATTTTAAGGTAGTATCTTCATCTATTATTTTCTCAACGTTTTCTCATTTTTTTTGCTCAACATTTTTTTCTCTTCAAACCCTTTTTTTGTTTTTCAAATGAATGATTATGAACTAAAAATCTTCAATTGTCGTAACACTAACAACAAGCAATAATGTAATACCCTATATATTTATTTAAATAAAGGGATTTTAAATAGTGTTACTAATAAGTACTTTTACATTATATTATATTATATTATATTTATGTTAATATTAATTTTTAGGGTTATTAATTTATGTGAGTATTATTTGTTTATTTTCTAGAATTTCATTGTCTATTATTATCATTATTACTATTATTGCTATTTAAAATGATATTAAATTTTAAGGCTATGCATGTGTGCTTATAGATAAATATACATATATGTATGCACATTGGTAGGTTGTATAATATATATATATATATGCATGTATATGTTTATACATATATATATATATATATATATATATATATATATATATATATATATATATATATATATATATATATATATACACACATATATATATATGTATGTGTACATCTATATGTTATACATATATATCCTTATAAGTTATAGTATAAAGTATATTTACATACACATATATATATGTATATATATACACCCGCACATACCTATACATATATATCTATATACATACATATATATATATATATATATATATATATATATATATATATATATATATATATATATATATATACATACACACATCAAAAACACCCACCAAACTCCCTCATTTCCGTCCGTCCCCCATCCTCACCCAGCCTTCTCTGCTGCTGCAGAATTCTTCTTCTTCTTCTTCTTCTTCTTCTCTTCTCGCCTGGTAGCTGCTCTCCTCTTCCTCGCGAAGCAGCTTCGTCCTCTCCTTGCGCAGCAGCAGCCCTGCATCTCATCTGCACAGCTTCGACACTCGGTTGCGCCATCTCCTGGAAGTGTCAACCAGCCTTCGCCTCCATGTGAGCAGCCTCATCTCCCCCACCTTCACCGACGGTAGCAAGTCCTTCTCCCCTGCTCTGTCCCGCTGCTTGAAGGTGAGAGATGCTCACCTATTTTCTTCCTTTTCTTCCTTCAATTTTCTGCTTGATCTTGGCAATTCTAGGGTGATTAGTGTTGGTTAACATTCAATTGAGTTGATTGTATTTTTTCTTGAATTTTTGGTAGTTAAATTGAATTTACAGAAATTTATTTAATGTTTATTTGGTTATTTAGATAGTTATTTAGCTATAATTAGCAATTAGGGAAATTATTATTGATTATTTTTTAGCAAATAAAATTTATTGAGATTTTAGGTAATTATTTTGATTTTTTGGTGAATTTTGGATATTTAAATAATTTTTTTAGGAATTTTCGGGAATTAATTATAAAAATGGCAAATAATAATAATAATTGACATTTTGGTGATATTAAGTGTTGAAATTAATTTTAGGGTAAGGTAGATAATTTTAAGAAGATTATACAAATTTTCTAGGAATTTTTATGCTTTATGTCAAAATATAATAATTAGATTAATTTTGGAACTTTGGGTTAAATAGGTAATGAAATTTGATAAATGAGGTTATTAGTGAATAATATGAATTTTAGAACTCAAATCATAATTTTTGAGATTTTTATACTATTTTTATAACTATATTTGAGTTTATGCCAAATTTGATTTTTAGGGTAAATAATATTTTTGGGAGAAAATTTGTTGGTTAATTAAATGTTTTAATTACATTAAGAAAATGTATTTTGAGAAAATGAATTTTTGACATGATTAAATAGTTTTTAGGAATTATTTTTAGTAGCAAAAGCTCATTATGTAAATTATGTGTTTTAGGGGGGTAAAGATGTAATTTTACACTAAATTTGATAAATATATATTTTAATTAATTTTATGAATAATTAAAGGGTTTAGATAATTTTTATAAATTAATTGACATAATTTCCTAAGTAATGTAAATTTTGAATATCATATATATATATATACATATAATACATTGCACTAGTTTTAATTTGGGCTATAATCATAATTTTAATATGGTTAGAATACAAATTTAATTTGCTCAATTTTGAATAATGGAGATTTTGTATAATTTTTATCTATTCTAATATGTATGTATGAGATATATGTATTTAAGAAACACATATTATTAAGTTGTGATATTTTATTTGAGTTGTGATCTCGGTCGGGGCAAATTGTATTTTGGGAGCCGGACTCGAGTGTGAATGGTTTTGGAAATTAGAAGTGCATTTTCTATGCAGGTCTGGCTCTACCTTTGGTAGAGAGATGTCCATTTTACAGAGGAGACTCTATCGAAATTTCGGTAGATTTTCTCGTAAAACGTGATATCCATAGAATGTCTACCGTTAATTAGGTTAAATCCTGTCTGTCGAGTCAGTTTGGAATTTCATTGCTTTGTTAATTTTTGGTTTCGGTTTCCATAGTCATATTTTAAAGGTCGATTATTATTTTCCTTTAGATCATTTCGGAGCAGAAGCCGTGAGGCCGAGGCACACGCGTGGTCGTCAGCCTTCACATTCATCCTGTAAGTTAGTAGAACGATCTGTGCGTGTGTTTATGTAAAAAATGCATGCGCTCGTATTTTATTACATTGATTACATGATTTATTTAATTTAATGCTATTATTTAAGATTTAAACGCATTCCATCTATTTAAAATCGATTTTGAGAAATTTTGGTAGAACGGGCTACCTGGTGGGCTTTACCAGGACTATGTGCACATGGTAGAGATTGAGAGATGGATCCGATATATATATGTTTGGTGAATGCTAAACTGGGACGGGTGCCTCGGTGGAAGCCTTTGCTCTCGGGGACCGCCAGTGATTTGTAAGATTAAAATGGACTGGGATGGGTGCCTCGGTTGATGCCTTTGCTCTCGGGGACCGCCAGATCCATATATTTGGATTAAGTGAATGACTACGGCTTGGTGCCTCGGTTGATGCCCTTGCTCTCGGGGACCGGTAGTCTAGTTGGAATAAGTGGGCCCGGTTGGCCATTTAGACTTGGGTCTAGGGTTCTACCGAGATTTTTCAAAGCTATAGTTACATGTATATTATAAATTATTTTCACTATAAAAATATATAGTTTTCAAAAAGGTTTTCAAACCGTACAGCTCTTTTATTGACTTACTCAGTGAGGTCTGATTCCTCTCAATTTATTTTTTCAGGAGCTTGGGAGTTTGACCTCAGACTACCTCTACGCCGGATTTCTTCTTCACCGGCAATTTTATGTAGGTCATTGTAAGCTGTACTGTGTTTTAATCTAGGATGCTGCAGTAGTATATGTATTGAGGATCCGTATGGTTTAAACTAAATTATGTAGTTTATTTGTACGAAATACATTTATGTATATGACATAAATTCAATTTATAATATGAGATGTTGAATCATATTTTTATTAAACACTTAAATTTGTGTAATTTGAGAAAAATCAGTTTGATAATATATTCTGTTTTTAATTAAAGTTAAAATGTGAATGGTTTTATTTTCTTTTCCTTTAGGCTTACTACGGGTTTCGGTGGCCTTATGCCTACCCATTCCCTAGTGCCGGTCACGTGCCCTCGGGTTCGGGTCGTGACAAAGTTGGTATCAGAGCATAAGTTCGATTAATTGTCCATGTCTGTCTTTCTGTGTAACTACTGCAGCTTTAGGGTTGATAATTGTCTTGAGATGTATGGTTTTTAATTCCGCGTTGCTTTAAATATTCTTACCCCGTTTTGAATTCAATTTTCCTTGTCTTCCTTTCAGAATGAGGCGTGTGCGTACCGACCCAGATGCTGATCCGACCCTTAGGCTAGATGAGCAGTCTGTGCATGATGAGGCTCCCCTTCCTGCTCCACATCGTAGGGGCAGAGGTAGAGGTAGAGGTCGAGCCAGGGTAGCTGCAGCTGAGATTCCTGATCAGCAGCCAGTCGAGCCTGAAGCCCCAGCTGTTGACCCCACAGCCTTCGCAGCTGGACTGGCAGGGATTAATCAAGGTCTAGCAGCATTGAATCAGGCGATGCCCCTTGTACAGCAGATGCTTCAGCAAAGGAACCAGGGTATGTCAGACACTGAAGCAGCCCTTCTTTACTCTCGGATCGGTAGAGTTTCTTTTGACGGTACGGGTGATGCCTTAGACTTCATTAATGTTGATTGAGGCACGCACCAGGACTGGGCACACGGATTATCAGAGGATTATGATTGTGGAGTTGTCGGTACAGGCGGCTACTCAGGATTGGTTTATGCAGTCGATTCAGCCATCGATGCACGAGCTGACTTGGCCAGAATTTAAGGACCGCTTTTTGAGATTTTTCTGTCCTCCAACCACCAGAGATGCCTACAGGTGGCAGCTACTCCACATCACTAGAGGCGATAGGTCAGTGGAGGATTATACCAGAGAGTTTAATAGACTGTCCCGACATGCAGAAGATATTAGGAGGGATCCTTACAGAGCAGTGGAGCTGTATGTTACTGGATTAGGACCCGCTTTTGTTGGTATGCGTACCGAGGACCGCACCTTGGAGAGTGTGATTGAGGAGGCCCATTTGATAGAGAGGCGACATATCTGCCAGGGCACTATGATAGATCCTTATATGATCGGGGGCAGTGGTCATGGTGTAGCTCCCGGGTACCAGCAGCCAGCATTTCACATCGGCAGTTCGAGTCAGCAGGCTACGGGTAGTTCTCAGCAGAGTGGTAGGAGGTCCAGGACTCACCGAGTTGGCCAACATGGGTATGCTTCAAACAGGAGAACCGGCAGGAGTCACAGATTCGGTGTAGGAGTTAGTAGCAGTAGTAGTGGGCAGAGTACCGGGCAGAGTAGTTCTGGGTCTGGAGCTAGTGCTTGTGCGAGTTGTGGACGATTTCATCAGGGCCCGTGTCATATGTTGACGGGCGCTTGCTTTAGGTGTGGACAGGTTGGACACCTTGCCAGAGCTTGTCCCCACTCCGGATACCAGCCACAGTACGTTCAGGGTTCGTCTTCCTCAGTGGCTCAGCCCTACTATCCGATGCCTCAGCAGTATCGAGCACCCACACAGCCACAACAGAGACCGCCTCAGCATATGAATCAGCAAGGTCGAGGTTCAGTTGGTAAACCTAGTGGACGTGGTTTTGCGCAACCTTCGACTTCTCAGCAGGCAGGTCGTGGTCAGGCTCGAGTGTTCACTTTGACACCACAGGATGCTCAGACTTCGAATGCAGTGGTAGCAGGTATTCTCTCAGTCTGTGCATGCGATGCTAGAGTGTTGTTTGATCCCGGTGCTTCACATTCCTTCATTTCTCCTGTGTTCGCTTCGAGAATCGAGTGGCAGCCTTCTAGGTTGTCCTTTCCTCTATCTGTTTCGACTCCTCTGAGTGACGAGTTAGAGACAGATGTTTTCTTTCCTTCGTGTCCGGTGATGGTTGATGGTAGAGAACTATTGGCGGACTTAGTATTGCTCGACGTACTAGAATTCGATGTCATTCTGGGCATGGACTGGTTGTCGAGGTATTATGCCTTTGTGAATTGTAGAGAGAAAGAAGTGGTGTTCAGGATTCCAGGTGAAGAAGAATTCTGTTTCAAAGGTGAAAGGAGCTCCATGCCTCATAATCTCATTTCTACCATTACAGCCCGGAAGATGCTTAGAAGGGGTTGTCAGGGTTACTTGGCAGTAGTAAGAGATGTTGAGAAGGAGAATGTGGCAATTGAGCAGGTGCCAGTGGTGTGTGAATTTCTGGATGTCTTTCCTGAAGAATTACCAAGGTTACCACCAGACAGAGAGATAGAGTTCTGTATCGATGTCATACATGGTACGGATCCTATTTGTATGCCACCTTACAGAATGGCACCAGCTGAACTGCAGGAGCTGAAAGAGCAGTTGCAGGAGTTGCTTGATAAGGGTTTCATCAGACCCAGTACATCGCCTTGGGGTGCTCCGGTGTTGTTCGTGAAGAAGAAAGATGGTAGCCTTCGACTTTGTATCGACTACAGGCAGTTGAATAAGGTCACCATCAAGAACAAGTACCCACTTCCGAGGATCGATGATCTGTTTGATCAACTTCAAGGTGCTACATGCTTTTCTAAAATAGACCTACGATCCGGGTATCATCAGTTGAGAATCAGAAGAGGTGATGAGCCCAAGACAGCCTTTCGAACAAGATATGGCCATTATGAGTTTTTAGTAATGTCCTTTGGATTGACTAATGCTCCAGCAGCCTTTATGGACTTGATGAATCGGGTATTTAGGCCATACTTGGATCAGTTTGTGATAGTTTTCATTGATGACATTTTGGTTTATTCTAAGAGTGAGGCTGAGGATGTGATGCATCTGAGAAGGGTACTTCAGACCTTAAGAGAGCATAGATTGTATGCCAAGTTCTCAAAGTGCGAGTTCTGGTTATATCAAGTGGCATTTCTAGGCCACGTGGTTTCTCGAGATGGCATACAGGTGGACCCTAAGAAGATTGAGGCTATTACAGAATGGCCAAGGCCGACTACGGTTAGGGAAGTACGGAGTTTCCTGGGTCTAGTAGGCTATTACAGGAGATTTGTGAAGGACTTCTCTAGAATTGCTGCACCTTTGACAAGGTTGACTCAGAAGAATGTTAAGTTTGTATGGACGGACAAATGCGAAGAGCATTTTCAGTTACTGAAGGGCTTGTTGACATCGGCTCCAATTCTAACTTTGCCCTCTGGAACTGAAGGTTATACAGTGTATTGTGATGCTTCCAGAGTAGGATTGGGCTGTGTGTTGATGCAAAATGGCCAAGTGATTGCTTACGCTTCGAGGCAGTTGAAGAAGCACGAGCAGAACTATCCTACTCACGACTTAGAGATGGCAGCCGTGGTGTTTGCTTTAAAAATATGGAGGCATTACTTGTACGGAGTGTCATGTGAGATATACACAGATCATAAGAGCTTAAAATATATTTTCCAGCAGAGGGACTTGAATCTGAGGCAGAGGAGATGGATGGAACTTCTTAAGGATTATGATTGCTCCATTTTATACCATCCAGGCAAGGCGAATGTTGTTGCGGATGCCTTGAGTAGAAAATCAGCAGGCAGCCTTGCCCATATTAGCACAGAGAGAAGGCCCATTATCCAGGAGTTACATGGATTAATTGATCAGGGGTTGCAGGTGAAAGTTACCCGAAAGTGCCTTTTTGCTCAATTCAGTGTACGGTCAGTATACTTGGATCGGGTGAAGGCAGCTCAGAGCAGAGACCCCCAATTACAGAGAATCATGTATGAAGTGCAACAAGGGCAATCACGGGACTTTGTAATTGACAAGGAAGGTATATTGCGGTTGGGCACTAGGATTTGTGTGCCAAATGTTGATGACTTGAGAAAGGAGATCATGGAGGAAGCACATTATTCTGCATATAGTGTTCATCCGGGTTCTACCAAGATGTATCATAATCTGAAAGATACATATTGGTGGAATGGAATGAAGAAGGACATTGCAGAGTTTGTATCTAGGTGCCTGACTTGCCAGCAAGTAAAGCTTGAACATCAGAGACCCTCGGGACTGTTGCAACCCATGCCAATTCCTGAATGGAAATGGGATATGATAGCCATGGATTTCGTGACTGGACTACCTCGAACTACTGGAGGTTATGACGCTATTTGGGTGATTGTTGACAGGTTGACTAAGTCAGTACACTTTCTACCTATAAAGAAGACGTACTCTACTGATAGACTGGCAAGACTTTATGTCAATAGAATCGTTTGTCTACATGGGGTACCTGTGAGCATAGTGTCGGATAGAGGAGCCACTTTTACCTCAGTCTTTTGGCAAGAATTACACAAGGCCTTGGGTACCAGATTGGACTTCAGTACGGCTTTCCACCCTCAGACAGACGGTCAGTCAGAGAGGACCATCCAGACGTTAGAAGATATGTTGAGGATGTGTGTAATGGATTTTAGAGGACAATGGGATTCACACTTGCCACTGATTGAGTTTGCCTATAACAACAGCTATCATGCTAGCATTGAGATGGCTCCATATGAGGCACTATATGGTAGGAAGTGTAGATCACCTTTGTGTTGGGAGATTGGAGAGAGGCAGTTAACGGGACCAGAGTTAGTGCAGATCACATCAGAGAAAGTCCCCATTATACAGCAGAGATTGAAGACAGCCTTTAGTAGATAGAAGAGCTATGCTGACCCCAGAAGGAAGGATGTATCCTTCATGGTTGGAGACATGGTGTTCCTGAAGGTATCTCCAATTAAAGGAGTTATGAGATTTGGCAAGAAGGGTAAGCTAGCTCCTAGATACATTGGACCGTTTGAGATTCGGTCCAGAGTGGGTGAAGTGGCATATAGGCTAGTATTACCACCAGAGCTATCGAGAATCCATCCTGTATTTCATGTTTCCATGTTGAGAAAATACATCCCTGATCCGTCTCACGTGTTTGCAACCTCAAGCCGTAGAGCTTAGCGACGATTTGACTTACGAGGAGTACCCGGGTGGCGATTGTGGATCGCCAAATCCGACAGCTGCGGACTAAGGAGATACCGATGGTGAAGGTGTTATGGAGTAACCATTCTGCAGAAGATTGCACCTGGGAAACTGAAGCTGAGATGCGAGTTTCGTTCCCATATCTCTTTTCTTCTTAGCTTTGTAATTCCTCTTTTCTTCTTTTCTTGAATTCGAGCACGAATTCATATAAGGAGGAGAGACTGTAATACCCTATATATTTATTTAAATAAAGGGATTTTAAATAGTGTTACTAATAAGTACTTTTACATTATATTATATTATATTTATGTTAATATTAATTTTTAGGGTTATTAATTTATGTGAGTATTATTTGTTTATTTTCTAGAATTTCATTGTCTATTATTATCATTATTACTATTATTGCTATTTAAAATGATATTAAATTTTAAGGCTATGCATGTGTGCTTATAGATAAATATACATATATGTATGCACATTGGTAGGTTGTATAATATATATATATATATATATATATATATATATATATATATATATATATATATATATATATATATACATATATATATGTATGTGTACATCTATATGTTATACATATATATCCTTATAAGTTATAGTATAAAGTATATTTACATACACATATATATATGTATACATATACACCCGCACATACCTATACATATATATCTATATACATACATATATATATATATATATATATATATATATATATATATATATATATATATACATACACACATCAAAAACACCCACCAAACTCCCTCATTTCCGTCCGTCCCCCATCCTCACCCAGCCTTCTCTGCTGCTGCAGAATTCTTCTTCTTCTTCTTCTTCTTCTTCTTCTCTTCTCGCCTGGTAGCTGCTCTCCTCTTCCTCGCGAAGCAGCTTCTTCCTCTCCTCGCGCAGCAGCAGCCCTGCATCTCGTCTGCACAGCTTCGACACTCGGTTGCGCCATCTCCTGGAAGTGTCAACCAGCCTTCGCCTCCATGTGAGCAGCCTCATCTCCCCCACCTTCACCGACGGTAGCAAGTCCTTCTCCCCTGCTCTGTCCCGCTGCTTGAAGGTGAGAGATGCTCACCTGTTTTCTTCCTTTTCTTCCTTCAATTTTTTGCTTGATCTTGGCAATTCTAGGGTGATTAGTGTTGGTTAACATTCAATTGAGTTGATTGTATTTTTTCTTGAATTTTTGGTAGTTAAATTGAATTTACAGAAATTTATTTAATGTTTATTTGGTTATTTAGATAGTTATTTAGCTATAATTAGCAATTAGGGAAATTATTATTGATTATTTTTTAGCAAATAAAATTTATTGAGATTTTAGGTAATTATTTTGATTTTTTGGTGAATTTTGGATATTTAAATAATTTTTTTTAGGAATTTTCGGGAATTAATTATAAAAATGGCAAATAATAATAATAATTGACATTTTGGTGATATTAAGTGTTGAAATTAATTTTAGGGTTAGGTAGATAATTTTAAGAAGATTATACAAATTTTCTAGGAATTTTTATGCTTTATGTCAAAATATAATAATTAGATTAATTTTGGAACTTTGGGTTAAATAGGTAATGAAATTTGATAAATGAGGTTATTAGTGAATAATATGAATTTTAGAACTCAAATCATAATTTTTGAGATTTTTATACTATTTTTATAACTATATTTGAGTTTATGCCAAATTTGATTTTTAGGGTAAATAATATTTTTGGGAGAAAATTTGTTGGTTAATTAAATGTTTTAATTACATTAAGAAAATGTATTTTGAGAAAATGAATTTTTGACATGATTAAATAGTTTTTAGGAATTATTTTTAGTAGTAAAAGCTCATTATGTAAATTATGTATTTTAGGGGGGTAAAGATGTAATTTTACACTAAATTTGATAAATATATATTTTAATTAATTTTATGAATAATTAAAGGGTTTAGATAATTTTTATAAATTAATTGACATAATTTCCTAAGTAATTTAAATTTTGAATATCAAATTCCCAATATATATATATATATATATATATATATATACATATAATACATTGCACTAGTTTTAATTTGGGCTATAATCATAATTTTAATATGGTTAGAATACAAATTTAATTTGCTCAATTTTGAATAATGGAGATTTTGTATAATTTTTATCTATTCTAATATGTATGTATGAGATATATGTATTTAAGAAACACATATTATTAAGTTGTGATATTTTATTTGAGTTGTGATCTCGGTCGGGGCAAATTGTATTTTGGGAGCCCGACTCGAGTGTGAATGGTTTTGGAAATTAGAAGTGCATTTTCTATGCAGGTCTGGCTCTACCTTTGGTAGAGAGATGTCCGTTTTACAGAGGAGACTCTGCCGAAATTTTGATAGATTTTCTCGTAAAACGTGATATCCGTAGAATGTCTACCGTTAATTAGGTTAAATCCTGTCTGTCGAGTCAGTTTGGAATTTCATTGCTTTGTTAATTTTTGGTTTCGGTTTCCATAGTCATATTTTAAAGGTCGATTATTATTTTCCTTTAGATCATTTCGGAGCAGAAGCCGTGAGGCCGAGGCAGACGCGTGGTCGTCAGCCTTCACATTCATCCTGTAAGTTAGTAGAACGATCTGTGCGTGTGTTTATGTAAAAAATGCATGCGCTCGTATTTTATTACATTGATTACATGATTTATTTAATTTAATGCTATTATTTAAGATTTAAACGCATTCCATCTATTTAAAATCGATTTTGAGAAATTTTGGTAGAACGGGCTACCTGGTGGGCTTTACCAGGACTATGTGCACATGGTAGAGATTGAGAGATGGATCCGATATATATATGTTTGGTGAATGCTAAACTGGGACGGGTGCCTCGGTGGAAGCCTTTGCTCTCGGGAACCGCCAGTGATTTGTAAGATTAAAATGGACTGGGATGGGTGCCTCGGTTGATGCCTTTGCTCTCGGGGACCGCCAGATCCATATATTTGGATTAAGTGAATGACTACGACTTGGTGCCTCGGTTGATGCCCTTGCTCTCGGGGACCGGTAGTCTAGTTGGAATAAGTGGGCCCGGTTGGCCATTTAGACTTGGGTCTAGGGTTCTACCGAGATTTTTCAAAGCTATAGTTACATGTATATTATAAATTATTTTCACTATAAAAATATATAGTTTTCAAAAAGGTTTTCAAACCGTACAGCTCTTTTATTGACTTACTCAATGAGGTCTGATTCCCCTCAATTTATTTTTTCAGGAGCTTGGGAGTTTGACCTCAGACTACCTCTACGCCGGATTTCTTCTTCACCGGCAATTTTATGTAGGTCATTGTAAGCTGTACTGTGTTTTAATCTAGGATGCTGCAGTAGTATATGTATTGAGGATCTGTATGGTTTAAACTAAATTATGTAGTTTATTTGTACGAAATACATTTATGTATATGACATAAATTCAATTTATAATATGAGATGTTGAATCATATTTTTATTAAACACTTAAATTTGTGTAATTTGAGAAAAATCAGTTTGATAATATATTCTGTTTTTAATTAAAGTTAAAATGTGAATGGTTTTATTTTCTTTTCCTTTAGGCTTACTACGGGTTTCGGTGGCCTTATGCCTACCCATTCCCTAGTGCCGGTCACGTGCCCTCGGGTTCGGGTCGTGACAAAGTTGGTATCAGAGCATAAGTTCGATTAATTGTCCATGTCTGTCTTTCTGTGTAACTACTGCAGCTTTAGGGTTGATAATTGTCTTGAGATGTATGGTTTCTAATTCCGCGTTGCTTTAAATATTCTTACCCCGTTTTGAATTCAATTTTCCTTGTCTTCCTTTCAGAATGAGGCGTGTGCGTACCGACCCAGATGCTGATCCGACCCTTAGGCTAGATGAGCAGTCTGTGCATGATGAGGCTCCCCTTCCTGCTCCACATCGTAGGGGCAGAGGTAGAGGTAGAGGTCGAGCCAGGGTAGCTGCAGCTGAGATTCCTGATCAGCAGCCAGTCGAGCCTGAAGCCCCAGCTGTTGACCCCACAGCCTTCGCAGTTGGACTGGCAGGGATTAATCAAGGTCTAGCAGCATTGAATCAGGCGATGCCCCTTGTACAGCAGATGCTTCAGCAAAGGAACCAGGGTATGTCAGACACTGAAGCAGCCCTTCTTTACTCTCGGATCGGTAGAGTTTCTTTTGACGGTACGGGTGATGCCTTAGACTTCATTAATGTTGATTGAGGCACGCACCAGGACTGGGCACACGGATTATCAGAGGATTATGATTGTGGAGTTGTCGGTACAGGCGGCTGCTCAGGATTGGTTTATGCAGTCGATTCAGCCATCGATGCACGAGCTGACTTGGCCAGAATTTAAGGACCGCTTTTTGAGATTTTTCTGTCCTCCAACCACCAGAGATGCCTACAGGTGGCAGCTACTCCACATCACTAGAGGCGATAGGTCAGTGGAGGATTATACCAGAGAGTTTAATAGACTGTCCCGACATGCAGAAGATATTAGGAGGGATCCTTACAGAGCAGTGGAGCTGTATGTTACTGGATTAGGACCCGCTTTTGTTGGTATGCGTACCGAGGACCGCACCTTGGAGAGTGTGATTGAGGAGGCCCATTTGATAGAGAGGCGACATATCCGCCAGGGCACTATGATAGATCCTTATATGATCGGGGGCAGTGGTCATGGTGTAGCTCCCGGGTACCAGCAGCCAGCATTTCACATCGGCAGTTCGAGTCAGCAGGCTACGGGTAGTTCTCAGCAGAGTGGTAGGAGGTCCAGGACTCACCGAGTTGGCCAACATGGGTATGCTTCAAACAGGAGAACCGGCAGGAGTCACAGATTCGGTGTAGGAGTTAGTAGCAGTAGTAGTGGGCAGAGTACCGGGCAGAGTAGTTCTGGGTCTGGAGCTAGTGCTTGTGCGAGTTGTGGACGATTTCATCAGGGCCCGTGTCATATGTTGACGGGCGCTTGCTTTAGGTGTGGACAGGTTGGACACCTTGCCAGAGCTTGTCCCCACTCCGGATACCAGCCACAGTACGTTCAGGGTTCGTCTTCCTCAGTGGCTCAGCCCTACTATCCGATGCCTCAGCAGTATCGAGCACCCACACAGCCACAACAGAGACCGCCTCAGCATATGAATCAGCAAGGTCGAGGTTCAGTTGGTAAACCTAGTGGACGTGGTTTTGCGCAACCTTCGACTTCTCAGCAGGCAGGTCGTGGTCAGGCTCGAGTGTTCACTTTGACACCACAGGATGCTCAGACTTCGAATGCAGTGGTAGCAGGTATTCTCTCAGTCTGTGCATGCGATGCTAGAGTGTTGTTTGATCCCGGTGCTTCACATTCCTTCATTTCTCCTGTGTTCGCTTCGAGAATCGAGTGGCAGCCTTCTAGGTTGTCCTTTCCTCTATCTGTTTCGACTCCTCTGAGTGACGAGTTAGAGACAGATGTTTTCTTTCCTTCGTGTCCGGTGATGGTTGATGGTAGAGAACTATTGGCGGACTTAGTATTGCTCGACGTACTAGAATTCGATGTCATTCTGGGCATGGACTGGTTGTCGAGGTATTATGCCTTTGTGAATTGTAGAGAGAAAGAAGTGGTGTTCAGGATTCCAGGTGAAGAAGAATTCTGTTTCAAAGGTGAAAGGAGCTCCATGCCTCATAATCTCATTTCTGCCATTACAGCCCGGAAGATGCTTAGAAGGGGTTGTCAGGGTTACTTGGCAGTAGTAAGAGATGTTGAGAAGGAGAATGTGGCAATTGAGCAGGTGCCAGTGGTGTGTGAATTTCTGGATGTCTTTCCTGAAGAATTACCAGGGTTACCACCAGACAGAGAGATAGAGTTCTGTATCGATGTCATACATGGTACGGATCCTATTTGTATGCCACCTTACAGAATGGCACCAGCTGAACTGCAGGAGCTGAAAGAGCAGTTGCAGGAGTTGCTTGATAAGGGTTTCATCAGACCCAGTACATCGCCTTGGGGTGCTCCGGTGTTGTTCGTGAAGAAGAAAGATGGTAGCCTTCGACTTTGTATCGACTACAGGCAGTTCTCTATAGACATTTCTTGGTTACCTTCAATTGCAACCCCCTGATCAATAAGCTCGTGCAACTCCTTAACAATCAGCCTCTTTTTTGAGCTAATATGAGCAAAACTTCCCATTAACTTCCTACTAAAAACATTAGCTATAACATTAGCCTTACCTGGATGGTAAAGAATGAAGCAATCATAATCTTTCAAGAGTTCCATCTACCTCCTCTACATCAAATTCAAATATCTTTATTAGAAGATATACTTCAAACTTTTATGATCATTGTAGTTTTCACAAGTCACACCATACAAGTAATTCCTCCAAATCTTTAAGGCAAATACTACAACTGGCATTTCCAAGTCATAAGTAGGATAGTTCTATTCATGCTTATTTAACTAACGTCAAGCATAAGCAACTACCCTACCATTTTTCATCAATACACACCCCAATCCTACTTGGGAAGCATCACAATACACCCTATACTCTTCATTCCCTAAAGGTAGAGTTAACATCAAAGTTAAAGTCAACCTATCCTTAAGCATCTGAAAATTCTCCTCACACTTGTTTGTTTACACAAACTTAGCATTCTTATGGGTCAAACTTGTCTATGCAATAACTCAGTATAGAGAGGAGACCGTTGATCCAAGAGATACATAAGTTGGTTTATCAAGGGTTGATGATAAAGATAACTAGGTCAGGAGGATTGTTAGCTCAATTTAGAGTTAGATTAGTATTAAGGGATATGATCAAAGAAGCTCAGTGATGAGATCCTGATTTGGTTGAGATTGTGGAGAAAGTTCAAGAAGGGAAGTTCATTGATTTTAATCTTGACCATAAAGGTGTTCTATGGATCAGTGGGAGATTTTGTGTTCTTGATGTGGATAATTTGAGAGAAGGAAAAAGCTCATTTTTCAGCCTACAATGTACATCATGGTTCCACTAAGATGTACCATAATATTAAGAATCTTTACTGGTGGGATAGAATGAAGAAAGATATAGCTGAATTTGTTTATAAGTGCATGACCTATCAGCAAGTGAAAGCAAAGCATCAGAAGCCTTCTAAGAAGCTTCAATCTCTTTTAATTCCTAAGTAGAAATGGGAGAGAGTCACTATGGATTTTATGATAGGGTTACCTCATTCAAAGGATGGATACATTTCCATCTAGATGATAGTGGACAGGTTAACCAAGTCAGCTCACTTTCACTAGTTAAAGCTACTTTTTTAGAGGCTAAGTTGGCTAGGTTGTACATCAAGAATATTGTGTGTCTTCATGGGTTGCTTGTTTTTATTATTTTGATAGAGGTTCAGCGTTTACCTCTTTATTTTTGCAGAAGTTATAAGAAGTGATGGGTACAAACTTAATTTTAGTACTACTTTTCATCCTCAAACAGATGGTTAGTCTGAGAGAATGATATAAACACTTGAAGATATGTTGAGAATATGTGTAATGGATATTGGAGGCCGTTGGGATGATCATCTGCCATTGGTAGAATTTTCTTATAATAACAGTTACCATAGTAGTATTGAGATAGCACCATATGAAGCTTTGTATAAAAGGAAGTGTAGATGTCCTTTGTGTTGGAATGAAGTTAGAGAAAGAGAATTATCTAGATTAAAAATTATCTAGGACACATCCTAGAAGGTCACTTTGATTAAAAGGAGATCGAAACAACAACTAGCAGACAAAAGAGTTATGTAGACCTGAAGTGCAAGGATGTGGAATTTCAATTTGGAGACTATGTATTCTTAAAAGTGTCACCAATGAAGGGAGTTATAAGATTTGGCAAGAAGGGAAAGTTAGCACTAATATATGTAGGACCTTTTGAGATTTTAGAGAGAGTTGGCATGGTTGCCTATCAATTGGCTTTACGTATGAATTTTTCTCAAGTGCATCCAGTGTTCTATGTTTTGATGCTCAAGAAGTATATTTTGAATCCTTTGCACGTTTTACAACCCCAAAGTGTGGAAGTGAATGAAGATCTAATGTACAAGGAAGAACCAATTGCCATTGTTGACTATAAAGTTTAATAGTTGCGTTCTAAGGAGATTCCGATGGTTAAAGTCTTGTGGAGGAGCAATAATGTGGAAGAGCACACGTGGGAGACTGAGGCAGAGATACGAGTGGCATATCCTTATCTTTTTTCACCAGTGAAATCTTGTATTTCTTTTTTCGTTATTAAAATTTAAGGATAAATTTTTGTAAGAGGGGAAGATTGTTATGACCCATATTTTTAGTTATTAAATTAAAAAGGAAAATTTGAGTTTTAATTATTATTTTATTTAATTAGTGTTAAATGGAATATTTTAATGCATTTTAATAATTATTGGAGTATGTTATGTATATAATATATAAATATTTTTGGAGGAATTTAGATTTTAAAATTTTAGAATATTATTATTATTTTAAAATCATTATTTTGTACAATTATTTAAAAAAAGTTAAAAAATGATTTTTTTTTTCTTTTTCTTCCCCCTCCCTTTCTTTTTCTTTTCCTTCCTCTTCTTTTCCTTCTTCTTCCCTTCCCCACCAATAGAGCCACCACCCACCTGCCACCATCACTCCAATCACCCCACGTTGTCGATGGAAGCTGCCAGACACTGACAGCAGCTCGCCTCCATCGTTGAACTGCTCCCCTTCCTCCATTCCTTCCTCTTCTTCTTTTTTCCTCCAGAGCCAATTTGGAAAGGACATCACTGATGATGTTTTTGATTGCCCCGAGTGCCACCACTGGTATTGATCGAATCCTTAGCTCTTGGGCTTGATTTCCCCTAACTTGATTTGGCTAGGCAACTCCGAGAATGAATTTGATTTTGAGTAATTTGATTTTTAGTTTTTTTGTTTAATTTGAGTTTGACTTCGGTTGAATTAGATATAGTGATCAAATGTAATTGAAGTCTTGATCTTTATGAATGTGATTTTTATTTATTTTTTTGAATTTTTTGGGTTCGGGTTACTATTCATGTTACTGTTTTGGCGTAAAAAATTTCATATTTTTAATAAATTCTATTAATTATATAGAGGAAACTTTGTAAAGGAAGTTTTCTGAAGTTATGCATGGAAATTAAAATATGAATTTTTAAAGGTTTTGTTTAAATATGTGTTTTTGGAAAATTACTAAAAATTGGTGAATTATTTAATTTTAATTAAAATTGTTGATAACTATATTGTTTTAGACTATTTTTTTAAAAATAAAAGTATGGAAATTATTTTTATAATTTTTTTCAATTAATAATTATTTAGTAGTTATTTTGGGAAATGTAAGAAAAATAAATTTATTTATTATTTTTTGAGCCTATATGAGCATTTTATTATTTTTATGATATAATTGAGTGATTTTAATAATTATTTACAATTTATGCTAATTTAATTGTAAATGGAAATTTTATGCCATTACTGGATTTTATTAGCAAAACATTATTTAATAACTAGAATTTTATCATTTATTTGGGAAATAAATTTCTTTAATATTTTTATGATATATTTTGGTGAATTGAAAAAATTATAGTATTTTATTTTATTTAGTGATGTTGGTTCTTAGTTGGGCATGAATTGTAGTTCGGACGCCCAACCTGAGATGTTGAGCTTTATAATATTTTTGAAGTGTGTTTTCATGCAGGAATGAATCTACCTTTAGTACAAAAATGTCCATTTTACAAAGGAGACTCTGCTGAATTTTTTATAGATTTCTCATAAAACATGACATCGTGTCTATGTTAAGTTTTGAGTTGTAGAGTCAAGCTTTAGATTGAGTTTTTTCTTGAAATCTAGAATATATAACATTAGGATTTTTATTCTAATTAATTTATTATTATTTTTTTCTAACCGCACCAAGAGCAAGGCCTACAGGACAGGGCCAATTGAATCATCATAGAAAAGCGGATTCCATCTATGAGTTATTATTTTATGTATGCATTGCATGTAGAAAATATTATTGGCATCCATACTTTTAATAAATATGAATTTTATTATGCTATGTTGCATTAAATGTTAATTGTTATTGGTATTATATATATGTTTGCATATATATAAAGATGAATATTTATTTGTGTAATTTGGATGTTGCTCATATTTTAATATAATTTTATTATTTTTTATTTTTTATATGATGTTTTGGAAGATAGCAGTAGAACATGCTATATAGTGGGCTATACTAAAACTGTTGCGCAGCAGTATGTTAGATGTTAGACTATGAAATTTTTATTGATATGAGATATAGTTAAGGTGATTATTGAGATTGTGAATCAAGAGTGGTGTGGCTGCGGGAGCTCGGTTAACTCAGTGTTTTAGGGCTAGTTATACCGACATTAAGACTATAGGAGCTCGGTTGACTCAATGTCTTGAGGCCAATCCACTGTCAAATTTGAAAAGGGAAATATTTATAGATTTAGGTGAGCATGTTGACTAATGAGATACCGTGATTGAGGTTACAAATATTTTTAGGGTTTTGCTCTGACCTCCACCCAAAATCTTTTTGCATTTAATTATTTGTCATAAAATGTGATTTCAAGCATCTGTATGAAATGCATGCATAAAATAAATAAATATAGATATATAAATATTAGTATATTGATCCTTGAACATTTATGTCCTTAGGTTGCATGCATATGTATAATAATGATTCACTCAATAAGGTCTAACCCTCCTTAGATATTTTTTTTAGGATAATTTTCATCAGACCTCTTATAGTAGTTCTCTTTGCCAGACCCTTTCCTCACTGGCTGACTTATGTAAAATTTGAACCATTACTCCTTGTATTTATTAGACTCTGCAGTAGTAGTATGTTTTGTTGTAATATTTTATATTGTTATTGACTAAGGTTTTGTATTTGAATATTAGTATGAACATATTTTATTATGATATAATATGGAGATTTTTTTATGTTTAAAAAGGTTTAATTCTAAGGCATAATTATGCTTAGGTTTTTTTGTTTTTTTGTTTTTATATTTTATGCTTGCTATAAATTCTAAATTCTTATGAATTCTCATTTCTTAGCGTTAGTCATGACTCCCGAATTTGGGTCATGATAAAAATAGTTTGGGTTTCTTCTTTATTGAAAAAAGTAAATTATGTTGTACAAAGATTCTAGATTTTATTATTATTTTTCCTTTGATAGTAGATTCCATTTTTCTTATTAAATAAACTTCTTCTTAAAGAGTGAGAAGTCCATTAATAAGGTCATCTCAAACTCATAACTCTAAAATGCAACAAATTTCAATTGAAAATTATAAAATTAGGCCATTTTTTTTTTGTTGGATTATATTAAAATATTCTACTTCTTTTCATTAAGTACATGTGTACCCTTTCTATTTTCTACTACACTTTGTTTTTTCTTTTTTCAATTTTGCCAATTTTTCCTTTGTTCCATATTTTTTCTTTTGTTTGAAAATTTTTGGTTTGAATTGGTTATCTTTTCATTGTGTTCCTTTTGATTTTTATCCTCTTTTTTTTTTTTTGTTCTTTTTTTATTTTTATTTTCTCCTTATTTTTTATTGTCCCATTATTTTTCTCTCATTTTTATTTTCTTTTTTCCTTTCCATTTCTCATTTTTATTTTTTTCATTTATTTTTTCCTTTTTATTTTTCACTTCTCCTCTTTTTTTAATTTTTAATTTTTTATGTTTTATATTTTTTAATTTTTTGTTATAATAATTTTTGATTTTAATTTCTTTTATTTTTTATTTTTCCTTATTTTTTTCTTATTCTCTATTATCCTTTTTTTTTCATTTTTATTTTATTCTTATATTTATTTTTTAATTTTCTCTCTTTTTATTTATTTTATTTTTCATTATTTTTTTCTTTTCTGTTATCCTTAATTTTTTTTATGTGTGTGTGTGCGTACTCTATTTCATAGATTATAATTAACATATTTAAATTATATAACTCATATTAGTTTTAATAAATAATTAAAGTTTCAGATATCCTAGAAAAATACTTTGAAATACAAATTTGTATATATATATATATATATATATATATATATATATATATATATTAGGCTGATATCATGTTATTCATTTTATACATGGAAAATAAACTAAATTATACAAATAATAAAAGAGAAATAAATGAAAAATATTTTCAAGTTTCATGCATTTGAAAAAAGATGGGTACTTGAATTCAAATTAATTGATATGCATATATCAATTTATTTATTTATTTTAATTAATTAAATACAATTATATTTAAAATTTATTACTCAATATCAACTATTTTTTTTGATAATTTTTCTAACAATAAATACTTACTCAAATTATCATATTCAAATACTATTTTGAGTTTCATATATTGTTTTTCATTTTTAATAATATTTTGAGTTTCAGATACGAATAATATTTAGAAAATATACTTTTGGTTCAAAGAAAATATTTGAATGATATCTTGATAATATATTGGCTTTAGTATCAGATATGATTTTGAAGTTACATATACATATAATATTTCAGATAGTATTATGTATTTATTAGTTTGAGATATTGTTTTGAATTTCAAATACTACTTTGAGTATCATATACTTATAATATTCAGATAATATATTGTTTTGATTGTATCGCATATGAATAATATTTAGAAAATATAATGTTTTAAGTATTATTCTTATTATTTCTTAAGCTTGTCGTTTAACAAAAATTCTAATTAATAATTTTTGTCAATTTTTAACACAATTGGACAATATAGACTCAACTTCTTTTTTTTTTTAACAAAATATACATTTTTATTTTTCAATAATAATATATTGATCTAAAATATAAAAAATCTTAGAGATACTAACTTCTAGCTGCAAGCTTTTAATTTGTAGCAGGAATGAGAACTTTTGATTTTTTTAAGAAAGGAAAAAAAAAATGAAATACCTCCATCAAACTTGTTTTCATGACAAATAGTATACTCATTGTAAATATGTGATTTTATAATAGAATTATATAGTTATTTTCCTATGTAATAGAATTGAAAGTAGTCAAGGGCTTTTTTTTTTTTTAAAACAATCTATTTTAGTTTCCCTATTTTCTATCAACTCAATACTAAGATTGGAGCATTGTTCAATTTTTCTTTAATATACGCATAGTATATTATTCTTATAGTGTATAAATAATATATAAATAGTATACTCATTATATACTATAAGTATACTCATTATATATTATAGTAAATGACTATGATGGCATTGCCATGAGCAATTTATGTATGGGCAATTTGGGTTAGCATATTGGTCTTTGAAAGTTGCAGACATAATGTATATACTCATTTTCCCTTAGAAAGTTCATTATAACACTCAATTGATCCAACGTCATATATTTTCTAAAAACATTAAATTTACACGACCTGAACTTAAAATTTTGGAGTACTGAAAATAAATTAAGTTTTATAATTCAAAATAATAATTTGATAGTGCATATTAAATTGATAGCTAGCACAAGCTAAATCATATATATTTTCCATAATAATATAGAAATATAGTTCACTTCAATTATTAATATAATGAAAATGATACTTATAAAAAAAATATACACAAGGCATTAATCAAACAAAAAAAAAAAGTATATATAATGAAGCCAAAAAGGCATCTTCAGGTTAGCACAAGCACTTATGTCATACCATTGAAGCACCACACTGTTCAACATTATAGAGCATAAGTGTTAGCTAAACAGCTAGTAACATTTAAGATTATTCTTTTAAGATTAAAAAAACCAGTAACATTTGTTGCTTGTTATAATGAATTAATTATCTTCTTGCTTTATGTTTTTGGCTTCAAGCACAACATTCATATCAGAATAAGATGATCCACCTTCTTCAACAACACTTCTTGCCATATTTGCAATAGCTTTTAACTCTGCTTCTCATCTCCTTTGCTTCTTCACCCACCATGATATTATTCCCATGAATCCAAGTCCAATTCTGAGCACCAACACCTACTCCAATTTTAGCTATTTCCATGAAACCCATATAATAGTATCATACTTCAAAGTATTTTTTCCAGGTTCCTCAAATGAAGCCGTGTAGAATATCTGTTAAGAATCAACTTCATCATCAATTCCAACTCTTCTGTATCAGAAAGTAGGTGATCCTTTGACGGTCCATGTTTTGATAGACCTTTAGTGTATCCCGTCAACATTTCTCCAAGTTCTAAACTGAAATAGAAATCATAAAAAAAAAATTTTGCATTGTAAAAAATATGCAGGCTTTATACAATATAACCATTTATCTGTACATCAATTTCTTCAAGAAAAAAATCGCGAAACGAGTTAAAAGCTTACAGGTTCAAAGGATTAAAAAAGTACATGAAAACAAAATACACTTACTAAAACTTAATTCTCTAAGCATCCTCAAAGAAACATTTCCAAATGAAGAAAAAAAAACTAAAAACAAATTTTTTTCCCAAATAAAAAGCATTGCAAAAATCAGATATAGACCTAACATGCAATTGTTTGCTTTCCAAGCATAAAAGTTAAATTTCATCAATTATTAGTGCACTAAATGATATTTTTGAAACCGAAACTGTGGCAACATGTCACAACTCGAACTACAAGGGCACATAACTAGTACTGGGGAATGGAAAAACTTGAAGCTTTTGAAACCCATTGTAAGTCTTAAGGAATTTATCATAGAAAAATTAACTAACTTTAAAATTTTAAGGAAAATTCAGCAAAGTTTCCCATGTATCGGGACAATTCCAAAACCCATAAAATGCAAAATACACTCCCAAATATATATATAATCACAACCACAACCACCAACATCTGAATCCCAAAACGAAACAATTATAATAACGACAACAAAACATCAAAATCCATTGCGGTGTCTAAATTAATTAAATATGTTCCATTTATAACAACAACACTAAACTAACCTATATAAAATAGTTGGTGAACTACAAGTTTGGTGTAGAGAAGACAAACTAATTGTTGACTCCCAAGATCCTGAAAAAAATAATTGAGAGGAGTCAAATTTCACTGAGTAAGTTAATATAAAACAATGTACATTAGTTTAAAAACCTTCTTTTATTAAAACATTTATTACAAATATTCATTATGAAATTGTATTTAAAGCAAATCATTAATTTACCAAACACTATATATATCCAAATATAAATCTTTTAAAATATGGATATGTATAGATACTTCAAAAATTCATTTAGTAACTTTATTAAAAATTCAACTTCCAAATACCAATTAATTAAACAAATATATAGTAAAAAGATAAAATAATACAACAACGTTAATAAATAACTTAGGTGGGAAATATTTGTAGAACCCTAAACTACAAATCTAAAATCCATTAGGCTCTCTAATTTATCCAATGATTGCCGGTTCTGAGAGTTAAGCTTCCATTGAGCTACCAGCTGCAGTTAGTCTCTTATTCCAATATTTACTGGTGGTTCTTGAGAACTAAATATCTATTGAGCTACCGATCCCAGTAGTGTTATGATTTGAACCTCCATGGGCACGTGATTGGTACTAGGGAATAGGAAAATCACTAAGCTTCCAAAACCCGTAATAAGCCTTAGGAATTTATCATAATAAAATTAACCACTTTAACATTTTAATGAAAATTTGGCAGAGTTTCCTCTATATCGGTAACTAACCAAAAACCTATAAATCAAAAGAAATACACTTCCAATAATATTCTTAACCACTAATTCTCTAATATAATAATACATATATCCATATAAAACCAAATAATATCACAAATACAATTATCCAAAATTTAAACTACTATCGGTGTCTAGAGTACAAATATAAAATAGTAACATTAACATGACTTATAGAAAGCATTCAGTGAAGAATTAACTCGGCGTAGAGAAGAAGAACTAGCAAAAGACTTCCAAGATCCTGGAAAAATAATTAAGGGGAGTCATACCTCACTAAGTAAGCTAATATAAAGAAATGCATGTTGTTTTGAAAACCTTCTTTGTTAAAATAATTTGTAGAAAAATAATATTTATTATTTATATTTCAAATAATTAAGTTACCAAAACCATAATTATTAATCTAAAGGAATTATGTAAACTCTTATAATACTTTGAAATAATTACAACATTTATTTAAAACATTCTTTAAGTGAAAAATCATGGTAAAACCCTAAACCACAAATTTAATAGCCAGTAGGCTCACTTAATCCATATAATTGTCGGTTCCTAAGAGCTAAGCATGTACTGAGTTACTAGCCATAGTTAGTCACTTGCTCTAATATTTATTCATGATTCTTAAGAGGAAAGCATCCACTAAGCTACTAGCCCCAATAAATAACCAATCATAAGTATGCCCAAGAGCTATGCATCAACAAATCCTCTTTCACATATTATACACCCAAGAGTTATATATCAACCGAGCCTCTCAATACCACATGCTCGAGAGCTATGCATCAACCAAGCTTCTTAGCACACTATGCCTGAGAACCATACATCAAATGAGCTTATCCACATAATATAAAAATAAGGACCCAACTCACAAATCAATACCATGTGTACACGGTCTTGATGATGCCCATCATGTAGCCTATTCCACTAGTCTTTTCCAAAATTTCCTTATAAAAATAAATATGCCATAACTGAAAATTTAAATAAAAATAAAATAACAACAATAATATTGTAAGCATCCAATGTCGGGATGATGAAGTGTGGATGTGACAGAGGACACCAATGATGAAAATATTATAAATAAGTCTTCAACACTTGAAGTTTAAAACCTTAAAAGTCTAAATGCATTTCCAAAAGAGTTTAATTGGTTTTTCAAAGGACTTAATTGTGATGACTTCTTTATGGACCTAATTGAAAAATATAAATTCTTTTAGGGTCTTTTTATAATTAAAAGTTTAAAAAATCAGAATTATGTAATTCCGATTAGAATTTTGTAATTCCAATTAGAATTATATAAAACTGATCGGAATTATGTAATTCCATTTGAAACTATATAATTCCAGTTAGAATTAAGCATTTTCTATCTATTTTTTGATTTTACAATAAATAAATATTTTTTTTGTGAATTTTGATTGGTAAAATAATTTGATAAATCACTTTTCTAGGATTTATCTAAATTTTTTAGGAAATCAAACGTCCTTTTAATACCAAAACTCTATCACTATGAAGACAGGAAGTCACAATATGATACATCTTTTAGCTGGGGTAATCTATATAAACCCAGCTCAAACTCTCTTAGAGGGGCTCTTTCCTAGACTTTTTTTAAGACTTCTTCTTTTATTTTTTACAGAGTTTTCAATTAAATTTTTTCTTGAAAACTATTTGTTCTTTGAGGAAGAAGCAATAGACTTTTAGGAGGAAAAATCAAGCATTGGAGAATCTATTCTAAAAAACAACAGTGATTCATACTAGTCTAAGGAGCAAATTAATACTGCATCCATACTATCATCTCCTCTCCTACTTTCTTCTATTTTTTATTTGATTATTTTGGTCCTATTTAGTTTTATTTAATTTTTATTGTTATTCACTAATCATTGTTTATTTTTGTGTTTGTGTTGGTGATTATGAAGATAGTTACATGATGAGTTTAGTTAGAGAACAAAATCCATGAAGATCTATGGAATGCCATGAATTGAACCTTGTAATTGATTTTAGTTTCTAGGTTTTTTATTATTTTTTTGTTATTTTATTTTGTATTTTTTACTGGGAATAATGAAATCTTATTTGTATGGTTGTATGTTTATTTTAATTAATTAGGTAGTAAGACTAGGGTTTTAATTGAGTGATTAATTAAAATTAATGGCCATAAAGATAATTAGGTTCTTTTAATTAAAATTGAATTAGATTTAAGTGGATCGAATTAAGGTTGCCTGTTAAGGTCACTTTAATTAAATAAATTTAGGTTTTTTAGAAGAAATAAATTTAATTGATTGTTTTGACATTTGTATTATTGTTTTTGGGCTTATTTATTTATTTTTATGTGTTTGGGCCCAAGGCTCTAACCTTTTTAATTAATTTTAGGTCTAAGTAGTTCTTTTTGGCCCATATTTTAATTAGCCCATTTCATTTAATTAGGTATAGATTTTAATTAATTAAAATGCATTTTAGGTTCATAATTAATTATAAATTAGGTTAGAAATAATTTAGGCCCATTTAGTTAATTAGATATAGGGCCCATCTAGGTTAATTAAAATTAATTTAGACTTAGCCCATTAAATTTAAGGCCTTTTCCATAACTTGTAGATTTAAGATCACCTTAGAATTAAAACATGTAGAACTAAGCCCAATAATTTAAATACTTCATAATTTCTAGATTTAGGTCCATTTTAGAATTAAAATAAATAGACTTAGGTTCACTTAATTAAAATTAAATAGGAATTAAGCCCATTAGTCTTTAGGCTCACTTGTAAATTAAAACATGTAGATTTAGCCCATTTAATTAAAATCAATATAGATTAGACTAACTTAGGAATTGTGAATTGGAATGAATGCATTGTTTACATATATTTTTCATGACTAGTTTGCCTGTAGTTAATTGTTAAAATAATGGTTTATATGAAATTGCATGTAAATAGAGGATAATGTAGTAATTCATAAGGTAATTCTAAATGAACACAAAACTGAAAAAAGTTAGTATTCCGTATCCACAATCTCCTAGTTGTGGTGCTGGCTTTCTTGTAGAGAATCAAGTACCACCATTTTTTATTTGTCCTAGTTATTACCCTGGGTGGCGACTCCTCATTTCCATGTTATGTCTTTGTGACAGTAGTTAGTGTGTTCTCTAAAGCCCTGAACTCAAACAGTGTTGTGGTTGCTAAAATCTTGGATGCATGCTAAACCCCACCGTTTACAAATATCCTTACTTATCATCCACAATAATGTCAACAATAACCATATAAGCAATATATTCTCAGTAGTAATCAAAACTAGCATATTAAATCTCAAGTTCCCATTTTTCTTTAAATATGCAAATTCAACAAACATTTCAACATATTAACTTACAAGTCGAGCGAGCCAGTTGACATGTCCTCATCTGCCTAGTCTTCAAGATTTTCGCTTTAGTATTCTATATAATAATAATATTTTTTTATTTAAGATATATAATAAATTAAATAATATTAATATCCAAAAATTCTAGAAAAATTATAAAAATTATGGAATTAATAAAATTAACTTAGAAATACCCTAAATGTGACATTTGAGGCTAATGAAATTATTTTGGTAAACTAAAACAATTTATATGGAAATTAAGAGATTTCCATCAAAACACTTCCATGATTTTTAACTCAAAATCCATGAGGAATCAAAACTAGTTCCAGTAACGAAAATTAATTGTTATAATTTATACTATTTATTAAAAATAAAATCATAATTTTTTGGACCGGTCATTAATCCTCACTAGAATCTAGTTGGGACTCACCAGATTTCTCATTGGAAAATCGTATTTGCACAAACAACTTATACCAAAATGACCATAGCACTAAAAAAGACTTAGAAACAACCTCAAACATTATAAACAACTACCAAACTAATAAATCGAAGAGAAAATGTAGATTTACCAATTAAGCTCTGACCAAACACCAAATGACAACATATAGACTCATGGTTGGTCTCTTTTAACTCTTGATAGCAAGACAAGTCCAATGGTGGCTGTTATAGTAGCTAAAGATCACCAAAAATGGAGTTTCAAATACTAGAAGTTCAAATTGAAATTTAAAAATTTAACTTATTAATTATGGGTCAATTTTCACAAAATAAGATTTACAAGCTTGTAGAGGAGGTTGAGAGGATATGTGGTTGAAATTTCATGGCCATTAGAGGTTGTTTAGCCAGTGAACGGAGAATGATAAGTTGATAATGCTATAGTGAATGTCAAGAAGGAGTTTAAGGGTCTTTGGGCATTTTATTGTGTTTGCAGATATAACTGAAGAGGAGATGAAAAATTACCACTTTAATACTTGTATTTTTGGCAAAATTTTCATTTAGTCCTTCCACTATCAAAGTCTAGATAATTGCTAGCAATTAAATGAGTTAGTCTCTTATATCTTAGAAAACTACTAGCAGTTATCTATCTTAACGCCATAACATGAATCAATAGCCATAGAACAACCCAAAAATAACTTAATAACAATAGTAACATATATTTATTTGAATAATTATGGGTTATTACAAGTAGTAACTGACTATAAATAATAATATAGCACCCGAGAGCTATGTAGTCATGACCCAAACCCAAAGGTCATGACGAGCGTTAAGGAATAGGAGTTCACATAAATCAGGAACTTGTAACAAGCCTAAAACATAAAATTTATATGAAACATAATCATAAATTTACCTCATAATTAAAACTTTTTGAAACTTAAAAAGTCATCCATAGATAATATCATAATAAAATATTTAAATATATAACTTAAGGACATAACGAGTGCTAAAGTTAACATAAAACACTACAACAAGAGCATACTACTACTGCAACATCTATGAAATGCAAAGGAAGGATAATCTAAAATATACATAAATTAGACGGTGAAGAATCGGTCTGGTAAAAAGGACTACTATAGGAGGCCTATAAAGAGAAATCCTAAAAAATAATTGAGGGAAATTAGACCTTATTTAGTGAATTATCATAATATATACGCATGCAATCTAAGGGTATAAGCAACCAAGCATCATAATAATATTTATTTTATATTTATATTTATTTAGTTTATACATGTATTTCATGAAGATGCTTAAAAATATTATCACATCAATACAACTAGATATAAATGGAGATAGATGGACAAAACTATAGCATCAGAGCAGAACTCTAATATATCAATAACCTCAATCATTATACCTCATTGGCCATTAGGCCTTCTTGAATTCAAATAATATTTCTCTTTTCCAATTTGGCAGTGCACCGGCCCCAAGACCCTAAAAGGTCAACTAAGCTACCATAGTCTTACTACCGGTATGACTAGCCTCGAGACCCTAAAATGTCAACTGAGCTACCGTCTCTATATAAATAAAAAAATCTTAATAAATCATCTTAACCATATGTCCATATCATACAACCTTATATTAAATCAACTTCATATCTTGTCCATCTAGCATACTGGTGTGCACACAGTCCTAGTGTAGCTTACTAGGTAGCATGTTCTACTACTATCCTCCAAAAATATCACATCAAAATAAAGGTTTAATGCAACATAGCATATTCATTTCATATTAATAACAAAATATATGGATTCTCGATAAGAATTCTTATATGCAATGCATACACATAATAATAACTCACAGATTGAACGCGCTCCTTGATGATGACTTGAATACTGTAGGCCTACCTCTTGGTGTGGCTATAGGAAAAAATAATAAAGATAAATAGAATTAAAATCCTAACCTTGTACTTTCTAAATTTCTAAGGAACATACTCAATCTAAGATACAATACTAATTAAAATCCTAATCTTGTACTTTTATTTTCTAACGTTTAATAAAATTCTCATTTAACATACTTAAATCACAATTTAATATAATTAAAAATTGTAAATCTACCTTTAAACTTTCATAACTATAATTGTTATTAAATATAAATGAGCTACTTAAATAATCCAAATATATAATAAAAATATTAAAAAAACTCATTTAAGCTTTTTTTAAATAATAATAATTATTTTCCAAAATTATTTTCGATTGACGAAAAAAATTGCAATTAATTATTAAAATTATTTTCATACTTATATTATTTAAAATCAGTCTTAAAAATGTTAAATAACTATAAATTTAATTAAAACTAAATAAACAATAAAATATAAATTTTCTTAAAAATATATTTAAACATTATCCTATAAAAAATTATATCTCAAATTCTACAAATATTAATCTACACAATTTATAGTATTTATTAAAAATATAAAAATATTCGGAACAATATCCAATTAGTGGAATAGTACCCCAAAAATTCAATATATTCAGAAAATTATGAAAGATACATCAATGGATATATCTCAACTCCAATTTCACATTTCATAACTACCACCAAGCCTAATTATTACTCAATTAAGAAAAAATAGCCAAAAACCCTAAAAACATTTTACCTTAAATCGAGGTGGTTATCGACAAGGTCGGGCTAATTGACAAAGGGGAAATGTTACTCAGAGAGAGACAAATTTAATGGCACTGGCAGCACAATTAGATGATGTAGGAGGTGGTGATATCTAGTCTTCTTCTCCATGATTACCGAAAAATGCAAAAGAAGGGAGAGGAAAGGTCGACCGATGGAAAGGGGGAGCTATTGCTGGTTTGGAGCTACTGGCGGTGACTAGCAGCGATGGCTAGTGGCTGTGTGGAGAGAGGTGGCTATTGGTAAGGAGGGAGGGAAGGAGGAAAGAAGAAAAGAGAAGGAAGAAGAAGAAGAAAAAGTATAAAAAAAGGATCTTTTAAATAAAGTACATATAATATATTTAAAATAAAGATTCCTCCCACTTTATACACACACACACACACACACACACACACACACATATATATATGTTTGTGTGTGTGTGCGTGTGAACATACTCTTAAAAATCATTAAAGTTAACTAAAATACTCATTTAAGAATAATTTCATAAAAATAATATTTGACACTTAAGAATCCATAATTTAATTTAATAATCAAAATACGGGTGATTACAATCTTCACTCCTTACAAAAATTCATCCTTGAATTTTAATAAATAGAAAAGAGTACAACATGTCACTAAAGAAAAAAAAAGGATATGCCACTCACATCTTTGCCTCAGTCTCCCACGTGTGCTCTTTGACGTTATTGTTTCTCTATAAGACTTTGATCATAGGAATCTGCTTAGAATGCAACTAATGAATTTGATAATCAACAATTGCAATTGGTTCATCCTTATAAGTAAAATCTTTATTCACTTTTATGGTTTGGGGTTGCAAAATGTGCGAAGGATCCAAAATATATTTTTCGAGCATTGAAACATGAAATACCGGATGCACTTGAGATAAATTTAGAGGTAAAGCCAAACGATAGGCAACCATACCAACTTGCTCTAGGATCTCAAAAGGTCCTATATATCTCGATGCCAACTTTCCTTTCTTATAAAATTTCATAACACCCTTCATTGGTGATACCTTAAAGAATACATAATCCCCAACTTAGAATTCCACATCCTTTCACTTCAAATTTGCATAGCTTTTCTGCCTACTAGCTGCCATTTCCAATCTTATTCTAATTAAAGAAACTTTCTTAGATGTATCCTTGATATTTTCTAACCTAGTAAGCTCTCTTTCCCCAACTTCATTCCAACACAAAGGGGATCTACACTTCCTTCCATACAAAGCTTTATATGGCACCACCTCAATACTATTGTGATAGCTATTGTTATAGGTGAATTCTACCAATTGCAAATGATCATCGCAACTACCTCTTAGATCAATTACACACATTCTCAATATATCTTCAAGTGTTTGGATCATCCTCTCAGACTTACCATCCATCTAAGGATGAAAAGCAGTGCTAAAATCAAGTCTAGTACCCAAAAGCTTCCTGTTAACCATCCATATAAGGATGAAAAGCAGTGCTAAAATCAAGTTTAGTACACAAAGCTTCCTGTAACTTCACTAAAACTATAAGGTAAACACTGAACCTCATTCAGAATTAATAAAAATAAGCATCCCATGAAGACACATAATGTGTTTGATGTACAATCTAGCTAATTTAGCCACTGAATAAGTAGCTTTAACTAGCAAAAAGTGAGTGGATTTTGTTGACCTATCCACTATCACCCAAATGGAGAGTCATATCCATCTTTGAATGAGGTAACCCTATTACAAAATCTATGGTGACTCTCTCTTATTTCCACTCAAGAATTGGAAAAGGATGAAGTTTTCTTGAAGGTTTCTAGTGCTCTGCTTTCACTTGTTGACATGTCAAACACTTGGAAACAAACTCTACTATATCTCTCTTCATTCCATCCCACTAATAAATATCCTTTATGTTGTGGTACATCTTGGTAGAACTAGGATGTACACTATAAGTTGCATAATGAGCTTCCTTTAAGATCTCTTTTCTTAAGTTGTCCACATTAGGAGTGCACAACCTTCCACTAATCCACATAACACCTTTATCATCAAGATTAAAATAAGCAAACTTGCCATCATAAACTTTCTTTATAAGTTATAACAAATAAGAATATCGGCTTTGAGCTGCCTTGATCCTATCCCTCAATATTGATCTCACTTTAAACTAGTCTATTAGTCTCCCTGACTTGGTTATCTTCATCCTCAATCCTTGGTCTACTAACTTATGCATCTCTTGGATCAAAGGCCTCTTTTCCATAAGACTACTTGAAGACTTCCTGCTCAAAGCATCTACCACAACATTAGCTTTGCCTGGATGGTACAAAATGTCATAATCATAGTCTTTCAAAAATTCCAACCATCTTCTTTGTCTCAAATTCATATCATTCTTATAAAAATGTACTTTAAACTCTTCTGGTAAGTGAAAATCTCACTTGTCATCCCATACATATAATGTCTCCAAATCTTTAGAGTAAAGATAATAGTGGCCATCTCTAGGTCATAAGTAGGATAATTTTGCTTGTGCTTTTTCAATTGTCTGGAAGCATAAGCTACTACCCTACCATTCTGCATCAATACACAACCTAAGCCAACTTTGGAAGCATCACAATACATAGTGAACTTGTCTTCTCCATTAGGCAATGTCAACACTGGTGCTGAAGTCAACTTCTCCTTTAGAAATTGAAAACTACTCTCACATACCTCTAACCATATAAACTTCACATTCTTCTAAGTTAAGTGGGTCACAGGTGCTACAATTCTTGAGAAATCCTGAACAAAACTCCTATAATACCTTACCAAACCAAAGAAACTCTTAATCTTCGTAACTGATGTTGGTTTAGTCCATTTAGATATTGCCTCAATCTTTTATGTATATACTTGAATACCATCCTTAGACACTACATGCCTAAGAATTGCTACACTTTCAAGCCAAAAATCACACTTAGAGAACTTAGCATAAAGCTAATGTTCCCTTTGTTTGTAACATTGTTCTTAAGTGATACACATGATCTTCCGTACTCTTCGAATACACCAATATGTCATCTATGAATATGACCATAAATTGATCCATAAATAGTTTGAACATACTATTGATAAGATCCATAAAAGCTGTTGGTCCATTGGTTAATCCAAAAGACATTATAATAAACTCATAATGGCCATATCTTGTACAAAACACCATTTTCAAAATGTTTGCTTCTGTGATTCATTACTAGTGATAACATGATCTTAAGTCAATCTTAGAGAAGAAGTGTACACCCTGAAGTTAATCGAATAAATCATATATCCTCGAAAGAGGATACTTATTCTTAACATGCACCTTGTTTAATTCTCTATAGTTAATACAATTTGAGTGTACCATCCTTCTTCTTTACAAACAGTACTAGTGCAAACGAAAGAGAAGTACTGGGTCTAATGAAACCCTTATCTAATAACTCTTTAAATTTTGTAGGAGCCATCCTATAAGGTGGCATAAAGATATAAGCTATGCTTATAACCACATCAATGCAAAATTTTATCTCTTTATAAGGTGGTAAATCTGGAAATTCATCAGGGAAGACATCAAGAAACTCATAAGCTACAAGAAGATCTAAAATAGATTTATGTTATACTATTGTGTCCTTGACCAAAGCCAAATATCCTTGACACACCTTTCTTAGCATCTTTCTTATTGTAATTGCAGAGATAATATTATGAGGTGCAGAACTTTTATCACCTAAGAAGTTGAATTCCTCTTCACTGCTTGTCCTAACTCTGGTTATTAGCTATCATTTGTTTAGGGATTTTCATCATCTATCGTTCAACCATTTTAGCAAGTGTATTAGCCTTATCAAGCACTTGTGTATCCTCAGTAGAGATTAACTCATTTTATGGGCTAGCAGGGTCGAGGTATAGGGAATAGTCCATAGGGGAGACTGGGTGGTAGAGGATTTACATGGATATATAATTCTCAATAGGTAGGACATGGTGAGGCTAGGGTATTCACTTTAATTCCCTAGGATGATCAGGCATCTACTGCGATTGTGGTAAGTACTCTCTCAATTTTTTCTTAAGATGGTAGAGTTTTATTTGATCCCGGTGCATCTTTATTTGTTTCTCCTGTGTTTGTTTCAAGAATAGATGGCAACCATCCAAGTTATTAATTCCTTTATTTATAGCGACTCCACTTAATGACAAGTTGGAGATAGATATAGTCTTTCAACCTTGTGGAGTGTTGGTGGAAGGTAGAGAGTTATTGGTAGTTTTATTAGATGTGGTTGATTTTAATGTGATATTGGAGATGGATTGGTTAGCTTGACATTATG
The DNA here is from genome assembly GCA_947683625.1 of Mallotus nudiflorus. Classification (NCBI taxonomy): domain Eukaryota; kingdom Viridiplantae; phylum Streptophyta; class Magnoliopsida; order Malpighiales; family Euphorbiaceae; genus Mallotus; species Mallotus nudiflorus. The sequence continues at coordinate 68,593 of CANTUR010001072.1, forward strand.
CTAATATGGATTATCAAGAGAAAGAGGTAATCTTTAGTATCCCTACTGATGGGAGTTTTAGTTCAGAGGCGATAAGAGTTCAATGCCTCAGAATATTATATTTGCAATCATAGCTAAAAAGATGCTTCAAAGAGGATGTTAAGGCTATTTAGCTATGGTTAGGGATATAAAGGTGGATAAGGGGGCAGTTAAGAATGTGCCAGTGGTGTGTGAGTTTCCTAATGTTTTCCTTAAAGAGTTACCAAGATTGCCATCAGATAGAGAGATAGAATTCTGTATTGATGTTGTACCGGGTTCATATCCTATCTTGATGCCACCTTATAGAATGGCACTAGTAGAATTAAAAGAGCTTAAGGAGCATTTATAAGAGTTGCTCAAAAAGGGTTTCATTAGACCCAATTCATCTCCTTGGAGTGCTCCTGTGTTATTTGTGAAGAAGAAAGATGGTAGCCTTTGACTATGTTTTGATTACAAACAGTTGAACAAAGTCATCATCAAGAAACAAATATCCTCTCCCCAGGATTGATGACTTGTTTGATCAACTTCAAAGAGCTCATTGTTTTTCTAGGATCGACTTGAGATTAGGGTATCATTAGTTGAGGATTAGAAGTGGAGATGTACCCAAGACTGCATTTTGGATGAGATATGGCCACTATAAATTTTTTGTGATGTCCTTTAGGTTGACTAATGCCCCAACAACCTTTATGGACTTGATGAATCAGGTGTTTAGGCCATTCTTGGATCAATTTATGATAGTCTTTATTGACGATATTTTGGTGTATTCCAATACCAAGGCCAAGCATGTTATGCATTTAAGAATGGTGCTTCAGACTTTAAGAGAGCATCAGTTGTATGCCAAATTCTCTAAATGTGAATTTTGGTTAGATCAAGTGGTATTCTTAGGCCATGTGGTATCTACAGATGGCATATAAATAGATCCAAGAAGATTAAAGCTATTACAGAGTGGCTGAGGCTTACAATAGTGACATAAGTCAAGAGTTTTCTAGGTTTAGCTAGCTACTATAGGAGATTTATAAAAGATTTTTCCAAGATAGCTGCACCTTTGATGAGGTTGACCCAGAAGAATGCTAAGTTTGTATGGACAGACAAGTGTGAGGAGAATTTTCAGATGCTTAAAGATAGGTTGACTTCAGCTCTAGTATTGACCTTACCATCGAGAAGTGAAGGGTATACTATATATTGTGATGTTTTTCTAATAGGATTGGGTTTTGTTATAATATAGAATGAAGGGTAGTTGCTTATGCTTCATGACAATTAAACAAGCACAAATAGAACTATCCTACCCATGATTTGGAGATGGCAAGTGTGGTGTTTGCTTTAAAGATTTGGAGGCATTACTTGTATGGTGTGACTTGTGAAATCATGGAACTCCTAAAAGGTTGAAGTACATCTTTCAGTAGAGAGACTTGAATTTGAGGAAAAAGAGATGGATGGAACTCCTAAAAGATTATGATTGCTCCATTCTTTACCATCTAGGTAAGGCTAATGTGGTAGCTAACACTTTGAGTAAGAAGTTAGCGAGAAGTCTGGCTCATCTAAGTAAAGCTAATGTGGTACCAAACCTTTACTTTTTGATGCTATCTTCATATGAACTCTAAACAATTCACTTCTATCAATGGCGTTTAGGTTTAGAAACTTGAACTTAAAGCTTATGAGGACATTTAAGCTATATTCCAATAGTTAAAAGATTAAGAAGGTTAAGGGGAAGAAGAACAAAAGACCTAACCTTAAGTTTCCCCTCTAAGAAAGGGAACAAGAAGTGAAGCAACTTCAAATCAAAAGGTGCTCAAGCTCAAGAGGATGAACCTTCAGGAGTTGGGCACTTTTTTTAGCGCATGTCTCTCATGGAATCCAACTTGAACTCTCATTTTGATGAAGTTGAATCTAATTTTAATGTGTTCTTCACTCTAATTGATAAAAATAGTGCTCATCTTCAATATGATGTTTGTCACATCTATGGGCAACAAGGCTACACATGCACCTATCCTCCTCCCTCTTTCCTTCCTTAAGAATAGTTTTTATTTGTATTTTTTGTTTGTTTTATTTTTGGTTTATGTTTGGTTTATTTTCTGCATATGAGCCTATAGTTGTTAGTTTTTTAATTTATGCTCATTCTATCCTAGTTTATGTTCGGTTTATTTTTTTATCTATTTTTCGTATCTTCTCTTTGTATTGCATATTTTATTATTATTAATGAAAATTTTCTTTTTAATTTGAAGTGTTTATTTGAGTTTATTCTTTTTGATTCTTAACAAAAAGGGAGAAATATTTGAGTCTTATTATTATTTTTATTATAATTGATGATTATATTTTTTTTATATGAAAAATTCATTCATACCAAAAATTTCCTTTAGAAATTTTTTTGATCTTTAAAAAGAAAATAAATGTTTGATTTTGCATGTATACTTGGTTAATTTCTTTAAAAACAAGTTTTTCTTTTAAAGATGTGTTTATGTAAGTGACATAACTATGTGATAGTGTGTCCTTAATATCAAAACTTTTTTAACATTATATAAATGACAAATTTATTTCATAAGGATTTTATGTATCTTTGCTTTTTCATTGTTTTTGTTTATGGTCTTTTGTTTCCTTTATTGTTTAACAAAGGAGGAGATAAAGCTATGAAATTTTTAGGCTTAATATTCATGATTGTACTATGCTAAGAACCATATGATCAATTGACTAGCTAAGCACTATATGATCATGTTTATACTATTTTGTCATGCATTATATATGTTTGAAATTACTTCATAGTATCAAACATTCTTTTATGCTTTAAAAGACCATAATCATTATCATGCTATCTTTTATGTCATTTAGAATAAAAAATTATATTTCTTATCATGTCCATATTTCTAGGGGGAGAAATAAAGAAATATATTTATTTTCATTTCATATATTCATTATTATCATAAATTGTTTGCACACTCTACATTATATTTTTATTAAACTTAAAATAAATTTGTCAAAATCAAAAGGAGGGGATTGTTAACCATAGCAAATTAGCTATCTTGATTTTGATCTTAACAAACTTAATTTTGAGCAACTAATGTATTTGCTTCAAGTGTGTTTAAATTAGGTACAATTTAGAAGTCAAAATAATAATGAAATATTGAAGAAAAATGATTCCAGAAAGTCATTGCAAGTGCTATTTTGACCAGACTCATCACAGTGACTAAATTGCACAAAAAGTTATAATTTCTGTCATAGTCCCAATCGGGACTAAAGCAATCCCGAGTGGGACCAAAAGGAGCAAAAATGCATCAAAATGGTAGAACCTATCCTGATTGAATATCCTGATTGGGACATGGCATTCATGATCGGGACATGGCCATCTCGATCAGGATCAGGGTAGCTTTTTCAAAATAGCTCACAATAACTATTTGAGGCTTGTCTTGATTGGGATGGAGGATATCCCAATCGGGACCTGACAAAATACAGCTCAAAATTCCAAAATTTCATTCAAATGGACTTGGTTTATGTTGGGAACAAAATTATTGCTTCCAGTAGCTATAATTAGATTGCTCAACTACAAATAAGTCCTCTGAATATTTTTTTGAGGTTAAAAAGCTTTCCTATTCATTTTATACATTCAAGCATTTAATTAAGCTCTCTAAACTCTTCCAAATTTCATTCTTTCTGTTGTAAACTCTTATGAGAGTTATTGAGTGATTAGAATAGATATTATTATTCTTCTATTTTATGGGATTATAAAATGGGAAGTGAGATACTATTTTAAAGAAATTGATTTAAGTTTTTAGCCATCAAAACATTTGGGATTTTAATTTTAGTATGATACTTGAAAACACTTGTAATTCAGTTTTTAAGTGAGCCTAGAAAACTCAAGGTGTAAGGTTGTAATAGTAAGCCATAAAACTCTTATGTATTATGAATCTTGGGAATAAGATTGTGGGTGATTAAAAATCCTTATTTGGGGATAAGTTAGGTGGAGAAGTAGGATTGTTGTTGAATTTGAACTCCTTAAATCTTTCTGTTCTTCATTCTTCCTTCTCAACACTTCTTTTAATTCTTATTCAAACCATTTAATTTCTCAAATTTGCTCGATAGTCCTATTCATCCTCATTTAGGACTCTTTTATTGTTTTATGATATGTATTTTAATATGTTTATGTTGAGATGTTAGTGATTATAGTGATTTTGGAGAAATTATGGTTGTTATATATTCTTTGGAGTGGTATTTGCATTATGTAGGTTTTAGATTTGCTCTGGGTATAAAGAAAACTTTGCCGAATTTTTATTAGGATTGTTAAATTGGATAATGTTTGTTGAGAAAATTTTTTTAAGGCTTACTATAGGTTTTAGAAGCATCTTGCTTTCCCATTCCTTAATTTTGGTCACATGCCCTTGGGTTCAGGTCATGACAGAAAGGACCATTTAGACCTTAGATGATATGCTTTGGATGTGTGTTATGGATTTTGGTTGTCAATAGGGTATGCACTTGCTTGTGATTGAATTTCCATATAATAATAGTTATCATGCAAGTATCAAAATGGCTCTCTGTTAAGTCTTGTATTGAAGGAAGTGTAGATCACCCTTATGTTGGGAAGTGGGTGAGAGGCAATTAATCAGTCTAGAATTAGTGCAAGTGCTTTAAAGAAGATTTCTCTTATTCAATAAAGATTAAGGATAGCCTTTAGCTGATAGAAAAGCTATGATGATCTTCAGAGGAAGGATGTATTATTTTCTGTTGGAGACACGATGTTTCTTAAAATGTCTCCAATGAAGGGAGTAATGAGATTGGTAAGAAGGATAAGTTAGCTCTGAGATATATTGGACCCTTTGAAAATCGTTCAAGGGTAGGTCATGCTACTACTAGAATTGTCTCAAATTCATCTAGTATTCCATGTTTTCATATTAAGAAAGTACATTTCTAACCCCTCTCACATTCTTTAGCCTCAAGTAGTGGAGCTTAGTGAGGACTTATCATATAAAGAGTATCCAATGGCGATTATATATTGATAAGTTTGTCAGCTCTGCACTAAAGAGATTCCTTTAATAAAAGTGTTGTGAAGCAACCATACAATAAAGGATTGTACTTAGGAAACTGAAGCAGACATGTAAAGTTGATATCCTTACTTATGTGGAAGTTGATATAAGATTTTAAAGTTTGAGGACGAATTTTTTAAGGGGGGAGAATGTAATAACCCATAATTTATTTGTAAAAATAATATATGATACTATTGATGTTAGGTTGTTGATGGGTTATTGTGTTATTGTCGTATTGTTATTGGGTTGTTGATTTGTAGTTGATGTGCTTGTTATTTGGTTATTCAGTTATAGTTATTGTTGTTGATGTTAACTTACTTTGATTGACGTTGGGTTGTTGTTTCATTAATTGGTTATTGCCAAGTTGTTGTTGTATTATTGTATGGTGTTAACTCATTTAATTGCTACCATTTATCTCAAGCCTCAAAGTGGAAGGACCAAATGAAAATTTGCTCAAAATGCAAGGACTAAATTGGAAGTTTTCCATATTCCTCTTCATTTTAGGGTTAGCAAATGCAAAAGTTCTAGAAAAGCCCTTGAACTTCCCAGCTATCACTATAGCATTAAAACTTTCCTATCTCTGTTCACCAGTAAAATGACCTCCGATTGACACAAAATTTGAACCACAAATCCTACACAACATCCTCTATATATTGGTAGTTTTTATTTCATGAAATTATGGCTAAGATTTTATCAGTTTAAGTTCCAAATTTTTGGCTAAAACATTATGGTGTTAGATCACCATTTCCAGTGATTGTTGGCTATTGTAACCACCACCATCAGACTCATCTCATTCCAAGAGTTAGTAGATACTAATTTTAAGTTTGATATACATTGGTAATCTTTCTTTTCCTTTTTAATTGATTTATTTAGAGGTTTTTTTATGGACTTTGATGCTATTTTTGAGTTCTCTATATTTTTATGATTATGTTGGTACTCTTGCTTTGTGTATAAGACATTTTTCGGTGAGAAATTCGGCGAGCTCTAACCGGATTCCGGTGAGGCATAATGACCAACCTAAAAAAATTTAATTTTAATAAATAGTATAAATTATGAGGATTAATTTCCATAACTGGAGCTTAGGCTGATTCATCATAGATTTTGAATTAAAAATTCTGGAAGTGTTTCAATGGAAATTATACTAATGCTTAAATGTATGTGTCCTTAGGTTGCATGCATATATATAATAATGATTCACTCAGTGAGGTTTAACCCCCCTCAATTATTTTTTAGGATCCTTCTCGTTAGACCCCTCATAGTAGTTCCCTTCGCTGGACCTTCTTTGGCTAATTTATGTAAATTTTAAATTATCCTTTCCTTATAGTGTTAGATGCTACAGTAGTATTGCATACTTGTTGTATTCTCTAGTTGTTATTAATGGTGGTTATGTATTTTGAATATTGTAAAATATTTTATTAACATATACTTTATAGAGATTCTTTTCCATTACTATAAGTTTTAATTGTGAGCATATTTATGTTTATGTTTTGTTGAGTTTTTATATTTTAAGCCTTGCTATGAGTTCTGGATTCTCACGAATTCTTGTCCCTAGTGCCGGTCATGACTCTTAGTTTTGGGTTATGACAAAGTTGGTATTAAAGCCTAAGTTTAGTATAGTTGGACCTAGGTTGCTAGATTTTTAGTTTTCTTTAAAACTGCTATAACAATTAGGTTCGATTATGTCTTTGAAAGTCTTCCTTGCTTTAGAATTTTGCGTAATCATTAGGATGTCTATTTTTATCTAAATTATGTTGTTTATGTTCTTTTTAGAATGAGGAGGAGAGCGCGAGTTGCTCCATAGGTCGATAAGGGCGAGGATGAGGAATCCTACTAGGATGAGATTCTACATTATGAGCCGCTAATTAGGCATATGGGTAAAGGTAGAGGTAGAGGTAGAGGTAAACCTAGAGGAGTGATAGGTGACCATAGACAAAGAGAGCCGTAGGATGAGGAACCTAAATGCTAGGATTATGAGGGAGATGCTTTTGCACCTGGAGTTCAATAGGTGTAGCAGCTATACCCCAGGTCGTACCACATTTGCAACCTCTATATTAGCATGGAGTTCAAGGTATGTCAGACCTAGAGGTAACCTTATTTTACACCAAAGTTGGTAGCATATCTTTTGGTTGGACTTTAGACCTGCTTAATTTTCTTCACATGATTGAGTCGAGGAATTGGACTATATACATTGAGTATCTGCGATTTTGATTGTCGAGGTATCTGTTGAGAGGCCATCATTAGATTGGTTTGTTCAGGTGATCTAGCCCCATATGAATATGCTGACTTAGGCTTAGTTCAGAGAGAGATTCATGAGACGATTCTACCCAGAGCCAATATGGATGAGTTATAGACTCCGACTGATGAATATTTCCAAAGGCGATAAGTTGGTAGAGGACTACACTAGAGAGTTTCTTCGATTGTCCAAATATGCCCAAGACATGATGAGGGATTAGTATTTTGCTATCACCATATACATTACTATATTGGGTTTTGCATTCTCTGGGATGCCTATTGCGGGCTTCACTCTTGATAGCTAAGAGACTGACCTTAGGCTTATTAGGCAAGGAGTTATGCCTGACTACTATCATATAGGAGGTACCAAAGTAGGAGGATGTCATGATACTCCATTCTCAACATTTCAAATTTGCTTCAGTAGTTAGCCTAAGGAATCTATTCAGTAAGGCTAGAGACCCTAGCAGAGAGTCCATAGGAGTAGTATTCATGGCCGTATTAGGACATACAGACCCATTAGATTCAATTCAAGTGCTACTAGCAGTAGTAGTAGGTAGCATTATGGATACGATAGCACAAGATCTGCAGCTAGTGCTTATTAGACATATAGGAGAGTCCATTAGGGACCATGTTATATGGGTTCAGGGGCATGTTTCTGATATGGACAGACATGACATTTTGCTATAACTTATCCCTATTAAGGTTTTTAGCAATAGTTTCCCTAGTCATCTTTAGTTAGCGTAGCTCTAGCTCAGTTTCAACCATTGCCATTTCAATACTCGAGCACTTCTTAGTTTGTTATCCAGTAGGGGCAAGGCAGAGGGGGTAGAGGTAGTGCTAGAGGATTTTAATAGGATTTTACCAACCAATAGGGAGGTAGAGGATAGGCTAAAGTCTTCACTCTTACGTAGCTTAATGCTCAAGCATCCAATGCAATAGTAGCGGGTACACTCCTAGTATGTTTGATTGATGCTAGAGTTTTGATTGATCTAGTGGCTACCCATTCTTTTATGTCCCCTATGTTTGCTTTGAAATTGAGTTGGTAAGCTTCAAGGATGGTAGTTCCTTTATTAGTTTCCACACTCTAAGTGATTCATTGGACACTGACGTGATTCTTCTTAGATGTCTTGTATTGGTAAAAGGCAGAGAGCTACTTGTAGACTTAGTGTTGCTGGATGTAATGTACTTCGATGTAATCCTAGGTATGGATTAGTTTTCTTAGCTTCATGCTGTTGTGGGTTGTCATAGGAAGGAGGTGATTTTTAGAATTCTAGATGTAGGGGAATTCAAGTTTATAGGTGATAAGAGTTCTACAACTCAAAATCTTACTTCTGCTATTAGGGCAAGGAAGATGCTGAGAAAAGGGTGTCAAGGATACTTGGCATTAGTAAGGGATACTACAGTAGAACCGACTTCCATCTCAAATTTTTTTGTAGCATGTGAGTTTTTAGATGTCTTCCCTAATGAATTACTGGGTTTACCACATCATAGGGGGATTGAATTCTGCATTGATATGGTTCTAGGCATAGCTCCTATCTCTATGCCGCCTTATAGGATGGCTCTTACAGAGTAGAAAGAGTTAAAGAAGCAATTGTAAGATTTGCTGGACAAGGGTGTCATAAGACCTAGTACTTCTCCTTAGGATGCACCAATCCTATTTTTGAAGAAGAAGGATAGTACTCTAAGATTGTGCATTGATTATAGAGAATTGAATAAGGTGACCATTAAGAACAATTATCCTCTTCCAATGATAGATGATTTATTCGATCATCTTTAGCGTGAACAATTCTTTCCTAAGATCAACTTGAGGTCGAGCTATCATTAGTTATGGATCAGTGAAGCCAATGTTCCTAAAACATCATTCTGTACTAGATATGGCCACTATGAGTTTTGGTGATGTCCTTCGGATTAACCAATGCATCAGTAACTTTTATGGATATGATGAATAGGGTGTTTAGACCATTTATGGATCAGTTTGTAGTGGTTTTCATTGATGATATACTAGTGTATTTGAGGAGTATGGAAGAGCATGTATATCACTTAAGGATAGTACTACAGACACTAAGGGAATATAAGCTTTATTCTAAGTTCTCAAAATGTGATTTTTGGCTAGAAAGTGTAGCATTCCTTGGGCATGTAATGTCTAAGGATGGGATTCAGGTTGATCCATAAAAGATCGAAGTAGTGTCTGAGTGGCCTAGACCGACAATAGTCGTTGAGATTAAGAATTTTTTGGGTTTGGCTAGATATTATAAGAGGTTTGTTCATGATTTTTCAAGGATTACTACACCTATGACCCATTTAACTTAGAAGAATATGAAGTTTATATATTCAGACGCATATGAAAACAACTTTTAATTGTTAAAAGAGAAGTTGATTATAACTCCACTTTTGATTTTTCCCAATGGAGTAGACAAGTTTATTATGTAGTGTGATGCTTCCAGAGCTAGCCTAGGTTGTGTGTTGAATCAGAATGGAAGGGTAGTGGCTTATGCTTCCAGGCAGTTGAAGAAATATAAGCAGAACTATCCTACTCATGACCTTGAGATGGTTGTTGTAATCTTTGCTCTCAAGATTTGGAGACATTATCGGTCGAGGTAACATGCGAAATCTACACTAATTATAGGAGTCTGAAATATATCTTTCAACAGAGAGATTTGAATCTTAGGCAGAGGAGATGGTCAGAACTTCTGAAGGATTTTGACTATGATATCTTATACCATTCAGGCTAGGCTAATGTGCTAGTAGATGCCTTTAGTAGGAAGTCCTTATACAGTCTTACTCATATCAATATAGAAAGGAGACTATTAATCTAAGAGATGCACAAGTTAGTGGATCAAGGGTTGATGATGAAGATAACCAGGTTACGAGGATTGTTAGCTCAGTTCAGAGCTAGATCAGTATTGAGGGATAGGATTAAAGAAGCTCAAAGTTGAGATCCTGATTTGATTGAGCTTATGGAGAAAGTTCATGAAGAGAAGTTCACTGATTTTAATCTCGATGATAAGGGTATGCTATGGATCAGTGGGAGATTGTATGTTCTTAATGTGGATAACTTGAGAGAGGAGATATTGGAAAAAGCTCATTTTGCAACCTATAGTGTAGATCTTGGTTCTCTACTAAGATGTACCATATAATATTAAGGATTTTTACTAGTGTGATGGAAAGAAAGATGTAGCTAAATTTGTTTCTAAGTGCTTGACCTATCAGTAAATGAAAGCAAAACATTAAAAGCCTTCTACGAGGCTTCAACCTCTTTTGATCCCTGAGTGGAAATGGTCAAGATATCCTCCATCCTGATTTGGACAAGCCTCAAATAGCCGTTGCAAGCCATTACATTTGAAAACCTACCTTGATCCTAATTAGGACTGCCCTATCCTAAGCAATATCCTAATTGAGACATTCAATTAGGATAGGTTCTACTATTTTGATGTATTCTTGCTCCTTTTAGTCCCACTGGGGACCACTTTGGTCTCGATCGGGACTATGATGGAAATTATAACTTTTTATGCAATTTAATCTCTATGATAAGTCTGGTCGAGATAACACTTATAATGACTTTTCATAATCATTTCTTTTTAATATTTAATTATTATTTTGACTTCCAAATTATTCCTAACTTATACACACTTGAACTAAACACATTGGTTTGCTCAAAATTAAGTTTGTTAATATCAATATCAAGATTGCTAACTTGCTATGTTCAAAAAACAATACTAATACTAATATAATAACAACAAATCCTCCAAAAGCACTACAGTGCCTAAATTAACTAAAATTATTCCATAAGTATTATTAACATTACAATAACTTATATAAAGTAGCCAATGAAGAATGAGTCCAGTGTAAATAAGAGAAAACAATCATAAACTCTCAAGATATTAAAAAAATAGTTGAGGAGAGTCAAACCTAACTGAGTAAGCCAATATAAGGAAATGCATACTATGCCAAAAATAGAAATAACATTTATTTAAAATATTCTTTAAGTCGGTCACTTATTCCAATACTTATTAGCGATTCCCAAGAGCTATGCATCAACCGAGCTACCAACGCTAGTAAGTCACTTATTCCAATATTTACTAGTGGTTCTCAAGAGCTAAGCATCCACCAAGCTACCTACCCTAGTAAATAATCAAAATATGCCTAAGAGCTATGCATCTACTAAGCCTTTTTAAATTTTTTTCCAAATAAGAGCCAACTCACATATCAATACTAGTATGCACACAGTCCGAATAACACCTATCAGGTAGCCTGTTCTACCTCCAAAGTCTCTTCATGTAAATAAATAAGCAATAAACTTTAAAGAATGCTAGAACTAAAATGTAAAATAAAATTAACAACATTCTTATTTATCATCTACAATAGTATCACCTTTAATAATCATATAAGTAATAAAATCTCAATAGTAACCAAAACTAGCATATTAAATCTCAAGTTTCCATTTTATTTAGATACGTTAATCTAACATACACTTCAAAATATTAACTTTCAAGTGGAGTGAGCCGATTGATGTTTCCTTATCCATCTAATCTTCGAGGTTCCTGCTCCGGTATTCTTTAAAATAATAATATTTATTTAAAATATATCACAAATATATTCATAATAATTTCCAAAAATTCTAGAAAATTTATAAAAATCAAGGACTCAATACAGTGGATCTGGAAACACCTAAAAACAACATGTGAGCCTGAAAGAATTAATTTTGATGAGTTAAGACTATTTAGTTGGAGATAGAGAAATTTTCACCAAAACACTTCCATAATTTTTATCGTAAAATCCATAAGGAATCAAACCTAGCTCTAGTTATAAAGATAAATCTCATAATTTATACTATTTATTAAAAATAAAATCATAATTTTCTAGGCTGGTCACTATTCCTCATTAGATTTTGATTGATACTTGTTGAATTATCACAGAAACACCACACCTAACTAAACAAATTCTGCCAAAACGTTCCCCACAATACATAGAACACATATAAACCCTCAAACACACAAAAATATCCATAAAACAAGGAGATAAAAAATAAAAGGGAAAATACCTAAAAATTCATAAAATATTCTATAAACGTAGGTCGAGCATAACACCAGTGCCCATATACTCCTATGATGATGGCGAACAAGTTTCCAGCAGTAACTTCCACATGTTGGTGATAATAAGGAAGTTCCGACGTTCCTAACTTTGGACATAATTTTAAAATTTAAAACTATATTTTTCTTGGTTGATTATACTCAAATGGATATAGCCAATGCATAAAGACGTCGAGAAATGGTTAAGGGTAAAATTTTAGGTTGATCGAAGGTCCTTTGGCCAGTGAATGGAGGTGGGATAGTTTCAAGTGCTATAGTGACAACCATGAAGTTTAGGGCTTTTCTCAAGCTTTTGCATTTGCTAGCCCCAAAATGAATGGGAAGATAGAAAATTACCACTTTAGTAATCTCATTTTTTGTAAAATATCAATTGGCCCTTCCACTTTAAGGCTTGAGATAAATGCATAATGAGTTAACACCATACAACAACCTCACAACAATACTGCAACAACTCGACAATAACCTGACAACGATAACCCAATAATGATACAACAATCCAACATCAACCACAGAACAATAGCTTATCAACAACACAACAACGACTTAACAACAACCTAACATCAATGACAACAATTGAACATCAACAACTGAATAACCAAATAAAAAGCACCTCAACTACAAATCAATAGCCCATCAACAACATAACAATAACACAATAACCTAACATCAATAGTACCATATATTATTTTTATAAATTATTTAAGGGTTATTACATTCTACCCTCATATAAGAAAATTCATCCTCAAATTTTAAATTCTTACATCAATTTCCAAACAAATAAGGATATCTAATTTTCATATTTGCTTCAGTTTTTTAAGTATAATCCTCTACTGTATGGTTACTTTATAACACTTTCACTATAGGAATCTCTTTCATATGGAGTTGGTGAACTTGTTGATCTATTATCACTATTAAATACTCCTCATAAGATAAATCCTCACCAAGCTATATTGTTTGAGGCTGAAGAATATGAAAATGATTAGAAATGTATTTCCTCAACACATGAATATAAAACACTAGGTGAATCTGAGATAATTTTGGTAGTAACACCAATCTATAAGCCACATCACCAACCTTTGATTGAATTTCAAAGGGTTTAATGTACCTGAAAGCTAACTTACCCTTATAACCAAAGTACATTACTCCTTTCATTGGAGACATTTTCAAAAACACCATGTCTCCAATATAAAATGCTACATCCTTCCTCTTAGGATCTGAATAACTCTTCGGTTTGCTAAAAGCTATCCTCAATCTTTGTTGGATGATAAGGACCTTCTCAAAGGTCACTTACAACAATTATGGGCCTAGTATTTATCTCTCACCAACTTCCCAACACAAAGGAGATATACACTTTCTACCATACAATGGTTCATATGGTGCCATCCCAATGTTATATGCAAATTCAATCAATGGTAAGTGTAAATCACACTGGCCACCAAAGTTCATCACACACATTCGAAGCATATCTTTTAGTGTTTGAATGGTCTTTTTTCGACTGATCATCCATTTGAGGATGAAAAATTATACTAAAGTCAAGTCTAGTGTCTAATGCCTTATGCAACTCTTACCAAAAGACTGAAGTAAATGTGATTCCGTTATCCAATACTATACTTTCTTGTACTCCATGGAGGTAAAAAATTAAGTTGATATTCAACCTTACTAACCTGTCCATAGTATATGTCCTTTTAATTGGAAATAAATGAGCTGACTTAGTTAGTCTTCAACTATCATCTAAATAGCATTATAACCTCCATTTGTACGAGGCAATCCAAAAATAAAGTCTATCACACCATGTCCTACTTCCACTCAGGAATGGGTAGCTATTGTAAAAACCCTGAGGGTCTTTAATGTTCTAATTTCACCTACTTACACATTTATCGGCCCATATAAACTTGGCATTCTTTTGGGTGTAGATGGTGGGGTTTAGCGTGCGTCCAAGATTTTAGCAATCGCGTCACTATTTGAGCTCAGGGCTCTAGAGAACACACTGACCATTGTCATAAAGACATGGCGTGGAGATGAGGAGTCGCCACCCAGGGTAATAACTGGGACATATCGAAAAGGTGGTACTCAATTCCCTAAAAGAAAGCTAGCACCACAACCAGGAGATTCTAGATACGGAATACTAACTTCTTTCAGTATTGTGTTCATTTAGAATTACTTTATTGATTACTATCTTATCCTCTATTTACATGCAATTTCATATAAACCCAAAACAATAAACTCCAAGGCAAACTAGTCATGAAATATACAAGTAAATAATGCATTCAATAAATGACATAATCCCTAAGTTAGTCTAATAGACATGGATTTTAAATAAATGAGCTAAAGTCTACACGTTTTAATTTATAAGTGAACCTAAAGACCAAATTCCTTTTTATTTTAATTAAATGAACCTAAGTCTACTAATTTTAATTCTAAAAATGGGCCTAATTCTACATGTTATGAAGGTATTTAAATTAATGAGCTTAATTCTACATGTTTTAATTAAATAATGATCTTAAATCTACAAATTATGAAAAAAGGCTTAAATTAATTGAGCTAAGTCTAAATTAATTAAATTAAATTAAGTGGGCCTATGTCTAATTAACTAAATGGGCCTAAAGGTATTTCTCACCTAAAATCTAATTAATTATGGACCTAAAAATATTTTTTAATTAATTAAACCTAATTAATTATTAAATGATATGGGCTAAAAATAAACAAATCAAAATCTAAAATGGGCTTAAGACCTAAAACACACAAAACTAATAAATAAGACCCAAAAACAACTAAAAACATAAAAGAAACAATTAAATAAGATCAAACAACTAATTATTAATCCCTACTAAAATCCTAATTTTATTAACATGCAACCTAAATTAATCTACTTCCTCCATTGATTTTAAATAATTACCAACTTGAAACCTAATTTTACTAACCAATTTAATCAAAATAAACATGCAACCATACAAATAATTTTATTACTATTCCCACTATTGGGGCTATTACATTAATTCATAAATAATTAATAAAAAATAAAAATAAAGAATAAAAAAAATAAAACCCTAGAAACTAAGTCTCTACAGGACTTTATCCATGGTCTTTTGTGGATTTCCAATAAAATTCATCTTCCTTATATGATCACCATGTGTTTTCCTCCATAATCACCATAAAAAAATAAAAATAATAATTAATGAATAAATTATGATAAAATAAATAGAATAATAAATAAAAAAATAAACAAACAAATAAAAGAAAAATAAAAGAATATGGTATGCTTATGGATGATTAGGGTGCTCCTCAGATTTGTGATTCACCGTTCTTGATAATTCTTCAAATCTTTTCTTCAAAAAATCCTTCACGAGTTTTGAATTACTTGATGAATCAAAAGTAATTTTCTGATTAAGAAAAATAAAATCACAATTTTCTTTCTCTCCTCTCCTTCTTTTCTACGCCCCTCTCTTCTTCTCCTCTTTTTTTCCTCTCCCTTTTTCTTCCTCCTAGCCCCCCTTTTATAGTGGAACTAGGAAGCCTAACCCTAATCCTAATGTGATTCTCATTCCTAAAGTGTATTTAGGAATTTTGAACCAAATATGATTAAATTAATTAGGAAATTTAAACCAATTTAGGATTGAATTAATTAGGAAATTTAAACCACCTAAAGTTGGAATAATTAGAAATAGGAAAACGGAAGAGTTCAATTCCGATCGGACTTACATAATTCTGGTCAGAATTATCAAATTTCGATGCGCAAAAATTTTTTTCATTAAAAAAAGGCCCCCGAAAAAATTTAAATTTTGCAATTAGGTCCTAAAAAGAACTTTGCGATTTAGTCCTTGAAAACATTAAATTCTTCCTTTAAAAGCCCTTAGAATTTTTTAAAGATTAAGTATCGAAGACATTTTCATCATTGGAGTCCTTT
Source organism: Mallotus nudiflorus (assembly GCA_947683625.1). Taxonomy (NCBI): domain Eukaryota; kingdom Viridiplantae; phylum Streptophyta; class Magnoliopsida; order Malpighiales; family Euphorbiaceae; genus Mallotus; species Mallotus nudiflorus. Next base: position 84,846 of record CANTUR010001072.1, read on the forward strand.
GCTGCATCCATAACATGTCATCTCAAAATTGGGTGTCTACACTAGGTTAACCTTATCTTGGAGAAATCTTTCACAAATCTCATATAGTGACTAGCTAAACCAAGAAAACTCCTTATTTTAATGACCGTTGAGGGCCTTGGCCATTCTTAATAGCTTTAATCTTCTTAGGATCCACCTATATACCATATTTGGATACTATATGGCCTATGAATGCCACTTGATCTAACTAAAATTCACATTTTGAGAACTTAGCATACAATTAATGCTCTTTCAAAGTTTGAACCATCCTCAAATGTATGGCATGTTTCTCTTTACTTCTAGAATATACCAAGTTATCAATAATAAACACTATCACAAATTGGTGCAAGAATGCCATAAACACCTAATTCATTAAGTCCAAAAAGTTGTTGGGGCTTTAGTCAACCTGAAGGCATCATCGAAAACTCATAATGGCCATATCTTATAAAAAAATGCAGCCTTGGGTATATCTCTACTTTTAATTCTCAAATAATGATACCCTGACCTCAAGTCAATTTAAAAAAAATACTGTGCCATTTATAGTTGATCAAACAAGTCATCAATCCTTGGGAGAGGATACTCGTTCTTGATGGTGACTTTATTCAATTGTCTATAATCAATACAAAGTCGAAGGCCACCATCTTTTTTTTATACAAACAACACTGGTGCACCCCAAAGAGATGTACTGGGCCTAATAAAACCCTTTTCAAGTAACTCTTGTAACTATTCTTTAATCACATTTAACTTTGCAGGAGCCATCCTATAAGGTGGCATAGAGATAAGATATGTACCAGGTACAACATCAATACAAAATTCTATCTCCCTTTCTGGTGGCAAGCCTGGTAATTCTTTAGGAAAGATACCAGGAAACTCATGCACAATTGGCACATTCCCTACTGCTCCCTTATCTTCCTTTGTATCTCTAACCATAACTAAATAGCCTTGACACCCTATTTTAAGCATTTTTCTAGATGTAATCGCCGAAATGAGATTTTTAGCCTTTGGATTCTTGTCCCCCTTGAATCAAAGTTCCACATCATTTGGAATCCTAAAGATCACTTCTGTTTCCCGTAATTTAATGTAGCATAATGTTGAGCCAACCAGTCCATTCCTAAAATTACATCAAAATCTATCATGTCTAATATAATCAAGTCTTCCAATAACTCTCTACCCGCCACTAACACTAGATAAGATGGAAAGACTATGTATGTTTCTAACTCATTACTGAGGGGAGTTGATGAAAATAATAGCACTAATAGTTTAGATGGTTATCATCCCATCGTAGAAGCAAACACAAGTGATACAAAGGAATAAGATGAATCATGATCTAATAAAACTTGAGCATTAATATAACTAACTGGAAGAGTACATACAATCACTGCATTAGATACCTGAGCATCCTAAGGAGTCAATATAAAAACTCTAGCCTATCCACGAACTGCCTACTTTGAGGTGGATGGCTAGGCATATCCCCTTCCTTTGGCTCTACCTCGAGTGCTTTTGCCCTGCTGGCTCATAAACTTAGTCGATCTCTGTTAGGGGTATATAGGTGCTTGATACTACTGATGCACCTACTGAATCTACTGAGCCACTGTGGCTAAATATCCCTAGGCATATGATGACTGAAATCCATAACTAGGAAAAAATCTAGCAAAATGTACTAATTACCCACACCTAAAACAAGCTCCTAGCATCATGTGACATGGCTCTTGATGTACTATACCATAAGTAGCACATGCACTAGCCCCATAACCTAAATTGCCATATTTAGGGTTCTGACCACTACTGCTACTACTAACTCCAGGGCCAAATTAAATAGACTTACCATTGCTGCGCCTAAGAGCATAATTGTGTTTGCTAGGTATGTGTGCTCGAGACCTCTTACTCTGTTGAGATGTACCCTCCATCTATACACTCACACTACCAATCTGAAAAGGAGGTTGTTAAACACTCTAGCCTACTCTAATCCTAATGCTATCACTTATATAAGGGTCAAGTATAGTCCTCTATCTAATATGTCATCTTTCTAACTATCTAGCCTCCTCAGTGATACTCTCAAGTCTTTAATCCTCAGTCTAGATACAAAACTATGCTAGGCCTAACCCTATCACATACAACTCCGCCACTCTCCTCTCATCCTACATCACGTCCATAGTATGACGTGATAGCCTAAAGAACTCATGAGTATGCTCTTTAACTAATCGATCACCTTTTACTATGTGCAATAGCTACCATTGATAATTATCCCTCATCGAAGGTGATAGAAATACCTTAATAATTGCTCTTTAAACTCTAACTATTTCGTGGTAGTCATATGTGGTTGGATCAACTAAATAAACTAGTCCTGAGCTGTAACTTGCACAAATAACTCCACAATCATTATTCTTTTTTAATATATATACCTTATCCTAGTTCTAGCTTCAATAGTTTTTATAAATTCTAATGCATCACCAGTACCATCAAAGGGAACTCTCCCAACTTTTGAATACAATAAGGCTGCATTTGCATCAGACATCCATTTATTCTTTTATTGTAACATCTGATGTACTAGAGGCATACCTTGATTAAGTGATGCTAGTCCTTGATTAATCCCTACTACACTTGCTATAAAAGTTATGGGATCTATTTTAGGAACTTCTAGTTCTACTTACAATTGTTACTCTTATCTTTGAGTTGCTACTGCCTTAGGTCTACCTTTTCTTCTACATGTGGGGTAGGGGGAGGAGCTTCATCTTGTACATACTACTTGCCATCGTCATATGTTACATCTACATTAGGAGCATTTCATGCTCTCCTCCTAATTATGAAAAGATATAGAGATAAAATTCAAGACATAAGAAGGATGCTAACATGTACATTCTAAAAGCAATGTTGACAACAAATGACATAACTACCTAATCACCATAATAGTTTTAAGAAAAGATAGATACCATTACTAAAAGAACAAGGAGTAAATAATTGCTCTGATACCAACTTTGTTATGAGCCAAACCTAAAGGCACATGACTGCACTAGGGAATAAGACAACATAAAGCTTCCAAAACCCATAGTAGGCCTTAGAAAATTTTTCCTAACAAACATTATCCAACTTTGCAATTCTAACAAAAATTTAATAGAGTTTCCTTTGTACTAGGAGCAAATCTAAAACATGTATAATGCAAATAAAACTCCAAATAATATATAACAACCACAACTTTTCTAAAATCCCCATAACCACCAATATCCCAACTCAAATATATCAAAATGTAAATCATAAAATAATAATAATACCAAACAAATACAATAACAACAAATCCTCCAAAACCACTATGATATTTAGATTAACTAAAATTATTCGATAAGCATTAATAACATTACAATAACATACATAAAGTAGTTGGTAAGCAATGAGTCTGGTGCAAAGATGAGAAACTAACAATAGACTCCCAAGATCCTAAAAAAATAGTTAAGGGGAGTTATACTTCACTAAGCAAGCTAATATAAACAAATGCATGTTGTGTCAAAAATCCTTCTTTTAAAAGATTTTATAGAAATATAGTAAAATATATAACTTATATTTAAAACCATTATTTTACAAAAATCATCTTGACAAATCTTGCAGACTCTTATAAAATCTTATAATACCTTTGAAATAAAAATAACATTTATTTGAAATATGCTTTAAATGAAAAATCATGGTAGAATCCTAAGCTACAAATCTAATAGCCACTTGGCTCTTTTAGTCTATATGACTCCCGATTCTCGAGTGCTAAGCATCCACTTAGCTACCAGTCACATTGATCACTTATTCCAATACTTATTGATGGTTCCTTAGAGTTATGCATCAACCAAGCTACTAGCCCCAATAAGTTACTTATTTTAATATTTATTGGTAGTTCCTTAGAGCTAAGCATCCATCAAACTACCAACCCTAATAAATAATCAAAATACACTAGAGAGCTATGCACTAACCTAGCCTTTTCACATTTTTCCAAACAAGTGCCTTATAAGCACCTAATTTCGGGATGGTCGAGTATGGATGCGATATAGGACTCCAATGATGAAAATTTGTTACAAATAGGTCTATGGATATTGATTTTTTTCAATCTCAAGGCTTAATTGAAATTTTTTAAGGACTTAATTGTAATATTTCCTTTAAGGACCTAATTGAAAAGTTTTTATTCTTTAAGGGTTCTTTTTATAATTAAATGTTAAAAAAATTATTACTTATCAGAATTACATATTTCTTATTAGAAATATATAATTCCAATTGGAATTACATATTTCAAATCGAAATTATGGAATTCTAATTGGAATTATGAAATTCCAATCAAAATTATGGAATTTCGATAAAAAAATATACAATTTCAATTGGAAACTATTTTGATTGGCAGAGTTTTTATTGTATTTTTATAAAAAAAAATCCATTTATTTAATTTATTATTGGTTTTAAAATAATAAAAATAAGTAAATAAATTTTGATAAATACAATTATCCTATTATTTATGTGTTTTTACTAGGTTTTGTTTCAAATTTATATTACATTATCAAAAGAAATTTAAAATAAAAATGGTTATTTATCATGAGCTGAGACTCCTGGAATAGGATGGGGGGGGGGGGGAAAAGAGATAGGAATTCATTTTCTAAAGGGGGAAAAATGCTATTGAAAAAAAATTCATGCAAAAAAGGGGAGAGACAAAAAGAGCAGAGAGCTTTTGAGAGAAAAAATAACTTTTTTTATATGTTGTTCTTTAAGTTTATTAAAGAACACAACTAAGTCTGAGAAATAAAAATAAAGCTATAGACCTATGCAAACGATGAATCAATTAGACTCTGAGAAGCAAATCAATGCTGCATCACACCAAATCTCATCCCTTTTCTTTTCTTCTTTTCTTGTTTATGTTTATTCATCTTTTTATTATTTCTTTTCCTTTATTCTTTTTTTCTAATAATTTTTTATTATTGTTTTTCTTCTTTAATAATGATGATGGGAATGCTCTAAACCATGGAGATATGATTGAACGGATAAAATACCCTTAAAGGTCCATGGAATGCCATGGATTTAATCTTATTATGATTTTTATGTAGATTTTAGGGTTCTTGCTTTTTATTATTTTGCATTTATTTATTTCTTTTTTGGGCTATCTATTTAATTAGTTTTTTATTCTCTGCAAGTAGGAATTATAATAGCCCCAATAGTGGGAATAGTGAGATCTTTATTTTTTTGCACTTTAAAAATGATTAGTAAATTAGGGTTCATTTGGTAAACCTTAATAAAATTAATGATGGAAATAGATTAATTTTAGGTTGCATGAAATCAAATTGAATTTTTTAAAAGAAAAATTTTAATTGCTTGTTTAATCTTTTTATTTGATGGTTTTTTTTTTTGGCTTGTTTGTTTATTTTTATACGTTTTAGGCCCCAAGCCCACATTTAGGATTAATCCATTTAAAATAGGCTTTTAATTGGATTTTAGTTTTTAATTAACTTTAAAATCAATTTAGGCCCATTAGATTAATTTAGACTTAGGCCCACCTTTTAGCTATTAAAATTAATTTAGACATAGCCCAATCCATTAAAGTATCTTGCCTTTTTTTTCTTAAAATAAATAGGCTTAGGCCCATTTTCACTTAAATTAAAATTAATTAGAACTGGGCCCACTAATTCAAAAACAATTCAATTCATTTCCATAGAAATGAATAGACTTAGGCCCATTTCTTTAAAATTTAAAAAATAAGCTTAGTTCACTACTTTAATTAAAATGTAAGCCCACCTTTAGTTTCATTTCACTTATAAATAAAATCTAGACTTAGCTAACCTATTTAAAATTATCATAGTTTAGACTAATTTAGGGATGTCTCGTTATATGAATGCAATTTTTCTGTGTCATTTCATGACTAGTTGCCTTGGATTAGATGAATGATAATTAGGGTTTAAAATGAAATTGTATGTAATTAGAGAATAATGAAACAATTAATAAACTAATTGTAAATGAACACAAGACCAAGAGAAGTTGGTATTCCATATCCAGAATCTCCTGGTTGTGGTGCTAACTTTCTTTTAGAGAATCAAGTTTCCACCACCTTTGAATTGTCCCAGTTATTACCCTAGGTAGTGACTCCTTATCTCCACGCTATGTCTTTATAATATAGTAGTGTGTTTTTTAGAGCCCTAAGCTTAAATAGTGTCGCAATTGCTAAAATCTTGGATGCGTACTAAACCCTATCGTTTATAGTGGTGACTCCACTAGGGATAGCAGATACTGATTCTACTTATGTTCTTTAAAATCATTTTATTAATTATTATTTTATTCTTATATTCATTTGCATGTCCCTATTTATTGATGTTGTTAGTTTATGATTCCATGATTCCACTAGCTTCATAAAGTTATAAATTGGCTAACCATCACTCTTAGCCTTAACTCATTCCAAGAGAGATTATCGAGCTCATTTGACCAGAGTCTATAACCAAGGGGGCTAGTCTTCTCTTGAGTTTGTAGAGGATACTGGGGCCCTCTAACCTTGGCCTGTAACTCAAGTCTTAAAGGAGGGCATCTTGCTAAGGGAACCTTAACTTTTCACCGAACTTAACAACATATAATGGCCTAGTTATTTCCTTTAGGATTTACCTAAATTGCTTATGTTTGTTGCCATGAGATATTTCTACCCAAGCCCATACTTTAGAAGCCTAATTGGGTTAATAAAGATTGGGCTAATCTTTTATACCTAGAAATGATGTTTCTATACTTTACTACTTTGAGAGATTTAGCATGCACGTTGATTCTTGATATGCTTTATTGATATTAAGGCTAAGACAAAAAATCCTAGGAAAAGAGACTCACCATTGAATACGTGTGTAGGAGAAATAAGGTTGGAAGGATATTGCACACTTGATTGTTACTTGTTGGTTGCTATTTATTGCATGGCATGTGCATCATGCATACATGCATACATATGCTTCATGCATCATACTAACACTTTATTTTTCAGCCAGTATAGATTCATCTGGATCTTCTCGTGTTTAGGAATGAAAAGGTGACAGACTAGTTAGAACCGACCTAAGTCCAAAATTAGTAACTAAAGAGATATTTCAAAGTCTAGAGAAGAGTCCTATTAATCCACTTTACTTAGAAGCTGAATCAACTCCAACCAAAAAAACATAATGGAATAGCAATAAGGAGGAAACTAGACCTTAGAAGACATTAAGGTAGCTATGATGGGTGACATGAGAGCCATGATGCAAGATCAACTAAGATAGGCATTAGTTGGATTAATGCCACCTGCTACTATTGTTCCACTACCTATAATTGAGCAAGCATTTGAGGCTGCAACAATTCCACCTACTGAAAATGCTCCACGTACTGCTCATACACCTGCACCTATTGCTCCTACTCTTATTGATAATGTTGGAGACCAACTTATTGCTAGAAATCTACCTACTATTGGAGTGAAGCTTAAGGATGTTGAGAACTATATGGTAGAGAAAGAAAAGAGGGAATCACTTGAACTGGTCAAAGATCATGAGTCTAATTATATGCAAGCACTGAATCAGAAAATGTCCAAGATGGAGGGACTGATATGAGGACAAGGCATAGGATACTCACTTGATTTTGATGATATGATGTAATTGGAAGGGGATAAATTTCCTAAGAAATTTAAAATGCCCTAATTGTAGAAGTTTCATAGAATTGGAGATCCAAGGATCCACCTTAGTTAGTATACAACAACTATGAGCACCACTAAAGCCCCATTAGCAGTAGTCACTAAGTTGTTTGTATTATCCTTGGAGGGAATGGTTGTGAACTGGTACCATGGTTAGAAAAATCTATCTGGGCTTATAGGAGATAATTATATACTACTTTCTTGAAATAGTATGATTATAACACTAGGCTAGAGGTATCTATTAGATATTTGGAACTGAATAAGCAGAAAATTGATGAATAATTTTCTGATATCCTTACTAGATTTATGAATAAGGTAGGGTTAATGAAAAATAAGCTGGCTAAGAAAGATCAGGTTAGGATGATAGTTTGCAGTGTGTCTCTTAATCTGGTTAAAAGGCTATAAATGATGAATCCTAAAACATTTATGGACCTTTATGATGATGGATTTCAGTTGAGGAAATTGATAGTGAGAAAAAAAAGCTTTAGAATTATTGGGGCAAGAAACTACCCTACTAGAGGCACACAATAAGGAAGCACTAGCCGGATAATGGAAGTGCATGTTGTTTAATAACCAAGGAGATTCTCTAATTTTAACCAACCTTTATCTAAAGTCCTAGACCATTTAATACAAAAAGTATTCCTCAAACCCCTTACCTTTTCCAAACTGCCAAATCCAAATGTCCTAGGATATAACTTGAACAGTTATTACGAATTTCACTAAATTATTAACCAATCCATAGACACATGTACCCACCTTAAACATGAAATCCAAAACCTTATAGACTCTAGAAAAATCACAAATACTGAAAACCTAAGTGCCAGAAATAATCCTTTCCCAAACTACTAAAATGTTCCATCCCCAACTACCATGATGATCAACTCATGAGTTAGTTAGAAAAAAGTTTAATCTCCTTTGAGAACATGAAACTACAAACCAATGAGAAATCTCTTGATGCCCCTAGTGATGAAGGAAAGAGTGTGGAATCCTTAACTCCTAAGAAATCTTAAATAGGAGTTGAAGATTTACTAGGCCAACCTTTAAAAAAGTTTGATTATAAAGTGCTTTACTTTAAACCACTTCCTTATAATATTCCCATTCAATCAATTACATTTGGAGGTTAGGGTAATGAATTTGGAGTTGATGATGAACCATTAAGAAAGATAAGTAAGAAATAGAGACTCTTGAGTAGCCACAAAGAGGAGTTAAGGATTTAATGGGTTAGCCCTTATCCATGTTTAACTACAAGGTGTTTTACACTAAACCATCTTCTTTTGATATACCTTTCAAGTCAATTGTGCCTATAAGATAGGGTGATTAGATTGATAATGAGAAGCTGTTAAACAAGAAAGAAAAATGCATAGTTGAGGTATATAAAGATGAAGTCATGACAGTTGGCAAGAAAATGCAAGAATAGCCACTTTGTCAACCATCTTAAAAGATAGCTACCATGTATCCCTAGCATTTAGAATAGAAACTAATTCTCATGTTGTTTTCTTTAATTAAAATTTTATTTTCTTTAGAACTTTTATTTCATTAATCGATGATATGAATTATGATCATGCTTACTTATATGATATACATCATAATGGTATTATGCATAGTGATATTGATTACAACTATGTTTGGCATAAATTCAATTCACTTAGATTCATTCAACATGGGCACAAATGCAAATTTAAAGAACATTCATATATTACATGATGTAACTTCTGAAGATAGGAAATTTGAGGGAAAGAAAAGTGAGAAGAGAGAAGAACAAAGAACAAATCATGAATGACCAATCAGGTAAAAATTAAGGAAACAAAAGTAGGAGAGAAATAATTAGTGAGAAAGTCTAAAAGGACTAATTGATAAAGGGAGTTGTATCATGTGATGTAATGAATGAACTTGTTTTTACCTTAATGAATGAATAAGATTGAATTTGAAATTTTTGTTCAAATATTGCATATTCATCTTTATTATACTGTATAAGTATTTGAATGGAAAGAAAAAACATAATAAAAGCTAAAATCAAATCTATAAGATCACTAATTTAGTTATGTTTTCTCTTTTTGCCACCCTTTTGTGATTTTATTTGTAAGTCTAGTGTCCTCTTTTACATAAATAATTCAGGTGGATCAGTAACTTCCATTGCTACTCTTGTTTTGTAATTATCATTAATCATTGCATCAACATCAAAATTTATATTCTACTTAAGAGTTCTTCCAACATGAGCAAGTCTAGTTAATTTTAACTTCAAGAACTCTCTTTAGTCAATTCACCCACTCCTCTACATCTTTTGTACATAAGACTCTAACTAATCGAGTTGGTGTGAATTTAACTTTACTCTCTAATAATGGTAATGATCTTAGTGACGCCATCTCCATGGAAGAAAACTGCTAAAAACTAGAGGGCAAAATGTAGCTTTAGGGGCATGTCAAGGGAAAAATTATTGAATAGTAAATTTGTATTAAAGGATTACAAAGTCAGCAAAAGAACACTAGGGGCAAAAAGAAGTAAATTACAACCAATAGCCAATAGCTCATCAATACAGCATAGCCTAGTCATTTGTCCAATAAACTATATCAGATGCTTTAACATTAGAAGTACCAATAGCGAAGCATTCAAAGATCAAACCAACAAGGTGTAGATAAGGCACCTCATTCTTACACTCTAAGATCAACAACATAACTCTGTTCTAAGTAGAAGACCTATTAGGATCATGCATGTCATACATAACATGCATACATTTGTTATGAAATACTTGCTTTGAATAATAAAAGTCTTTGGGCCAAGTTAAGGTTATACAAATGCTTTGCTTCTAATATTTGAAATTAGTGTTGTGAAAGTGTAGGAAAACAATCAGAGTATTCATATATGAAGCACCAGAAGGAAAATGTGTAACACTATTAAGGTGAACTTGATGCTTAACAGGACTCTAGATTGCAGGAGCCTAATAAATCATGGGCCTATCCAATAAGGAGATACCATCAATAGTGGTACTTGCAGAAGCTTCATCTTGGCAACCTCAAGAGGATGGATTGGAGGTTTATGTTTAGATTCCTTATGCTTAGCATCTATCCTTATGGCTTTAACCAGAGCATCATATGGAATATCACTTAGAGCCTTAATAAAAGGAAAACCCGCTCCTATGAACTGTAAAAGAAAAAGACATTCAATAACATGAAGAGTAGTAGATGACAGGCATACCTTAAATGGGCCAATAAAAATTAGTTATAATAGATGCTCTTGACTGCACCTATAATAGCCATGAGAATGCTCAAACAAAGACAAAGCATCAAATCCTTAAAACACCTCTCTCAATTCCTTATCAGAAGGTTTAGCATACCACCAATACATTCATCAACCCTAAAAAGGGAAGGATGCATTCGAAACTTAAAATGAATGCACTCTGAAAAACTATTTGATAATGAAATAAGACCTTTAACTCTTAAACCATTTTTGCTGAGATGTTAATGAGAAGAATGAAGCCCTCTACCATAACATCAATGGAATGGTGGAAATTCAAATGTAGCCCAAAGCCACAATTTTAATGGTGGAGTATCATGACCCTATGATTAGAGACATCATCACCACAATCAAAAGGGAAGAATGCAAAAGAATAATATTGCATTTTGACAAAATTTCTTCACTTAAAAATGGACCATACTAACTTATGGTATTTTGTGTAAGAAAAAAAAAAGAGAATGAAGAAGGGGAAAGGAACCAATACATCGATAAGAATGGGTAAGATAACAAATGCTAAACACTCATTAAAATAATCAAGGGAAGTAACAAAACCCTATTTCCTTAGATTCTGTAATAAAGTACAATTTTAAAAATAAAATCTAGAAATTGAAAGTAAATTCATCCACTTCATGAGATCATGTGAGAAAAGCCTATCTCATGACCTTTGATCATAACGGCTTTTTTTCTTTAGCCTCGTAAAATTTAGATGATCAATTAACAGCTTTGTGTTGAGAGTTTATGAACTCCAATCAATATAATACTTGCTTTATACTCAAATGAGGGGAAGAATATGTAAAAACAAAATATATGGACTTATAATATAAATTGCTTGAATTTTAGAGTATCATTTCAGTCTTTTGAATGATAAATGTGCATATAATATACACCAATGCTCAAAAATAAGTATGAGTAAAAAATCCCTTAATGGTATTCACGTTGAGTAATATGAGAAAGGTGGGGGAATACTAAGAGGAGAATCAAAATAAAAGCAAGCATAATGTACTCCAATGCTAAAAAATGAGTAAGAGTATCAAGCATAATGTATCCATGTTGAGTAATACAAGAAAGGCAGGGGAATACTAAAAGTGGACCACATCAAAAGCTGCTCTATTTACTCTAATGCTCTATAAAAGTATGAGTATCCAAAGGACCTTTCCAATGATATCCATATTGAGTAATATCAGAAAGGCAAGGGCATACTCAGATAAGGAAAACAAGCATAAAAATAACTCAAAGATTATTTTAATACTCAAAATTCGATCTTTATATGCTCAATTTTCATGAGTTTTGTTTAGCAAATTCTCTCTAAAACTAGGTGGGGAAGTAAGCTCTTCACTTGGTAAAAAATATACTCTCAATATAAGATAGTTAATGATACCTATGACCTTTGCAAATGGAAAATAAATGATAGTCAAGAAAATCAAAATTAGTAATATTCGTTGAGTGCATGCTATCTTATGATAAAGTGATGAATTCTCTCATAAATTTTCAAAAATATAATGTTCTTTTTTGTACAAGAGTTATACTGAAACTAACTTTAACAAGTCTTTAGGAACAGTAAGTCTAGAAGAAGATAAACCTAATATGTGGAATCAACACTAGTGTTATCAAGTCAATTAAAATTAAATACAATGAAGGTAGTTGATTAAAGTAATTATCATAGAAATTCAAAGAAATCACGAGTAGTTATAGGTTGTGGCATCATCAGTAAGCAATGAAAGGGTTGTAGCTAACTGCAAGCAACTATGGATTACGACATCATCGACGAGCAATGAACGGGTTATAACTAATCATGAGCAGTTATGTGTTGTAGCATTATAAAAGCTAGCAAGTAATGGATGGATTGCAACTAATCATATTTAAAACATAATTTGCTAGGCACTACATAGTAGTTATAGAACTTTTCTTCAATCACCTTTGCTAGACACTACACATTAGTTATAGCATATTTTCGTTAAATGTTCCACAAGATATATAGCAAAACTTTCAGTTACAGTTACTAGATGTTCCACAGGAACTATAGAATAATTACCTAGACACTATATAGTAGTTATAGCATATTTTTGCTAAGCATCCCATAGGGAATATAGTGAAAATCACATTCACTAGACATCTCATAGTGAATATAGTGAAAATTCATGATCACTAGATGTCCCATAGGGAATATAGTGTCACCTGCTAAACATCACAGAAGGAATATAGCAAAATGCACTGAACGTAATGTCAATTATTATTCACTGAACACAGTGATAGCATCACCGCTATATATTCCATTAGAATTATTGCATGTTTTCAAAATACATTGAGCAAAATGTCGATTATTATTCATTGAACATAGTGATAGCATCACCATTATATGTTCCATCAGAACTATAACATGTTTTCAAAATACACTGAACACATTGTCAACTGCTATCCATTAAACATAATGATAGCATCATCGCTATATGTTCCATCAAAACTATAGCCTATTTTCAAAATACACTGAACACTGTGTCAACTACTATTCATTGAATACAGTGATAGCATCAACCCTATATGTTCCATTGGAACTATAGCCTGTTTTCAAATGGCACTAAATGCAGTGTCAATCACTATTCACTAAACAGAGTGATAGCATCTGCTATATATTCCACCAAAACTATAGCTTGTTTTAAATACATTGAACATAGTGTCAATCGCTATTCACTAAACATAGTGATGGCATCATTGCTATATGTTCCACTGGAACAATAGTTTATTTTTGTTGAACATAGTGTTAATCACTATTCACTGAACACAGTGATAACATCACAAGCTAGAAATTCCACAAGAATTCTAGTGTTCCTTAAATTGTAGTCAACATTACACAGTGTTATGCCATAAGTAAGTGTTTTAATTCTTTGCTTTGAAATTGTATACTTCTTTGCTTTGCCGCAATTTGTCCAGCAAACAGCGATAAAGGGGGGCAATTGTAAGCACCCAATTTCGAGATGGTTTGAGTGTGGATGTGATAGAGGGCTCAAATAATGAAAATTTGTTACAAATAAGTCTATGGATATCAATTATTTTCAATCTCAAGGCTTAATTGCAATTTTTTAAGAACTTAATTATAATGTTTTCTTTAGAGACCTAATTGAAAAGTTTTAATTCTTTCAAGAGTCTTTTTGTAATTAAATGTTAAAAATTATTACCGATAAAAATTATAGATTTCTGATAAAAAAAATATGTAATTCCGATCAAACTTATAGATTTTTTATTAGAATTATGGAATTCCAATCGAAAATATACAATTTGATTAGAATTGTACTATTTCGATCGATAGAGTTTTAATTGTATTTTTATTTAAAATCCATTGATTTAATTTTTAATTGATTTAAAAATAATAAAAATAAATAAATAAATTTTGATAAATACAATTTCCCTATTCTTTATGTGTTTTTTTATTTAAATTACATTATCAAAACAATTTGAAAATAAAAATTATTACTTATCATGAGTTGAGACTCTTAGAATAGGACAGGGATTAAAAAGGGACAGGAATTCATTTTCTAAAGGGGGAAAGACACTACTGAAAAAAATTCATGCAAAAAAAAAAAGAGAGAGAGATAGCATAGAGCTTTCAAAGGATAAAATAAGTTTTTTTTATACGTTGTTCTTTAACTTTCTTGAAGAATGTAGTTAAGTATGAGAAATAAAAATCAAGCTACAGACCTATTCAAATGGTGAATTAATTAGACTCTGAGGAGCAAATCAACACTGCATCACACCAAACCTCATCCCTTTTCTTTTCTTCTTTTCTTTTGTTTATTTCTATTCATCTTTTTATTATTTCTTTTTCTTTATTCTCTTTTTTATTCTAATCATTTTTTTTATTATTGTTTTGTTTCTTTAATGATGATGATGGGAATGCTCTGAACAATAGAGATGTAATTGAATGAAAAAATACCCTTAAAGGTCCATGGAATGTCATGGATTTAATCCTGTTATGATTTTCACATAGATTTTAGGGTTCTTGTTTCTATTATTCTTTATTTTTTTATTTTATTGGCCTGTGTATTTAATCAGTTTTTTCATTCTTTATACATAGGAATTGTAATAACCCTAATAGTGGGAATAGTGAGATCTTTATTTTTCTGTACTTTAAAAATGATTAGTAAATTCGAGTTCATTTGGTTAACTTTAATAAAATCAATGAAGGCAATATATTAATTTTGGGTTGCATGAAATCAAATTGAGTTTTTTAGAAAAAAAATTAATTGTTTGTTTGATCTTTTTATTTGATTATTTTAGTATTTTTTTAATATTTTTGGGCTCATCTGTTTATTTTTATGCGTTTTAGGCCCTAAGCTCACGTTTAAGATTAATCCATTTAAAATAGGCTTTTAATTTGATTTTAGGTTTTAATTAAATTTAAAATAAATTTAGGCCCATTAGGTTAATTTAAACTTAGGCCCACCTTTTAGATATTAAAATTAATTTAGACATAGCCCAGTCCATTAAAGCATCTTTTTTTTCCTTTAAATAAATAGACTTAGGCCCTTTTTTCAATTTAATTAAAATTAATTAGAACTAGGCCCACTAATTCAAATCCCATCCAATTCATTTCCATAAAAATTAATAGACTTAGGCCCATTTCTTTAGAATTTAAAAAATAGGCCTAGTTCACTACTTCAATTAAAATGTAGGCCCACCTTTAGTTCCATTTCACTTATAAATATAGATTTAGCTAACCTAATTAAAATTAACATAGTTTAGACTAGTTTAAGGATGTCTCACTATATGAATACAAAGTTTAGGGATGTCTCATTATATGAATACAATTTTTATTTGTCATTTCATGACTAGTCATCTTGGGTTAGATGAATGATAATTAGAGTTTAAAATGAAATTGCATGTAATTAAAGAAGAGTGTAACAATTAATAAAATAATTCTAAATGAACACAAAACTAAGAGAAGTTAGTATTCCGTATCCAAAATCTCCTAGTTGTGGTGATAACTTTGTTTTAGAGAATCAAGTTACCACCACCTTCGAATTGTCTCAGTTATTACCCTGGGTAGCGACTCCTCATCTTCATGCTATGTCTATGTGATATAGTACTATGTTCTCTAGAGCCTATAACTTAAACAATGTCATAGTTGCTAAAATCTTGGACACGCACTAAATCCTACTATCTACCGGGCCAACTCACATATCAATACTAGTGTGTACACGATCCTAATGACACTCATCAGGTAACCCGTTCTACTAATGATTTCCAAAATCTATTTATATAAATAAATAAGCAATAAACTTTAAAGAATGCCAGAACTAAAATGTAAAAATATAATTAACAACATTCTTATTTATCCTCTATAATAGTATCACCTTCAATAATCATATAAGTAACAAAATCACAATAGTAACAAAAACTAGCATATTAAATCTCAAGTTTCCATTTTTCTTTAAATACATAAATCTAGCATACACTTCAAAATATTAATTTACAAGTGGAGTGATTTGGCTGACATGTCCTTGTCCGTATAATCTCCGAGGTTCCTGCTTTAGTATTTTCTAAAATAATAACATTTATTTAAAATATATAACAAATAAATTCATAATAATTTCCAAAAATTCTAGAAAAATTATAAAAAAACAAGGAATCGATATAGTGGACCTGGAAACACCTTAAAATGACATTTAAGCCTCAAAGAATTAATTTTGATGACTTGAGACTATTTAATTAGAGATAGAGAAATTTCCATCAAAAAACTTCTAGAATTTTTATCTCAAAATCCATGACGAATTAGACCTAGCTCCAATTACAAAGATTAATTCTCGTAATTTATAATATTTATTAAAAATAAAATTATAATTTTCTAGGTTAGTCATTATTCTTCATCAGATTTCGATTGATACTCACCTGATTCTCACTGGAAACACCACACCCAACCAAAAAAATTATACCAAAACATTCCGCACAATAATTAGAACACAGCTAAACCCTCAAACACATAAAAATACCTAAAGAATAAAGAGATCGAAAAATAAAAGAAAAATACCTAAAAATTCATAAAATATTTCATAAACACGGGTTAGATGTAAAACTAGTACTTATACTCCTAAGATGATAGGGAATGAGCTTCCAACATTAGCTTCCTTTGATCAATGACGATAAGGAGGTTTCGACATTCATAACTTTGGACAAAATTTTCAAATTAAAAATTAGATTTTTTTTGGCTGATTATGGTTAAATGGACATAGGGAACATATAAAGGACAACGAGAAATGGTTCGGGGTAAAATTTTAGGTTGATCGGATGTCATTTGGCTATTGAACAAAGTTAGGAAAGTTTCAAGTGCTACAATGACAATCATGAAGTTTAGGGGCTTTTCTAGAGCTTTCGTGTCTACTAGCCCTAAAATGAATAGGAAGATAGAAAATTACCACTTCAGTCCCTACATTTTTGGCAAAATTTTTATTTGATCCTTCCGCTTTGAGGGTTGAGATAAATGCATATAATGAGTTAACAGCATACAACAACCTCATAATAATACTGCAACAACTCAATAATAACCTGACAATAATAACCCAACAACAATACAACAATCCAACATCAACCACAAAACAATAGGTCATCAACAACACAATAATCCAACATCAACCACAAAATAATAGGTCATCAACAACACAACAACTCAACAACTCAATAATAACCCAACATCAATGACAACAACTTAACATCAGCATCAAAAATAGAATAACCAAACAACAAACACCTCAACTACAAATCAATAGCCCATCAACAACATAATATCAATAGAACCATGAATTTTTTTTATAAATAAATTAAGGGTTATTACATTTTCAAACTGACTATCCATTTAAGGATGAAAAAGCTGTACTAAACTCAAGTCTAATACCTAATGCTTTATGTAGCTCTTGCCAACAGACTGAAGAAAAAGTTATACCTCTATCTGACACTATACTCTCTGGCACCTTATGAAGGTAGACAAGTCTCTTAATGTATAACCTGGCCAATTTGTTCGTAGCATAGGTCTTTGTAATTGTCAATAAGTGAGTTGACTTGGTCAACCTATCAACTATCACCCAAATATAATCAAAACCTCTAGTAGTACAAGGCAATCTGGAAACAAAGTCCATTACAATCATATCCCACTTCAATTCTGGAATGGGCAACTGTTGTAATAATTCAGAGGGCCTTTGATGTTCTAATTTCACCTATTGACATATGAGGCACTTAGATACAAATTCTATGATGTCTCTTTCCATCCTATTCCACTAATATGTATCTTTCAAATCATAATACATCTTAGTAGAACCCCAAAAAACACTATAAGTAAAAAAAAGAGCTTCTTTAATGATCCCCTTCCTCAACTCATCTACATTTGACACACACAACCTAATGCCCAAATATTGCCCTCACTATCGATTATAAAATCTTAGGACTAATCTTGCTGAACTTCTATCTTTATTCTCAACAATTGTGGGTCCTTTTTTAAGCTGCCTTAACTTTATCCAAGTATACCGACCGTACTCGATCTAAATTGAGTGAATTTACATGGCTTGGTTATCTTCCATTATAATACTTGATCAATAAGCTCATATAATTCCTTAATCATTGGTCTTTTTTTCGTGCTTATGTGAGCAAGGCTGCCTATTGACTATTTACTCAATACATCAACTATAACATTAGCTTTACCCTGATGGTAAAGAATAGAGAAATTATAATACTTCAAAAGTTCCATCCATCTCCTCTGCTTAAAGTTCAAGTCTCTTTATTAGAAACTGTTCTTCAGGCTCTTGTGATTAATGTATATTTCACAAGTTACACCTTATGAGTATATGCCTCCAAATCTTTAATGCAAACACTACAGTTGCTATTTCTAAATCATGACTAGGGTAGTTCTTTAATTGATATGAAGTATAAGTAATCACTCTCCCATTCTACATTAACACACATCCCAATCCTACTCGAAAAGCATCACAATAAATTGGATACCCTTCATTTCTTGAAGGTAAAGTTAATATTGGGGCTGAAGTTAATCTATCATTAAGTAACTAAAAGTGCTCCTTAAATTTATTAGTCAACCCAAACTTAATTTGTTTTAGGTCAACCTAGTTAAAAGTGCGACAATCTTGGAGAAATCCTTCATAAATCTCCTATAGTAGCTAGTTAAACTTAGAAAACTCCTTGCTTCTATAACTGTTATGGGTCTCGACCACTTTACAATGGCTTTAACATTATTAAGGTCCATTTGCATGCCATCTTTGGATACTACATGGTCTAAGAATGGCACTTGATCCAATCAAAATTCATATTTTGAGAACTTAGCAAACAATTGATGCTCTTTTAACGTCTAAAGTACCATCCTTAAATGCATGGCATGATCTTTTTCACTCCTTGAATACTTTAAGATGTCATTAATAAAGACTATCACAAATTAATCCAAGAATGGTTTAAACACTTAATTCATCAAGTCCATAAAAGATGCTAGGGCATTAGTCAACCCAAAGGACATCACTAAAAACTCATAATAGCCATATCGTGTCCGAAATACAGTCTTGGGTATGTCTCCACTTCTAATTCTCAACTGATGATACCCTAACCTTAAGTTAGTCTTAGAGAAACCATGCCCCTTGTAGTTGGTCAAACAAGTCATCAATCCTTAGGAGAGAATACTTATTTTTAATGGTGACTTTGTTCAATTGTCTATAGTCAATACAAAGTCGAAGGCTACCATCTTTCTTCTCTACAAACAACACTGGTGTAGCCTAAGGAGATGTACTAGTTCTAATAAAACTGTTATCAAGAAACTCTTGCAATTACTCTTTAAGCTCCTTTAATTATACAGGTGCCATTCAATAAAGTGGTATAGAGATAGGATTTGTACTAAGTACCACATTGATGCAAAATTCTATCTCCATTTTTTATGGCAAGCTTAGTAATTCTTTAGGGAAAGCATCAACAAACTCATACACAATTGTCACATTCTTTACTGCCCTTTTATCTGCCTTTGTATCTCTATCCATAGCCAAAACGCCTTGACACCCCCTTATAAGAATCTTTCTAGTTATGATTACCGAAATGAGATTCTTAGGCATTAAACTTTTGTTGCCTTTGAATTGAAATTCCACATCATTTAGAATCTTGAAGATCACTTCATTCTCTTAGCAATCTAAGGTAGCATAGTACTGAGCCAATCGGTCCATTCCTAAAATCACATCAAAATCAATCACATCCAATAAAACTAAATATGCTAACAACTCTTACCTTCCACTAATATTGGACAAGATGAAAAGGCTATATTTGTCTTTAACTCATCATTGAGGGAAGTTGCTATAGATAGTGGAACTAATAACTTGGATGGTTGCCATCTCATTATTGAAGCAAAAATAAGAGATACAAAATAATGTGATGCACTAAGATCAAATAAAACTTTAGCATGAAGATAACAGACTAGAAGTGTGCCTACCATAACTATATTAGATGCCTGGGCATCCTGAGGTGTTAGTGTAAAAACTTTGGCTTACTTACTATGATGTAGATGGCTACGTAAATCATCTACCACCAGCTCTTCCTCTATATCTACCTCTTGAACCATGGCCCTGTTGTTTTATAAACTGAGTGCCACTTTGTTAATGATACACCAATGCATAAACCTAAGGAGTCTATTATACTGGCTAAACAACTGTCAGCGGATATGCCTGTTGATAACTGAAATGCACATATGCTCTAGTAAAATGTCCAAACTATCCACATCTGAAATAGATTCTTAATGGTAGGTGATAAGGTCCTTGATGTACTAGACCATAATTAGGACATGAACTGGGCCTTGAGCTTGTACTGTTATACCTAGAACTTTGACCACTACTGCTACTACTAGCCCAAGGCCTAAATATGATAGGTCTATTATTCTTGCAGTTATGTCTCCTAGACTTGTGTACTCTCTGACCTCTATACTGTTGGGAGGTACCAATATGCACACTAATAATACCAAGCTGAAACACTGACTGAGGAATACCCTTAACACCAACTATCCTACTATCTCCACTTATATATAGGTATGGGATAGTACTATGCCTTATGTGTCGCCTTTTCGACTGTTTAGCCTCCTCAATAACACTCTCCAAAGTGTGTCCCTCAATATGTATCCCCATATATATTGGGCTTAAACCAGTCACAAACAATTCCATAGCTCTACGCTCTTTTCCTATCACGTCTGTTATATGATCTGACAATCTGAGGAATTCTCTTGTATTCTCCTCAACTTATCTATCTCCTTTGTTGATATGTAATAATTGCAATTTGTATAAATATCTCATAGTAATTCGATAAAAATGCCTCATGAATTGGCCTTTAAACTCAATCTAAGTTATAGTGTCCATATAGGGTTGTATGGACTGCATAAACCAATCTTGGGCTACTGCTTGGACTAATAACTCTACAATAAGGATCCTTTGGTAATCCATATACCTAGTTCTAGTCCTTAACTTAATGTTATTAGTGAAGTCCAGGGCATCTCTAGTCCCATCAAAGGAAATCCTCCTAACTCTAGAGTCTAAAAGAAGAGCATCAACATCTGTCACTGAAGCATCTACTGTACCAATGGCATGGCTTGATTAAGTGCAGCTAAACCATGATTTATTCCTTCCATTCCAGCTGCAAAGGCTATAGGATCCACCTTAGGAACTTTTGGCTCTATTTACGACTGTTACTCTTATCTTTGAGTTATTGTTGCCCTAGGCCTACCCCTTCTTCTACCTTATGGGCCAGGGGGAGGAGCTTCATCTTGAACGGACTGCTCTCCATCATCGTATGTTATATCTACAACATGAGCATTTTGTGCTCTCCTCCTTATTCTGAAAAGATACTAAAACAAGATTCAAGACATAATAAGGACACTAACATGTACGCAAAATTCTAAAAGCAATGATGATAATAAATGACAATGACCACCTAATCACCAAAGTAGTTTAAAGAAAAGATAGACACCAACACCCAAAAGAATAAGGAATGAACCATTGCTCTAATACCAACTTTGTCATGACCCAAACTTTAAGGGCCCGTGACTGGCACTAGAGAATAGAAAAACATGAAGCTTCCGAAATATGTAGTAAGCCTTAGAAAATTTTCACAACAAAACATTACCCATCTTAACAATTCTAATAAAAATTCTATAGAATTTCCTATGTAGTGGAACAAAACCACAACCTACATAAAATAAATAAGACTCCCAAAATATACATCAACCATAATAACTCCCATATCACTATAATCAATAGCATCTCAAGTCAAATATATCAAATTAAATATAACAAGGCCATACAAATATCTTCATAAATACAATAACAATAATTCCTCCAATACTACTGTGGTGTCTAAATTAACTATAATATTCCACAAATACTAATAGCATTACAACAACTTACATAAAGCAGCTAGTGAAGAATAATTCTGGTGCAGAAAAGAACTATAGTAGACTCCTAATATCCTAGAAAAATAGCTAAGGGGAGTCAGACCTTACTAAGTTATTAATCTTATAAAATACATGTTGGTTTAAAAATATTAATTTAAAATGTCTAAATAAAATAAAATATTTAAAATCCTTTACTTTATTAAAAATCATATTTATATAAACTCCAAACCAAAATTTTTAAATCACTTTAATATGAAATTTTCATGTGAAATCATATACATTAAATCTTTAGTGGAAATCATGATAGAACCGTAAACCTCTACTAGCCTTTTTGGCTCTCTTAAATCCAAATGACTACTAGTCCTAGAGAGCAACCTCAACCAGGATCCAACCATAGTTAGTTTATTACTCTAAGTGTTTACTAGCACCTAGAGAGCAAGCTTGATCAGGGTCCAACCATTAACCATACATCTACCTAAAGAGCAAGCTCAACTAGAGCTCACAATCACAATATGCATCTACCCAAAGAGTAAATCTCAACTAGGACTTGCAATCCATAATATACATTTGCTCAAAGAGTAAAGCTCAACTAGGGCTCACAATCCATAATATAGCGAGCTCATAAATCAAATCAATATTGGTGCACAGACGGTCTTGGTAACATCCACCAGGTGACATGTTGTACCATCTTCTCCAAAACACATTTATTTCTTATAACAATATAATATAATATAACAAATTCAACTAAAACATCTTCCAAAAAATTATTCACGATAATGAAATAAATAAATCATGCATGTGGTAAAATTTATAACCATAAATGGATCTATATATATACATTCAACTTTAATATTATATTAACCACATGAAAATTTGAATTTAAATATTCTCAACAAATACTTTATAAAATTAACTCATAGGTGGAGCGTATTGGCCGACGCATTCATGACTACCCAAACGCCACGGTTCTCGCTTTGAAATGCTCTAAAATAAATAATTATTATTTAAAAAGTGCTTATATGTGTGTGTGTGGACCAAATAAAATCATAAAAATTCTTGAAAACTCTAGAAAAATTATAAAATTCAGGAATCGATAGAATTGTCTTGAAAACACCTGAGACATGTCAACTGAGACTAAAGGAATTATTTTCAATGAGCTAAACAATTTAAATGGAAATTGTGAAATTTCCACCAAAACAATTATGGAATTTTTAATTCAAAATCTGTGAGTAATTAGCCCAAGCTCCAGTACAAAAATTAATTCTTATAACTTATACTATTTATTAAAAATAAAATAAAAACAAAAATAATAAGGATAAAATAAAAAATAAAAAAATTAGGATAATAGAGAATAAAAAATAAGGAAAAATAAAATAAATAAAAAAGAAAGAAAATAAAAATAAGGAAAAATAAAAAAGAGAAAAAATAAACAAAACAGAGAAAATTAAAAAAGAAATGAAAATAAGAAAAATTAAAAAATAAGAATAACAGAAAAAATAAAAAAAATAAGTATAAAATAAAATTAAAAAATAAAAAGGGAAAAAATAAAAATAAAAATAATGATGATACAAGGAGAATACAAAAGGGAGTAAAAAAAAAGTACTCTTAAATATAAAAAAGACACGCATATAATTAATGAAAAAGTGGGCATTTTGATGAAAATCAAATTTCAAAACTAATAGATTTATATAATTTTCTCTCAAAAGAAAAAAAAAGCTACAATCCGTTATAGAAAATAAGTCTTGGTTGTACCCCCATTTTTTTTCACTAGTACAAAATTGCAAAATGTTGCATAGTGGCTCACGAATTGTTATTTTTTTTATCTTTTGTACACAATGAAATTCTTGATTTAATTTAAGGAAATGACATCTGAGTTATATATACAAATATACTTGGAGTCAAATGAGTTACCTGGTTGTTGTTTCTTGTTTGGTTGAAATGAGTTTTTGGGTTGTTGTTTCTTGTTTGGTTAGAGATGTAGTGCTGAGAAATCCTGAAAGATTTGCTCAACCACTATGCCACAAGCAAAGATGCCTTCTCCAACCAGTGCAGGCTTAGCTCTCCATGATATTTCTTCTTTAAAATCCTCCTTTTCTCTATCATACATTGCCCATGCCATAGCTGGTGGAAGAACTCCATACAGCATTGTCATGCAATATCCACCCTGTTCCACATTAGTAATGCCAGTAATAACATCAAACATTACATATTTCATATTTTTGTTACATAAGAAATTTTTAAAGTAAAGTGTCATTTGAACATCTATTTGGGAAATTTGACTTGCGAGATAGATGCCCGATTATCTGGAAATTAGCAAAATGGCAATTTCATGGTGTTGTTGGTCTTTTCGATTAGCTAGCTAAAAATTTATTTTTCAACAAAGATTAATCCTTTCAAAAAAAAGTTTGTTGGTCAAAAATTACAACATTTACGACTTGTAAATTTATTTCAACTTAAAAAATTGACAAATGTTTCCTAATTTGATAAATAATTTGAGCACAGTGTGCAATTTGGAAAAAAAAAAATGCAAATGTGACATACGATATAGCTTTGTTTTAAGCTAACTATATGTGCAGTTTTTTTTCCTTATTAATTTTGACTAATGTGTAAATTGAACCAAAACAAAAAACATGAGATTCAGGATTTTTAGGACCAAAATTAAATTGGGACTCAAAAGAAAACTCAATAATTTATTGCCAAGAAGATCACATACTCATTATCAATTCTAATGGATCAACATTTTGATCAGTCTGAGCTGAGAGACATAGGGAAACTGCATCCCAAACAAGCAATGCCAGAAATAAAACAAAGCCACAAAAAAAAAAAAAAAAAAAACAATGCAATTTATAGGCAAATTTAATATTCCCTAGATTCTATGCTACATGGCCAGATATATGTGCAGTGGGCTACATGCCTCAAAATTTAATATATGTAGTTATTTGTAACTTATTTGTTTTTTTTCAAGAGTACTTGATTTTTGTTTTATTATCTTATTACACTATTTTTTTTTATAAGAAAGTGATATCATGGTTTCATTTTTATGCATAATTTTTTTTGTCTATCTGATAATAGGGGTTATTAGTATCAAAATTAATATATTCATGAGAATTTTTTTTAAAAATAATGGAATTTGTTTCCCAATTAAAATTAATAATATGTGTGTAAATTAATCTAATCTATAACCTAGTTCTTGAGAAATTTACTTCAACATATTCTTATATACAAATCAATGAGGGGTTTTTTTTGTAGTTGAAACAAGATTTTTTTTTAAAGCAAACAAAAGAGTGTGTTATTTTATTTATTATCCCTAATATCATGTGATTATAAGGTTCCAACTATTTGGAAATTTGAGTCAAATGAATCCTATAAAAAGGTAGAGTTTCCCACTATCTATTTCACGATACATAACATTTAAATTCGACCCGAAAGTAAAATAGTCAGGTGATATAATTCCTTACAAGGCATTAATAGGTCAAGTAATAGATCCTTATCTCTCTATCCCATAGTTTAAAAAATTGAATTTGAGATTCAACTTGAAAATTCAAAAAGTTAAGAGATATCGGTCATGATATTTTTTATCATAAAAAAATAAATAATTAATAAAAAATACCTAAGAATTCAATTTCTAATACTCTTTTTTTTTTAACATATAGTCTTTTATGTTCAAACAAGAAAGAAAGATAACAAAATCCATTGCATGTAGGGCTGTGCAAAAAACTAGCTGCCTGATTTTTCGAACTGATCATAGCCAAAGTATTAGGAGAAGTTCAGTTGTTGTTGTGTGTGTATGGCGGTTCAGGTGGAGGAGCCAATAAACTTAGAGTTTTGATTTTCATCTCGGCTTGATTGATTATCAAGCCAACCCATCCAAACTTTTGAATTACTAAGCACAAAAAAGTACTCCCTCACTTGTCATACCCTTTAGGATAAAATTGTACTAGTGATATTCTTTTATTCTTGAGAATCCAATCTGGAGGAGAGAGGGGGGGGGGGGGGTTCTCCATGCTAGAGGTGAAACTATACTTGATGTTCTTTATACATGGTTTGACACCTATAAATCATGATTCACAACTAGTGATATAGGAAATATAAGATCCCAAGGAATAAATTATTTATATAGGGTTTGGCACCACATGTAAATCACGATTCAAAACTAGTGATACAGAAAGATCCCAAGGAATAAATTTTGAATGCATTTCTACAGTCTGGGATGGTTATGTCTCACTAAGTATAGTTTGGGATGGTCGATGTTTTATTATTTTAAATGTGTCACTGGAGCAAATATTCTTCCTCCCTAATAAAGATTGCAACTGCAACTTGCTCGAAAGTAGAAGGATTAGAAAAGACTCGTCTGTATTGGACATGAAAAAGAACTGCTGGAAAAGAGAATGCTGAAGAGTTTGACAACTCATTTGCTTTAGGGACCTTAACTAGCGAGGACCTCACAATGTATGGATGGGTTGTACCAACATTGAAAGCCACTCCAACATACTCATAGATGGGATTTGCTCTTTCGTACACTTGACTAGATGACACTTACTCAAACATAAAAGTAATGGCAATAGTTTGCTGCTTTACACCCTTAGGGGTGCATGGTTAGCAAATTTGAAGTATTAACTTCCCTTGTTAGCATTAGGAAAAACTTAAGTACTAATAAGGCTTAGCTTGAGTTCCTGGGTGCCTTCTAACTCTTCCTTCCTTTTCAACTGATTTCGCTTCTGCCTTTTTATCTGCAACCTTCCTCCATCATTTTAGATTAGGGTTATTTAATCCTACATATATATATACATCTTATAACACTTTTACAAATCCCTCATTTCATTTTTCACTGACTCCCCTTCTTCTAACCCTAAAATTCTCTCCTTTTCTCTCTAGTTTTAACCTAGTCGCCTCTCTCATTTTCTTCAACCTTTGATGTCATCTCATTATCACCTTTAATCTTTTATCTAACCCTCAACTCTGTTCTTATCTATATATACATGCATCATCCATAAACTCCTATTGCATTCGATTTCCAAATGATTTGTGTGACCAAATGATCTCTGATCAATTAATCACTGAACTGTGAACTCTTTGCTTCCATTTGTGTTTATTTTATTTCAAATCTCAATGATGATTTGAGAGATCTGAGATAGTATCAATAAATCATTAATCTATGATCTATGTTCTCATTTTCTTTCCTTTTCTTTATGTAAGTTTCCAGTTGATTGACTTTTTTTTTTTTTGAGATTTCTGTGATAAGATTAACTTATTATTTACATTGTGTCTTATGTCTATGTGTGATGTTACATTGATATATGAAGGTGGAAGCCTTGTTATCCCACTGATCTCTCTGTTATATACTAAAGGTAGAAGCTTTAATCAGATTGAGATCTTTGATATAAACTAAAGGTGGAAGCTTTTGAAGTTTATCTCTGTGGAAAAAAAAAAACTAAGTGGAAGCTCAACCCTCTTTCATTCGACATACTAAATAGAAAGTGAAAAAAATTTTAACATTTTTTATATATGTTAATTTTTTTATTTGCAAATGTAATTTTTTTATAAAATATATAGGATTTTTTTGTTTTTTGTAAAGAAATATATATTTTAAATTTAGATACGTCTTTTTTAAAAAAATTTACAATGCTTCGACATTTTTTTA
The DNA here is from genome assembly GCA_947683625.1 of Mallotus nudiflorus. Lineage (NCBI taxonomy): Eukaryota > Viridiplantae > Streptophyta > Magnoliopsida > Malpighiales > Euphorbiaceae > Mallotus > Mallotus nudiflorus. The sequence goes on from CANTUR010001072.1 coordinate 112,776, forward strand.
ATAAATGTGATGTTATTTATATATTTCTCTATAATTGTTTATATTTTTATATAAAAATTTGATTTTTTATGTATTATATATTATATTTTATTTATTAATTTTTTATTTTAACATAGTATTTGTGAATTTGTTAATATAAAATATTTAATTTTTATATAATTTTTTATGTTTACATAAATTATTTAACTTTTGTAATTGATTTTTTTAATGTGTTTTTATTTATGAATTTTGTTTTTTTAAATAATTTATGCATTTTGTTTATGTGTTTATATTTTCTTTTTTGATTATATATTATATATTATATTTTTTTGTTCATTTTTGTATATAAAATATGTATATTTGTTTAAATGTTTAGGGACAAATTATTTTATTTATGTTCTATTTATATTTGATGTAATATTTATATTATGATCTATTACGTTGTTTATATTTTATGTACAAAATTTGCTTGTTGATTTTGTGTATATATATCATTTGCTTGTTGTTTAAATGTTTTGTTTCTTATATATTTTTGTGCATTTGTGATGTTTTGTAGATGGATAATACTATTGGTCCTACCAACAACAGTGGTAATAGAAACACAACTATTGGTAGTAGTGAACCTAACAAAGAGAAACAGATATTGGAAGCTTCAAAAAATATAAACTCTAAGCAACCATAACTGAAAAAGAAAAGGAAAGAAATTAAACACATATCACAAGCTTGGGAACACTTTAAGGAATTCAAATATGCAACAAAGTTGTGGTAAAAGCCAGGTGCCTTTACTATGCTAAAACTATTTTGTACCACTCTAAGACACATGGTACATCTTCTATTAGGAATCATGTTCTTTCCTGTATGAAAAATACATACCCCTAAAAACACTAGACAATCACTTTTGACATTGCTAGTTGTCTTTAATAATGTGGAAGTCGAAAACAATGAATCCCTAGGATCCTTAGGCACTTGGAAATTCGACCAATAGGTAGTTAGAAAGTCTCTTGCACATATGCTCATTATGGATGAACTGCCTTTTAAATTTATCCAAAGGGAGGGGTTCAAAAAATTATTATTAATTGAATGTCTTAGGTTTAAATTACCTTGTAGATGGACATTGACTAGGGACTGTTATGGTGTTTACATTAGTGAGAGGCAGTCTTTAAAGAATTTCTTTAAGGCTCATTGTCAAAGGGTGAGCATTACACTAATGCATGGACCTTTATTAAAAAAATTAATTATATTAGCGTCATGGCAGATGACCAATGGAAGCTACATAAAAAAATTATCTCCTTTATGCTCGTTTCATCTAAAAAAGGTGAGTACATAGAAAAAGCTTTGGAAAGCTATTTGCTTGAGTGGGGCTTAGAAATATCTTCTCTATCACTATTGACAATGCTTCTTCTAATGACACTACCATGGGGTATTTAAAAAACAAATTTTTAACTTGGGGTGTGAGTGCTATTATATGCAAATATTTGCATATAAGCTGCATTGCACACATTCTGAACTTGATTGTGCAAGATGGATTAAAAGATGTTAATGAATCTATTAAAAAATTTTAAGGAATGTGTTAGATACATCAAAAACTCACCAACCAAATTTAGAAAATTTAAGGAAGTTGTTAAGTTAACTGGCATTGATTCAAAATCTTGTCTTTCACTTGATGTTCCAATAAGGTGGAACTCAACATACTTGATCCTAAAAATTACTTCTGTTTATGAAAATGCATTTGTTCAGTTTGATGAATCTTATCCATCTTTTAGAGTTGATTTGAAATATGATATGGCTTACTATTTTGATTGAATTTTTATGAAAAAATTGGTTGAGTTACTTAAGGTGTTCTTTAACATGACAAAGAGAATTTCTAGTTCTCTTTATATGACTTCAAATACTATTTTTTTTGAAATATCTAATATGTTATGCATTCTCAATTATTGTAGGCTATTTGATGACTTAAATGTAAGAAATATGGGGGCTAATATGAAACAGAAATTTGACAAATACTGGGGGGGATCATAAGAAGATTAATAATTTGAATTTCATTGCATCTGTGTTGGATCCTCATTAGAAAGTTGAGTACTTATCTTTTTCATTAAAATAAATGTATAGTCCTAATTTGTGAAAGCTTGTTTGTTGCTATTAAGAACAAACTATTTGAATTATTTGAGAATTATAGGTCTGTGTATGGACAATCTGTGTAAGCTTCTCAATCTATTATTATTGGGAAATTTGAATCTACTTATGCTTTTACAATTTCTTTTAAACTTATGCTAGTGCTGAAAACTTGATTTAAGAAGCATAAAGAAGATATTGGATATGGTGGAAGCAAGAAATCAGACTTTGAAATTTATCTTAATGAGTTTATATTATAAGAAGAAGGGGACCTTGATCTTTTAAGATGGTGGAAAGTCAATTCTAAAAGGTTCCTTATGCTCTCTAGAATGGCTCATGACATTTTAGCAATTCCCATATCAACAGTGGCTTCTGAATCTTGTTTTAACATTGGAGGTCGAGTGCTTGATGCATTTAGGAGTTCTCTAACTCCTAAGATTGTAAAAGCATTATTTTGTACACAAGATTGGCTCAAATTGAGTACATATGACATATATATTAAGGAGGTAATCAATGAAATAAAAAACTTTAAAAAAGCAATTTTGTTTATAGTTGGCATTGTTTTAATTGCATTAATTTTTGTTTAGCACACATTTTGACTAATTATTTTTTTTATAGAACCACCACCATTTGGTGTTGGTCCTTCACTCCCTACTTCAAGTGCCATCTAATTACATATGAGTAGCATGTTATGGATAATATAATGGCATGCTAGTATAACTTGAACATATTGGTAGTAATAACTTTTAAACTCTTGCTAATTTCTAATTATTTATAATTCAACTTTGGTAGCTAATTTCTCAAACCTAATTGTGAATTGTTCTATTCAAGTACTTATGAGGCTTCCATAACAATAAGGGAAAGGAATGCATGGTAGAATTCTCTTGGGTAGCATACTAATACAACCAGAAATGTTACTACATTCTTTAACTGAATTATATGAAATGTTTCTGAGCCTGGCTAGTTTGCATTCTTTTGCCTGTTTGCATAATTTATTTGACTACATTCTTTATTTTTTCTACTTATGATGCCTTTTTCATTTGACTACTTCATTTGCTTGTCTCAGAAAGAAATCCTTGCTTGCTTCTTAACTTATGTTTACTGCATTACTACCTTATTTTTTATTGCATACTTGGTTGGGGCAATGATGAATGTTTACTGCCTTCTTTTTTCTTGCTTATTGCTTTATATATTTCCTACTTACTACCTTGTTTTTTATTACATTCTTGGCTGAGGTAATGATAAATAGTTCCACCTTATTTATGATTGTTTATGTGTGAATTCATTTGTTCTTCATTTTTTTAAGAGGCATTTCATTATAGTCATTAAAATGTGGCCTTATGTCTTAAATGAATTAAAATAAACAACTGAGTCTCAGCCAAGACATCATTTATATTTTTTTTCTTTATTTCTTTTGAAACTGAGTCTCATTCAAGTTATGTATTTTTACAAGGACAAAGTATTTATTTTTGGGTTTTTATTTTTGCAGGACCTGCAATGATTTTTTATGTTGTTGGGTTCATTATAATTTTTTGATACATAACATTAATCACTAAGAAGATGAAGATTTTCTTGGATAGATTGGTTAGTTTTTTTGCTACATGTAAAGTTTTAGGAAAAAAATTACATGTAAATGTTTAAGTGATCATTCCAGCCCAAAATTAGTTATATACGTTATTTGGGCATATTATTTTGTAAATGATACATATTTGGCCTTTAAAAACATTTGGGCTTCAACCTAAAAGGCATGTTTTATTAAATTTTAGTGTATTAGTCTTAAATAACTTTAGCACATAGCCCATATTTACATCCGATCTGATTTAACCTGACAATTTTAGGCTTTTGACCCTTTATTTTTTATTCAAATTAGGTTTTGGTTTGGTGCCCATTTTCTACCCTCAAAAACCAATCCGTATGCCCAGATTTGAGCTCGAAATAATCTGACCCATCCTATACACATCCTTAACAAACTATAGCTTTTCTTAAAGAAAAAGGGGTATATACACAACACCCCTTTTTCAAGTATATAATTTATCTAGTTTGCATGCACTCGCTAAGTGCTCCTCAACCAACTATGCCAAGCAGCACTCAGCTTTAAGTGACGTGAAACCTAACCCCCAACCTCGCCCTTGTTAGGGCTATTACACTTGGTCAATATAATTTGATTAAGCTGATTCCTTGTTATTGTATTTCGTATACTTCCACTAGTTTGGTTGAGTGGTTTCTCTCAAGCTATGAAATTTCATAAGTGATGTTAGGAACTACTAGTTTTCCCTATTCAAGGCTTAACCCTCATACCTCATAATATAGCCTTAGGCCATGCTTCGCAAATAAGACGGCTAAAATTGCAGTCCTTTAAGTCTTGAGGGAAGAGTCTCGCCTTTTCTTGCGTGGAAAGCAACCACTGACTTGATACCGTGTCGGGGGAACTTAGATAGGGGGTCATGATCCCCTAATGTAATATCCCAAGTTTTTATATGATTTTAAACTGCATCAGAATATGCAGTGTTAATAATTTATATATATATTTTTTGCTTATTTAATTAGTTTATTATCTATTAAAGTCATTTTAATTATTTTTAAGTCCTTTACGTAAAATTTTCCTGGGAATTTTATTTTTCAGGGAAATTAAGACGTAAACAATTTAATATTAATTATTTGAAATAGTTTTATGAATTTGCATGAGTCCATGCACTATTTTAATTATCGTATCAAAATATATACATATACATGCATATATATATTTAATAATTTTAGGGTTTATATTAATTAAGTAAATATTATATATTAAACATTTTTATTTAATTAATATGTATAGATATATATATATATATATATATGTATATGTATATGTATATAGTATTGGGTGATATTTTAAACATGTGGTGTGTAATTTTTCTAAATATAATATTAATGTATTTTAATAATAAATTATTAAAGTTATATTATATTATATATATATATATATATATATATATATATATATATATATATATATATATATATATATATATATATATATATATATATATATATATATATATATATATATATATATATATATATATATATATATATATAAACCTAAAGAAATTACAATTCCTACCCTCATCTTCAACCTCCAACGCCCGACGACCCCCCTCTCACCCTTCACTTTGCAACTCCAGTCACAAGCCGTCGGTGTGCCTCCCAGCATGCCACTATAATCCCAGCCAGCTCCGCCATCCTCTCCCACGCCATTCAACCCGATTTTTGGTCGAAAATCCGAAAACTATCATCACCGTCGTTCTCCTTCATCCGGTCACCATTTTTGATGATTCCAGTGCCGTTGGACTCCTGGAACTTCAAGGAGGAGGAATCCAAGCTTCTTATAGCTTGAAAACACAATTTGGTAGGGTTTCTAACTTGATCTCATTTTCGGCCATTTTAGGTTTTTCAATTTTTTTCGATTATTTTGGTTGATTCATGAAAAACTCCTTCACAAATATTGATTTCCTTAGCTTAATCTACATGTGGTAATTTTTGTGAAATTTTTGGGAATTAATTTGATTTTTGTGAAATTTTTTATTATTTTATTAATATTTTCTAATTTTCGTAAATTAATTAAATAAATTATGAAATTATGATTTATGGTGTTTATAGGTGTTAAAATGCATTTTAGAAATTTATTTTTAATTTTTATGATTTTTATATAATTATTGTGAATTTATTTAGTTTATGTGATTTTTAGAAAATTAGGTTAATTATTTATTTTGTTAAAATTAATTGGTTAATTGAGTATATTTATTGATATTATTGAATTATATGTTGAGAAAATTAATTTTGAGTAATTATACTATTTTTGGTTAATTTTTGATTAATTATAGTGAATTTATATAACTAAGGGTATTTTGGTAATTTGACACTAAATTGGCTAAAAATGTAATTAAATTGGTTTTAATAGTTATTTAAGGTATAAAAATGATTTCTATAAATTATTTAGTATTTTTAACTAATTAAAGCTATTTTTCATAAATTATTTTCAAATTATATATAATATACAATTTTTCTAAATAAATGAGTTTTTATCGATTTTTAGTAAGTATTAGGGTTAATTATGTAATTTGGATTTATAAAATTTATTTTGGTCAATAATTATGAATTTATTGAGAATTATCGATTTTTAATAATATTTTATTAAAATTAGGGTTTTTATGTAATTATCGGTAAAATAATTATTTTCAGTGTTTTAAATACCTGATTTGCTATATTTTGATTATTCAAGGGTATTTTTGGCATTTTTAATGTATTTTGTAATTATCTCGTGAAATGTGAACCTCGATCGGGGAAATTATAGTTTGGAGTCCGACCGAGGGATTGTGAATTGTGTTTATTCCTGAAGTATGTTTCTTTGCAGGATCGGCTCTACTCTTTGAGTAGAGAGATGTCTATTTTACAGAGAAGATTCTGTCGAAATTTTGGTAGATTTCTCGTAAAACATGACAATCGGTCTGAGTCTAATTATGAATTCTTGATTGAATCTGTCTATAGTAATCCTATAAGTATAGAGTTAGAAGTTTATTCTGACGGTTATTTTCATTTTTATTTTTATCTTTCTAGTTGCACCGAGACCGAGGCCTAACGGATCAGGCTTGCCGAGTTTGTCTCGTGGAGCGCTAACATGTGAGTTATTATACTATATATATATATATATATATATATATATATATATATATGCATTGCATATAGGATGCATCACTTAAGGTTTTTCATTTTCGTTATATGTTTAAAGTGATTTAAATGATAATATCTTTGGTATATCTAAGGTTGTATTTTTGTATATATGCATATTAAATAATTATGCATGTTAGTTTGATATATGCACATTAAACAATTAGGTTTAGGTTTAATACATTTTTGTAATATATACATGTTTTAAATGTACATTTAGTCATAATTAATTTATTAATGATTAGTATACTTTAGGTATAGTTTCAATATATTTTAGGTTTATTCTTAAATAATTGCATGCTGTATTATGAACCTACACTTAGATTGTTTTTTTTAAGTTTATTTTTGGTATATTTTTTATATAATTCCAAATAAATGCATGTTTTATTATTAATTGAAACTTAAAACATTAGTGGTATACTTAGGGTTTAATTGTGATATATACATGATAGAATATTTGGTTATTTTTGGGTAGAATGTGAATATATGTTACACCTAAACACATATTTAAATGAATTTTTATACATAATTGTTTTATTAAGTGATTTGTGCACTTAGGTATATTCTTTGTATATTTAGGTACATTTTTAATCAAATGCATGATGTATTATTAAAATGCACTTAAATTGTTTTTAACTCTATTAACGGTTTACCTTTAGTATATTTCATATTTTTTATTTGATATATATATATATATACCCAAAATATACTAGGTATATTTTAGTTATATATATGGTTGATTTTACTATTATGAATATCATTCTACATTAATTATTTTTCGAATGAATGATTTATTTTAAATGAAAGATATCAATAGAACGTGCTACCTAGTGGGCAACACTAGGACCGTGTACGTACCGGTGCGATAGATAAGGGTTGAGTGAGAATTAATTGTGGTGATTATAATTGATTTGATGGATTTGACTAAGATTAATGGTATGTTAGATAGTGTGATTGCTGTAGCTCGATTGACCAGGGGTCTCAGGGCCAATCACATTGATAGTCAAACTGCTGGAGCTCGATTGACTTAGTGTCTCAGGGCCAGTCTACTGTCCATAGTGGAATGAATGATCTATTGGGTTAATTGAGATGTGAGGTGATAGATAGTATGATTGTTGGAGCTCAGTTGACCAGGGGTCTCGGGGCCAATCACACTGATAGCCAGACTGCTGGAGCTCGGTCGACTTAGTGTCTCAAGGCCAGTCTGCTGTCCAGATTGGAATAAGTGTTCTATTTGGAATCAAGTGAGTCTGTATGGCTAGAGTGATGATGGGATTGTTTGAGGTTACTATTATTAGGGTTATCTGGATCCTTCATGAATTAAATTAAATTTTTTCTACATTTAGTACATTTATAAAAGCAGAGTTTGGCATTCGTGTGAATTGTGTGTGTGTGTGTCTATATATATATATATATATATATATATATATATATATATATATATATATATATATATATATATATATATATATATATATATATATATATATATATATATATATATATATATATAATAATAATAATAATAATAATAATAATATTAATAATAATAATGCCTGATTGTTATAGTTTAGATTGCATGTATATATAGCATAATAATTCACTCAGTGAGGTCTGACCCCCCCTCAATTATTTTTTTTTCAGGAGATCCCATATCGTCAGACCTTAATTGTAGAGTTCCTCGCCGGTGTTCTTCAGTCTGGGCTATTTTATGCAAATGTATATTCTGAACTCTGATTTGTATTCTAGAAACTGCAGTAGTTGTGTTATTGAATCAGAAGAGTATTATTTTGTTTTAATATTAAATACTCTAAGAAATTATATTTGAACACTGTACGTATATATACTCATTTATGGAAGGATTGGGATTATTTATTTTATATATTGATTCAAAAAATTTTAATTCTGTCGTACTTTTATTTTTTTATCGCATGATCTTATTTTCTAAGACTTGCTACATATTCCGGATTCGAAAGAATTCTCGTTCCTTAGCGCCGGTCATGACTCCTAGTTTGGGTCGTGACACCTAGGCTGATAACCCCGATAGGCTATTGGCCTAAAAGGGCTTATATTTACAATGTTCAACTCCAAACCGTCATATAGGTATTTATCAGGCACTTAATTTAATAGATTCAGCAACTGTTAAGTGCCCTAAGTGCCCAAAAAATACCTAACAGGTGGAAGAATGGAAGAGAGATAGTCCTTGCTTACGTTCCCCCTCCAAGCTAGGAAGTAGTTAAGGAAGGCTAGGGTCTTATATAATATGTTCTATAATTCCCATCTTTATCTTCTCATGTACACATGTGCCCATACATGCATATACAGGCACATGCTCACATGCATATACATGCACGCATAGGCATGCACACTCATGTATGTGCGCATGCACAGCGCGAGACATTCCTGCCCTTATGGCTATTTTTGTGAGCTTTGAACCCTCTTTAAACACTCTTAGAACATATATATTATAACAAACACACTGTAATTTTTCTTAAAGAAAAGGGGGTATATATATAAAACCCTTTTTTCAAGTATATAATTTATCTAGTTTGCCTGCACTTGCTAAGCGCTCCTCAACTGACTAGGCCCAGCAACACTTAGCTTTGGGTGACGTGAAATCCAACCCCCAACCTGGCCCTTGTCAGGCTATTACATCTAGCCAATATAATTGGATTGAGCTAATTCTTTGTTGTTGTATTTCCTATACTTATACTAGTATGGTTGAGTGGTTTCTCTCAAGCTATGAAATTTCATAAGTGATATTAGAAATTGCTAGTGTTCCCTGTTCAAAGCATAACCCGCATACCTCGCGATATAGCCTTTTCACTCTTTTGTCTAGAGATAATATTAAAAATAAAAAATCAAGTTATAATTAAATTAAATTAAATTAAATTAAAAATTTATAATCCCAAAAAAAAAATTCAATAAAAAAAGTCAAATAAAATAAAAGCACATATCCTCAATATTTTATTTAATTTATAATATTATACTATACATAGTTAACTTCTTTTTTCCTTTTTTTTAAAAAAAAATTATTCTCTTTTTACACGATTATAAATATTAAAAAATAATAAAAATGTTAACTAATGATTTAATTAATTAAATTGAAAATAATGATTCTAACAAAAAAAATTTCTCCCTTAAAAAAATTAAGTGACCTAAAAGTACATATTTACTCTCAAAATTCTATACCGAAAATTTTTAATCAGACATCAAATTATATAGGTCCATGCGTTTTATTTTTAAGATATTTATAAATTTCAATTTTAATCAAATTAAATCTAAATTTATATATTTTAATGGTACATTCAAAATTTTTTTATAATTATTGACGTCTTAACCCTTGATTAATAATATATTCAAAAATATTCTTAAACATTTTAATGGAAGAAAAAGATAGTCGCCGGAACTAAAACATTTCAAACATCTTATTCTTAAACATTTTAATTCACTGTCGAAAAAGGACTGAACAGAATAATAGTTATGCCCAAACCTCAGCTCGAGGGTAACTGTAACTATTGAATTTTTATTAAACAAGAGGGAAAAACTACTTGATTAAACAATAAAAAAAAGATGGTGGAAATCAACAACCTTAACTTGATACTAAAAAAGTACAACGACAATCTAATGATTTCATATGCAAAATAATCTATAAAAGATTATTATTATTTAATTAACTAGTGTGTGGAATGTACAATGTGCGAAAGGCTATTTTCTATTAAAAATATTTTACTTTAAGATGTAAAATGAAGTTATATTTAATAATATGTTCAAATTAATTGCTTTTTGAATTTAGTTGGAAAATAATAAGATGTTGATATTTATTATTTTTTGTAATGGGAATAAATATATTTGATGTAGATAATTACTTAGCAATTATTTTTTTGTAAAATATTTGAAATTATGGAATGAGTACATATGAACGTAATTTTGTTAAAAAAAAAAACATAATTCATAAATTTTAGAGAAAGTAAAAAAATACTTTATAGTCAAAAGATTGAGTAAAATCCTTGTAAGTTAATAAGATAATATTTGATGGTAATTTAGCATTTATAAGGGTTATTTTTAAAAATTGTAACTTTTATGAGATGAAAATTAATATTATCTAACTCAAACACACATGCATCTTCTTTAAAAAGACAGTTATCTCTTGCGAACAATAACCATCTAGTGGATAAATAGGCATGTTTATAAGTATGGTGAGAAATTAATTTAAGCTTCCATTTTTTGAATTGAATTTTTAATGTAACCGACATATTCTGTCCTTTTTCGAATTATTTATAAAAATATAATGGGACATTCTGCAAAAGATAAAGATATATTATATATAACATTGGTAGTGAAAATGTAATTTGAATAAACATACCACAGAATGACTAGAGGGTGTAACTTTGACAACAAAAAATGGCTTGGTAGATATGAATTTTATTGCATCTTCTTGAACTTTGGAATTTTTCCTGAACATAAAATAATATTGAATTAATATATATATAAATGACAATCCAATATGTTAATGTGTAAATTGGGATGAACTTCAAACAAGTTGTGGAATGAGTTGAACGTACTTGACCTTTGATTGTGAAGTGAATAATCAATCTCAGGGCAGTTTTTGTCAAATATAGTAACATTCAAAGTATAATTATTTTGATCTAGTAAAAAATTATAAATTGGACCTGTGAAATGGAATAAAATTGAACAAAAAATAATAATTAATATAAAAATTAAAATATTATAATTAATAAAATAAAGGATCACAAAATATAAATAATGACTCCTTAAAATAATATTTAATGCAAATAAATTATTAAAATTTAAAATACAATTAATAAAAATATCAGTTTTAAAAATTAAAATAAAAACATAAAATGAAACAATATTGTACATGACAAAATAAAAAGTCAGCAATTTGATAAAGAAAAATTAAAATTTCAAAATAATTTTCCATATCTATGATCAGTTTTTATAAACTATGGGTGTGAAGTCAAAATAATCATTTTAAACTTTATCCATATAAAATATGAAAAAGAAGTATAAAAATTAAAAAAGTTTAAAAAATATAACTTAATATAAAATTTACATGCAATTGCTAATAAAAATTTAACATAAATGTAATAAGAGTAGCATAATGAAAAATTAAATTTTCAAAATCATCCTCTTGTTTATAGGATAAGAGAGAAAAGTGAAATGATTATTTTAAACTCATTTCAACTGTGATATGTTTAAATATAAAAGTATTTATAAATATATAAGAAAATATACGATGGTCAAAAAATAGTATATAACATAAGAGAAAAATTAAAATTAGTCATAACAATTAAAGATTCAAAACTCTAAAGTTTCAACATAATTTAAAAGATGGAGAACTTTTAGTTTTTAAGGTAATTGAAAAAACATGTAAGTTAGAAGAAAAATTTATGAAATGAAATATATATAAAATAATGATTATGATTGATAACTTTTTAAATTTTCAATTTAAAATAGAAATTTTTTAGTTTTCTAAGACAATTAAAAAGGTGTAGATATATTAGAGGTAAAATTTATGAAATAAAGATAAAATAAAATACAAAAAATAGAAAGAAGTATTGCATAGATGCAAAGTTAGCTTGTGAAACAGTAAAAAAATTAAAAGTATAAAGTTGTTACTTTTAATAAAAATTTTACAAATTAAAATAAAATATAATTTGAAATATGAGAGAAAAAATATAAAATAAATTAATACTCATTAATATGTTGTTGTAAAATTAAAATAAATATAATTAAAAATACGAAAAGTCATAAAATATAAAAAATTTAATTTTTAATTTTAATTATTTTAATTAGTATTTTTTATTAATTATATTTCTAATTTTAGTAATTTATTTGCATTAAATATTATCTTAATGAGTCATTATTTTATATTTTGTGATTCTTTATTTATCAACTATAATATTTTAATTTTATATTAATTATTAGTTTATATTAAAATAGCTACTTTTTTGTAAACATAAAAGGGAATTAACTTTACTGTAAAGTACAAATGTTGCAAATTCATATAACAAGAAAAACAAAGAAAAAAGAAAAATCTAATCTAATTTAAAAGGAAAAAACAAATATTACTTAATAAATACAATATTCAAACTTTTCTTTTAATTGTGACACATGAACCACATCCATCAATGACTTACCATTGGTCACGATTTTTGAATTGACATTCTGTTGTTTAGAATATACGAGGACATTTTCAAAGCCTCTGAAGCCAACTGCAAAATAAAAAATTATATAATATCTGTCCAATTTAACTATTAGATATTTAAAAAAAAAAAAAAAAGTCTAAACAAATTTTACAGACTAAACAATATAAACAAATAATTAGGCAAAAAAAACAACTATTGACACCTCAACTTCTGTACATAATTTCATTTACATGCATATTGCATTTTCACTTTTATCAAAACAAAATTATAAAAATACATAAAATAGGAAACAATACATCAAATCTAATGTAAAGGAAAAAAAAATACTTCTAAACAAATACAAATTTTCAAATTTAATTTTTAATGCATCATTTAAACCTTATGCATCAAAAACTGATCGTTGATAGTAATATTCGAATTTACATTTTGTACGTCAGAATTCACATGCCTATTTTTAAAGGCTGTAAAGAAAACTGCAAAATATAAACAACATAATTTTAAAATAATTTATATAGTAAATATTTTTTTAACAAAAATTATAAAGAAATTATTACTTTATTTTTTCTTTCTCAAAAAAATTACTTTTTTTGTTCCATTGAAAATAAAAGTAATCTAAAGTAATCGAACGCCCTTTGAGACCAACAAGATTATGATGAGTCAAAATACATGAACTGAGAAAGACAAATCCCTTGATTTAAAACATGGCATAATCTCCACACATGGGATGATCTTGACCTCCTCAAGACACAAATCAAAAATACTGTGCTGTTATGACCCCACACCCACACAGAGAGTTTCGAGAATACTTAAAGATTTGTTAAAGCAGCCAGAGTGAACCAAAATCTTGGCCAATTAGAAAAACCCAGTCGTTAACATGTATAAGGGATGCTGACCTGATCCATGATAATAAGGGAAAGCCATTAGTTCCAAGCTCCAGTAGTAACAGAAAAAAAAAATGATACATTATAAAATGGGAAGAACTAAATGCTCATAACTTCATTCAGTTTTGCAATATATATGTAAATTACTCTGACAACAACCATTATTTGATGAACTGAAGAAACAACGAAGTATAAACAAAATCCTCCCCTACCCGTTTCTTGTTCACGAAAATTGAATCGAAGAGTATCACACAAATGTCACATTTAGCAACCAATTATTGAAAACCAAAAAATAAAATCATTAAAAAGAAAACAGAATTATGCATAGCTAATGAAGCAGCAGTCCTTGAGTTTACACTTCATGCTTTTTTTCAGTTACTATGGCCAATGCCTTTCTTTGCCTTTTTCTTAAACTTCTTGCAGCTGAATACAAAACCAATTACAGAACTTTTCACACAATACTGTGACGTTTTCAACCTACAATATTTGAGGAGACTTTTGGAACTTAATTACAAAGTGCCACATGGCACTAACATTATGAGGTGGTAAAATTCATGTACTTAGTTATTATATATGTTATATAGATATAGATAGTTCTAATTAATAATTTTTTTTTTTAAAAAAAGTTACCTTTGAAAGGTTCTCTATGAATAATAAGAGGAGAGATCTAACTCTGCATACAATCTTCATGAGCTGCTGATTACTAGACGCAAGTTTATATAGAGAAATCAATAATCCAATTTATCTTTTTTTTTTTTGAAACCAATATATTCTTCAGATGATAATATTTCAATGGCATCTCTACGTACTTAAAGAGATGCCATTAAGTGCACATATTAAAAGAGAAAGTTGGATGTAAAAAAAGGGGAGTGGCTTTACTTGAATTCAATTTTTCTTAGGTTTTTTTTATTAAAAAAAAAAACCCCTTATTTAGATGAATATATAATATCTCATTGTAAAGGATACCCATTCCTACCAGCATTCGGTTGTTAATTATTTATTAATACTCTATTTGCTTTGTTGTAATAGAGACTTTGTATTCTATTTGTCTACCTTTTCTTTTATTGTATTTACACCTATACTATGTGTGAGCGGCGGGATTAAACGCACATCCAAGTATTTGGCGATTACAGCATTGTATGAGTTCAAGGCCTATTAGGAAATACAAAATGAGCTTTGACACCCAAAATAGATAAAATCACCACCTGAATAAAAGTCGGGACACACTGTATAGCAACTGAATTCTACAGAGGTTCCCAAAAGCCATCATTAGAGATCGGATTCGAAAACTAGATATAGGCTTTTGGAATGCCCACCCAACCTTGCAGTCGACCTCCATATGTGTTTTATATTTTATTACCTTTGATTATTAAATTATTTCTTTATTTTAACATAGATTGCAATTATTTCCAATTGTATATATTAGTCTGAGTTTGCACATTAGTCTCATTTTCATGTTTATAGCTCGACATTCAATATAAATAAAACAAATAATAATAATTTACAACCATACATTTCGAATGAATGGGGGAAAGAATTAGGGATTACAATACTTTCTTCAAAGAAATGTACAATAAACTAAAAATAAACTAATTAATTAGACAAATAAAATCGCTCAATAACTAATTAATAGACTAACTGTTTGATGATTAAAAATCACCAAATAATCCCTGCAATAAGTATAAGTTAGTCCTTTCTCGTAAACAATAATATTATTTACAAAATAATTAACAAATAATGTCCATAGGAAACAGAAATAAAATCACAAAAGTAGTCCACAAATAACATAATAATATAAAACAACATAGTAATCATGTATAAAATCAAGATATATAACAAAAAAAATATGGGAATCATGCAAAATATACAAAATAAGCATTAAAGACCAAAATAGAATCATGTAGGGTCTTGATAAAGCGGCGATGCCTCTTCAAGGAGGCAATCTTAGATCGCCACGAAGAGAAGGTGCGATGCCTCTATGAAAAGACATCGCCTCTTCAACAGACCTAGAAATAGACTACATTTCTTAACCTCTAAGAAACTTCAAAAGACAAATAAGAAAAGATTAATATAAATACACAAAGATCAACAACTGATACTCAGTATTTCATATATTCATGCTTCTATATGACCTTAAACAAGAAATAAATCCTAAGAAAACAAACAAAAGAGTAATAAATCAAAAGCTTTTAATGAAACAAAGAACTTAAAGCTTGAAAATGGGAGTTCTCACTGGTTTGGATGAGTTTATACTCTTAAGTAAGCCCTCAGAACTTGATTTGTTAGTTTGAATGCTTTGAATGCAAGAGAATCTTCTTCTTTCTCAAAAAGATGTCTTTTAGCTCTAAAATCCCCCTCTTCTCCTTCTTCTTCTCTTTTTTCTTTCCAAATATCCTTTCTCTATTTTTTTAGAGACCAAAAGTCCAGCCCCCTCTCATTTGTCCTCACTCTTCCTTTTAAACCTCTTCCCCTTTTGCTTTTTTCAATTCCCAATAAACTCACTCTCACCCTCTCCATATCCTTTTCATCATTCCTTATGCTTGTTTTCTCTTTTTCTGCATTTTTTTCCTTTCTTTTGTGTTAAAAAATGCCCCAAATCAGAGGCGGGTATGTTTTAACTACTGCCATTAATGTCATTTAATGTAATAGAGGGTGGCTATGAAAAGTTATTGCCTCACCGATGCCTAGGATGAAGAGGCGATGCCTCTTCATTGAGGTGATCGCCTCTTCACCCAAGCTAGGTCTATGCCTTTGGGCCAAAAGGTAATGGGCTTGGGCTTATAAGCTCAATTTTGGGCTTAGGCTAGGTATGTGAGCTTGAATTTGGTGTTTTAGGATTTCGAATCTATTTTAGAGAGGTTTCGGGCTTCCCTTGCATTCAAAACTCGTACTTTCTCATCATCGGGCTTTCATTACGGGCTGATCAAACTAAAGGTGTCCACAGTTTCTCCCTTTGGCTTTTTAAAAAATTAAATTTCTAGAAATCAATTTTTTGAAAAAGCAATATAGACACAAAAGCATTTGAATGATAAGAATGACATACCTTACCTTCAAACTTTACTTGGCCCGTTAGCCTTGAGAATTCAAATCCGAGAGGTCAAACTTTTATTCAAAATGTGACCATGATCCTCGAGTTTTCCTACCCCAATCATCCACTCATTATAGTTTGGCATGATTCCCAAGTTTTTATGGCTTGAGAAGTCACTCAGTAGAAGACAAATGGAAATATAACCATGTTCCTCGGGTTTTCCTAGCCCGATCAATTGCTCATTATATTTTTCCATGATTCTCAAGTTTTTCTGGCTCAATAAGTTACTTAGTAGAAGATAGATGGAAATGTAATTATGTTCCTTGGGTTTTCCTGGTCCGATCAGTTAGTCATTATAGTTTTGCATGATTCCCAAGTTTTTCTAGCTCGAGAAGTCACTTAGTATAAAAAAATAAAAACGTAACCATGTTCTTGAGGTTTTCCTGGCCCGATCAGTTACTCATTATAGTTTTTCATGATTTCCATGTTTTCCTAGCTTGAGAAGTCACTCAGTAGAAAACAGATAAAAATATAACTATGTTCCTTGGGTTTTATTAGCCCGATCAGCTACTCATTATAGTTTTGCGTAATTCCTAACTTTTTCTAGCTTAATAAGTCACTCAGTAGAAGATAAATGAAAATGCAACCATGTTCCTCGAGTTTTCCTAGCCCGATTAGTTACTATCATAGTTTTGCATGTTTTCTAAGTTTTCCTGGCTTAAGAAGTCATTCAATAAAGGAAGATGCACTTAAGGGATTTAAACCTGACCAAACAACTCTTGCAACACACACTTTAGGGATTCAAACTCGACCAGATGCTTATTAAAAGGAAGATGTACTTTGAGGATTCAAACCTTATCAAACACACATTTAGAAAGGAAGATGCACTTCAGGGATTCAAACTCAACTAGACATTCCTTGCGATGTACACTTCGAGGAATCAAACCCGACCAGATGCTTATTAAAAGGAAGATGCACTTCGGGGATTCAAACCCGACCAGACATTCCTTCTAATGATGTGAACGTTAGGAATTCATTACCTGACTAGTTACTTCTTGTTGCTGATGCTTCGATCAGAATATCTTTAATTCTCCAACATTAATTTTAGGGTACACTAGAGAAGTGAAAAAAAAAATTTATCTTTTTTTTGGGAATATATTTCTAATGGGCCAACTTGTATTCCTTTCATCTAATGAGCTTCACCCTCTTTCTTTCTTTTCTTTCGTTTTAACACGCCTTCCTCTTTTGCCCTTCTATTTTTACATATAATCTCCTTTCATTCTTTTCAAATTCAATGTCCACCCTTTTTGCTTTCAAACTCTCATTTTCTTTTTTCTCTCTTTTCACTTGTTAAAGCTTTTCTCTATGATGGACACCACGCAGATCCTAGATCTTCCAGCATAGGACCTAGTAGCACCTGTAGTGCATCTTGTGTGCAATTTCAGTCTGAACATTGGAGACAAGATCCCCCTTTTATAAACATGCGATCCTATATCTGTGGATTGGCTACAATAGAGGTTAGTACCTGAATTCTTTAATTGTTTCTATAAATAATATTAAATAACATTAGGTTATTGTTCATAGATGCATGTTTATCATTTTAAATTTGATTTAATTAATTGAAATTGTAAAAATTAAATCATTCTATTATATCATCGACATGAAGAGACGTCACCTCTTCAATAAGGCAATTGCTTCATCATAAAGAGGTAGTTGCCTCTTCGTGTCTAGGGGCTTATAGAGAGGCGATCCCCTCTTAGCTAAAAAGTGACACCTTTTTAATGGGGCTCAAAATGACTTCATTCACATAATTCTAAATAATAAATGAGTTCATTCATATAAAATGGTAATTTAACTCCCTATTTTGTTCCTATAGCTCAATGCCCACACCCTTAAGGGTGCTAGGAACTTCAGCGGTGCTCGTATCTGGTATAATGAGCTTTTGAATGTGGTGAAGACTGATATTCCTAATACCAAATTTTCTGATTTCAGTCTCACACTTTCAGTGCAATAGGGGCATACAGACTACCAGCCTCTACATGATCTGATGGAGAGATGCTCCAACACTACTCACAAATTCCACCTTTCTTTCAGGCAGTTTACACTTGATCTAGTTGCTTTTACTACTATCACTAGTATTACTTGAGTAGGGGATTCTATTCATTTTGATGCAAGTCTCCATCACTTATCTCCAAATCGTCTCGCTTCCATTAAGCATCTACTCGGCATGGTCCCGGATATAAAAGGGACATATACAGTGAAGCTTAATTCCATCAGGAACTTTTATACCCATGCTAGAGTTAAGGCAGCTACCACACCTCGTTAAATTGATTAAGTAATGCACACATTCCTATTTTACTTACTGGACACCATTCTTTTTATGGACACTACCAGTTCTTTATACTTAAGCTTTCTGATACCCTGAGAGATCTAGACCTGGTGGCTTGATACAACTGGGGCAGTTGTGCTTTAGCCTATATGTACAAAAGTATGGATGAGTTGGTATATGGAGCCAAGAAGCTTTGTGGTTTTTAGTTTGCCATTCTGGCTTTTTTACTATTAGGTTCCATCTTAAGTACTATTATCATGATTTGTTAACTGTTCTTCCTTTCTCTTACAGGATTGGGCTCTAAAGTTGGAGCTGATTATAGGGATCACTTATGTTCGTGACATTCCTTTTCATGCTATGGCAAGATAGGGCTCCAATCACGCTTGGAGGAGGCCAGTTACTCATGTACATATTTATCGCGAGCAACTAAACACTCTTACATATGATGAGGTAGGTACTTGCAAACATAATTATAATTAGTAACACATTTGTTAATCAAATTCATTCACTTACAGGCTCTTTTTCATAGTTGTGCCTAGATTTGTGGGTCCCAAGGCTGGATGGTCTCAAGCCATGGTCCACTCAATTCGACTATCCGGGAGGAGGGTACTACTCTGAGGACTTGACTGTAAAGTTTGGTACCTCAGTAAGAGGGTACACCAATGGTAAATGGGCGCTCGAGTAAGATAACCACCCTTTACTCCTCCCCGACTTATTTTCTAGGCACATGAGTTAAAGGGAGACAAGCTTGATCAGGCTTTAGAGGGAGATGATGTTGTGGATTATTATGAGAGGAGGAAGTCTCGATATATGGATTTTGCATGAGCTCATCTCCTATAAAGGATGCCTCTACCTGCACTTACACTTGATGTAAGCATGCAATTTTATTAAATATATTATTTCACATTTACATTTATAGATACTATTTCCCGAATTAATTTTCATTCTTAGGCACTAGCTAGGGCACTAACCCCTTGTCCCAAGCCTATTGCATAAGAGAGGCCCTATCAACATCCCCACATTATGCCTAGTGGCAAGGGTAACTCCTCTAGTGTGCCTTCTACTAGAGAGCCTTCTAGTTTTAGGACTCAAATGATAACAAGTAGGCTCATTGCCACTCTTGACTTGTTGACCCACTGCTGAGTGCCTTTAAGCATGCTCTCTCATCAATTCTTGAAACTAGTCAAGAGCTTAGAGCCATAGTTATTCCAGGAGGCCATTAGACATATGAGTTCCTTTCTTCCAAAGTCTTGTTCTCAAATTTGACTTAACACATGATTAATTCTAACAAATATATTAATTATTCAGATACCTCGAGATCAGGAAAAGTATATGTATAGGGTGATTAAGGCCCGTCGGAACTTCATGATGTATATGATATAGCAATGGAAGGTAATAACTATGCCTTATTTCTATATTTATGCATGCTCTCATGATTTCTAACCTATTATTTCATCTTGATAGGACCTAGATAAGGCTAGTCAGGCTAAGATTACTGCTCTTGAGTGTCAACTTGCTGCTCTCCAAGTCGAGAGTGATGAGGAAGAGGATAACGCGAGTGATGACGAGGAGGAGGAGCCAATTAATGAGTATGCTAAAGATGACGACAATGACGATGGAGCTAATCCTAATGATGATCTTGCAGATGACCCTGCCAATTAAGCAGTTTATGAGCTTGAAGATGATGAGTAGAGGGATACCTTAAAGGCTTGCTAGCATAGGATCATTTTAATTGGAGACATTTTTCCTGCTTCGTACTGTTGCTTTGTTACTTCCTGAATTAACCTATTACCTTAGTATTTTCATGCTTTGCACTAAATGAATGCTATAACTATCAATTTCATTTTGACTACCCTCTTAGATCAATTAACAAAAAATCTTTATTTACAAAATCCCCTTCTCTGATAACTGAATCTTGCATGTACAATACAGTCATTTTGAATCAATGAAAAGTATACCCCTATTGTTAGAGAGGCATCACCTCTTTGTCAAGGGGTGATAGAGAATTGCCTCAACACTCAGAGGCATTGCCTGATCATAGAGGTGAACGCCTCTGTGTCAGCATCCTACATCTACTTAAATCCCTAGCACTTCTTCAAAATCCACAATTTCTCATTCACACAAATTCTCTTCATTCTCTCTCTCCAAACAGTATCCCAACCTCCCAACATGATTGGAAGAAGCTTAAAACAACTACAGTAGATTCTTAAAAGCCTAGATGGTGGATCGTTTGCTAGATTAAAGCCATTTCATCTGTCCATTTTCCAATCTCTGCATGCTAGGAAGATTAATTTCCCATTTCTCCATGTTATTGTTCAATTCTAGAATCCTTAGAAACCTGTCTTTATATTCAACATAGTAGAGTTATACCCATTGCCAGAGGAATTTGAAGCTATCTTGGGTTCTCGAATGGTTTTGCTTATCAGATCATGATTCCTTCGATTGAAACCCCACATCTACACTCCATCCAATACCAAATGGCTAGGCTATTCAACCTTTTCCCTCAATCTTCTCTTCACTATATCTTTCATAATGAGTTTCTCGAAGCTGTTGTGACTATAGATAGCAACAAGGTTTAATGGCCTCAGATGATTGCTCTTTGCCTATATGCTCAATTTCTACTATTTTCCCCTTCTGGCAACTATGACCTAAAGGTTCTTCAAATTATGGACCAAGTGGAAGCTAGCCTAAATCCTTTCCCTTTTATCCTGGCAAACACCATTATTGGGCTTGACAACTTCTTTGAAACTAGGCGATTCTCAAGGAGTCCCCTACTTTTGGAGATGAGCTTTTTTTCTTTTTCAACTTACTGCTTCTTGTCATTTTTACGTATTCATTCTTTCTACAGACATGGTTTCATGAAAAGCTAAGGTTACTCGAACCCCCTAGAGACATTGCACATTATAAGGCCAAACACTGCCGTACTATAAGACTTCACCCTATTCTAGAGGATATTCAGTGCTGCTTGTCTATATTTCTTAACACTCTGATTTAATGAATGTGCCCATAGTGGAGGTTATAGCATATGACCATTCGATCCTATACCTAATGCGTTTTACTAGCCGGTCTCCATTTTGCCATTTTCTATAATCATGTTCGGCTTTGCAAACAATATGGACAAAAAAACTAATTATGGAGCTAGTGCATCAATTTGAGCTAGAGCCCCTTTATTAAAATGTTATGGACAACCCAGTCACTACTTAGCCTTAGAGAATCATTTAGAGGTTCATTGACTACAATAAATATCAGCCCACTGATGACCAGTATAAGGCATAGATTTAGTTACAGCAGATAGAGAAGGATGAATTCATAAGAAATAAAAGGACAAGGGCATTGCAGGCATTGAGTGCTTAAGGTATTCAAAAGAAAAGCAAGCATAACTAGTTTTATGGAATTTAGTCTTTATTTGCTTTTTGTTGGATGGAATTTCATTTCTAGTTAAACAGTGTGTAATAAGCATTTAATGTAACATTCAATAATAATAAAGGCAATCCATTCCATTTAATTTAAGTGTAAAGTGACTATACATCTTACTTCTTACATATCTCATGTCGTTAATTGGCTACGCTTGCAAGTTTTCCAACTAACTATTTTTCTCTTTCTCTTTTTATATGTCCTTTACTTTTGCCTAGACTGTCCTTTTAGGTTTTTAATATAGTAGGACTTTTTACTTTTTATTTTTTTATTTTTCTATCTCTAACTTTTGCCTAGGAAGCCTCTTTTAAGGTTTTCCCCTAGTGAGACTTTACAAAAAATATTACTTGAGCTTATCCAAGTTAATGGGCTCTCAAAACTCATTTCCTTCTAAGTCAAACAAAATAGCAGTGCCCTTAGAAAATAGCTTATTCACTTTATAAAGACCTTTTTAGTTCGGCTTAAACTTTCCCCGTGGATTAGTCATGATGGGCCTAATGAGCTTTAACACCAAGTCACCCTCTTGATTTTGCCTAGCTTAATCTTTTTGTTATAAGCCTGGGCTATCCTTTTCTGGGACAACTGAGAGTGATACATGGCTTTCATTCTCTTTTCATCTAGCATCATCAGTTGTGCTAACTGGTTTTTAACCCATTGATACTCAAGGATTTTAGATTCTATAAGAACCCCTAATAACTGAATCTCAACCTCAACTAGCAACACAACTTCACACCCATACACCAGAGAATACGAAGTAGCTCCTCTTAATGTTCTAGCAATGGTCCTACATCCCTATAATATGAACTGTAGGTAGCTTGCTCAGTCTTTGTTATTCTCCAGTATCTTGGCTAAGATCCTCTTAACATTCTTGTTTACCACTTTTACTGCTCCATTCGCCTGTGGCTTGTAAAGAGATGATCTATGATGTTTAATCTTATATTCCTCCAATAATGTGGTCATTTCTTCCCTGAACTAAACACCAATATCAGTGATGATGAGATGAGGCAACCTATATCTACAAATTATATTCTTTTATATAAACCTTGACATCTATTTTTCCCCGCTTGGAGAAGTAGTCAATTGCTACTATAATATAGTGATGACCATTATATGCCTTTGGCCTTATCTCTCTAATGATATCGATTCCCCAGACTGCGAATGGCTAAGGAGAGGTCAATCCTTGAAGTTCCATTGAAGGCAAATGGCTCACATCACCATACACTTGGCAGTTATGACATTTCTTTACATATTTCACAAAATCTGCCTCCATAATTAGCCAGAAGTACCCATGATAAGTTACTTCTTTTCAATGACTGTTCTATTCATATGCAGTCCACATACACCCTCATTAACTACTTTCATGATTTTCCATGCCTCATCCATATATAAACACATCTCAAATATACTTTACTTGGCATTCTCTTGCATAACATCTTGTTATGGTTAATGAATTACTAAGATAACATCCTCAGTGACATTCTTTCTTTTCTATCAGCATCATTAGGAAATCACCTCGTCTTGAGATACTGTTATGGATCATAAAACCAAGGCTGTTCTACAAGGTCGATCGACATTATTCTAATTTCTTCATAGTAGGGTGTCCAAGACTTCACTAGGATGAGGGTCTTGATTTATGTCTGCTTTCCTCCTTCCCATGTTGAAGCTAGAGTAGCCAAAGCATATACCATATGATTCTCTTCCTGCGGCAAGTGCACGAATCTACATTAGGTGAAAGATAACAAAATCGTGGCTGAGTAGTCCCAATATAGTCTCAACGTATCTTCTCTCACTTCCCATTTATTAAAGATTTTTTTTCTACTAGCATTTAGTCTCCATATACTGTAATGTCTTTTGCCCCCACATTCCTAAGTGCTTCCAGACCAAAGATGCAAGCTTCATATAATAAGCCAAAATTTTATTATTATTATTATTATTATTATTATTATTATTATTATTATTATTATTATTATTACTATTATTATTATTTAATTATTATTATTGGTATTTCATATTATTAGTATTAGTATTAGTATTATTATCATTATTTTGAGACCTTTGTTGTCAATGTTATTATTATTATTGATTTAGAATATATATATATATATATATATATATATATATATATATATATATATATATATATATATATATATATATATATATATATATATATATATATATATATATATATGTCCTTTAAATCAAAGCTGATGGACCACATGTCCATCACCAGCTAGTTTTTTTTAACAAGTTTAAGCTATGAAGTTTTTTTTTTTAAGATTTGGTTACAAGAGAAATTGAGTCTACTTAATGCTCCCACTAGTGTTTTGACTAATAAACCTCATCATCTACATTCTCGCTCATTGAAGATAAAGGACACACGAATCAATGGATTGATTATATAAAAGACATTGTTGATACTGAGATTATATGGGTTTGTCATTGGTGGAGGTTGAAGTTTGTAACCATCAACCTGTATGACCATTGTGTTCCTGTTCCTGGGTTGCGCTTTTCGACTTTCTTTTCCCTTCATGCCTTTATCATCAATATGATCACTCATAATTCATTATGGCTATTATATCTAACTTTAAAGGCTTCCCTCTAAGATAAGATTTTCTGGACAAAGTGAAGAAATTATGGCCTTGCAGAGCATTAGAGCAAAACATGCACTTGAATGCTTATATGACTATTGATGACAACTACAAGGCTTGGGTTACCATACAAGCTACAGAACCACCAGGATTTGCTAAGTATAAAAGGACTCAAGTATTGCTAGATGGGTCACACAATAAGAAACAAAAACATAACAAGAATAGTGATCTCATAAGTCTAGTTTTTTAGACTCTTATATTTTATTTTTTCCTTTAAGTCTTTATACTTTATAATAAAGATAGAATATGCAATATCCAATAGAAATTCCATTTCAATTTGATTCATTAATTAGGGCCAAAATGAGTACATTTATTACATCATATGAAATAACTCCAATTATCAACTAGTCCTTTTATATTTTCTAACTGAACACTTTTCTTTCACTTTTATTTCCCTAATTTATGCCTGACTTGCCCTTTGCGAGTATTCTAATTAGCAGGATCACCTCTTTTATTTTATCCCCTAATTTTTGCCTGCCATCCTTTTATAGATTTTTTTAATAGCA
The DNA here is from genome assembly GCA_947683625.1 of Mallotus nudiflorus. Lineage (NCBI taxonomy): Eukaryota > Viridiplantae > Streptophyta > Magnoliopsida > Malpighiales > Euphorbiaceae > Mallotus > Mallotus nudiflorus. Next base: position 138,559 of record CANTUR010001072.1, read on the forward strand.
AGAATGTCCTAATTTTTGCCAGGCTAGCCTTTTCAAGTTTTCTAGCTAGCAGACCTTTTTTTTAAAAAGGTAGTATTTCTTAAGGTGATATAGGTTGATTGGGTTAGTGAACTCATTCCTTTCTAGATTTGATATCTTTACAACTCCCTTAGGTAGAATCATCTTGACTAAATATGGTCCTTCTTAATTTGGTATGAATTTTCCCCTTGGGTCAAACATCATTGCCCTTGACTGCTTTAGCTCCATATCTCCAGCCTTTATCTTTCTAGATTTAACCTTCTTGTTAAAGGCTCTTGCTATTCTTCTCTGATGAATCTGAGTGTGAAATAAAGCATCCATCCTTTTCTCATATAGAGATATGAGGTGGTCGTATCTCTTTTGTATCCATTCACTCTCAGAGATTTTTGCTTCCATAACAACCCTCAAGGAATTGATTTCTGTCTCTATAGGCAAAGTTGCTTCATAACCATATTCTAATTAGAATGGTGTCTATCATGTGGCAATGCGTGTCATAGTTCTATATCCCCTATAAGGAAAAAGGGAGATACTCAAACCAATCTTTATGCATTTTCATTATCTTAGAGAAGATTCTTTTTATATTTTTATTAGCTGCTTCGATTGCACCATTACCTTAAGGTCAATAAGATGAGGATTTATGATGCTTAATCTTATATCTCTATAAAAACTCAACCATCTCTACCTAAAACTGAACACTATTGTCTATCACAACATGATGTGTGATCCCGTATCTGCAAATAAGATTCTTCTCAATGAACCTTGCCATCTATCTAGCCTTCAAGGTACTAAAGGATTTTGCTTCTATCCATCTAGAGAAATAGTCAATTGCCACTACTATATATTTATGCCCGTTTGAGGCAGTTGGTCTTATCTCCTCTATTATATCTATCCCCTATACTGCAAAGTGCCATAGAGATGTTAAACTATTTAACACTATAGGGTGAAGATGATTGAGATTCCCATGTATCTAGCACTGATGACATTGTCTCACTATTTGGATACAATATTTTTCCATGTTTATCCAATAGTACCCATGTCGAATAATTTTATTTACCAAAATCATCCTATTCATATGAGATCCACAAACCCCTACATGAATCTCTCTCATCACCTATTCTACTTCATCCTTCTTAAGACATCTCAACTGTGTTCCATTTGGCATTCTTATGTATAACACCCTATCATGACTAACATAATGGCATGCAAGAACATGAAGAGCATATTTTTCATTTAAAGTCACTTCATCTGGGTACTTCCTTTCCTCAACGAATCTCTAGATGTCATAAAACCACGGCCTTTCTTTTAGCCCTATCTAAATACTCATAACTAGTTTTTCATCATAACATTGAGCTTTCATTTTCATTATTACCAAATGTTTCATCATCAACCTGTCGATTTATCCCACATTAAAGAAAATGTTGCCAAGGCATTCGCCATTTGATTCTCATCTCTTGGTAAATGCATCAAGAGACATTTAGTGAAGGTTCTTATTAACATCTTCAAATAGTAGATGTAAGGTTTCAACCTCTATTCTTTCACTTTGCACTCCTCGTTAGCCTGACTAATAACTAAAAGGGAATCTCCATCAACTAGTAAGTCTTTAGCTCTAACTGCTAGCATTACTTCTATCCCATAGATACATGCCTTATACTCAAACATGTTGTTTATAACTTTGAAGTCTAATTTCTTTACCATTGGGATGGTTTCTCCTCCTGTTGTGACAAGAATCACTCCTAACCCTTCTCTCCTATTATTCACAGCTCCATCAAAATAAAGCTTCCATTCACGTTGTTCTATTACTGCTAAGTTCTCATATGGAAACTCTAAATTCCACTACTCATTTCCTTCGACTACATTTTGTGCCAAGAATTCTGCTACTACTCTTTCTTTGATGACCTTAATAGTGACATACTCTATGTAAAATTCAGTCAAAAGTACCAACCATCGAGACATCTTTCCAGTTAAAGTTGGTGCTTAAAATAAGTACCTTAAAGGATCTATCTTTAAAACAACTTGTACTTCGTAAGACTGGAGATAATGCCTTAGCTTCCTTGTAGCCCATATCATAATCAAACATGTCTTCTCCATAAGATCATATTTTTCTTCATATGGCATAAACTTTTTACTAAGATAATACACTGCATACTCTACCCCTTCTAGTCCTTATTGCACTAGCATTGGCCCCATTGTCGTTTCCTCTAAAGCCAAATATAAGATTAAGGGTTTACCTTGTCTTGGTGGTCTCAACATAGGTGGATTAGTAAGGTATTCTTTAATCTTATCAAAGGCCTTCTAACATTCTTCATTCAATTCCATTGCTTGATTCTTCCTTAAGAGCTTGAAGATTAGATCATAAACCATGGTGACTTTTGCAATAAAGCTACTAATGTACTGCAGTTTTCTAATAAACCCTCGTACTTCTTTCTCTATTCTTGGTGTTGGCATCTCTTAAATGGCTTTGATCTTGTCTAGATGAACTTTTATTTCTCTATTACTGACTATATGCCCTAACAACTCTCCAAAAGTAACCCCAAAGATGCATTTCTTCAAATTAAGCCTTAGGTTGTATCTTTCTATTCTTGTCAGAAACTTATTTAAAGCCTCAAAATGTCCTTCTTTTATTTCTAACTTAACCATCATGTCATCAACATACACTTCCACTTCTTTGTGCATCATATAATGAAATAAAGCATAAGTCGCTCTTACATTCTTTAATTTGAAGGGCATCACTTTATAGCAATATATCTCCCATTCCATGATAAAAGCAGTTTTGTTCTTATCCATAACTGCCATCATTATCTGATTATAACCTGAAAATGAATCCATGAAAGAGTACATTGCACTAGATGTCGAGCTATCAATAATCACATCAATATAGGGTAAAGGAAAGTCATCTTTTATGCATGCTTTATTGAGATCTCTAAAATCTACACACATCTGAACTTTTCCATCTTTCTTGGGAACTGGTACTATGTTTGCCAACCATTGAGGGTACTTTACCACTTCTAGAAAATTAGCCTGGATTTGCTTAGTAATTTCTTCCCTTATCTTTCTTGTCCACTTTAGTCTTAACCTATGAAGTTTTTTCTTAATAGGTTTACCTTCTGGATATATTGGAATGCAATGCTCTACAATTTCTCTATCTAAACTTGGTATATCCTCATAAGAACAAGCAAATACTACCTTTGTTTTTATTAGTATTCTCTCAAAATTTTCCCTCTCTTCAGGAGTTAAATCATGTGATATATAAATGTATTCTGGTTGTTCATTTTTGCCCATTTTTAATGAATCTAATGCAATTGAATTAATGTTAAACATGCATGAACAATCATTATTAAAATGCACAAGACCATAAGGGTCAACATCACACAAATAAGCCAAACTAGAATTCATATCATTGACTATAGGAAAAATAGGGTTTTTGTCCTCAAATAAACCATACATTATTACATCAGTTTCTTTATAAAAAACATCACTAAAACTATTACTAATATTGCTAGCTAAATCCTGTGGTGGTTCTTTGTTAGGTGGTAGACAAAGCAACTTTTCAATGGCCTCAATCCCTATCTTCTCAGCGACTTTCTTCATAAACTCTTCTTTAATGTCTTGCACTAGACTCTCAACTATCTATTTCTTAAAGATCCCAAACCTAGGAATATTCATACTAGCTACTTGGATAGGCTCCTCTTCAACTAGGTAGAACTTCTCTTTTCTTTCTTTGACAAAGTTGTCCTTTAGTGGTCCCAGATTCTTTAAGAGGTTATTCTCATTAAAAAACCTTCTTCTAACTCTTTTACTACTAAATCCAACTCTTTTATAGCCCAATCATTTTGTATCATCTTAGTTTTTTGAAATCTAGAGTTCCGAATTCCTTACTCATTCTTTCCTAGTCATCATCCAAGTTGATAATTCATCTTCTTAATCATGCTTATAACCTTTCGGTCCATCTTAATTTCATAAGAGATCATGGCTATTTGGAAACTAGGAGGGGTAACTACTTGCTTCTGACTATCCATAACTGCAGACACAGTCTTGTTCATACTAGCATATAAAGTTACGACTTCTCCATCAAGTAGGAATTTGACCTTTTGATGCACAGTTTAAGGCACTCATCCCAAAATATGATACCAAGGCCTACCCAAAAGCAAGGCATATGTGACATGGATATCTAGTATAATGAATTTCACCATTGCCTCTATAGGTCCAGTCTTTACAGGAGCCATAAATGTCCCCACTACATTCCTTGTATTATCATCATAAACTCTAATTACAAGGTCTGATTTTACTAAATCCTCCACCTTCACTCCTAGATTAAGTAGGATCTATAGTGGGCAAAGATTAATTGCAGACCCATCATCCACTATCACATAATTGGTCCTTTTCCCTCTAACTTTAATTGGAATGAACAAGGCTTTATTATGATTCCTCCCTTCCACAGGTAAATCCTTGTCAGAGAAAGTAATAACATCGTTCTTTTTCTTAATAACCTTGGCCACCATTGCCTTAGGGGTTGCAATAATTTTGATGTTCATTTTAGCTAGAGCCTTAGCCAGAGCCTTCTTATGGCTACTAGAATGCACCAAGAGCTTCTAAATGCTCACATTTGCTTTTGCCTTCTTAAGCTATTTAAGAATCAAGTCATCACCATGTTCATCTAAGTCTTCTCTTTCAGTAACTTCTTCTCTCTCTATAGTTTTCTCTATCAATTTATAGCCTTTGCCACTTCTAGTGACATGATTGACTTCTAGATTATCAACCCATACATTGTAGCCTTCAGTACCTTCTTAATCATAATTGTACCACATGTTAATAACCCCAATAGTTCAATCCTTCTTTCCATCTTTCCATACCTCAACCATGCATTTTTCTTTCTTATTTGACAACTTCTTATTATCAAATTCATCACCCCACCCTGTAGGCATAATTGACTCAACGGATATATTAAAAGAAGGTGGTTTAGAGTAAAACACCTTGTAGTCGAACTTGCTTGAAGGTTGTCCCAATAATTTTTATACTCTTTTCCCATCTTTAAGGGCATTAGGAGATTTCTCTTTAGTTTTAAGGTCTAGGTCCTTAAAGGTGTTTATCACTTCTTCCTCGCTTATTCTTGAGTTGATCATTATAGTCGTTAGGGGTGGCATGTTTTGGCAATTTGGGAAAGGGTTATTTTTGGTGTTTGGGTTTGGATTTAATTTCTTAGGGTCTGTAATTTTTCCAAACTCTATGAAGTTTTGAATTTCATGTTTAAGGCACATGCAATAGTTAGTGGAATGGCCAGTAACTTGGTGAAATTTGCAATAACTATTTGGGTAAAAGCTAGGGAGAGTTGGGTTTGGTGGTCTAGAAGGAGTTAAAGGTCTAAGAAGGCCTTTTTGGATCAAACGGTCTAAGACTTTAGATAAGGGTTGGTAAAATTTGAGAATCTCCTATGTTATTGAATAGCATGGACTCCCACAACCTGACTAGCATTTCCTTATTATATGCCCCCAGTTAGGTAGTTCCTTACTCCGGTGCTTCTAGTGATCTTCTTTTTCTCACTTGCAACCCATCATCATAAAAGGTCTAAAAATATCTTAGGGTTCATCATATGCAACATCTCATCTAAATTAGGTGACACATTTTGAATAATCATCCTAACCTCATCCTTTTCAAGTAGCTTATTTTTCATTAATCCTGCCTTATTCATGAATCTGGTCAGAAAATCTAAAATTGATTCATTAGGCTTCTACTTGGTCAATTCCAAATCCTTGATGAACACTTCAAACTTGAAATTACAGTCATACTATTTCAAAAAGTGGTACACAATTCTTTCCAGTCCGCTCGGATAGACTTCTTTAACCCATGATGCAAATTAACAGCCATACCCTTAAAGGTTAGTACAAACAACTTGGTAACTATAGACAAAGGAGCCTTAGTGGTGCTCATAGTAGTTGTATATTGACTAAGGTGATTCTTTAGGTCACCAGTACCATCAAACTTCTATAGCTATGGCATCTTGAATTTATTAGGCAGCTTATCTTCCTTAAATTGCATCTCATCATCAAAGTCAAACAAATATTTAATGCCTTGTCCTCTCATCAATTCTTCCATTTTGGACATCTTCTGAGTCAGTGCTTTCTTCTACTTGGATTCAAACTCTTGAACTTGCTCAAGTGATTCCCTTTTTGCCTTTTCAACCATATAGTTCTTAACATCCTCCAATTTCATTTCTATAGCAGGTGCATTTCTAGTAGCATTTAAAGGTTGCCCCCCCAAAATTGTTAATGTTAGCAGGTGGTGCTCCCTTAACAGGTGGATTGGCTGCAACTAGAGGTGCAGCAACAGGTGGTGGCATTAATCTAGCCAGAGCTTATCTTAATTCATCTTGTATCATTGCTCTCATGTCATCCATTAATGCTCCTTTGACGTCCTCTAGAGTCCAGTTTCCTCCCTCTTCTTATTCTATTTCTTCTACTTGTTTAGTTAGAGCTTAAGCAACTTTTAGGTAGAGTGGATTGATAAGACTCCTTTCCAATCTGCTTAGAATCTCTTTTGTAATTGACTAAAGGATTGAATCTATTCTTATTAATTTGCCATCTTTATGACTCCAAACACAGGAAAACCCATATGAATCTATGATGGCTGAAAAATAAAGTATTAGTATGATGCATGAAATGCATGTATGCATGTGCTATACAATAAGTAGCAAGTAATAAGTCAAGTCAAGTGTACATACATCCTTCTAACCTTATTCCTCCCATACATGTATTCAATGGTGAGCCTCTTTTCCTAGGATTTTTTGTCTTAGCCTTAATATTAATAGGGGATATCAAGAACCGATGCTCATATCATATCTCTCAAAGCAGTAAAACATAGAAATAGTATTTCTAAGTATAAAAGATTAGGCTAATCTTTATCAACCTAAATGGGCTTCTAAAGTTTGGGCTTGGGCCTTTACAAATAAAATACCTCATGGCAACAAACACAAGCAATTTGAGTAATCCTAAGAGAAGTTACTAAGCCACTACATGAGCTGAGTCTGGTGAAAAAGGTCAAGGTTCCTTGAGCAAGCTGCCCTCCTTTAAGACTTAAGTTATAGGCCAAGGTTTGAGGGGCTCGACATCCTTTGCAAACTCGAAAGAAGACTACCCCCTTTAGGACTTAGGTTACAGACTCTCACCATATAAGCCTGGTAATCTCTCTTGAACTAAGTTAAGGCTAAGAGTAATGGTTAGCCAATTTACAATCCCATGAAGCTAGTGGAATCATGGAACCATAAACCAATGCCATCGATGAATAGGGACATGTAGAATGAATGCAACAATAAAATAATAATTAATAAAATAATTCTAAAGAACACAAGTAGAATCAATATCTTTTATCCCCAGTGGAGTAACTATTGTAGATGATGGGGTTTAGCATGCATCCAAGATTTTAACAACTACAACATTGTTTGAGCTCTAGGCTCTAAAGAACACATTAACCACTGTCACAAAGACATGATGTGGAGATGAGGAGTCACCACCCAAGGTAATAACTAGGACAAATCAAAAGAGGTGGTACTCGACTCTCTAAAAGAAAGCTAGCACCATAACCAGGAGATTCTGGTTACAGAATACTAACTTCTTTTAGTCTCATGTACATTTAGAATTACTTTATGAATTACTATCTTATCCCATATTTACATGCAATTTCATATAAACCCTTATTTAAACAATTAACTCCATGCAAAATAGTCATGAAAAATACATATAAACAATGCATTCATTTACATTCATAATCCCTAAGTTAGTCTAATCTACATTGATTTTGATTAAATGAGCTAAATCTACATGTTTTAATTTACAAGTAACCCTAAAGACTAATGAGCCTAATTCCTACTCAATTTTAATTAATTGAACCTAAGTCTACTTCTTTTAATTATAAAAATGGGCCTAAATCTACAAATTATGAAATATTTGGATTAATGGGCCTAGTTCTACATGTTTTAATTCTATAGCGATTTTAAATCTACAAGTTATGCAAAAGGGGCTTAATTTAATGGGCTAAGTCTAAATTAATTTTAATTAACCTAGGTGGGCCTATATCTAATTAACTAAATGAGCCTAAGTTATTTCTAACCTAATTTCTAATTAATTATGTGCCTAAAATGCATTTTAATTAATTAAAATATATACTTAATTAATTAATAACCTATTAAATGAAATGGCTAACTAAAAGATGGGCTAAAAAGAACTACTTAAACCTAAAATTATTTAAATGGGTTAGAGCCTAATATGGGTCTGGGGCCTAAAATACATAAAAAGTAAACAAGCCCAAAAAAAAATCAAACAATCAAATAAAAGATTAAGCAATTAATTAAATTTATTTCTTGTAAAAAACCTAATTTAATTAAAGTGACCTTGACCAGCAACCCTAATTCTATCACACTTAATCATTCTGAAATTGGGTGCTTACGCCAACACATCTCCTTGGCGCTAGTGTTGTTTGTGAAAAAGAAAGATGGTAGTTTGCAACTTTGTATCAACTATACATAGTTGAACAAAGTAACCATCAAGAACAAGTATCCTCTTCTGAGAATTGATGACTTGTTCGATTAACTTCAAGGAGCTCGATGTTCTTCCAAGATTGACTTAAGGTCAAGGTATCATCAGTTGAGAATTAGAAGTAGAGATGTACCTAATACTGCATTTTGGACAAGGTATGGCCATTATAAATTCTTGGTGATGTCCTTTGTGTTGACTAATGCCCCATCAGCCTTTATGGACCTGAAGAATCAAGTGTTTAAGCCATTCTTAGACCATTTTATAATAGTTTTTATTGATGATATCTTGGTGTATTCTAAAAGTGAAAAGGAAAATGTTATGCATTTAAAGATGATGTTTCAGACTTTAAGGGAACATCAATTGTATGCCAAGTTCTCAAAATAAGAGTTTTGGTTGGATTAAGTGGCATTCTTAGGTCATGTAGTATCCAAAGATGACATGCAAGTGGATCCTGAAAAATAGATTGAAGCTATTATAGAATGGCATAGACCCACAACAGTCACAGAAGTAAGGAATTTTCTGGATTTAGCAAGCTAATATAGGAGATTTATGAAGGAGTTCTCCAAGATAGCCGCACCTTTAATAAAGTTAACTTAGAAGAATGTTAAGTTTGAATGGAATGATAAATATAAGGACCACTTTCAGATTCTTAAGGATAGGTTGACTTTAGCTCTAGTGTTGACCTTACCTTCAGGGAATGAAGGGTATATAATGTATTGTGATGCTTCCCAAGTAGGATTAAGGTGTGTATTGATGCAAAATGGGAGAGTGGTAGCTTATGCTTCATGTCAGTTAAAGAAGCATTAGCAAAACTATACTACTCATGATTTAGAGATGGTCGTAGTGGTGTTTGCATTGAAGATTTGGAGACATTACTTGTATATTATAACTTGTGAAATATACACTAATCACAAAATATTAAAATATATCTTTTAGTAGAGAGACTTTAACTTGAGGCAGAGGAGATGGATGTAACTCCTAAAGGACTATGATTTCTTTATTCTTTACCATTCATATAAAGCTAATGTGATAGCTAACGCTTTGAGTAGAAATTCAATAGGAATTCTTGGTCACATTAGCATGGAAAGGAGGCCAATAATAAAAGAATTACATGAATTAATTGACCAAAGGTTTTAGTGGAAGGTAACTAAGAAATATCTTTTAGTTCAATTCATAATACGATTAGTGTACTTAGACAGAGTCAAAGCAGCTCAGTGAATGGACCCAAAGTTATATAGAATAATGTTATAAGTGCAATATGGTCAATCTTAAGAATTTATTATTGATAATAAGAGTGCGCTACATTTAAGTACTAGGTTGTGTGTACCGGATATGGATGACTTAAGGAAAGATTATGGAAGAAGTTCATTGTTATGCTTACATAGTTCATCCTAGATCTACTAAGATGTATCATAATTTAAAAGATACATATTGGTGGAATGGAATGGTGAGAGACATTGTTGAGTTTGTATCTAAGTGTCTCACATGTCAGCAGGTGAAATTAAAACATCAAAGGCCCTTAGGATTTTTACAGCAGTTGCCTATCCCAGAATGGAAGTGGGATATGATTGTTATGGATTTCATGACTGGATTACCTTGTACAATAGTTGGTTATGATGCCATATGGGTGATAGTTGACAGGTTGACCAAGTTAGCTCACTTATTGACAATTAAGATGAAATACTCTACTAACAGGTTAGCAAGGTTGTATGTTAACCAAATTGTTTGCTTGCATTGAGTGATAGAAAGAATAGTGTCTAACAGATGAGCTACGTTTACTTCAATCTTTTGGTAAGAATTCTATAAAGAGTTGGGTATGAGACTTGACTTCAATATAGTTTTTCATGCATGAGACTTGACTTCAATACAATTTTTCATCCTTAAATTAATAGTCAGTCAGAACATACCATTCAGACATTAGAAGATATGATGAGAATGTGTGTGATGGATTTTAGTGGTCAATAGGATATGCACTTATCATTGATTAAATTTGTATATAATAATAATTATCATAAAAGTATTGGAATGGATTCATATGAAGCATTGGATGGAAGAAAGCCTATATCACTCTTGTGTTAAGAAGTTGGTAAAACACAATTGACCAGTCCATAATTAATGCAAGTGACTTCTGAGAAAGTTTCTATCATTCAACAAAGATTGAGGATGACTTTTAGTCAATAAAAAAGCCATGTAAATCCTAAGAGAAAGGATGTGTAATTTTCTATTGGAGACATAATGTGTCTCAAGGTGTCTCCAATGAAGAGAATAATGAGATTTGGTAAGAAAGGTAAGTTAGCTCTAAGATATATTAGACCCTTTGAGATTCATTCAAGGGTAGGTGATATGGCTTACAAATTGGTGTCGCCACCAGAGTTATCATGAATTCATCTAGCATTCCATGTCTCTATGTTAAGGAAATGTATCTTTGATCTTTCAGATGTCCTTCAGCCATAGACAATGGAGCTTAGTGAGGATGTATCATATGAAGAGTATCCTATGGCGATTGTAGGCCATCAAGTGGGTCAACTGCATACCAAAAAAATTCCTGTCGTGAAGGTGTTATGGAGCAACCATACAGTAAAGGGCTATGCTTGGGAAATAGAGATGGATATGCATAGTCGACACCCCCACTTGTTTCAGTATTGATGAAAATTTAAGGATGAAATTTCTTAAGGGGGAAGAATGTAATAACCCAAATTTTTTATTATTAATAATATTTTTTATTTCTTATTATTATTACTTTAATTGTTGTTGTTGTTGTTGTTTTTGTTTTTGTTATTGTTGTAATTGTTGTTAGTATCATTACTATTACTATTATTATTATTTATTGATACATACATACATACATACATACATACATATATATATATATATATATGTTTCTATTAAAAAAAACCAGCTAGTGATGGACACATGGTCCATTACCTTTTATTTAAAGGAGGAAGTGGTGTTCTGCAGAGTGGAATTGACGGGAGGAAGGGTGCTGAGTGGCAAATTTCCACTTAATACTAAATATTTTCTTTTTATTTTTCTTTTTTGTTTAATACCCAAATGAACTCCGATTGACTTCAAATTTGAGTGGTAGATTTCTCTCAACCTCTTCTACCTCGCCATAATTTTTCTTTTACAAGAAAGTGCCTAGAAATTCAAAGAAACCATCAACATGTTCTTCAATTTTCTAATGTTCCAATGGGTTTTAAGTGACGGGGTTGCCTTTACTACGTCCCTCTTGTCATCATGAGTCTATAGGTACCGACCATGCGTTCAATCTATATTTGTAGAATATTTGACGAATATTTTTAGGTAATTCAATTTTTATTCCAAATGTTTTATTAAGTATACATTTTAGGTTTTTTGAGGCTATTTTTGTGTTCTAGTAATTATTAGGAACATTTTGGTATATTCGGTTTTATCAAGTGACACTTTTTTGGTGAAAAATTTAGTGGGTCCCACTCGAACTCCGATGAATGAATAGTGTCAACCCCAAGATAAATGCATGAAACTATTTTTAATAAATAGTATAAATTATAGCATTGAATTTCTATGAATGGAGTTTAAATAAATTCTTTATGGATTTTGAGTAATAAATCTCAGATACTTTGTAATGGAAATTAATTAATTTCCATTTAAATTAGTTTAATCGCTGGAGATAATTCTTAAGGCTCAAATTAATCATTTAGGGTGTTCCTAAGTCAGTTTCCATGATTCTATCATTTTTATAATTTTTAAAATATTTTGGGAGTTATTAGGAATTTATTTCATAATTATTTATATATATTATCTATATAGTATACCGAAGCGGAGACATTGGGTTTAGGTGGACAAGGACATGTTAGTATGCTCGCTCCACTTGTAAGTTAATATATTGAAATACGTGTTAGGTTTGCATATAAAAGGAAAAGTTGATTAAGTATATTTAAAGAATATATTTAATTAAAGAATTTATATTTTAATACTGCAATACTTATACAGTTGTACTATTATATTTAAAAAGAGGATTCAATTTAAGAATTTATATTTCCAATATTTGAATATTGAAAAGGTTGATTTTGATATTTCAATATGTTGATTTTGTTTTGATTATATTCAAGGTTAATTCGCCCTTATTATTTTATTATGATGATTATTGATGCTTTAATTCAGTTATTTGTTATTATGATTTTTATTATAAGGATATGGTGAGAAGTTAAGAGTACTTTCATTTTCAATTATCATATTCCTTATGCATTATATATATATTTATAAATTTTTTTGGAAAAAGACTGGTAGAACATGCTACCTAGTGGGCTACACTAGGACTTTTGCACAACAATATGCTAGTTGCTAGGTTACAATATGTTAATTGATATGAGATTATATGATATGAGGTATTGATAACTGATTATAGAGATTTGTGGATAGAGAGTGGTGTGGCTGTGAGAGCTCAGTTGATCTGTAGTGTCTCGGGGCTAATCATGCTAGCAAGGGGACTACAGTAGCTTGGTTGACTTTCCTGTGTCTCGGGGCCACTCTAATGCGAAATTGGAAAAGATAAATATTATTTGGATTCAAGAAGAACTAATGGCTAGTGAGGTACAGTGACTGAGGTTACGGATATTTTAGGGTCCTACCATGATTTTCCATTTAAAAGAATATTTTAAAGACATGTTATTTCTATTTCGAAGGATTATGAGAGTTTATAAAATTCTTTAAGATTTGTAAAATTGATTTTGTCAAAATAATTTTTTAAATATAAGTCATATTTATATATTTTATTATAATTCCATAAAATGTTTTAATAAATAAGGAATTTAAAACAACATGCATTTCCTTAAATTAGCATACTCAGTGAGGTCTGACTCCCCTCAATTATTTTTCCTAGGATCTCAGGAATCTACAATTAGTTCTACTTGTCTACGCCAGACTTGTTATTCCCTAGCTACTTTATGTATGTCATGTAAATGTTTATTATCTTATATTTGTACTTTAGACACTGCAGTAGTAGTTGAACATTTGATAAATGTATTTTTATTTAATTAGTTTAAATTAAGTCTATGTATTACTATGATGATATATGTGCTGAGCATATATTTTTTGTGGCGAATTTTATTGTGTTGGAGATTGATATTTATGAAGGAATACTGGAGTTATTGTGATGCAGTATTTATGGGAGAATATTTTTGAAGTGTATTTCTTGATTTAAAGGTTTTGGGTTTGTTCCCAATACAGAGGAAACTTTGCCGGATTTTTGTTAGAATTATAGAATTGATTTAATTTTATTGTGAATTTTTATTAAGGCATACTACAGGTTTTTAAAGCTTCACGTTTTCCTATTCCCTAGTGCCGATCACGTGCCCTTTAGGTTCGGGTCGTGACACTTCATATTTAGCTTTATTGTTAGTGACTTCACATTTTAAATGCTTTGCCATGAAAATCATTTTTCCTTATAGTGAGATCAGAATCACACCAATGCCTACTCCTCTATTATTGACTGCTCCATCAAAATACATTTTCCATGTCTGGATCTCTATTGCCCCTAAGTGGTCATTCGAGAATTCCAACTCACATTCTTGTCCATTATCTAATGGATTTTAAGCTAAGAAGTTTGCTACAACTCTTCCTTTTATCACCTTTTTTGCCATATAGTCTATGTCAAATTTGGTAAGTAGGACCAACCATCTAGCTAATTTCCTTATAAGAAAGGGAGTCTATTAAAGATACATGAGAGGATCATGCGTAGAGACTGCTTGAATTCTGTAAGACTGAAAGTAATATAAGAGCTTCTCTATTGCCCAAATTACAACCAAGCAAGTTCTCTCTAATAAACTGTAATTGGATTTATAGGGTAGAAGCTTCTTACTCAGATAATACACAACATGCTCAACTCTTCCTTTTCCTTTTTGAGCTAGCATTATGCTAATTACATCATTCTCTATTATCAGGTAAAGAATTAATGGCTTAATCGGCCTTAGTAGCTGCAAGACAAGAGGATTCATCAAATAATTCTTAATAGTTTTAAAACCTTATTGACATTTATCTTCCTAGATGATCGACTAATTCTTCTTTAAGAGCTTGAAGATTGGCTCACAAATGGTGGTAAGCTTGGCTATGAACCTACTAATGTATTGTAATTGTCCAATGAACTCTCTGATATCTTTCTCATTTTTTAATGCAGGCATTTGTTTAATCACTCTCACTTTATCTGGATCCACCTCTTTGCCTCCATGGTTAACAAAATGACCTAGTACTTTTTCGGAGGTTACCCTAAAAACACATTTCTTTGGATTCAACCTGAGGTTATACTTTTCAACTCTTGCCAATAACTTATCTAGAGCCTCAAAGTGACCTTCTCTAGTTGGAGACTTGACCATCATGTCATCCACGTACACTTCTATCTCTTTATAGACCATATTATACAACAAAGTTGTAGTCATGTAGATGGCGAGGTTTAGCGCATGCTTAAGATCTTAGCAACCATGACACTATTTGAGCTCAAGGCTCTAGAGAACACACTAACCACTGTCACAAAGACATGGCGTGTAGATGAGGAGTTGCCACCCAGGGTAATAACTGGGACAAATAAAAAAATTGTGGTACTCAATTCTTTAAAAGAAAGCCAACACCACAACCAGGAGATTTTGGATACGACATACTAACTTCTTTCAGTCTTGTGTTCATTTAGAATTACTTTATGAATTACTATCTTATCATCTATTTACATGCAATTTCATATAAAACCATATTAAAACAATCAACTCTAGGCAAACTAGTCATGAAAAATACATGTAAACAATGCATTCATATAAATCACAATCCTTAAGTTAGTCTAATCTACATTGATTTTATTTAAGTGGGCTAAATCTACATGTTTTAATTTACAAGTGAGCTTAAAGACTAATGGGCCTAATTCTTATTCAATTTTAATTATGTGAACCTAAGTCTATTTATTTTAATTCTAAAAATAGGACGAAATCTAAAAAATTATGAAATATTTAAATTAGTGAGCCTAGTTCTACATATTTTAATTCTAAGATGATCTTAAATCTATAAGTTATGAAAAAGTCTTAAATTAAATGGGCTAGTTCTAAATTAATTAAAATAGATGGACCTATGTCTAAATTAGCTAAATGGGTCTAAGTTATCTCTACCCTAAATCTAATTAATTATAGGCCTAAAAATTCATTTCAATTAATTAAAATCTAGGCCTAAATTTATTTAAATGGGTTAGAGCCTATCACGAGCTTAAGGCCCAAAACACATAAAAAGAATAAAAAAAAGCCCAAAAACAATAAAATATCAAAACAATTAGATAAAAGATCAAACAATCAATCAAACTTATTCTTTCTAAAAACCCTAATTTAATTAAAGTGACCATGAACAATAAATAAAATCATTAATAAACAACCCTAATTCTAACCACTTAAATCTAATCCAATTTTAATAAAAAAAATCTAATTATCTCTATAGCCATTAATTAATTACCCAATTAAACCCTAATTTTACTAACTAATTAATTGAAATAAAACACACAATCATGCACACATGATTTCATTATTCCTACTATTGGGGCTATTACAAAGAGCTATTGAAAATAATAAAAAAAGGAAAAATTAGTACAACCCAAAAATAAATAAAAAATAAAACAATAATAAACAATTAACTAAAAACCTAGAAACTATATTTAGCTATAAGGTTCAATCTATGGCATTCCATGGACCTCAATGGATTTTGTTCTTCAAGTAAGATCATCATGTAATCCCCTCCATAATAACCAATACAAAAGAATAAACAATGATTATTGACTAAAATAATAATAATAATTTATTAAAATTGAATTTTAATAAAATCAAAATAATAATAAAACAACAAAAATAAAAGAAGGTAGGAAATAAGATAATGATTATGGATGCACTATGGTTGGCTCCTCAGACTAAGATCAATCACTGTTATTTGTTAAGTAAGTCTTCAAAAAACTTGTTGTTCTCTTCTTCAAGGTCTATTGCTCCTTGCTTTAACAAAAACTAATAAATCACATAGAATACTTTTATTTACAACCTAGGATAAGAAAAGTCTCCAGGCCAAAAAAGAGCTCCAGGTCCGCCCACCAAAAGAGCTTTAACTAGGTTTTTATAGAAAAATCTAAAAAACTGTTTCTCATCACATACTAAAGAGTTTCAGTTTTAAAAGGACTGAAAATCTAGATAAATCTAAAAAATAGATTTAAGAAAATTTTTAGCCAATCAAAATTCAGGAAATATATTTTTTATTTTCTATGAAAATACAAAAAAAAAAAGGAGAAAAAATGTATAATTCCAACTAGAATTACATAATTCTTATCGGAATTACATAATTCAAAATGGAATTGTGTAATTTTTAACTTTTAATTATAAAAAGACCCTTGAAAAAATTTAAAATTTTCAATTAGGTCCTAAAAAATATTACATAATTCCGATCGGAATTGTGTAATTTTGGTCGATAATTCCGTTCCTTTTTTTTTAACTTTTAATTATAAAAAGACCCCTGAAAGAATTTAAATTTTTCAATTAGGTCATAAAAATATTACAATTAAGTCCTTAAAAACCAATTAAACTCTTTTTCAAAATGTATTCAGACTTTTAAGGTTTCAAACTTCAAGTATTGAAGACCTACTTATAACATTTTCATCATTGGAGTCTTTTATCACATCCATACTTTATTATCTCGAAATTGAATGCTTATACCATCCTTTGATAAGTAGCTCAAGCATTTTTCAACCCAAATGGCATGATTATATAGCAATAAACACCTCATTCAATGGTGAAAGAAGTTTTCAAACTTGTCAATCACTGCCATCATAATTTGGTTGTATATTGAGAAGCCATCTATAAAGCATTACATAGCACTTAAAGTTGCACTGTCAACTAAAGTGTCAATATGTAGCAAGGGAAAATCATCTTTTGGACAAGCCATATTCAGGTCCCTATAGTCCATACACATCCTAACTCTCCCATCCTTCTTAGGAACTAAAACTATATTGGCTAGCCACCGAGTGTTATCTATCACTTCTAAGAACTTTGCTTTCAGTTGTTTCTCCACTTCTTCTTTAATCAAGAGAGCCCATTCTGGCCTTAATCTCTTTTTCTTCTATTTTATCTCGTGTTCTATAATCTTTTTGTCAATCCTAGGCATATCCTCATATCTCGAAGCAAATACTTTATGTCATTTTTTTCAACATTTTTTTCATTTTTTCTCTTATTAGGAGTTAAGTTAGAGGCAATCATTATATTTTTAGGATTATCACATGTGCCTAGATTAAATGATTCAGTTTGCACTGAATTAATGTCAAACATATGCATGAAATGATCATCATAAATAGAATAACCATTAGGAAAAACATCGCATAAATAAGCAAAGTTGGACCTTATCACATTAACTTTATAAAAGAAAACGTCATCAGTTTCAAACAAGTTAGAAAGAGAAATGTCAAGATCATTATAGTAAACTTCCATAATGGAATCAAGAACATAGGGTTCAAAGTTGAACTCCTCTTTTTAGTTCTCCATCATAGGAATGTCCTCTTCCAATTATAGAGTCAATATTAGTTCCTCCATTATCGAGTCTTCAATAGTAACTTCATTAATCCCAATCATATGTTCATCAAAAATTTCAAACCTAGGGACAAATTTCTCAGTAATCATTAAAGGCGCAAGAGCTCCTCTATAGGGGTAGTTAGCACCTGCCTCTATAAATGTTTCCCATAATGTCTTCTTCTTTAGTTTAGCTCTCTCTTTGTTCTTCCCAGACTTTCCTTTAGCTTCATCCTCTTTTATAGACTCATATACTTCTAGATACCTTACCCCGTGCTTTAAGATTGGCAATTTAGGTTCAATAAACTCAAGTAGGCCCTATTGATTATTTCCCAATCCCATTCTAGGCATAAATTGCATGTTCTTCATTATACTTATAATTCTCAAATTCAGCTCATATTAATAGATCATGCAAACCTCAAAACTCAGATTGCCTGGAATTTCAATAGGAGTTAACTTCAATGTAGTGACAATAGCTTCAATTTTTGCCATTATAGTGACTATTCTTCCTTTATGCAGAAATTTGATTTTTTAATGAATAGTATATGACACTCCCCCTAACGGATGAAACCACAGACTTCCTAG
The DNA here is from genome assembly GCA_947683625.1 of Mallotus nudiflorus. Lineage (NCBI taxonomy): Eukaryota > Viridiplantae > Streptophyta > Magnoliopsida > Malpighiales > Euphorbiaceae > Mallotus > Mallotus nudiflorus. The sequence goes on from CANTUR010001072.1 coordinate 157,232, forward strand.
AAGAATGGCAAAGGTGATCAAAATATCTATACATGTAACTTAACCTAAACTTTGATAGGTCCAATCTTGACTAAGGCTCTGAAGGTTCCCTTAACTGGCCTTTTTGTATCATCACAAACCTTAATGACCACATTAGATGGCTTTAGATCAACAATTGCCAACCACAACTTTGCCAAGATCTTCAAAGGCCACACATTGATGGTAGATCCATTGTCCACTATTACGCAACAAGTTAATTTCCCTTTCACCTTGGCCTTTATGAATAAGGATTTGTTGTGGTCTCTACCTTCTAAGGGTAAGTCATCATCTGTAAACACAATTGCCCCAGAGGGCTTTCTATCAGCAAATCTACCATTCATTCTAGAGTGTGCATTGAGGGGATCTTCTTATGATTAAGAGTCATAGCCAGTGCTTCCCAATGGGTTCGAGAGTTCATAAGCAGCTCCCAAACACTAGCAAAATTTTTCTCATCTCTTCTGGTCTCAACAACTTTCTTATTATACTTTTCTTTCTCTAGTTCTTCCTTTGATTTAACTCTTTCTTTTTCTAGTTCAGCATTTTTTACTTCCTTTCTCTTCTCAAGCTTCTTAATTGATTGGGATGTCTTCCCTTCATTATTTTTTCATAGATCAATTGCTTCCCCTTCTTCATCATCAGAACTCTAAATGTCTAGAACATTCACATGAAGCTCCACAGACTATTGGTTCAGGTTCAGGTCTTTAGGTTATGGTTTTGGTGGTGTGGGTATGGCATCAACAAAGGAATTAACGACTTGTTCCTCTTTTAAACTGATATTGATCATCAAGATGCATGGATTTTATGGTGGCACACTACAATAGTTGGGCAAAGGGTTATTTAGGGTGGTTTGGTTTTCTAATTTCAAGGTAAGTTATCTTGACTAGATCGATAAGATTTCAAACCTCATGTTTCAGGCAAGTGTAACTGTTAGTATCATGTTATTTTTTTTGTGATATTTACAGTATAATTTTGTGTTGGCATTTGGAAAAGGTGGTCTTTGAGGTAAGGGTCACAAGAGGCTATTTTCAATCAGTTTCTTTAAGACTTTAGAGAGGGGTCTTCCTAAGTTAGAAAACATTTGAGGTTGTTTAATAGCATTGATCTGTAAATTGTTGCTCAACCTAATTCCACTATTGGATCCAATCCCTTCTTTGCTTGTAGGTCTTCCACTTAAGAATTTTTTCTCTTTTGCCAAGTCAGATTCTTTCTGCACCCCAAATCTATACAGCTCCTCAAAGTTTCAAACTCTCAAATGTTTTAATTTTTTAGAGAGCAGGAGCACACACCCTTCTATCGCTATCACTAAGGATCAGATTATACGGGTTGGTACTTCATTTGTGCCAATTTTACTCTGCACCTGATCAAGTAATCAGCAAAAGACTTATTGAATTTTTTCTTTACATTTTACAAGTCTCTTAAAGATGCTTCCATTTGAATGTGAGACTATACTACTTTATAAATGTAGTGTATAATCCCTCCCAATCAACTTGGATATGGGATTCTAAAGCATAATACCATATGATGGGTGCTCCTCCTAGAGATAGAGGAAATTGCTTCACAATTTGTGCCTTGATCAAATTGGATGTCTTCATGTGAGTCACATACTACTTCAAATATAGATGGGGATCTTCAATGCAGTAAATTTCTTCTTGTTAGGGAATTTAAACTTTCAGGGTAGAGGGTCAACATCTTCATCCAAACTCAAATTAGAGTAGCTCATCGGAGCATCTATCTCCTTCTCTTTCAATATTAACTGCATTTGAGCCATAGTCTTAGTTACATTTTTAACCCAAATAGACTTTTCCACATTTTTTATAGTTTCTGTATTCACATTCTGTCTGGCGATAGGCTCTACCACTAAAGTTTCCTAATCATCCTCTCTTTCCTATCTTCTAGAGTCTTCAGCATCCAAATCAAACAGTTGTGGCTAAGGTGCTAGCAGTTCCTATCCAATTAGTCCCCTCATTTTATCCATCATCTCTCACATACTTGATCGAGTCTAATCAACTATCTCTACTTTCAACCTATCCCCAAAAGCCTCAGCATTAAATTCTTTCATCTCGATTTCTTTAGAAATCCTAGCCAAATGACCAATGTTAGATTGCTTCCAACTAGAAGATTGTCATGAATCTATATCTAAAATCACCATAGATTAGAAATATGCATGATGTGTATCCATGAGATGAAAATTTAATTAAATAGGAAATAAACACATACTTTATTTACATATAACAACAATAAACAATATATAAAGCTCTCAAACGGTATCTCCGCCCTTATTTCTCCTACACATATGTTCACTGGTGAGTTCCTTGTCCTAGGATTGTTGTTCTAGGTTTTAATTATCAATATAGGATAATAAAACCAATAGATACAAGATAATTCTCAAGATGATACAAATAAGTAGTCATTTCTTTAAATAATTCCAAAGTCCATTTTAATGGGCAAAGAATGACATTAAAGGCCCACCTTGTCAATATCCACTTGTAATGGGTTAAAATAGGTATGAGAGGCCCATCTTGTCAAGGTTTGTTTATAATGGGCTTGGGCCTTATTCAAAGAATTACCATATGGCGTCAAACACATGCATTTAGGAAATATTCTAATGGAAATTGCTAAGTCATTACATGAGTTGGGTCTTGGGTAATAAGCTTCAGCTCCTATAGCTATATACTTCCATTACGTCTCCCCACTCAAGGGTCTATGCGATATGCATAAGTACATGCTATGAGTGACAATAATTGAATACTCCACCACTAGGTTTGAGTGAAACACAGGTAGCAAAGTAAAGACTATTGTCAATTTATTTAGGACTTGGTGTGCACATTGTGTGGAAACATGTAATGAATGGAAGAATATTCAAAGGAAATAAGGAAATAATCAAAGATGATAAATTATGAAACACTTGGAATTAGTTTCTCTATTCCCCAATGAAGTCACCATAGTAAGAGGTAGGGTTAAGCGCACACCCAAGTGTTTGGCAACCACGACACTATGTGAGCTCAAGGCCCACTAGGAAATACAAAATGGGCTTTGAGGCACAAAATGGAGATAGAGTCACCACCCGAATAAAAGCATGGACACATTATATAGCAACTGGATTCCATGGAGGTTCCTAGAAGACATCATCAAAGATTGGGTTCAGAAACTGGATATAGGCTTTTGGAATGCCTACCCAACCTTATGATCAGCCTCTGTGTGTGTGTTTTTTTATTACCTTTGATTATTAAATTATTTCATTATTTTAACGTGGATTGTAATCATTTCCAATTTTATATTCTAGTCTGAGTTTGCACATTAGTCCCATTTTCATGTTTATAGCCCGACATTCAATATAAATAATAATAATTTACAGTCATACATTCTAAATGAATGGGGGAAAGGATTAGGGATTACAATACTTTGTTCAAATAAACGTAAAATAAATAAAAAAAATAAACTAATTAATTAGACCAATAAAACCTCTCAAAAACTAATTAATAGACTAACTATTTAATGATTAAAAATCACCAAACAATCCCTGTAATAAGCACAAATTAGTCCTTTCTCATAAATAACAATATTATCTACAAAATAATTAACAAATAATATCCATAAGAAATGGAAATAAAATCATAAAAATAGTCCACAAATAATATAATAATATTATACAATAAAAATATTAAACAACATAGTAATCATGTATAAAATCAAGATATATAACAAAATAAACATGAGAATCATGTAAAATATACAAAATAAGCACTAAAAACCAAAATATAATCATGTAGGATCCTGATCAAGCAATGATGCCTCTTCAAAGAGGTGTTGCCTCCTGACCAGGAGGCAATCTCAAATCGCCCCAAAGAGAAGGGGCAATGCCTCTATAAAGAGACATCGCCTCTTCAATAAACCCAGAAATAGACTACATTCCTTAACCTCTAAGAAACTTCAAAATCAAGACAAACAAGTAAAGACTTATATAAATACACAAAGATCAACAACCAAGACTCAATGTTTCACATATTCATGCTTATATATGACCTTAAACAAGCAATAAAATCCAAGAAAACAAGTAAGAGAATAATAAATCAAAAGCTTTTAATGAAATAATGAACTTAAAGCTTGAAAATGGGAGTTCTCACTAGTTTGGATGAGTTGATGCTCCTAACTAAGCCCTCAGAGCTTGGTTTGTTAGTTTAAATGCTTTGAATGCAAAAGAATCCTCTTCCTTTTCAAGAAGATTAAGTCTTTTAGCTCTAAAATCCCCCTTTTCTCTATCTTCTCAAATTACCATAAAGAGAAGGGTAGAGACATGGCCTCTTCAACATACCTATAAACATACTATATTTCTTAACCTATAAGAAACTTTGAAATCAAGACAAACAAGTAAAGACTTATACAAATACACAAAGATCAATAACCAATACTCAATATTTCATATATTCATGCTTCTATATCACCTTAAACAAGCAATAAAACCCAATAAAACAAGCAAGAGAGTAAAAAAATCAAAAGCTTTTAATGAAATAAAGAACTTAAAGCTTGAAAATAGGAGTTTGCATTGGTTTGGATGAGTTAATGCTCCTAACTAAGCCCTCAGAGCTTGGTTTGTTAGTTTGAATGCTTTGAATAGAAGAGAATCCTCTTCCTTCTCAATAAGATAAAGTCTTTTACCTCTAAAATCCCCCTCTTCTCCTTCTTCTTCTCTTTTTTTTTTCTATCTGCTCTCTTTTTTTCTTTCCAAACGTCCTTTCTCTTTTTTTTGAGAGATTAAAAGTCCAGCCCCCTCTGCTTTGCCCTCAATCTTCCTTTTAAGCCTCTTTCCCTTTTGCCTTTTTCGATTCCTAAAAAACTCACTTTTTCCCTCTCCCTATCCTTTTCATTATTCCCTATCTTTTTTCTCTTTTTTTCCTTTTTTCCTTTCTTTTCCATCTAAAAATGCCCAAAATTAGAGGCATATAGACCTCAATTGCTGCCATTAATGGTATTTAATGATGTAGAGGGTGGTTGTGAAGAGGCACCACCTCTTTAATGAGGTGTCGCCTCACTAATGCCTAGGATGAAGAGGCAATGCCTCTTCATTGAGATGATCGCCTCTTCACCCAAGCCAGATCTAGGCCTTTAAGCCAAAAGGCAATGGGCTTGGGCTTAGAGGCTCAATTTTGGACTTAGGCTTAGAGGCTCAATTTTGGGCTTAGGCTTGGCATCTGGGCTTGAATTTAGTTTTTGGGCTTATATTTGGTGTTTTGGGCTTTCGAGTGTATTTTAGAGAGGTTTCAGGCTTCCTTTACATTGAAACTTGTAATTTCTCATCATTGGTCTTTCATTGCAGGCCCAATCAAAATGAAGGTGTCCACACTATATATCTTCAACAATCAAATATACATTACAAGCTTAATTCTTCTTATAGTATCAAAGTTGTAATCATTAATTTTTTTTCAAAACTCTTCATCATGTCTGCGACTAATTCCTCCTTTGTTCCCACTTTTAAGGCCCTACAACTGCTATAAATTTTCATTTCACTCACAAGAATGTGTCAACTTGGGTTTAGCTAAAAATCACTTCAGTTACAATTGTTTGAGTTTGTCTTCTAGTTGTATTTATCATACTAGATTTGTTAAATTTAATGAATCCAAGTTTCCTTGTCACTCCATGCCAACTACTTCAGAAGTCTTTTAACAACATCACAATTGTCCTTGGTTAACAATTGTACCACAAAGTCCACTATACTCAAGACACTCATAAGGTATGAATTCTCTAACCTTATTTACATCTTCTCTTCCTTCTCACCATATAACTCCTCTAATACCAACCAACCCATCTAATTGTGTTAACCAAAATCACTCATCCACATCCACTAACACATCTACCAAACCTTCCAATTATGTTTCCCAAACTCCCTCATCCTTATCCACCAATTCGTACCCTACTTAACTTGAAATACATTTACAGGTTGACCTCACTCGCTATACCACAACCTTTATCACTTATACTACACCACCTTGAACCCACCTTCTACAACTTTACCCCTTAACATTAAATAAATGCAAGCTCACTTAACCACTAACTTTCACTCCAAGTAGCCAAACCTAATTACCAATTGACTGAACCCACCATATACAACCAAGTTCACATATACAAAGAATGGAGAATAATAATGCAATAAGAAATAAATGCTTTAATGATAACAAAACATAGTCCTTGGTTCCTTGTCCTCTTAAAAAGAATTTTGTAAAGTGTAAATAGGTGTTTTGCATCAAATGAAAGCCTGATTATTCCATTAATTACTATAAGGCTTGCTTGGTTACTAAAGGGTACAATCAGTAACATGGCATTGACTTCAATAAAACATGCAACCCTGTTATTCTTGCTATAACCATACACATGATTCTTAGTATTGTTGTTCAAATCATTGGCCAATATGGCAAATTGACGTGTCCAATGCATTTTTATATGGCTCTTTATAAGAATAAGTGTACATGTCTCAACCACCTGGCTTTGCTGATCCATAACGCCCTTCATTTGTTTGTCATCTTATTCGCTCTCTCTATGGGCTAAAACAAGCTCCTAGAGCATGGTTTATAAAGTTGCAACAATTTCTACATCAACAACATTTTCAATCTTCAAAAGCCGAAACTTCATTGTTTGTCCGCCACCATAGAGCTAGCAAAATTTTTATTTTGATATATGTTGATGATATCCTTGCCACATGTTCTTGCTCTAAGGAAATTGACTCTGTCATTGCCGCTTTGCAACATGAATTTCCCTTGCATGATCTTGGCCTTTTAAGCTATTTCTTAGGCATTAAAGCCATTCAAACACCATAAGGAATTCTGCTTTCATAACAAAAATACATGTTTAATCTTCTTGATAAAAAAAAAATGCGAGATTGCAAACCATGCACCATGCACATTACTACAAAGTGGTGAAATATACAAACAAGTTGTTAGAGCCTTATAATATGTAACTCTTACCTGCCCAGATATTGCATTTACTATAAACAAGCTCTACCAATAAATGCATTGCCCAATGAATCTTCATTGTCAAGCAGTCAAGCAAGTTCTTCGCTACCTCAAACATATTGTAAGTCACTCATTATTCTTTGCTTCTTCATAAACTTCTTCTCTTCAATATTTCACCAATAGCAATTGGGGAGGCTGTCTTGATGAAAGATAATTAACAAAAGATTTTACTATATACCATGGCACTAATTTAATTTCCTGGATGGTTAAGGAATAACCAACCATTACACGGTCATCCATAAAGAGCGAGTACAAAGCTATTGCAAATGCCATGCAAAAATAATATGGTTGCAATCCCTTCTAGCAAAACTCGACCAACTAATGTCTTTGGTTCCAATCATGTGGTATGACAATGTCGGCTCTATTTACCTCTCCTCAAACCCAGTTCTTCATACTTGAATAAAACACATCGAGCTCGATTATTATTTTGTAAGAGAGCAAGTGCATAATAACAAGCTCCATGTTCGATTTCTAAGTTCAGCTGATCAGATAGTAGACTTTTTAACCAAGTCGTTGTCCATCTCTAAGTTCCAACATCATCGAGACAAGCTTTGATTGTCAATTCAACCACCATTAGCTTGATAGGGGGTGTAAAGGATACCCATTCCTAATAACATTCGGTTGTTAATTATTTGGTTGTAATTTATTTATTATTACTCTATTTTTCTTTATTGTAATAGAGACTTTGTATTCTATTTGTCTACCTTCTCTTTTATTGTATTTATATATGTACGATGTATCTTCAATGTGTGATCAAATATACATTACAAGCTCAATTCTTCTTACTCATTAACATGAAAACTAATGGTTCAAATTTATTTTTAAAAGTAAAAGTCTATAAAAATCTATAATTAAAATATTTTATTTATAATTAGAAATCTCAAAAGACTAAAGTTGAATTTAAGGGGAGCCACATAATTAATTCAGGGCATTAATTAATTAATTAATTTTATATATATATATATATATATAAAAGGTTTTGATCGTTTTTATTATTTTTTGGTGTTAGATTCTATTTGTCATCTCTTTTTTTGTTATCCTTTTCTGTCATCTCTTTTCTTTATCCTTTTCTTCTCCTACAAATCTCTTCTTATTTAAGATTTGTCAATGTGATGCACACTCTATTTTCTTTCAAAAATAACTTACTTAGACATGATCCACAATCATACATATATGAATATTCTCCAACATGTATATGGATGGATCCTATGAAGAAATTAATCTATTAAATAATTAATATAAAATTAATTTTTGGGTGTTTTTTATATTCAAAACAAAGTAACTTACTTTATTTGGAAAAAATATATATCTAAATTTACAAAAAGTATAAAGATTCTATTTTACTTTTGCGAAATAATATTATTTTTTGCGAATATAAGTAGTGTTTTTTTATTATAAATTGATAAATATATATTAAATTGTTACTTTGTAAAAAACTTAAACCGTTTTATGGAATTTATTGTTATAATTATAAAATTTGTGTCTATAAGTGTATCACTATTTTTATAAAGAAGAAATCTTAATTTAGGGAAATTTATTTCATTCAAAAAAATATATAAAAATATTATTATTATTTCTTTTTTGTAAAATATCACTATATTTCCTAAGTGTAAGATTTAATTTTTTTTTTATTGTAACTTGATATATTTTAGTAAACTATCATTATTTTAATGATTATTTTTTATTAATTAAAAATAATTTTATGTAAAAATAGTTAAAATAATATCAATTTATATAATTATAAAAACTATAAAAATTAATTTCATAAAAACTGATTTACTTTTCTATAGTGCAACAATTTAACGTAAAACAAAAAAATTATAATTAAAAAGCACTATAATTTTATATTTACAGAAAAAGATGTTAGTTCACAAAAAAAGCAAAATATTTTCACATTTTTTTGTAAATTTTTCTAAAAAAATACATTATTTTATTTCGAAACGAAATAAGCATATGAAGCACCTTAAATTTTGTATTAAATCTCATCAATTTGCATAAAATGTAAAAAAAAATAAAAATAAAAATAAAAATAAAAAAAGAATTTTGATGATCCAATAATACAGTTAGAGAGCAAAATTATAAAATAAAAAATAATCCATTGATCATAACCTAAAATAACTTATCTTTTCATTTTGTTGTTTTTCTTATATTTGTGAGAAATTATTTTTTATTCTTTTACTAAGTTTTCTTTATAGAAAAAGTAACATTTAATAAAACATCATTTGGTGGTTATTTTTCTTTTTTTTTTTTTTTAAAACAAGGTGAGCCCCATCTATTATTATGAACGAGTTTAGACATGTTAATTGTCTTTTTGATAAAAGTTGAGATCAAATATCACTGGATGCATCCTATTAGATTGACACAATTTTAGTACATTTATTATTTATTAGGATTCAAAATATTATTAATGAAAATAAAAAGTACAATAAGAGTACAATAAGGAATAAAAAAATTAATAAAAATGAAACCTCTCAACAATACTAAAATCTTCAAAAAGAAGATTAATACAAAACTCAGGACAAGAGTACCGCCTCTGGAAATCATTATTTTGTGCTCCAAACTTTGCCAAACTATCTGACACACCATTGCCTTCACGATAAATATGTGAAACAACAACATTCATGCTGCAAAGATTGTGCAAACATGAATCCCATTGAAGCTGAACCACCCAGGGAACATCAACAGAACATGATTGGAACAAATGAACTACTCAAATAGAATGACACCCCAACCATAAATTACACCAACCAAACTCCTTAGCTTTTCAAATTGCAAACATGGCAGCTTGCAATTCATTAACGAAAGCAAAACCCATGCCAATATTAAAAGCAAACGCACCTTTAACATAACCTCTAGCATTACGAAAAACACCACCAGCACCTGACATCCCTAGAGAGCCAATTGCTGAACTATTAGTGTTAGCTTTAACCCAACCATTAATAGGAGGCTGTAAAGTGACACTGATTATCTTTGTAGCTTTAAATGGAATAGCAGTTATATTAAATAGAGAAAGAGTATGCAATTCTGCCAAAGAGTTAGTCACAGAGCCATGATTAAAGAAAGCACACTCATTAACCATATTCCAAAGACTGCGATGTGCCATAAAGATGTCAGGCTTAGCTTCTTCAAAAATAATTAAATTTTGACTATGCTAAATCATCCAAATAGCACTAACAATAGTTGAATTCCATAGCACTCTAACATGAGAACTAAAAGTACATTTCATAGCGAAGTTGATAAGAGAAATGAGAGTATGACCCAAAGTTAATGAATGGCTCTGAAAAGCATACCTATGTTAATTGTTGAATTTGGGATTGCCGATGTGTGATGGACAAGTTGGAGAAGCCCGTAGAGTACATAGGCGATGCTTATACATTCAAGCATAGCGATAGTTCATATAGGTGTTATTGTTACCACCTTAGTGCATAAGGACGACGCCTGACTAGTGAACCGACGCCTGAAAATGTTCAAGTGACGCCTATGTAGAAAGAACGACACTCTCAGTTTAAAATTTGTTTGCGACATGGGTAAAATGAATTTGTGGGCTGGGAATAGGCCTGGCCACAAGAGGCTTGGCCACGAGCCAAGTTAGACACTGAACCAAAACCAGTCCAATCAAAATCAGACCGAAACTAAGTTGAACTGGCCAGAAAATGTGGGGAGGACCAGTTCCTCTCTAAATGGAATCGTGAATTGAAGGTTTCGAACCGATATTTAAAAAAAATATATATATATATATATATATATTGTAAAATTTTTTATTTCAACCAATATTATATAAAAATTAACATAAAATAATTTTATTTTTATCTTTTGAATTTTTTTATCTAAAATTAACTAGTTAATTTATTTTAAGTTAACTAGTCAAGGTAAAATTATTTTTTATATTTTATTTTTAACTAAAAAATAACTTATTAAAATGTCATAATAAATTTTTATTTCAACTTTATGTCATAAATAAAAGTATACCAAATTGAACCAGTTCAAAACTGAAATCGACCAGTTTGAACCGAAATAGGAATCGGCTAATTCTTGAACTAGCTCTGAACTAGTCTTGTGCCCAGTTCCGGTCCGGTTCCAGTAACTCTAAAACCAACGATTCATGAATTATGGCTATGCCTTGTTGGGAAGGCCTTTAAAGCACTGTTGGTTTATAAAGTATATACTTTGGCTTAGTTTATATTTAATCGAAAATGAATTTATTTTTTTTAAGAAATCGAAAATTAATATTTAAGAACTAAAGAGCATAACTAACAATACTAAAATTGATAGTTGTGCAATAATATAATTAGGAAAAGTATATTGGTTATATCATGAAATGTAAAATTTAAATAATATTGTTCTTGAGTTTTTGTGCATTCCAACAATCGTGTAACTTCGCAATTAAAATTATATATGCATCTTACTGAATGCATTGTCCAAATGAAATATATATATATATATATATATATATATATATATATATATATATATATATATATATATATATATATATATATATATCAACCAAAGGTATAAATTCTCAACTTAAAATTGCAGAGGCTGCTTTATGTGACATGAATATGTATAGAAAGGAATGGATTAAAAGATAAATGTGACCATAAGAAGGCATCAAATGACATATTGAGCAGAAGCCAGCAGTAACAAGTTCATAAAGATAGATAGTTGCTTAAGGTGTTTTAAATGAATTTGTGTTGCTATCCTTTTTTCTTCTTCTCTTCTTTTTATTATTATTTTTTTTCCATTAATATAAGGAAAGGGAAAAGTGGTATGGATCCGAGGTGGGGTCACATGCCTTTGGCAGGATTGGTTTTTTTTTTTTACCAAAGATTAATAGTTAATATTAAATTAGAGGGGCAGGGGAGGTGAAGTTGCGATTCGAACAGCCTACCGTCCATTAAGGCCCTGAGAGTCCTTACCACTACAACCATACGCAAAGGGCATGCAGGATTGGTTGTTAGGTAAAGGGAAATTATACAATGAAACAGTGATTTCAACTCAGAAAGTTACATTCATATATTTAATGGGTGGTTTTTATTTATGGGATATTCTTACTTAAACTAGTTGTATTACACTTAATGGTTAGATTCGAATCATAATTTAGGTGTTTTGTTTTCATTTAACAACTTTCTTACACTTTGGTTATGTGTCTTACATCTAATAATATGGTATAAAACACTCAACCTACGCAAGAATCTCCATTTACTTTATATAGGTATATATTTTTAAAAATTATCAAAGCAAGAACATGCGTGAACATGGATGGTTATTTTTTCGAACTAAATTTTCTTACAATATGGCGCAATCTAATTGGTTTATTATTCCATTTATTGATATGTATATAAATTTACACATGTTCTATAATGCGTAAACATGGATACCATGATACAGTCTCTACTATGGCCTTAAAACTTATATTGGGACTTGATTTCATTTAAGCAATGATTGGAGTGTCACATTAAATTAATTGTTAAAACTAGTTTAAATAGCCAAAAGATAGTAGAATTATGTTCACCAAAACACAAGTAAAAGAGTCCATTCAGTTGTATATAAGTTACTCTTATAACATGGTATGGATCACTCACATAGTGGTCTTTATCATGTTATTATGCAAGTAAAAGTTCCTTTTATGAACAACACACATCTTGGTTCTTGAAAAAAAAGTAACAATTTTTTTAAGATAAAAATTGTTGGAGATATAATCCAAAATTTGTTGCAGGCAACATCTTCTCATTATTAGTTAAGTTGTTAGCTGATTATTAGGAAGTGATTGTTAGTGTTGAAATAAATATCAACTAGTTGTTTATTTTTCTACATTTCAGTTATATGTGAGCCTATAAAATGGCACTGCTATTTATTTTATTTTGTACCAATTGAATTGAGTAAAATAATACAACAGTTCATATACTCTTTCAGTCTAACTTTTTTATTTTCTTCGATTAAATAAATCTCTATTTTTCTCTTCAAACCAACATTGTGGTATCAAAGTTGGTTACTTTCATACTTTAGGGCATTTTTACATGGCAAATAATAATAGTACACTGAGCATAGCCCAACCAGCCTTGCCAATCTTTAAAGGCAACAACTATAAGTTTTGGAGCATTAAAATAAAAATTTTATTCAAGTCATAGGAGTTATGGGACTTGGTGGAGCATGGATACAATGATCAAGATGAAGAGACTAAATTGAAGGAAAAAAAAAAGACTCGAAAGCCTTGTTCTTCATTCAACAAGCAGTGCATGAGTCAGTTACAACAGCCTCTACAACAAAGGAGGCATGGTTAACCTTGCAGCTGGCATATCATGGCTCATCCATGGTGGTCGTGGTGAAGTTGTAGACACTTAATCGTGAATTTCAAAATTTGCACATGAAGAATGGTGAATCAGTGCATGATTTTTTGATAAACGTAGCAGCAATTGTCAATCAATTGAGGTCCTATGGAGAGGAGGTCTCAGAGAGGACTGTTGTTATGAAAGTGTTGAGGAGTTTAACTCTTAAATTTGACCATGTGGTTGCAGCTATTGAGGAGTCCAAAAATCTGTTAACTTATTCATTTGATGAGTTGATAAGTTCTCTACAATCACACGAAGCAAGAATCAACTAGAAACAGAGGAAAAGAGTGAATAAAAGGCATTTCAAATAAAAGGTGAAGGCTCAAAGGAACATGAAAGAGCAGCAGGTCAAGGAAAAGGCAGAGGAGGATTTCGAGGAAAGAATTTTAGACATGACAATGGAAGAGGTAGATGGTCTAAGCAAAAATTCAATAACAAAGGCAACATTCAGTGTTATAATTGTAGAAAATTCGGGCATGTGAAAGCAAATTACTAGTTTAAAGATAGAAAGGTGAATTATGCAAAAGAAGCTAATGAAGAAAGAAAATTGTTTATGGCACACAACAAGACAATTGACACATATGGTGGAGTATGCTTTGTAGGTAATAGGTGTTCCAATCATATGACAGGCAAGAAGTCACTCTTTAAGGAGATTGATGAGAGCTAAAAGAGGAGGGTCACATTGGGAGATGATAAAGAAATAGAGGTTGAAGGGAAAGGAACCGTGGCTATTACAGCTAGCCAAGGTAAAACAAAGCTCTTATATAATGTTCAATTTGCTCCTAATTTAGCACACAATTTGTTGAGTGTTGGGCAGTTGCTTATTAGTGGGTACTTCATTCTATTTGATGATGAAGCATATGTCATTAAGAACAAACAATTAGGCCAAGTGATTGCAAATGTTCAAATGACAAAAAAAATAAATGTTTCTACTTGATGTCTCCACTATGGAAGAGTTTGCTTTGGTTGCTGGAGAACAAAATGAATCCAAGCTATGGCATCTTCAGTATGGACACCTGAATGTGAAAGGATTACAACTACTTAAAAGGGATGGTATGGTTTATGGCTTACCAAAAATTCAAACAACTGATTTATGTGAAGGATGCATTTATGGCAAGCAGATGAGGAAGTCATTTCCTAGTGGGAAGGCATGGAGAGCTGCAACATGTCTTGAACTGGTTCATGCAAACTTGTGTGATCCTATGAATACAGAATCATTTAGAGGAAGTTACTATTTTCTTTTATTTATGGATGACCTCAGCAGAATGAATTGGGTATATTTTCTGAAATTTAAGTCACAAACATTTAAGAATTTCAAAAAATTTAAAGCATTGGTTGAGAATCAAAGTGGCAAGAGTATAAAAGTAAGTCACACGGACAAAAATGGTGAGTTACTTTCAAAAGAATTCAATAAATTTTATGAGGAGAATGGAATTCAAAGGGAGCTGATACCACCATATACTCCAGAGCAAAACGGGGTGGTGGAACGCAAAAACAGAATAGTGGTGGAGATGGCAAGAAGTCTATTGAAAGGGAAAGGTCTTCCAAATTCATATTGGGCAGAAGCGGTAGCAATAATGGTGTATTTGCTAAATATTTCCCTTACAAAAGTGGTTTAGAATTACACTCCATATGAAGCATGGAAAGGGACCAAACCCATTATAAGCCATTTAAAAGTGTTTGGTTCTATTGCTTATGCTTTAGTTAATTCTCAAAATCATAAAAAATTAGATGAAAAATTAGTAAAATTTATTTTTATTGGTTATTGTTATGAATCCAAAGCATATAAGTTGTATAATCCTAACACAGGCAAGATAATTGTCAGTAGAAATGTAATGTTTAATGAAAAAGCAGGTTGGGATTGGAATGGAGGAAGTTCAAGCGAGGAAGATCAGTCAAAAGTTCCATTAGTTGAAGAAAACTTAAATTCAACTTCAGCTAGTTCACCAATTTCCACTCCAATTGAGTGCAGCCCAACAACTACACCAAATGCCAGCCCAAACACTAGCAACTCAGTAAGTGAGTCTTCGAAGGAGACACCACCACATAAATTTAGATCATTAAGGGAGATATACGAATCAAATGAATTTGCTTTGCTAGTTATAGATCCTTCAACTTATGAAAAGACAATAAAAAGAGAAGAGTGGAAGAAGGCGATGAAATAAGAACTCATGTCCATTGAAATGAACTTAACATAGGAGCTAACAGACTTGCCAAATGGAAAGAATGCAATAGGCTTAAAGTGGATATTCAAGACAAAGCTTAATGCAGATGGAAGTGTTCAAAAGCATAAGGCACGGTTAGTAGCAGAAGGCTATTCTCAGCAACAAGGAATTGACTACGAGGGGACTTTTTCTCCTGTAGCACGATTTGAAATAGTCATAATAGTCTTGGCATTAGCAGCTCAACTCAAATGGAAGGTGTACCAATTAGATGTAAAATCAATATTTTTGAATGGTGAGCTTGAAAAAGAAATTTATGTCTCCCAACCAGAAGGTTTTGTGATTAACGGGAAAGAATAAAAAGTGTACAAGCTGTGAAAAGCCCTTTATGGCTTAAAGCAAGCTCCAAGGGCCTAGTATAGTAAAATTAATGCATACTTTCATCAAAATGGCTTTATGAGGAGTGAAAATGAGCCTAATCTCTATCTGCAGAAGCTAGGTATTGCTGACTTCATAATAGTGTGCTTAAAAGTATATGATATAATCTATATAGGGACAAGTTCAGCACTTGTAAAAGAGTTCAAGTTCAAAATAATGAGTAGCTTTGAAATGATAGACCTGGGATTGCTGCACTATTTTCTTGGACTAGAGATTATACAAGATGAAGTTGGGGTATTTATTTCTCAGATTAAGTATATTGTAGACTTGCTAAAGAAATTCAACATGTCCAATTGCAAGATGATGGCTACTCCAATGAACGTGAATAAAAAATTACAGTAAAATGATGGAGTTGAAAAAGCAAATCAGAAGCAATTTAGGAGTTTAGTTGGTGGACTGATATACTTAACACACACACAACCCGACATTTCATTTTCAATTGGAGTTGCGTCAAGGTTCATGAGTAATCCATCAATGTAACACTATGGAGCAGCAAAGAGGATTTTAGGGTATATTGCAGGGACATTGAATTTTGGAATTTAGTACACTCATGTAACCAATTTCAAATTTGTCGGTTTCACTGATAGTGACTGGATAAGCTTATTAGACGATATAAGAAGCACTTCTGGAAGCGTGATTGGAATGGGATCTGGTGTGATCATGTGGAGTTCCAAAAAATAAGCAACAACAACTTTGTCAACAACTGAGGCAGAGTATGTGGCTGTCACTGCAACAACTTGTCAATGTATTTGGCTTAGGAGAATGTTAAGCGAGTTGCATCAAAGCCAAAAAGAAAGGACTAAACTTTACTGTGATAATAAATCACAATTGCAATGGCAAAGTGTTAAGAACCTCCAAGGATTAGAACCACGAACCCTAATAATTATGAACCCGTGAATTACTATCTTGAAAACTTAAGAACAAATTTAGTTTCAAAACCCAAGAATAGCTTAAATCAGATTGCAAGGTTTGGTTGATCAAGATTAGAACCTAAAGAAAACTAAGTTCTTTAAACCTTAACCCTTAACACGCCATAAGGATAGATCAATTCCTTGATAAGTGGTTTATGCATTCAACAAGAATTCAAGCAAAGATGCAAAAGGACTAATTTTCATTCAATTTCCAATCTATCTAAAACACATCATAAGGAGGGTTTTTATAACATCCTAACATAAGAATCCATAATAAAACTATTAAGCATAATAGCAAATAATATAGTTCTGAACTTAAATAAGGGATTTGAGCCCACATACTAGCCCGCATTAGTCTTTATGTATTTGGACTTACCAAACATTAAACAAAGAAATTCTTAGGATAGAAAAATTGTATGCCAATTTGAAAAAGTATAGTTTTTGCATGGAAAGAGTTAATTTCCTTAGTTTTATTGTTAGTTCAAAGGGTCTAGAGGTTGATGTGGAGAAGGTAGAAGCAATTAGGGAGTGGCCAACACTTAAAACCATTAGCCAAGTTAGAAGCTTTCATGGGTTAGCTAGTTTCTATAAGAGGTTCATTAAAGACTTTAGTACTATAGCTGCACCCTTGAATGAAATTGTCAAGAAAAATTTTAGGTTTACTTGGGGTGATGCATAAGAACATGCTTTTAATATGCTTAAAGATAAGTTACATAATGCTCATTTGTTAGTTTTACCTAACTTTGACAAAACCTTTGATATTGAGTGTGATGCTTATGGCTTTGGAATTGGGGCTGTTTTGATGCAAGAGGGTAGACCTATATGCTATTTTAGTGAAAAGCTAAATGGAGCAGCCCTTCGGTACCCAACCTATGACAAAGAACTCTATACTTTTGTTTAGGCCTTGCAAACATGGCAACACTATTTATGGCCTAAGGAATTTGTCATACACACAAATCATGAGAGTTTGAAGCATATCAAGGGGCAAGACAAGCTAAACCGAAGACATGCCAAGTGGATGGAGTTCATTAAGACATTCCTATATGTAATCAAGTACAAGAAAGGTAAGGAAAATGTGGTTGCTGATGCACTCTCTCGTAGGTATGCTTTCCTTACTACTCTTGATTCTAAATTTTTAGGCTTCGAGTTCATAAAAGAGTTGTATATAAGTGATAATGATTTTAGCAATGTGTTTACAACTTGTGCAAATGGGGCTGTTTTTAGTTATTTTTATGTTTTTGAGGGTTTTCTTTTCAAGAAAAATCACCTTTGTATTCCTAACTGTTCTTTGCGGGTTGTACTAGTTAGAGAAGCACATGGGGGCGATTTAATGGGTCATTTTAGGATACAAAAGACTTATGATACTCTGATTGAGTATTTTTATTGGCCATGCATGAAATGTGAGGTGCATAAGATTTATGGTCAATGCATTGTTTGTTTGAAAGCTAAGTCCAAATTGCAACCCCATAGGTTATATACACCTTTACATATTCCTGATGTTCCTTGGATAGATTTGTCTATGGACTTTGTGCTTGGTTTGCTTAGATCTAGGAAAGGTAAAGATAGTATCTTTATTATTGTGGATAGGTTTAGTAAGATGGCTCACTTTATACCATGCCATAAAAGTGATGATGTTATTCATATTGTTGATTTGTTTCTTAGGGAAGTTGTGCGTTTGCATGGAGCACCTAGAACCATTGTTAGTGATAAAGATGTTAAATTTCTAAGTCACTTTTGACGTGTGCTATGGGGTAAGTTAGGCACTAAATTGCTCTTTTCTACTACTTGCCATCCACAAACAGATGGACAAACCAAAGTTGTGAATAAGACTTTGGTTCAATTGCTTCGTGCTTTGATTTCTTGGAATTTAAAATCTTAGAAGGATTTGTTGCCATTTGTTGAATTTGCATACAATAGGGCTGTTCATAGCACTACACACACTTCACCATTGAAATTGGATATGGCTTTAATCCTTTATCTCCTATTGATTTGATTCATTTACCCCTTAACAAGCTTGTTAGTGTTGGAGGTTCTTCTAAGGCAGATTTGGTTAAAAAACTACACAAGCAAGTTAAAGAGAGAATTGAGAAGCAAAATGCAAAAGTGGTTGAGAGGGTTAACAAAGGACGAATTCCAATGGTGTTCCAACCTGGAGATTGGGTTTGGGTTCATTTTCGAAAGGAAAGGTTCCTAAATCAACAAAGGTCTAAGCTAAGTCTGAGGGGTGATGGTCCATTTCAAGTATTTGAGAGGATCAATGACAATGCCTACAAGATTGATTTGAAAGGTGAGTATAATGTGAGTGGTACATTTAATGTTCTTGATCTAAGTCCTTTTGATGTAGGTAATGAGCTTAATTCGAGGACAAATCATCCTAAAGACGAAGGGAATGATACGGACATGGCCAAGCTTAAGAATGGTAATGGTGACAGCATTTCTAGAGATAAAGCTAAGGATGGGCGTCTTCACTTGGGCCAAACCTAGCATGACCAATTGAACTTTCTTGACTAGCCCAATCTTGCATATAGCCAATTAAGCTTTCTTGTAGCTTCTTGGACCTTAACCTTGTAATTGGGCCTTGTAGCATGCTTAATGGATCCTTAGCTTTATCTTTGGTTTTCTTGCTGTCCTCTCTATCAAGCCCATCTTTAGCTTTATCTCTAGAATTCCTGCCACCATTACCATCTTAACCTTAGCCATGTCTGTATTATAAAGAATCCAACTTATCATGGAAGAACAAAGCATATTGAGTTGAGAATTCATTTAATCCGAGAATTGGTGGCCAAGGGAGAAATAATCATGAGGTTCTGTCATTCGGAAGTTCAAGTTGCAAACATCTTCACAAAAGCTCTATCAAGTCAAAGACATACTTATCTCAGGGCATTGCTTGGAGTGTGTGATTTTGAATCAAGGGGGAGTGTTGGAGATATGATCCAAAATTTGTTGCAGGAAATTTCTGCAACATCTTCTCATTATTAGTTAAGTTGTTAGCTGATTATTAGGAAGTGATTGTTAGTGCTGAAATAAATATCAGCTAGTAGCTTATTTTTCTACATTTCAGTTATATGTAAGCCTATAAAATGGCACTGCTATTTGTCTTGTTTTGTACCGATTGAATTGAGTAAAATAACACAGCAGTTCATCTGCACTTTCAATCCAACTTTTTTGTTTTCTTCAATTAAAATAAATATCTGTTTTTCTCTTCAAACCAACAGAAATAACGGAAAACAACAAGACCATGAACACACTTGAAAACGCGGTCACCTGTTGCTTCTTAGACCTCTGATTGAGATGGATGATCGTCGCATTTCACTAGAACATCGGATTCAGATCAAGGGCCGGGTTGTATTTCAATATTAACATCTTCTTCTTTCTTGAAGAAGTGCTTGAATGGGTAAGAAATCCAGTGGATAATGGACTTAAAGAATTCGTACACATGTTCCCACAAAGCATAGTACAATCTGCGCTGCATTATCACAAACACTGAGATGGGAAGAAACGCAGCAACAGAAATGAGACTTGCAGTCCACTCCTTTTCTTGGCGAATGACGAGCAAAATTGTAGCACCAAAAGAGAGCATTGTGGCCAATATAGAGAAGAAGAGAAACGTGAAACCCAAGTTAAGTTTCCAAGGAAAAGAGCCGAGAAAATCCTGCAAATTGAATGAAGATGTGAGTATAGAGACGAACATCACAACTGAGGTCAATGATCCAGCTAAGGCAGCCACATCCATGACGGTGAAGAACACGAAATATGGAGACTTGAGCAAAACTGGAACACCCTTGTCGTTGTTTCCTCCAGGAACAGTATATATGGCGGCATAAACAACAGTCGCCACCAAAACAGCTACAGCAGAACATGATTGAGAGGTTTCTTTGATCCATTTCTTGGCATCTTTGAGCATTTCCTGATGGTTCGTTCGAAATAGATCTCTTGCAGTCCTGTTAGCTCTGTCCCGGTGTGTAAAATAATAATCAGGACACAATTCTCGCACACGCTGCAGGGAGAAACCATATATATATATATATATATAACACCGTACCGTGATAATACCCAAAAAAAAAAAATGACACACACATGTATATATATATATATATATATATATATAAACTTTTATACATGATGATATCAAACCTTTTAATACCACACCAAAAATAATTGTATACATATCTCGCATCATGACGATACCAAAAACAAAAATCAACTTTGATGCATGATGATATCAATCCTTTTACAGATGAAAATAAAATATGACACGGAATCATCATGATAAAAAATATAATAAACTTGCACGCGTAAAAGTAATATATGATATTGTATCATGATCACACCCAAAAAAAAGAGAAAAACCATTATAATCATGGAATGGGATGATGATAAGTACCATAATAGGTCATTATAATGGAATCAACTCAAAGAGAATGAGGAATTTGATGAATGGTTTGATTTGTATAATTGGCTAAGATGATAATCACCTCAAACCAACGCAGCTCTTCTTGCAACTGGAGTGCAGGCCCATATTTGGTTCCTTCAGTGTAATGTTCTGTGTCCGCAACTTGGTGCAACAAGGTGCAGCCCTTGTTGTCGATTATTCTGCTCATCCTCTTCCACAATATTTTCTTTCTTTCTAAGAGATCAAAACTCTGCTTCTGGCGGTGCAATATAGTGACATGTAGTACATTCTGTCCCAAGTTATTTCGGTGCTCAACAGCCTGAGGATGCTTTTTAAGTACTTCCCGAACAATCTCGGTAATGCCTTTGCTAGCGGCTATAAGCAATGGATTTTCACTTTCTCTTTCCACACCTTCGCTCTCGATGGTGATCTTTTCTGTCGATGCACTTTCTTTGACCTCATTGTCGATCAATATGCTGTCTTCTTTGACCTCATTGTCGATCAATATGTTGTCGTCAAAATATTTGTCTACTAATATTGGGGCAAGTTTAGAAGCATATACATGCCTATGTTTTTCTTTTAGCATTCTTTGCACTTTTCCTGTTCATATATGATTAGTTATTGTTTCAAAGTCAGTAACACAAACACATCAAACAAATAATTAACTGTAGACAGATGCACATAAATAATTACATGTACCTGTGGCCAATTTTTTGAAGATTTCCAGATAAATATGCATCAACACTGCCAAAATGAGACGCCAATTATATTCCAGCGATAATATATAGGAGTTTTCTTTCTTGATTTTCCATACAAATTAACATGTAATTTCTTTGTGTTCTTGAAAATTATTTGACTACATGCACCAACTATATATGTATTTAGTGGATAGAACGTCTGAGTTGGATTTTCTTATTTCTCACATCGAGCACAGAAATGAAAAGAGGCCTACTCATGTACATTATACTCAAAATTAAGTTTGTAATATACACAAAGGTATTATATTTTTATTGATCTAATATAAAACATATAAAATATGTATTACTCATCTACCGGTGGCGTGCAATACTATTGAAGAAAGTACAACTTTTTTTTTTTTTTTTAACAAACAAGAAAGTGCAATTTTAGTCATGTGGTTTTAACTTGTAACATACATTTAGTCCTATAGTTTTTTAATAGGCCTAATTATTTAAAAAATCTTGAATCTTACGAGTTTTAATAATTTTAATATTTTCTTTCAACCTTTAACAATTTTAATACCTTCTTTTAACATTTATATACAAATAAAATCATATACTTTACAATTTTTTAATAATTTTAATATATCTTTATAAAATATTTTGTCAACAAATTGTTAAAACTTGTAAAATTCAAGACTTTTTAGATAATTAGGCAAATATTAAATTATATTTATTCAATAATTTTTTTAAGATCTTATAAAATGTTGTAGTATTTAATTCTGATACGACACCGAATTTCTTTTAATTAAAAAAAGAGAATTTAATGAGTTAGTAAAAATTTTCTTCTTTAAAATATACCATTTTAAAATTTAAAAAAATAGTATTTTAATTTATCATAAATTTGAAATTACTTATATCACACTTAAAATAATTTTTTTAATTAAAAACATGTTAGAATTATTAAAAGGTGTAAAATTTACAATTTTAAAGTAAAAAAGATATTTATCACATAAACAAAAACTTATGACAAATTAAAATATTATACTTTTTTAATTTTAACATAGTATATTTTAAGGATAAAATTATTGTTAACTCATCAAATTCTCTTTCTTTTTTAAATTAAAAAGTGTTTGGTGCTATATCAATATAACATTTTATCATACGATAAACTATTGATTAAACAATCTAGTTTAACATTGAAATAGATTTTTTTTGGTTGAAAAATTTTAAAAGAATATACAAAATTATTAAAAACTATAAAGTTTGTGATTTTTTTTTAAAATTTTATAAATTGTAAAGTTCATAACTTTTATTTTAAAAGTTGAAAGAATATGTTAAAATTATTAAAAATTATAAAATTTAGGATTTTTTAAGTAATTAAGCCTTTTTCAATATGACACTTAAATGCCTTGTGTGCCATGAATTTTATACTTCAATATCCTTCAAAATAATACCAATAAAAATCTACCATTTAATGTTAAAACAATAT
This sequence comes from Mallotus nudiflorus, assembly GCA_947683625.1. Lineage (NCBI taxonomy): Eukaryota > Viridiplantae > Streptophyta > Magnoliopsida > Malpighiales > Euphorbiaceae > Mallotus > Mallotus nudiflorus. Next base: position 180,659 of record CANTUR010001072.1, read on the forward strand.
GGATGTTTAATGGTAAAATTAGTTATTAAGTGATATAGCATCTACAATAAATTTAAAATAAATCAAGTTTAGACGTATTTTTTATTTTATTAAGAATTAAAAATAATTATCAAAATAAATTTATAATATCCTTAAAAATAACCAATTAGTTACATTGAATAAAAAATAATTATCAAAATAAGTTTATAATATCCTTAAAAATAACTAATTAGTTACATTGATTATAGATCATGTATTAAATAATTTTATTATTAAAATTTAATATTATATTAATATTTTTTCATAAAATAATTATAATATTAGTTCATAAATACTAAATTTTTGAGACATGAATATTTAAACAAAAAAAATCGCAGCACTAATTTTATCATAACTCAAAATCTCAAAGGTTAAAATTATATAAACCAATTTATATAGATGTTTTATTATATGTCTTGCTGTAAGGTTGGAAACCTCGGCATACGTCATATGGAAGATATATCTCTCTCTCTTTAAAGTCAGATTTATGAATGCTTATAAAACATTAGTGTGGTAGAAAGAAAAAAATATTAACTAAATAGTGTACCTCTAAAAAGATTGAAGCTTTTTTTTATCAAAAAGAAATCAGTGACGTTTCGAAGTCGGCTTCCTTTATTTCTTTCCTGACCATCGTCCTCTTCATCATCATTAGCTACTACGTTTTCAACCGGAATACCTGAATTAATTACTATTTATTATCATGAGCTTCACTATAGAGACATATATTTTACTTTTATTGATCAAATACGAATCACTTAATTGATATATTATAAATTCTACTATCCTAAGATATAATGGACCTGACGTAGGTAAAGATCTCCAAAATTTAAAAATAGTAGAGAAACATACATTTGTAGAGAAGGAATTCAAGTATATCCATTGGGTATGCACTCCTAAATGCAGATGGCGTATCAGCTAAAAGATGAAGAGCAGTCTTTCCTTCGGAGTCCTTCAAGTTCCCAAGTGATTCATCCATTTTTATCAACTCAAAAGCAGTTTCTGCATATTCAAATGCAAAATGTGGATTAGCAGGCACTATTTTGATGGGGAAAAAAAATTGCTTTTATTGCAGTGTGTCTTTATAGTGAAAGGTCCCCCCACATGGCCACTCGACTTGAATCCTGAAACATAAGCCACATGTCTCTACCTTATTTTTTATTATATAAAAAAAGGAAGGAAAAAAACCTTAGGACATCATTCAATATGGTGATTAAAGGCTTTTTCAATTATTGGTATATGGTTCTTTTCATAATGTTGATGAAAATATATAATTCAATATTAAGATAACATGAATATTTATTAGTAAATTTATTTACTGAATAATGTAGTAATTAACTAATTATAATGAACTTATAATAAATAGAATAAGATGTATTTTTAATTTTATTAAGAAAAAAATAAAATAACTTTTTTAAAATAAATTTACATTATCTTTAAAAGTATATAAATGGGTAGATTAATAGTAATCACATATAAAATGATTTTATTATTAAAAATTAATATAATGTTAGCGTTTGATTATAAAATAATTATAACATTAGCTAATAAAGTACGGAAATGCAAAAGTAAAATAATACAATATATCCTTAAATATCGAGAAAAAAAAGAATATGAAGAAAAAACTATGGCCATTAAATAAATGAAAAAAGATAGAGATATATGTCGCCGCCACAATTATTAAAATGCCTCTCAGTTTAATATTTTTTTTATTTTGTATAATTATTTTAAAAAAATTTACAAGTTATAAATATTTAAATTTTTAAAAGACAGGTTCACCATTTGTATTTATGTTTTAAATTTTTTTAAAAAAATTATGGATTGTGAGTGTTTAAATCATTGTACAACAGATTTATCCGTGCACAATTTAAGTTTTAACTTTAAAAAAAGTTGAATTTTTAAGAAAAAAATTAAAAAATATATATAAGGGCAGACTCTGAAAAATCATGTAACAAAATGTTACTTTTTTATACTCATATATATATAGTGCTAATGACTGATTATAAATAGGGGGACGGAGAGAGAGAGCACAAAACTGTAGTGTTTTCCGTTGATGGCAACATGAAGAATGGATGTGGAGTCAGGTCCGTCGACATGAATTGCTGATAATTTGTTAGGACTGGTCATTTGACCTGGTAATTTGGCTAATTTGTTGACAGTTTTTGACATGCCAACTGAAGCAGCAGCATACAATGGAGTCATGCCACGTTTATTTTTATGTTCAACAAGCTGTGGACATCTACTAACAATGTCATCTATTGCATCGTAGTTTCTAGCCCAGACTGCTTCGTGAAGCACTGTGTCTCCATGCCCATTCTTTATCGACAAAACATTGATGACTTTATCACGGCCTGGAGAGGGCCCAAGAGCATCAAGAAGTAGTTCTTTGAGAGGAGAAGACTTTCGGCTATACACTGCCATCTGAAGTGCAGTGTCTTTACTAGCTGTTATTGGGGTCAGAACATACTCGGGATTGTCATTGGAATGTTTGATCAGTTTGCTCCACTCCTCATTCAAGATTGCTAATAAAACCTTTTTCCTCAATCCTGAATCCATCTTTGTGTTCCTAGCTAGGAGAATATAAAATATCCACCTGCTAATGTTATAAAAGCATGTATATCACTTGAGCTTTAACATATGCATATATAAGATCCATAATTATGGAGAAACGAGCACCCAAAAGTTGAGTAATAATCTATTAAGATTTTGCAAAATGATAAAACAAATGTCACCCCATAAAAAACTATAAATAAAATTGTTAACTATTTTCAAATATATTACACTAAATTGACATATTTTCGTTATTTATCAAGCGTACCATCAATGTAAAATAATTTAGCAATCTCTTAATCTAATAGCTAAGGAAATTACTCCACTTAAAGAGTGGAAATCGAATTTCGAGATACTTTGACATGATAAGCTTTCAAAAATCACAATCCTATCAACTTACATGCCAAACAATTAAGTCAAAATTTAAAGTAAATTATATTTTCAGATGGCTAGATTTTAAATTCACTGAGTTATTGTGCATTAACAAATTATATTAACATGTTGATGCAACACAACTACTACATTATCATGTAAAAAGATTATTATTATTTAGTCTATTAAATGATTTAATGTAATAGTAAAAATAATAATAATAATAATAATAACAATAACAATAATAGTAATGATAATAATAATATTAATATTAATAAACTTACCTTTAAACTAGCCACTTTATGCCGTCAACTTATGATTAGACTTGAGACCATCTTCTTCACGAGCTATATTGATTACTAAATCTCTTAGAAGCAAAGATTATATGTGTAGTGGGTAGGTTTAAATTAACAAAAGTAAATAATGCTATAGATTTATTTGTCACCAGTTAAGTAGATATATATAGTTAACGTTGATTGGTATTAATGTCTCATATATATGAACAAGATTCTTAATTTATCGACAACTCCTCATCAGAAGTTAGCATTTTAATGGTATCTTTTTTTTTTTTTTTTTGAGAAACATTTTAGTGGTATCTTTTCTTTGCTTGTCAAGTGTATAAAGTTGAAGCAGTCATTATGTAAAGAGAACGTTGTGTACTGTTATTGAAAGGAACACACGATTCACATGATGCAAAACAACACCTTCAATTTAACCTTTTTTTATTAAAAAATTTTAATTTGATCTTTAATTTTGGTTATATATCTGTCATTAGGGCTGTGCAATTGATTACTGAACTGATTGATTAAATTGATTCAAATTGACTAGTTTAGTTTAGTTTTCGGTTAACCGAACAAAAAAATTGTGGTTTTTAAGTTTCGAATATAAGATCTTATAGATAAAAGACATATTTTTCACCAAACCTCATGTATATTTGTGTATATATATGTATTGGTTTTTGGTTTAGTTTTGGCTTGGTTCAATTCCTGCACACCTCTAGGTAGGGTTGATTATGGGACGGAAAAAATATCGAATCAAACCGAAATTCCAAACTGAAAGACATTAAGAAGTGCCATAATGAATCATTCTAATCCCGAACCAAATCAAATTTTATGACTAATTTAGTACGGTACTAGATATTTACAAAAAAAAAAAAATTGAACCGAAAATTGTACCGAATCGTAAATCAAATATTAATTTAATAAGTAATATATAAATATTAACAAATAGTAGCAAGTAGTAATTTAATTATATACTTTTAATTATATTGTCAAGTAATATACATATGTATATTAATATATGATAAAAATTAATATGTTTTGTGATTAAAATAAAATAAATAAATTGTTAATAAAATATTTTTTATTAATTTTATTATTATTAATATTATTATTATTGTTACTACTACTACTACCAATACTGATGTTGCTACTATTATTCAATTAACAAGTAAAAATATGAAATGTCTATTATATTACAATTTGAACTTAAAAAAATAAAAAAGAAAAATTCACATTATATACTTTCAAATAATTCAATCAACAAACAAAAATGTGGAATGTCAATTACAACATACTTTAAACTTAAATTACGAGAAATAAGAAAATTATTATTATTATAAAAATGTGAAATGTCCATTATATTTCAATTTAAACTAAAAATATGCAAATAAGAAAATAAAAATTGTATAATTTCAAATTGTATAATTTTTAATTAAAATATGTTGTTATTATCATATTTGATAACTTATTAATTAGTTATTATTTTTAGTAAGTAATATAATTTTATTGATATTATTTAAAATTAATGTGCTAAATAATATCATTATAATTATTATATTGCTACATAATAATATATAAAAATATATTACAGATAACCAAAACAACGTAATTTTATCAAATACTATGTCATTTTGATTAAAGTAAATAGTGATTTTACAAAAAAAAATAAGAGAATATAGGTTATTTTTATTAATTAAAATATATTACTATTATTATGTTTAATAATTAATTATTATTATTATTATTATTATTATTATTATTATTATTATTAAATAATTTAATTTTATATATTATTTAAAAATAATGAAGCCAATAATAATAATAATAATAATAATATTATTATTATTATTATTATTATTGTTATTATTATTATTATTATTATATGTCATTTTGATTAAAGTAAATAGTGATTTTACAAATAAAAATAAGAGAATATAGATTATTTTTATTAATTAAAATATATTGCTATTATTATGTTTAATAATTAATTAATTATTATTATTATTATTATTAAGTAATTTAATTTTATATATTATTTAAAAATAATGAAGCCAATAATATTATTGGAATTATTATTATTATTATTACTGTTATTTGAGATTTTATTTTTAAAATTTTCGAAATATAATATAGTTTTGGAGATTTTAAACTCCCGAATTTCCTCGATCCGTGCTCACCCCTACCCCTGGGGTGGACTTTAATTTTTTGGGGAATTTATTTTTTTGCTGAAAGTTTCTGATTTATGAGTTAAACTTCAATTCAACACAAAATTTCTGTGAAATAATTCAAAATTCATATGATTATTTCTGTGAAATAATTTTTGAATCTTTTAATTACAATACGTTATGTGCAAAATTATTGTTTCTTATAAAAATCAAATTTAGTTCATTAATATGGTTCGCATGTTCATAGTTTGCATTAGAAATTTAATTTTTAAGATTTGATGGGAAATTTTGTTGAGAATATAAGAAAAATACCAAATATTGAAATTATAACATTTAGAGAAAGTTTCAATTTTCTAGTTTATGAAAATGGAAAAAAAAAAAAAGGTGAAATGAAAAAAAAAAAAAAAATCCACGAATAAGTATAACATAAAAAGAAAGTTTGGATTTCTTCTTGATTGGAAAAAGTACATTATACTGTACCAACTTTCTAGATATAAATTTTTTTTTTCTGTCTGTTAATAGTAAACTCCATTTTTCTTAGTTAATAAATTTCTTCTCAAAGGTTAAATAAAAATAAAAGTCCATCAATAAAGCATAATACAGTTGATTCTTAATTTATCGACAACTCTTCGTCAGAAGTTTAATATTTTAATGATATCTTTACTTTGCTTGTTAAGTGTATAAAGTTGAAACAGTCATTATGTAAAGAGAATGTTGTGTACTGTTATTTGTGAAAACGAAAAAATGATTAATACGATGGAACACAATATCTTGAATTTAACAATTTGTTTATTTAATTTGTTTATTTAATCTTTAATTTTGGTTATATATCTGTCATTAGGGCTATGACTCATAGATAAAAATAGACACATTTCCTACTAAACTCTCTCTCTTCGATTCCTACACACCCCCAGGTCGACATCAATTTTTTTGGCAACCTATTTTTTGCTGAAAGTTTCTGGTTTACGAGTTAAACTTCAATTCAGCACAAAATTTCTGTGAAATAATTCAAAATTCATATAATTATTTCTAAGTTTTGAATCCTTTTAATACAATACATTATATGCAAAATTACTGTTTTTGGATTAAAAAAAATCAAATTTAGCCCATTAATATGTTTTACTTGTTGGTAGTTCGCATTAGAAATTTAATTTTTAAGATTTGATGGGAAATTTTGTTGAGCATATAAGAAAAGTACAATCAAGGTTTCCATGGTGTTAATGGTTTATGAAATATTCAAATTATAACATTTAGAAAAAGTTTCAATTTTCTAGTTTATGAATTTTTTTTTTTTAAAAAAAGTAAAATGAAAGAAAGGGTCCATAAATAAGTATAATATAAGAAGACAGTGATTTCTTCTTGATTGAAAAAGTAAGATTATAGATCTTTTTTTTTTTCTTTAATAGTAGATTCCATTTTTCTTATCTAATAAATTTCTTCTTAAAGGTAAAATGGAAAAAAAAAAGAGTTATTTAATAAGTATAAGGTCATCTTGGGTTAATCATATATACGGTACCCAATTTTTTCACTATTTTCTATTAAAATAATCAACTTTCATTTTACTATGTAAAACTTCCCAACATTTATCATGAATTCCACAAAACTATATAATGATATGTTTCAGTTGTCGATGATGATGTGGATGATGATGTGTAATCCAACAAAAAATAGTAGCCATGTTAATTGAGAGTTAATACACTCACAATAACCAACATTTTCACTAGTTCCTAGTAAAATATCAAACTTTCATTTAGTTACTTAAAACCTCTCGTTTCTCATGAATCCCATAAAACTATCTAATGACATATTCCGATTTTCAATGATGACTTGGATGCTGACATGTCAAGTTTTTTAATAATTCAAAATCTGACAAAAAAATAATGACCACTTTAGCTGAATGTTAGATGATGTGGCCCATTGACATTTCAAGTTTTTTCTTTTCTAATTCTTTCCAGTTGCATATGTACTTAAGGTCTCATTAATATAAAGTACATATCCAATTAAAATTTTTATTGATAAGGTCCGAAGTACATATCGGGGAGCTATGAACTTAAGATGGGTGCTTTCTGCATCGGGGATGGATGAAGAGAATGGAATGATAATTATAAAATTATTTTTGGTAATATATAAGGAGAAGTAGAAGAGTGTATATGGTAAATATTAGTGTTTGAGGATTCTTATATGATGTTTGATAGAATGCATGAACGAGAAAAGTGAGTTGCAAATCATGATGGCTTTGAAGCTTTTGTGGGAAGCTTGGCAAGGAGAGAGTAGTAATGGGCCACATCATCTAACATTCAGCTGATGTGGCCACTACTTTTTATTGTCAAATTTTAAGTTAGTCGTCATCATCATCCACGTCGTCACCGACAACCGAAATGTGTCATTAAGTAATTTTTTGGGATTCATGCATGAGAAACATTGGGAGGTTTTAAGTAACTAAATAAAAGTTATATATTTTACTGGGAACTAGTGAAAAGGTTTGGTACTGTGGATGCAATTAACTCTTAGCTTACTTGGCCACTACCTTTTGTCAGATGACATATTAGCATGCACGTCATCACTGGCAACCAAAATGCGTCATTAAGTCATTTTGTGGGATTCATGAGAAATGTTAGGAAGTTTTATGTAGGGAAATAAAAATTGAGTATTTTAATGGGAAATAGTGAAAAAGTTGGATACCATAGGTGTAATTAACCCTCTCAAACTCATATCTCTAAAATGCAACAAATTTCACTTAAAAATGTAGTTTATACAATAATTTTACTCCAAGTCATTACTCTATTTTTAACTCCAAAAAAATATTATCTAAATATTTCTTTTACATCTTATTTTATATTATATATACATTTTACACATTACATTTAATATTTATATTTTTTTTATATGTTAGTCCAATAAAAATATATTTTACTATTTAATAATTTTATAAATAAATAATAAATTAATTATAATAATTATTGATTATTGATTATTTATATTTTAATTAATAAATAAATTATATAATTTAAATCAAACATCAATTAAATAGTTTATCAGATCTGGTACTAATTTACTAGAATATTGAATTATGGGAAACTTACTGTATCCCCCCTATATATAGGCCTAATATATTATTTCATCCTTGACATTCTAAAATATATTTATTAGTCTTTGTATATTTCTCAGTTATACTCGTTAGTTCTTTTGTAAGGGCTTTTTGACAGTCAAACAAAAAAATAGTGGTCAAATAGGGAAAATCATATGGAAAAGTTAAAATTACCCTTCAAATAATTGACACTTAAATTATGAAGACGGTCTTCATTTTCTTTTCATTTGTCTTCTTCTTCTTCCTCTTCTCCTTCTTAAAAAACAAAGCTAGGGTTTTTAATTGAGATGGCTAGGGGTATTTCAAGCAACAATGATGGATGGGAAGAAAGATATTTGAACAAAAATTACAAGTGCGGAAAACTAGCTAGTATACGAATTTCAAAATCAAAAGAAAACAAGAACAAATTGTTCTTTTACTTTAAAGATAAAAAATGTGGGTAAATTCTTGAATGGTGCATTCTGGCTTCATCTTTTGCTACAAGTCATAGTAATTGTAGTGTGGATTCAAGGTGGAGAAACAAAGTTAATACTGAGGATCTTAATTTAAAGGAAGAAGCCAAAGAATTGAAGGCTAAGAACAAGATTTTGATGGGAAAAATGGAGGGTGTTGAGCTTGTTTTGGGCTTTATAAGATCTTTAGTAGTGATGGTGTTGGTTTTTTGTATCTGTTTGTTTGTAATTGTTATGGATGTTGCATTGAAAAATCTGTAGGTTTTATGTGGGGTGGTTAGGGAGAGGTTGGGGATTAAATGCACTAATGGGGGAGGTTGAGATGTGTAATGACATCACATTTCATGTTTTTTTTTTTTTTTTGTGGTTCCATTAGTGCAATGATGTGCTTTTTGGGAAAAAATTCTAGATGAATGAATGGTAGATAATGTAGGGTAACTTATGTGTTATGAGATTGTCATGTTGTTCTATAAATTTGATACTTTAAAGTTTTTTATGCAGACTATATCAACCCTCAGATTTAAGTGAAAGAACTAAATCATCCCTGAGTTAATTTATATTATACTAACTAAACCCTATAAAGTTGAAATTAATTAATTGTTTCCCCCCTAAAATAAACAATGAAAAATTGATAGTGCAAATAAGTATCATAAAAAAACCTATCTAAATTTAATAACAAATAGTGTTAAATAAACTTCCTTCACATTCATGTAATAGTGCTCAATTGTACATAAAGATCAGTGACTATTCCAAAATAATCTAATGATCATGTACTATCAACACATTGGCTAAACATATATGCCTTAACCCATGATGTACATCCACCAAAAAACCAAAAAGCCACAAGATAGAGTTTAATATGGACATATGCCAAATTGTTATAATTAGCTATACCACCAAAAATTCCCAACAAAGAATTCATGTATTCTTTAATTCTGTACACCATGTGCATTTGTACTTCCTTGGCTTGCATTCATATATAAAGGCTATATTTGAACTTCTTGCTCCATGAACACCACTCTGCCAATGCATACTAGAAACATCATCAACTAGGGATGGGGTGCTGCACTACCAGTCCTGACCCTGGCAGTCCTCATCCTTCTACCACCCCTAACTTATGTAGTCTGTAGAAACCAAAATAACATTTGCATTAGTACTAAAGATGAGAAGGACATATTAAATGAAATTTCACATTAGTCCTAACCTTAATGCTATTGGTGCTCATTGACAGATTCTTTTATTGTGGCCTAGTTGCATGCAGTTCTTACTTCAAATAGTGCATCATCTCTTCCTTGCAGTAAGGGGTGATGCTTCATCAGCTTCTCTAATTCTTTCTTTTCTTGGTCTTCTTGGATCTCTCTTCAATTTTAGTGGTAATATATGTTTTTTCAAATCAACTTCTATGAGATCAATTTGTGGCAAAGGATGAATGACTCCCTTATATGCTGCATGGTAGGTATTCACAAGAAAAAATTCAAGAAAGATTAGTGATCTTTCAAAATTGGCTTCCTTTATTTCTTTCTTGACCATCATCCTCTTCGTCATCATTAATTACTACGACTTCAACTAGAATACCTGAATTAATTACTCTTCATCATCATGAGCTTCATCATAGAGACATGTATCTTATTAATATTGGCGCAGTGTAAATCACTTGATTGATATATTATAAATTCTACTATCTTAAGATATAAAAGACCTGACATAGGTAAAAATCTCCCAATTTAAAAACAGTAGAGAAACATACAATAGTAGAGAAGCAATTCAAATATGTTCATTGGGTATGAACTCCTAAATGTAGATGGCGTATCAGCTAAAATATGAAGAGTAGTCTTTCCTTCAAAGTCCTTCAAGTTCCCAAGTGATTTATCCATTGTTATCAACTCAAAAGTAGTTTCTGCATATTCAAATGCAAACTGTGGATTAGCAGGCATTACTTTATTGCTTTTATTGTAGTGTGCCTTTATAGTGAACTGTCCCCTACATGCCCACTGGACTTGAATCCTGAAACATAAGCCTACCTTATTTTTTATTATTTAAAAAAAAAAGGAAAAAATAAACTTAAGATAATTCAATATCGTGATTAAAAGCTTTTTCAATTATCAGTATATAGTTTTCTTAATATTGATGAAAATATATAATTCAAAATATTAAAATAATATGAATATTTATTAATACAATTATTTATTGAATAAAATAATTTTATTCTAAAAATGTTACCTTTGATCATAAAATAATAATAATATTAGCTGACAAAGTACGGAAACGCAAAAGTAAAATAATACAATATATCTTTAGATATCGAGAAAAAGAATATCAAGAAAAAACTATGGAGATTCAATAAATGAAAAAATAATATGGGGTGGGGGTGGTGGGGTGTGTATGGGGTGGGGAAGAGTGAGAGAGGGCACAAAACTGAAGTGTTTTCCGTTGATGGCAACATGAAGAATGGATGTGGAGTCAGGTCCGTCAACATGAATTGATAATAATTTGTTAGGACTGGTCATTTGTCCTGGTAATTTGGCGAATCTGTTGACAGTTTTTGACATGCCAACTGGAGCAGCAACATAAAATGGAGTCATGCCACATTTATTTTTATGTTCAGCAAGCTTTGGACATCTACCAACAATGAGATCTATTGCTTCATAGTTTCTAGCCCACACTGCTTCGTGAAGCACTGTGTCTCCATGCACATTCTCTATCAATAAAACATTACTGACTTTATCAGAGTCTGGAGAGGGCCTAAGAGCAATATCAAGCAGTTCTTTGAGAGGAGAAGGCTTTTGGTTATTCACTGCCATATGAAGTAGTGTCTTTACTAGTTGTTATTGGGGTCAGCACATACTCGGGATTGTCATTGGAATGTTCTATTAGTTTGCTCCACTCCTCATACAAGATTGCTAATAAAAATGTTTTCCTCATTACCGAATCCATCTTTGTGTTCCTATCCAGGAGTAAATAAAATATCCACCTGCTAATGTTATAAAAGCATGTATATCAATTGAGCTTGAACATATATATATATATATATATATATATATATATATATATATATATATGATTTGAGTTTGACTTAAAATAATTTAGCAATCCCTTAATCTAATCGCTAGGGAAATGACACCAGTAAAAGAGTGGAAATCAAAACTCAAGGTACTTTGACATGATAAACTTTCAAAAAACACAATCCTATCAACTTACATGCCAAATAATTAAATCAAAATTTAAAGTAAATTATATATTCACATGGCTGGATTTTAAATTCAGGGAGTTATTGTGCATTAATATTAACATGTTGATCTAACACAACTAATACATTAGTTATCATGTCTATCAACTAATACACTAAAAAACAAAAAAACAAAACTTACTTTAAACTAGCTACTTTATGCAGTCAACTTGTCCTTAGACTTCGGATCGTCATGTATTAATTAATCTTCATGGACTATATTGACTACTAAATCTCTTGGAAGCAAAGATTAGATGTATAGTGGGTAGGTTTTCATTAGAGATATTTACAAAAATACTCCGGTTTTCATTAATTATAAATTTATCTTATCATAATTATAAGAGTGACTTTTGTATTTTAAAAAATGTATTGATGATTTTCTTTTGATTTCTTTATATTTTTCTTTTATTTTTTTTATTAATTTCTTGACGGTTTTTATTTTCTTCTTTTTATTTTTATTTTTTTATTTTTCTCATATTTTTTTACTCTTTTTATAAATTTTTATTTTATCTTTTTTTCTTATTTTTTATTCCCTTCTTTTTTCTTTTTTTCTTTTTATTTTTTATTTCCTTTTTCCTTTTCCAATTTTTTTTTATAAATTTTTTATCTTTTTATTTTTAATTTTTGTACTTCCCTTCTTTTATTTTTATTTTTATTTTCTCTTTTTTTATTTCTCTTTTAAAAAAATATTTTCCTTAATTTTCCTCCCTTTTTTTTATTAGTGAAGATTTTTTTTTTTTTTTTTAGAATTTCATAAATTTCTCAAGTGGGTTATAAGAATACACAACATGTGATAACCAAAATGCAAGCACCTCACATGCAACAAATTTTCTATACATAATTGATTATTCAAGTTCTTAATGTGTGAAAGATGTAACATTCATTATAATTAAACCAACATGACTATTTCTAAAAAGCAATAATAGAACTTTGGGTAAGGAAAATAAAGTCATAATTTAAATTTCTAATGATTCTAAAATAGAATCAAATTTATTAATATATTTCAAGCATGAAAAATATAATTTTAACATTTTTAAGATTTCAAATAGTTTAATGTGTTTGTAAAATACAAAATAATGCCTTATAACTTCAAATTGAAGAACCAATCCCGAAACAGATCATAATCCAACTTAATAATATGTTAGTAAATGAAAGATGAAGATGAGTGTAGCTCAAATGGTAGAGTACTTGCTTAGCATGTGAGAGGTATAAGAATTGATACCCCACATCTCCATTCTTTTATTAGGTAGCATGTATTTAATTTTGTTACTTTTTTATTTAATTTTAGTTTCTGATCTTGTTTTAAAAGTGCATGGAAATATGGATGTGCTTTTGGTGCTTCTAGTTCTAATTTAGGAGATGTTGCTAGTTGTGAAAATGGTGTTTATGAGTTAGAGCTTATTGAAACTATTGGTGATGGTGATAAGTTAAAGGATTTTTTTTTATTAGGTAGCATGTATTTAATTTTGTTGCTTTTTGGTTTACGTTTATTTTTTATCTTGTTTTAAAAGTGTAGAGAAAGGTGAATATATTTTTTATGCTTCTAGTTTTAATTTAGGATATGTTGCCGGTAGTTAAAAGGGTACTTATGATTTAGAATTTTGAAACTATTTGTGGTGGTCATGAGTTAAAGGATTTTGTTAGGGCATGTCTTGTTTTATTATTTTTGTATATTTTTTGTTTCTGATATTTTGTTTTGTGTTTTTGTTTTAAGGGTAATAAAAAATTGTTTGAGGGTGTTTGTTTTAATTCTAATACTAAAGATAGTTATGTTTAAGATGGTGATGAACTGTTGAAGGATTCTAATTTGGTGTGTCTTTTTTTTTTGTTATATTAATTTTTAGTATTTTTTTGGTTTCTAATTTTTCTTTAATGTGTTGTTTTATTTTTAGGATGAAGAGATTGTCTTTAATGATGTTGATAGTCTTTTCATTGTTATTGATTTTGCTATAAAAGCTACTTGTTGTTTGAGTGGGGATGTAATTTTTTTTTTTTCGTATTTTGATTATGGATGACTTTTTTTTTAATAGGTTATTAAAAAGGATGATTCTATGTCTCTTTCTAATCAATATGGTGTTATTAGTGAACAGAGTATTAAGCATGTTGGTATGATTTTTTTTTTTTTTTTTTATTTCGGTTGCTTTTTGGTTTATGTTGGTTTTTTGGTATTGTTTTATATAATAATAATAATAATAATAATAATAATAATAATAATAATAATAATAATAATAATAATAATAATAATAATAATAATAATAAATTTAAACAAAGATAATGAAAAATATAATAAGCTAAATAAAAATGTAAGAGATTGAAGTATTTTTTTAGTTTTTTTATGTGTGGTTTATTTTTGTAGCTTTTTGGTTTATGTTTGGTTTCTGATGTTGTTTTATGTAGTAGTTGTAGTAGTAGTAGTGAAAAATATATTTAATCAAAGATAATAAAAAATATAATGAGCTGAATAAAAGTGTAGTTTTTTTTTATGTGTGATATATATTTTTATTGCTTTTTGGTTTATGATTGATTTCAAATATCACATTTAAAATTAATAAAGTTATGATAGTAATATACATGTATATATATATACACACACACTTGCAGCATCACACATCATTGTATATATATAATGGAATGAATAAGCATATTTACTTGAAGACCTTTGAGACATATCTGAACTGACCTAAACTAACATACATGAATATGAGTTTATGCTAAACATAAAAATTCCCAAGGTATCCAAATTGCCCTATAATAGTCCTGGTTTGTACTAAACGTTAAAATTATGAAACAATGATTTTAACTTGAACTGCAGTAGTAACATTGTGGATTTGGTCTGACCTTAAAATCATGGGACTGTGCTCACAATATTGTTTCTTGTTGGCCAAAGATTTCCACAATAGATGCAAATAGTCACAGCGAAAGCACTTATGGAAAGCTATTATTTTTAACAATAATATTTCTCTAGTAGAGATGATATTGGCAATGGCATACAAATGGAACACTATTAGAGTAATTTCTTTTTAATCACAATTCAATCCATAAAAAAATTACAGCTTTAAAATCAAAACCTATTCTACCCTTTAAACAGACTTCTTAAGAATCGCTTCAGATGGAACCTCAAGTGTTGATCCAGCATTCTCCTTATCAAGCTTCATCTTTGTAGTAGTTAACATTTAACATTCAAAATCAGCTTATATACATATATTCATAGTTTGTAAGATTGATAATTCAAGGAGCACGTGGTGTGCATTATATATTTGGAGAATAATAGAAACTAAATGTAAAAAAAAAAAAGTGCCATGGCCACCTTAGTCATTCAACTTGGATTGGACAATCATAAAAAAAGTCACCCATATTGGAAAGCTGCTTGAAAGACCTAATTTCTCATTTCTGCAACTGCTATGGCCATTGCTACATTAAATTGCTCTCTAAAGGACTTGTTCTACTCTAAATTTTGTTTTATATAGCAAGGTTTAAGAAATGAACAAGCCATTAGCCAACAAGAAAAACAAAAAGAAGGAACAAAGCAATACCTTTGTTCTTCCCCTAAAAACGTCACCCATCAATCATGCTTATTTAAAGGACTTGTTCTACCCCTCAAGATCTGGTGAGCAAGATCAAGCTTCAAAAACAAGAACAAATTGCATAATTAAAATCTAAAATTTTCAATTAATTTTGCATACAAAAACCCTATGTATAAAAATTTCAATTTAGAATCAAAAAGCAATCTTACATAAACAAGCAAAAGAAAAAAAAAAGATATTTTTAAAGAAGATTTACCTTATTGTAGTTTTGTGATCTGATTTTTTTTTTTTTTTTGTTTAATGGAAAGCTCTTTTTTTGGCTTGACAAAAATATATATATATATATGAAGAGGGAAAAGAAGTGAGAGGCTAAAGAAGAAGAAGAATTAAAGAAGAAGCCTAGACATGCAGCCTAGCAAGAATTAAAAAACTTAGGAAAAGACATGATTGAAGAAGGAGAAATGTGGTTTTTAGTTGTGAACAAAAAACACTACGAAAAAAAAAAGAGTGAGCAGAAACAGAGAGATGAAGAAGAGGGTTGCTATTTTTTTTTTAACGTTAATGAAAAAGGGTAGTCACGTAAATAAATATGTCTAAGAGGATCCGTGTGTAATTTTGAAAAAGTTGGGATATTTTTGTTATTTTAGCTATGTTTTGGGACATTTATAAAAAAACCCCTTTAAATTTAGCATAAGTAATTAATGCTATAGATTTCTTTGTCACCATTGTTTTTGAAAGAAAATGAACTTAATAACATTAAGAGAGTGCATCACTAGCCAAAATATGCAGAATACAAGGAGTGTGAAACCACTCCTTAAAACCAGCAGATTAGTGAGACTATTGTGTGAACATATGTGCGAGCTCATTTGTTGATCTTTTTACAAATCAAAATTGAAACAAAAAAGAATTAAACAATTAGATATAACCAAATCTTAACTTGAAGTGCCTACTGAACTATGAAGACTGGATTCCACAGATAAGGCATCCAATTCAATCACCACTTTATGAACATCAAATTTCTTTAACCACTGAAAGGCTTCACGAACACTCATAGCCTTAGCCTCACGAAGTGTGTAAGAACCAATAATAGGCAAAGAACCAGCAGCTATAAAGGAACCCCCATGATCTCGCAAAATAAAGCAACAACCGATATGATCAAAATAAGAAAAAATAGTTGCGTCCACATTAAATTTAACCTAACTAGTTGGTGGCTTAGTCCAAACAACATCACTAGCAAAATGAGAAGAGGTCTACTGCAGAGCTACACCAAGTGTCCCTCGAACAAGACTCCACAAATATAAGAACCACCTAGTAGAATTTAAAATGGCATGAATAGGGTCACATATACTATCCAAACCATCTTATTATGATTAGACCCTAATGCCCAGTAGATACTCACAAAGACCCTTGCATTTGCCAGTAAGAGCTGATTCAACATAACTGAAAACCAATCTATAAGTGAGAGATTATTAACAGTGATAATAGGAAATCTATAATGTTCCTAACATGCTGATGCAATTGGACAATAGAACAAAACATGAATAGAAGATTCTAGATTAGGAGAACAAAGTGGACAGTGAGGGGTTCAAAGTGCCAAACGAGTAGGGAGCACAACTGAAGCACAATGCTAAAGAAAGTTTTTTTGCTTTCCCCAGAACAGTGAGATTCCATAACTTGGACAAAAAATTACCACCTACACTAGTCATATTGCCTTGTATCAACTAATAACAGCTATTGACAGAGAATACCCAATTAAAAGATGAAAGTCGGACCCAAGCACCAGTTACCGCCTGTACACTTAAAGGGAATTGCATTATTAAAGCCCGATCCCTATGATTAAAGAGACGATTGATAACATAAACATTCCACCGACGCTAATCATCTAATAATAATGAAGAAACAAAAGAAAACTGTAAAGTCATAGATAAATTAGATGAAATTATACTAGAGTAACAACAAGGCAACCATGGATCATAGGTAATCATTGTGGAAACACCATTGCTGATGCGAACTCTAGCTCCACACCGTATAATTACCTATGTTGCAAATAAGCTACTCCAGATGTAACTTGGGTTTGATTATAATTTAGCTTCTAAAAGAGATGACTGAGGGTAATAAAGTGCCTTATACAATTTAGAAACCAAAGAATCGGGCTTTATAATAAAATTCCAAGCCTGCTTTGTCAATATTGCTAGATACAAGCTAAGTAATTTCTTATAGGCATAATACATACATGACCTCCTATACTTGTCACCGTTTGTCAGTTTGACACTTAAACTTATAGTTTTGTCATTTTGACACTTGAACTTGGTTAAAATGCACTAGTTTGTACTAATATGATGACATAATGCATCTAGCAACTCTATACTTATCGTTTTTTATCAGTTTGACATTTTTACTTGTAGTTTTTTAGTTAAACATTTATGATGTGGCATATGCTGATTTGTAAGTTCATGTCACTTGTGTTTATAGGAGTTTCAAAATTGTATTTTAGCCAAGTTCAAGTGTCAAAATGGTAAAACTATAACTTGATGTGTCAAACTGATAAAAAGTGACAAGTATAGAGAGCACAAAGGCATAGTCCTCCAACACCCTACTAATATGATAACACTCTTGTAAAGTGGCTTTGAAGAATAGATATGAATTATTGACAAAGAAAAGATGACTAATGGAGGGAGCCATCCTAGCAATTTGAACACCATAAAAGGAACCATGGGACTCTAACCAACTCAGTCTAACACTCAAACATTCAGTAGATAATATGAAAAGATAGGGTGATAGGGGATCACCTTGTCTTAAGCCATGAGAAGGAATCATAGGACCAATACGATTATCATTATGTGAAATGTCATACCTGACTAATGTAACACATCCTATAATTTTGCCAACAAAAGCATCACAAAAGCTAAAGTTTTGCAAGACTTTATCCAGAAAACATCATTCAAGCCTATTATAGGTCTTTGACATATCAAGTTTAAGGGCAACATAAGTTGATTTTCCAAATTTATTCATCTCAAATAATGATTAAGTTCAAAAGCCAACAAAAGGTTGTCAATGATTGATTGACCAAAGATAAAGGCACTCTAGAAATCAAACTAAAAGAGGCATAACTGACTTTAATTAAGTAGTTATCACTTTGGTTAATATCTTGTAAAGAACATTACATAAGGCAATAGGACATGAATTCAGGTGATTTCTTTTTAGGAATAAGGGAGAGTAAGGTATCATTCATAGATTGAATAGTACAACCCAACTCAAACATGGTCTGACACCAATGAACAATGTCTAACCCCACAACAGGCCAGAATTGCTGATAAAAGTAGGGTTCAGCCCATCAGGGCTAAGGGCCTTCTCAGGGTGCATATGAAACGCTGCTTGCTGAACTTTCAAAAAAGTGATAGGAGCCAAGAGTCATGCATTTTGGGCGATAAAGATTTTAGGAGATAAACAATCCTCAAAACCATTACAACTGGACCCTGAACTGGTGAAAATATTATCATAATATTCAAGCATAACATCCTGGATATTACAATCTTCGTACTGCCAGTGACCATAAACATTCTTGATTTTAGTTATTTTATTTGACCATAGCCGAGCAGAAGCATATGTATAGAAGAAATGAGAATTTGAGTCTCCATCTTTGAGCCAAAACTGTTTGGCTTGCTGAAGCCAATAAAGTTCTTGTTGATATAATAACGATTCATAATCTTATAGACAAGATTTAAACTTATTGATCCCCTGTAAATCTCCCCTCTTCCAAAGAGAACCCAAATGATGACTACAAGTAGATAATTTTTTCTAATAGTTTTTTCTTAAATTTCATATTCCAATCAATCCCTAATCAAAGAGCTTTTGGCTACAAAACTCTAATTTCAATAACAATCTGTCTCCTACACTATGACTCTAACAAAAGGAAACTAGATCAGCACAAGCAAGCAAAAATAACTATGAATTTTCAAACAAAAAAGGCCTTATCCAGGGAAGAAACATTCACTTGTCAAGAGTCAAGAAAATGGACAGATGATCTGAAGAACTTATTGGCAAAACTTACAAAGAAGCATGAGGAAACAATTAAAACTAATCCATAGTAGTGAAACCCTTATCTAGACATTCTTCGACCCATCTTTTAGTGCCCTGGGATCATTCCCACATGAACGAATGTCCTTCAAATCCCAAATCTAACAAACCACAATCAGAGATTGCATTTTGACCACAAACAACAACCAATGTGGGTAAGACAATTTACCCTATTTTTTTAAAAAATGGAGAATACAATTGAAGTCTCTAAGGATGCTCTAGGGAAACATAGATGATTGAGCAAAAGAATAAATTAGTTTCCAAGTAACCCACTGTCAACCTACTTCAGGATAGCCATAGAAACCAGCATACCAAAATTTACCAAGAGACTTATGGGTCACCATGAAATCAATATAATTAGAGCAAGAGCCCATAGCATCAACTTGAACATAATCCATCCATAAAAGTGCTAATCCACCACCATTACCAGTTTTATCCACTGCAAAAGTATGCTTTAAACCTAGATGTATCTTCTTAGCATACAAATCATAACACTAATATCCCTTTTTGTAAATTAGCATATCCAATAAAGGGACACTAGATAGCTTATGGATTCAATTAACTAAGTACTTGATGAACGAATGTCGAGCAGCCAAAGACTCAAGGCTCAAGATTGTTGGGAGATGGGGCTGGGACAAGCTCCTAAAGTTTTAAAGATGAGTTATGGAATTGAATAATCTTAATGGAGTTCGGTTAATGAGATACACAGTGGACTGAACAACCTCTCCCTAGTATTCTCGAGGAACATTCATGTTAAATAGAGATGCTCAAACTACTTCAATAGTTTCTAATTTTTTCATTCTGCCATACCATTCTATTACGGGGGTTCAGTGTAAGAACTTTGGTGATGAATGTCATGCTCGTAGGAAAATTTTTTAAGAATTAAGTTAAGATACTTCGCACCATTATCAAATTGTAAAACTCAGATTTAACACTAGTACTACATGGCCACCATTTTGTATAGGTCATGAAACATAGAACACATATCTCCCTTGTATGAAAGTAGGGATACCTAGGCCATCTGGGTATATTCATAAATAAATGTTGGAAAATATCAAGCACTGGATAGAGTGGGAATCCGAACAGGTCCTTAACATCAAAATGAATAGTAATAAATGGAATTTAATTTTTATTATAACTCAATACATATTAAATATGATGGCTCTTTGCCAATTCATAATTATCACACTTGAACTCAGAGTCTGTGATGCTAAAAAGTAATTCAAGTTTTATTTTTGTAAGATAATTAAAAGACAGATGTCTAAGATGACGATGCCATAAAATTACTTGTTCTTTGTCCAAGCTGCTTCTAATAATAGTAGTGACTTAACTTAATTTTTTACTTAGATCACCACACAAATCAAAATAATACAACTTTTCAAATTTAACATTAGAACCAAGAATCCAATGTGTTGTAATGTCCTGAAATAAGCAATAGTTAGGCTAAAATTTGACATTACAATTTAAGATTTAAATGATTTAGCCAGTAGATAGCAAGTTAAAAAAAAGAGATGGAATGATAAGAATAATATTTAAATTAAGAGAGTTACAATTAGATACTGTTCAATCATAAGTGATGGATGCTATTTCTCCATTAGCAGTCAGAATATTTTGTTAGGTTAATGGTTGGATAGAGGTAAGATGGTAGGTGGAATTTGTCATATGATATGATCAATAACATATGTATCAATAATCCATATATCATTTTGAGTAAGATTTGTCATACCCGATGTTTCATTAAGGTCACCACTTAGTTTTATGACACTAGAGGTGGCGATTGCAACTTTTTGAGCTTCTTATGAGGCTTTCTATTGAAATCCCACTATTCTAAATAGCCACTGTTAGTGATATACACTAGGTCAATCATGTATGACCATGTTTTGACTTTATCATTTTATTTAATAAAGAGGCATTTTTTATTATCATTTTATGTTGTGATAATTACTTGAATAGTCAATTTTTACTAAGGCCATCAATTATGTGACTTGATAGTTAAACCCTTAGATTAAATATGAATTCTATTCAAATTATCCCTAGTCATAACAATATGTTATGGCTAGTATGATGTTGATTAATGATTATGTTTTACTGATTATGAATATGAGATATTAAGTTAACTTATAGGTACTTATTTGGGAAATAATGTACTGGATTGACCCATAATGAGAATACTACATAGACAATCATCATGGATTTCTACATAACTATTATATATTTTGACACAATCTAACATTGTCTTTAACAAGATGATTAAATAGATTATTGTTGGATGTGAAATGAGTTATGTGAGGAATGTGAGTGATTGAGAAGGAATTTGTCCCTCATTTAATCTGAGTAAGATATCTATGGGCCCCTTGATAAGATAGATTGAGGAAAATGCATGGCCATGCTAAAGTGAACTAATAAAGAGTTATCATTCTCAGTCTATTTAGAGTCAACAAATAATATGATTGAATTATATAAGGATGACAGAAACTATGCTTTATATTCAATCAAGATATCATGTGATAAAGGGATTATAATTTATTATAAATTAGGTTATGTTGGATTATTAACTTCATATGACTTAGGTAGTCATAATGTCTTACTAGAGGCCACTTATGACTTGTAGGCCTAAATAGAGATTTAAGGCTCACTGCCAACATCATGTGAACCTATAGGGTCACACACTTAGAATAGGCCCAAAAACGGATATAGGTTTGAGAAGCACAAATATGCTCTGTGGAAATAAATAGTTTATTTATTTATTTAAGGTAAAAGTTATCTTAAATAAATAGAATATTATTTCTGATTTAATTTTAAATAAAATCAGAACAATAATAATTAAGAAATTACCAAAAAGTTATTTTGGTAAGCGAAACCCTAATTAAAGGTCTATAAATATGTTATATTCTTTAAGGTTTCACTAACTCAATCATTAGCCACCATTTGTAATTAGTTTTTCTCCTCTTAGAAAAACAAAAACACAAAGTGTTTTGTTCTTGATTTGTGTGAAATCAAGAGAAGTGCTAGTACACAAAGTTTTCATTTAATCAAGGGCTGTTCATGTGGACGCTTGTGGAGGACGGATTCTTTTAGAGATGTCTTGATTTGAACTACTAAAATCAAAAGCTCGAGGTAAGGTGTCACCAGAGTGAACCTCCTCCCTGCCTTCCAACATTCTTGCCTCTTCTATGTTTGTGGTAAGATTTGAAAACCCTAGTTTTAAATCAATTAATTGAATTACTTGGATCCGGGTTAGGGTTTGTGATTAAAAATTTTTAATTTCTACTGTGTTTTTGAATCACGAAACCCAACACCCACAATTTCATAGCACCATTCCTTGAAGTGTCCAACTTCACTATAGTGAGTACATGTGTATGTATTGGATTTACTCGATAATTTTCCTTTAGACTGTGGTCGAGTTTGAGTTGCTACAAGTATTGTATTGTATGGTAGAACCTTCGGACCCTCCATCGTCTATCGCTGGTTGTGATCCCAACACATATGTAAAGACCTATATTTTATTTATTTATTTATTAAGTTAAAATGATAATTTATTAAGTTTATTTTATTATTTTATTTAATTAGTATTAAATGAGTATTTATTCATTGATTTAATAAATTATTAATCATTAGAGTATATATTTTATGTATTGCATATATGTGTGTGTGTGTGTGAGAGAGTGAGTGTGATTAATGTGTGATTAATTGGGAGGAATCTTTTTTTTTTAATAATACATGTATGTGTACATTTGTACTTAAAAAAAAGGTTAAAAAAATGTTTTCCCTTTTCTTTTTTTCCCTTCTTTCCTGTTTTCATCTTTTATTTATTTTTATTTTATTTTATTTTCCTTCATTTTCTTTTTCTTTGCTCCAGCTACTGCCATCGCCACCCCTACACCACCGGTCACCACCACTGATGTCGAGCAGCAATCGATGTTACCAACCACTCATTTTCCCTCTGGTCACCTTCCCTCTCTCTTTCCCTTCCATTTTCACTGCCACTGATGAGAAGAGAGAGTTTCAGTCGCAAGCTCTAGCGACACCTGGCCTCATTAGTGGTCTCAAACAGTTCCTCTCCTCCTAGGCTTCGATAACCTAATCAATTTTGAGAATCATCACCAGCAATAACTTCAATTTGATGTAATTTGATTCTAGGTTTTTGCATGTATTTTAATTAATTGAGCTTTAATTAGGTTGATTCAGGTTTAGTTACTGTTATATAAGATGAAATTAGAGTTGAGATCTATCTATGTATATTTGTTTCTTAATTTTCTAAAAAATTTTGGATTTTCAAGTATTGGATTACTGTTCCAACTTGGAAGTTTTTAGATTTTTATTAAATTTTATAAATTATACAGATTAAACTTTGTGAAAGAAATTTTATGAGATTATTTGCAAAATTTAAGATATGAATTTTTAAAGTTTATGTTTAAAAATGTATTTTTAGAAAAATTATTAGAAATTATTTAATTTTAATTAAATTTATTATTATTTATTTTGTTTTAGACTGAATTTAAATAATAATAGTATGAAAATAATTTTTATAATTAATTTCAAATTTTTAGTTATTTAGTAAAAATTTTGGAAAAATAATCGAATAATAAATTTTATTATTATTTTCAAGTTTAAATGAGTTCTTTATTATTTTTATGATATATTTGAGTGATTTAAATAGTTATTTATAATGAATGCTAATTTAGTTATAAAAGGGAAAGTTGATTCCATTAATGAAATTTTATTTATAAATTTGAATTTTACTATTTATTTGGAAAGAAATTTCTTTTAGATTTTTATTATATAAACAAATTAAATTGTATTGGTTGACTAAATTTTTATGATATATTAGTAATTTGAGAAAAATTAAATATATTTTTTTATATGTTATGTGGTTCTCAGTTGGGCATTAAGTATAGTATAGGGGCCCAACTTGAGATGTTGAGTTGTGGAAGTTATAGAAGTGTCATTTTGTGTAAGAACGGCTTTACTTTTAGTAGAGAGATGTTCATTTTACAAGAAAGACTCTGCCGAATTTTTGATAGATTTCTCGTAAAACATGACATCAGTACGTGTTAGTTTTTGAGTTTGTATAGCATTTTGTCTTAGATCAAGTCAATCTTATCAATTCCTTGATTTTAATAAATGAGAATTTTTATGGATTTATTTATTTTCTCATATAAGCATTATTTTAAATAAATATTATTTATTTTAGAGAACTCAAAGGCAAGAGCTATAACACTTGGGCAGAAGAGGATACATAGCCCAACACGTTCGACCTATGAGTTAATTTTATAGAATGTGTGTTGTGGATGTTTAAATTATATTTTTACATAATTAAAATAATAAAGAAGTTGATTATATGAATTTATCTATGAAAATATTTATATTGCCATATGCATTATTATTTCTTTTATTATTATGAATAGTATTTGAAAGGATGTGTTAATGGAATTTATTTCATTATGCTTTGTTTATTTATTTTATTTATTTATAATTTAAATGGATTTGGAGAAAATGGTAGAATGTGCTATCTAGTGGGTGTCACTACCACCACGTATGCATGGGTTGAGATCTCTATATGTTAAAATGTGTGAATTTAGCTTGGTGGAGTGTCTGCTCTCAGGTAGAGTATGAGTTAAGCTCGGTGGAGGTAGTGCTCTTGGGCCAAAAATGGGATGTAACTCGGTTGAGTTTGCTCTCAGGACATCAATATAGGAATAAGTGAATGGGCTGTGGCTATAACTTGATTGAGTTTACTCTCAGGACAACAGTCACTTTGATTAAAGAGAGTTGAAAGGCTATTAGAAATGATGGTTTAGATGTTCTACCAGGATTTCCACTAAAATAATTAATTTATATGTTTTCGTATGAAGATTTTAAATTAAATTGAATTGTGAATTTTAAAAAGGATTTTTATATAAAGATAGTTGAGAAAAGTAAAAGATTTCAATATCTATATCTATATTTATTTTATTTATTCTTACTTTACCTTAAAAAGGGTTTTAACAAATGTTTTAAAATCAGCATGCATTTTATAAAATTGATTCACTTAGTGAGATTTGATTCCCCTTAACTTTTTTTTTAAAACCTCACACCAAGTCTAATGTTGTGATGTCAAAACCTGTAAATGCACGGATCATTAATTGTAGTACAAGAATATCGTTCCCGTGAGGACTGTATATTGAGTACTAATATTTTTACTTAGGTTCTTAGCTAGTAAATTAAATAAAAATGAATTTTGTAATAAAGATAATCAAAGAAATTTAATTAAATTGGAATCAAATAATAAAAAGCTTAGATCCTAGGTTTAGGTTCATTATTCCAATTTTGATCTTAAACATGTTAATAAACAAAAACAATGATTTCAACTAAGGGTAATTATTCTAAAATACCTAAAGACCCTCTTAAGTTCAATTAAAGTTTAACATAATCTCATGGTTAAGAAGTTAATCTAAACTCATTAAGTTTTTTAACAATTAATTTACCGCCGTAGGCTTTTATCTACCGTCATAATTCCCCATAGAGCTCGCCTACTCTGGTGGTCGAGTGGTCTAAGTCCTATGAGTTTTAAGCTAATATGTTCTCCTAACTTTCGTTAATGAACTTACTCATAAATATGCAAACAATTTGGCCAAGAATGAAAGCATAAAATAAGTTCAACTTAAAGAATTAACTTAGAATCAAATATAACAATAAAAATTCATCTTCAATCATATAATGAAACAGTTACTCCTAACCCAGAACTCTAAATGAGATTTAGCCATACATGATCATGGAAAACACACGAACATAATTAAAGAAATAAAAACAAAGAAGAAATAAAGATAAAAATCTTTTAAAGCTCGTGCTTGTTGCCTCTATCTCTCAACTTTGTCCATACATCTATTCATCTCTATTTATCCCTATGTCTCTCTTCTCTTCTCTCCTCTTCTTTGTTGACTCTATCTGTCTTTTTATAAGGCATGGTTGATGAGAGTCCTCTTTGCCTTTGATTCCTTCCTTTTACATCATTGATAGATAGCCCCCCTATGTCAAGCACATGCACCCATTATATGCCCACCATCACCTGCACCCATTATACGCCCACCATCATTTGTGCATGTTACGTAATCACTCTTATTAATTGTTGATGAATCATTACTCTTCATATCCGATTTATTGATAAAGGTGTTATAATAGCTCACTTCTTTGACATTAACAACTCATTTCTTTGACAATGTAAGTTGTCACAACAACTCATTAACCTATAAGTCCACTATATATGCTCATCACTTTATGTCTTATGCATCCAATTGGTATGCCCACTACTTTATGATTTTGTAATGGTTTGTATCATGGCTTAACTCACAGCTTCAATAAGGTATGCAACCTTATTTTTCTTATTTTGATTTTTGTTAGGGCTTTCGTCATGGCTTAGTCAAGCCCTGACATATGTTGTATCGTGATGCATGGGACATGCACATGGTTTGGATCATGGCTTGGGCAAGCCATGATACATCCTATAACAGTTCCACTTTGCTCAATTCCTTATTGGACATGGCTTGGGCAAGCCATGATGCATACACTTTAAACTTAACTTCAAAAAAAAGGAATATTAATTAATATCAAATAAAACTCCTTAAAAATATACTTTAAGTAATAAAATCCTAATTAAATTATAATAGTAATATATTTCCTATTTAAAGTTATTTTTCTACCTAATCTATTATAATTTTTATTCAATAATTCATTAGAATTCAACTCAACAACATGTAAATATTATACACATCAAATTTCCCCACATTAAAACTTTGCTTGTCCTCAAGCAAAAATTAGATTTTAAAATTTTAAAGAATAAACACAACCACAATCAAAGATTTATAGCTTCTAAGATATGCAAACCAATAATACTAAGACTGAAACTTATTTACTAAAAAGGATAATCGGACAAAAATACATCATATATCTATATGAACAATTTACTAATCACAACCCAAGTACATAACTCTTTCAAATCCAATGAACATAACTCTAAGAAAAAGAAATATTAAGGTCTATAGCTCTTTTTATTCAAAATCATGGTTGTAAATGTGTTTTACGCCCCATTTCACAACATCATTTTTTTCAAGTGAGTACGTTTTACACTCCATCTCACCGTTTTTTTATTCCCTTTAATCAAATCCTCCTACTTTTAGTCATCCCCAATCATTCATGTATTACTAAGCGTGAATATCGTTAAGTGGGTCCTTTAAATACTCATACTCTAATTAGAGCATTGGAGTAGATTCATAGCATAAAGATAATTTAAATTAAGTGTTGCTCTTACTTGAGGAAAAAGAGAGTTTTTTTCCATTTTTTTATATATCTATAAGCCCGTATGCATCCTCTCCTAGAATCATGCACAAATTCAATCTCCAAACTCATGCTTATGTTATAAAAACTAAATTGCTCATACATAATGACTATGTTCAACTATTTTAATTAATAGACCATTTAATAGTTTGATAATTGAATAGGAAATGCACACTTATACATTATTTTTCTCTAATTGGGATCGACCTTCAATTTTGCATAGAACAAGACTATAAAAAGTTTTTATCGGCAAGCTAAGCCAAAATATGGGAAAACTCAGTTGAAAATTAATGAATGCTGATCAATTCCTAATATATTACATGAACCATTTTTTTTATAATGGGAATAAATAAATTAATAAAATTCCCCCACACTATCCAAGTCATTGTCCTCAATGACAAAAGAAAAAAATGCAAAAAAAAAAAGTATAAAAGAGAAATTAAGAATAAAAAGGAAATAGGAAAGGAGAATACTGCCTGAAATTTGAAGTCCTCTTGATAGCACAAAAACAAAAGAGCTAAGGACCAGTATCCAAAATGCAAACCAAAAAGTTAAACAAAAGAGCAAATCGTGTGAAATGTCATGATATTATTTATTATTTTTATTACTATTATATATATATAAGTAAAATGGGAAAGGACAAGGCATGGAGATTCCATGGGACATGTTTGGAATTTTTTTTAATGGGCCAAAATGCATGAAAACATGAAAATATTAAGTCATAGCATGCATGAATTTAGTCACGGTATGGGTCATGAAAGGTGTCCAAAATTTGTGCTTGTTAGTGTAACAGCTTCAAGGAAACAATGAAATAACCTGAGGGACATATTGCATGAACATGCAAAATTGAGTCCAATCACTCACGGCATGAGGATGTCGTGATACATGACATCATGAAATGAAGTGGGCATGTCGCAGGATGAAAAAATCATGATACATGCCATGTTGTAGGGATGTACCTGGTCATGGCTTAGTCATGCCATGCTCAATCTTATAAGGTGTTGAAAATTTCAATTCACTAACTTCATGTGCTTATTTTTGCTATGCATTATGAACCTAAATAAAGGAACAAAAACTTAAAAGAAATAAAAGTAAAATTAAACATGGAAAATAAATAAAAGGCATGAAAATAAATAAAAATAAAAATAAGTAAATAATAGAAAATGGAAAAATTATTGGATTACCTCCCAATTGGCGCTAGTTTAAGGTCTTTAGCTTGACCGATTCATGGTGCCTTTAGCTAGGGTTAATGAGTACAAATGTGACACTCTTGAAACTCTCTTTATTAGTGTGATAAGGCTTAAGATGTTGTCTATTGACTTTGAAGGTTTCATTTGCCTGATTCACTAGTTCAATTGCTCCATGAGGAAAGAGTTGCTTAATCTTGAAAGGACCTAACCATCTTGATTTGAGCTTTCTAGGAAAAAGCTTTAATCTCGAGTTAAAAAGGAGCACTAAATCCCCTTCTTTAAATTCCTTTTTCTACAAATGTTTATCATGCCACCTTTTGTTCTTTCCTTATAGATTTTGGCATTTTCATAAGCATCCATCCTAAATTCTTCAAGCTCATTGAATTGGAGAAGTCTCTTAGCACCAGCTTTTGCTAAATCAAAATTAAGAAATCTTGTAGCCCAAAATGCTTTATATTCTAGCTCAATTGGAAGGTGATAGGACTTTCCGAAAACCAAGCGAAATGGTGAAGTCCCAATTGGAGTTTTGAAGGTTGTTCTATATGCCCAAAGAGCATCATCCAAACATGTAGACCAATCTTTGCATGAAGCATTGATTATCTTCTCCAATATGTTCTTCAATTCTCTATTTGAAACCTCTACTTGTTTCCTTGTTTGAGGATGGTATGGTGTTGCTACTTTATGCTTTACCCCATATTTTTCAAGAAGGCTCTTGAACTAGCAGTTGCAAAAGTGAGAACCACCATCACTAATTATGGCTGTTGGGGTTCCAAAACAAGTAAATATATTTTGTCAAAGGAACTTAGTGACTACCTTAGAATTATTGGTTGGTGATGCAATTACTTTAACCCATTTAGATATGTAATTAACCTTAACTAAAACGTATTTATTTTCATAGAAGCTTGGAAACGAACCTATAAAATTGATTCCCTATACATCAAAAAGCTCAATTTCCATGATTTTTGTAACATTGGCTTATGTTCCCTATCCTTTAATAACAATCACACTTAAGCATAAATTCCCTAGCATCCTTGAAGATTGAAGGCCAAAAGAAACCACTTTGGAGCACCTTGGCAGCTATCTTTGTTGAGCTTGCATGTCCGTCATACTCATGTGAATGACCATGCATGAGAATATCTAAAATTTCATCATTTGGGACATGTCTTCTTATTAACCCATCTACACATCTTTTATAAAGATAAGGTTCATCCCAAAGATATTACTTCACATCCTAAAATAATTTCTTCTTTTAATGGTAATATAGGTTAAGGGGAAGAACTTTGCATACTGGGAAATTAACTAAATCAACATACCATGGAATACTCCCTTGAATTTTCATGAGTTGCTCTCCTAGAAGATCATCAAAGATAGGGAGAGAAATGGAATTTGGGAGTTATTCAAGATAGGAGAGATGCTCTGGCACCATGTTTTCTATTCCTTTAAGATCTTGGATCTCTAAATCAAATTCTTGTAAAAGAAGGATCCAACAAATGAGTCTTGGCTTAGCATCCTTATTTGTTATTACGTATTTGAGGGTTGAATGATTAGTGTAGATAATCACTTTACTTTCAACTAAATAAGAATGAAATTTGTCCATTGTATACACAACTGTGAAAAGCTCTTTTTCATTTGTTGCATAGTTGAGTTGAGCTTCATCAAGGGTGTGACTAATGTAGTACATGGCATAAAATTTCTTGTCCTTTTGTTGCCCTAGCATAGCCTAACAATGTAGTCACTTGCATCACACATGATCTTGAATGGGAGGCTCTAATTCAGTGATTGCAAAATAGGTGTTGTGATTAAAGCTTCCTTCTACCTAGGAAAAGCATCACAACAAGTATCATTAAATTTAAAAGGAACATCTTTAGCAAGCAAATTAGTCAAGGGTTTAGCAATTTTGGAAAAATCTTTAATAAAGCAATGATAAAACCTAGCATGACTAAGAAAACTCCTTATCCCTTTAATAGAAGTAGGTAGTGGAAGTCTTTCAATAACTTTGATATTAGCTTTGTCTACTTTGATTCCATTTTTAAACACAATATGCCTAAGCACCACACCTTTGGTCACCATCAAGTGACACTTTTCCTAATTAAGCACTAGGTTAGTTTCCTCACAATGTTGCAAAATTTCAGAAAGATTATCCAAACATACATCAAATGAAGAACCATACATAGGAAAATCATCCATAAAAACCTCCATAATGTCCTCAATAAAATATAAAAATCATGCAGCTTTGAAAAGCGGCAGGTACATTACATAACTCAACAAGCATTCTTTTATATACATATGTTCTATAAGGACATGTGAATGTGGTTTTTGCTTGGTCATTAGGATGAATAGGAATTTGGAAAAAACTTGAATAACCATCTAAATAACAAAAAAATGAATGATTTGCAAGTCTTTCTAAGAGTTGATCAATGAAGGGTAAAGGAAATTGATTTTTCCTAGTGGCCTTATTCAATTTCCTATAGTCAATGCACATGCGTCATCCCATGACATTCCTAGTGGGAATCAATTCATTGTTCTCATTCTTTACCAATGTTGTTCCTCCTTTCTTAGGGACTACAACCTAATAACTATCTGAAATAGGATAGATAATCCTAGTATCAAGTAATTTCATTATTTCCTTCTTGACTACCTCCTTCATGTTAGGGTCCAATCTTGTTTGGTTCTCAATGGATGGTTTAGAAGCTTCCTCCATATGAATCCTATAAATGTAAATAGAGGGGTTAATTCCCTTAAGATCATCAATAGTGTACCCTATAATTTTTCTATAAGGTCTGACTCACCTAAGTAATTTTTCTACTTGTTCATCATTTAACTCAACATTCACAATAATATGATAAGTAGAATTTGGACTAAGGAAAGCTTACCTCAAAGATGAAGGAAGAACTTGTGACTCTACCTTAGATGCACTTTCTTCTTTTAAGGTATTTACACAACATAAATTGGAATTTAAAGGCTTATACCTGGTTGATTGCTTTATGTTTAGTGTAGGACTAGCATTGAGATAATGATTGTACATTACTACCTCTTAATTTCTATCATCTTGCTTCTTATTAAGGATGAAGCATACTCCAAGTGGATCATGGGTGAGTTGTTGTTCAAAAATTTCCTACATACAACTTTCTATTGTATTAACTCTAAAGCATGACCCCATTATTGAGATTTTCTTTGTCGTTTTGAACACATCAAATTTTAATTTGTTGTCCCTAATTTTAAGAAAATTTTTTCCTCTTTTGACATCTATTATTGTATTAGCTATAACTAGGAAAGGATGTCCTAAAATTATTGGTATTTTTTGGTCATCTTCCATCTCTAAGATGATAAAATCACCGGGCATATAATAGTCTCCAACCTTGATAGGCACATCCTTAAAATTCCACAAGGATAGATGATGGATTTATCTATGAGTTATAGTGACACTGCTGTCAGTTGCGATTCTCTTTTATTCAAATGCCTGCAAAAAGAGAGAGGCATTATGCTTACACTTGCACCCAAATCACAAAGAGACTTACTAATAAATTCATTTCTAATTGTGCAAAGGATAGTGATACTCCCTGGATCTTTAAGCTTTTGTGGAAGCTTATTTTGGATAACAGCACTACATTACTCATTGATGGGAATGGTTTCATTATCTTCTCACTTCCTTTTATGAGAGATAATGTCCTTAAGAAACTTGGTCTAGGTGGGCATTGCATTTATCACGTCCAAGAGTGGTATGTTGAGTTTGAGTTGTTAGAATGACTTCATGAACCTCTCAAATTGCTTATCCAACTTGGATTTTTATTGTCTTTAAGGAAAGGGTAGTGGTAGAGTGTGGCTTAGTGTTTCCTTCTTCTCCTCATTTTCCTATTGAACCTCTTTATTATTTTGCTCCTTCTCTAGAGAGTTTTGTATGACACCATTAACTTGCTTTTTGGTCTCAACTTTAAATAATTATTATCCACTTTGAAGTGTTATTGCCTTTGCTTGCTCTTTAGGATGCTCGGGTTATCTAGGCAATATACTTCTTTATCTTGAGCTAGAGGCTTGAGATGCAATTTGGTTTTCTAACATCTTGTTATAAGTAAAAAGTTGGCTCATTTGAGAGGTTAGATTTTTTATGGTCTCCTTTTATTCTTCTTGATCCTTCAAGAATTTTTCCATCATGCTCTATAGGTTAGGCTTGCTCTTTTAATATTGATGGAAAGAACTCTTTTATTGGAAACCTGGTGGAGGTGGCTTGAATCCTTGGTTGGCATTTTAGACTCCCCTTGGTTAGACCATGAGAAGTTGGGGTGGTTGCGCCATCCCGGATTGTATGTGTTGGAGTAAGGGTTCCTTTAATTCCTTTGGAAATTATTGAGAACATTGAGTTGCTCAATGGAAGGGAAAAGAAAACTAGCACCACAACCAAGAGATTCTGGATACGGAATACTAACTTCTTTCAGTCTTGTGTTCATTTAGAATTACTTTATGAATTATAATCTTATTCTCTATTTACATGCAATTTCATATAAACCCTAAAAACAATCAACTCCAAGGAAAACTAGTCATAAAATATACAAGCAAATAATGCATTCAATAAATCACATAATCCTTAAGTTAATCCAATCTACTTGGATTTTAAATAAATGAGCTAAAGTCTACATATTTTAAATTATAAGTGAACCTAAAGACCTAATTCCTTTAGATTTTAATTAAATGAACTTAAGTCTACTAATTTTAATAAATGGGCTTAAATCTATAAATTATGGAATATTTAAATTAATGGGCCTAATTGTACATGTTTTAATTAAATGGTGATCTTAAATCTACAAATTATAAAAAAAGCTTAAATTAAGTGGGCTAAGTCTAAATTAATTAAATTGAGTTATGTGGGCCTATGTCTAATTAACTAAATGGGCCTAAGGATATTTCTAATCTAAAATCTAATTTATTATGGACCTAAAAATATTTTTTAATTAATTAAACCTAATTAATTATTAAGTGAAATGAGCTAAAAGAAAATAACCTAAACTTAAATAAATAAAATCAAGACCTAAAATGGGGTTAAGGCCCCAAAAGCACATAAAAATAATAAATAAGCCAAAAAACAAATAAAAACAAAAAAAAAAAACAATTAAATAAGATCAAACAAATAATTAAATTAATCCTTACTAAAACCCTAATTTTATTATCGAGCAACCTAAATTAATCTACTTCCTTCATTGATTTTAAATAATGACCTAATTGAAACTTAGTTTTATTAACCAATTTAATCAAAATAAACATGCAACCATATACATAATTTCACTACTCCCACTATTGGGGCTATTACATTAATTCATATAATAGTTAATAAAATAAAAATAAAGCAATAAATAAAATAAAATAAAAACCCTAGAAACTAAGTCTCTACGAGGCTTTATCCATGGTTTTCCATGGACTTCTCATGAATTAATCCTTCCAACATGATCACCATGCGTTTTCCTCCATAATCACCAAAAAAATAAAATAAATTATGATTAATGAATAATAATAACTCGAAATAATAAAAATAATCAATAATATCAAAAAGATATAAATAAAAAAATAAAATAAGAAGAAGATGATGATGATTATGAGTGATTTGGGGTATTACTCAGATTTATAATTCACCATTCTTGATAAGCCTTCGAATCTTCTTCTTTCAAAAATTCTCCAAGGATCTTGAATTAATTGATAAATCAAAAGGAATTTTTGTAGAAAAATAACTCCAAAAAAATAATTAAGAAAGCTCTTTTTAAGAATCAAAAATGGATGAAAATTTGTTGATTAAACACACCAAAAAGCCCAAAAGCTTTAAAAATATGTTATTGCCTCTTTTTTTTTCTCCTTCCTGGCTCCCGACCTCTTTTATATAGTGGAAAAAGAACTAAAAAACCTAGCTTAATCCTAACATGATTCTAATTCCTAAAAATATAAGATTAATATTTAAAATTATATTTAAGAATTGTAGACCAATTAGGATTGAGTTAAAAGCCAATTAGGAATTTTAAACCAATTAGGATTAAGTTAAAAAACAAAAACAGAGATGGAAGAATTCAATTCCGACCGGGATTGTGTAATTCCGATCGGAATTACACAATTCCGATTGGAATTGGTGTAATTCTGATCGAAATTACATAATTCCAATCAAAATTATGGAATTCTGACAGGTTTTTTTTAACATTTTATTATAAAAAGACCCCTGAAAGAATTTAAGTTTTACAATTAGGTCCTAAAAAAATATTACAATTTAGTCCTTAAAAACACTAAATCCTTCCCTTAAAAGATGCATTTAGACCCTTGAAATTTTAAAGGTTAAGTATCGAGGACCTATTCATGATATTTTCATCATTGGAGTCCTCTATCGCATTCATAACTTATCATCCCGAAATTGGGTGTCTATAAAGGGTCTTGAGAAGAGAAACTCCTTTGACACTCTAGAGTCGAGTGCCTTCCTCCACAATGCTTATAAGAGTAAATGGACATTAGATTTTGTACTTTGGTTTAGGCTTCCAATTTCTTTATGAGCATATCAATCTTTGTATTAAGAATGTTCCAACTATCCACTTCATGCATCCCTGCAACTTTCTTTAGTGCACTTCTTTCTTCATGCCATTGGTAGTTGTTAGATGGCATAGTCTCAAGCAAGTTGAATGCATCATTGGGTGTCTTGCTCATGAATGAGCCTTAAGCATTATCATTAATAGTGATTCTTATTGGTTCATTGAGTCCTTAATAAAAGGTTTGAATGAGCAACCATTGTGGAATTCCATGGTGAGGACATTGGCATTATAGATTCTTGAACCGCTCCCATGCTTTATACAAGGATTTACCATGGTGCTAAATGAAGCTTTTGATCTCTTACCTAAATTTTATTGTCTTGCCTGGAAGGAAATACTTGCCTAAGAATGCCTTTGACAACATGTCCCATGTGGTAATAGACTATGAAGCTAGAGCGTGTAACCATAGTTTGGCTTTATCCCTTAAAGAGAGAGGAAATAATCTCAACTTTATTACATCCTGACTAACCCCATTCATTTTAAATGTGTCATAAATCTCCAAAAACTGAGCTAAATAGGTGTTACGATCTTCGCTTGGGAGACCTCCAAATTTGAAGTATGTAACCATCTAAATAATTGCTGGTTTGAACTCAAAATTATTGGCATCTATGGTAGGTTTCACAATACTATTATGCATATCTCCTAGGTTAGGCATCGTGTACTCTTAAAAAGGATGATTCCTTGTTGCTTGTGCTATTTGATTTTAAGCCATCTTTTGCTTGTCTTTCTCATGCTTTTCCTTTTAGTTTTTCTTGCATGATCTCTCAATTTGAAGGTTGATCTCTTCTAAGCTTTTCCCCTTTTATCGAGTGTTCATAAACTAGCAAAAATATTTGAAAAATCAATAAGCCAAATAGGGTCTGACTATTTCAAAAACTTGTTGAAGCAAGATGATAGAAATCACACTTATTGAAATCAAGTAAAAACCCACAAACAAAGTCAGATTGTATCAAAAAATTGTTGAAATAACACTAACTTATGGGTAATTGTTCTAAAATAAGCACTTTATCATGCACCATTGTTGGTGCTTACTTATGATTTCAATAAGTAAGCACTTTATCATGCGTAATTACTTAGTCATACTATGCTATTACTCATTTATAATATTTATATATAGATCGTCCCTTTTTGTTGTAGTTAAGTCTAAAGTGTATGCGTCATGGCATACATCATGGCTTGCCCAAACCATGTCCAATGAAGAATTGAGCAAACTGGAAGTGTCACAACATGCATCATGACTTGCCCAAGCCATGATCCAAATCATGTGCATGTCTCATGCATCACAACACAACATGCGTCAGGGCTTGACTAAGCCATGAAAAAAGCCCTAATAAAAGCCTTGACAAAAACTAAAATAAGAAAAATAAGGTTGCACACCTTACTGGAGCCATGAGTTAAGCCAAGATATAAACCGTTACAAAATCATAAAGTAGTGGGGACACCAATTGGATGCACAAGACATAAAGTGATGAGCATATATGGTGGACTTACAGGTGCATGAGCTATTGTGAAAATTTCACATTATCAATGAAATGAGCTATTGATGTCAAAGAATTAAGTTGTTGTAACACCTTTGTCAACAAATATGATATGAAGAGTGATGATTCACTAATGACTAATAAGAGTGATTATGTAACATGCACAAATGATGGTGGGCATATAATGGGTGCATGTGCTTGAAATAACCAGGCTATCTATTAGTGATGTATATTCTCTAATAGAAGAGAAAGGAATCAAAGGAAAATAGGACTCTCATCAACCCTGCCTTATAAAAAGACAGACAAAGTTGATAGAGAGAGAGAATAGTAGGAAGACAGGGACGAATAGAGGTGTGGATAGAGTTGAGAGACAGAAGTAATAAGTAGGAGCTTTAAAAGAGTTTTACCTTTGTTTTAATTTCTTTAATTTTGTTCATGTGTTTCAACACGATAATTAATGGCTAAATCTTACTTAGAGTTCTGGGTTAGGAGTAACTATTTTATTATGTGATTTAACATAAGTTTCTATTATTGTATTTGATTTTCAGTTAATTCTTTGAGTTGAACTTATTTTATGCTTTCATTCTTGGCCATATTGTTTGTATATTTATGATTAAATTCATCAATGAGAGTTAGGAGAATTTATTAGCTTAAAACTCAAAGGACTTAGACCACTCCACCATGAGAGTAGGCAAGCTCTACTAGGAATTATGATAGTAGGCAAAAGTCTTTAGGTATTTTAGAACAATTATCCTTAATTGAAATCATTTTTTTTATTTGTTAACGTGTTCATGATAAAAATTCGAATAGTGAATCTAAACCTAGGCTCTAAGCTTTTTATTATTTGATTACAATTTAATTAAATTTTGATTATCTTGTTTGTGATATGCACTAGGTCAATCATTTGATTATGTATTGACTTTCTTATTTTATTAATAAAGAGGTATTTCATTATCATTTGATTTTATGATAATTATATGAATGGTTAATTCTTACTAAGGCCATCAAGTATGTGACTTGATAGTAAAACCCTTAGATTAAAAATTATTATTTATATAAATGTTAAAGTATTAAGGCTAGTATGATGTTGATTGATGGTTATGTTTTACTAATCATGAATATGAGATATTAAGCCAACTCATAGGTACATGATAAGAGATCATGTATTGGATTAACCCACTATGAGAATACTGCATAGGATATTTTCATAATTATTTCTCATCACAGTAATTTTATTTTGATCTTTTGACCTTGAAATCATCATGGATTTCTACATAGCTATTTTATGTTTTGACACATTCTAACATTGTCTTTAACTAGACGATTAGATAGGATGTTGTTGGATATGAAATTAGTTATGTGAGGAATGTGAGTGATTTAGAAGGAATTTATCCCTCATTAATATGAGGAAGATATCTATGGGCCCTTTGATAAGATAGACTGAAGGAAAATGCATGGCCATGCTGAAATGAATTGATAAAGAGTTATCATTTTCAGTCTACTTGGAATCAAGTCAGAATATTGAACTATATAAGGATGACATTCTATGCCTTATGTTCAATTAAGATATCACGTGATAAAGGGACGATAAAATTCACTGAAATTAGGTTATGTCGGATTATTGACTTCACATGACTTGGGTAGTCATAATGTCTTGCTAGAGGCCACTTATGACTTGTAGGCCTAAATAGAGATTTAGGCCCACTGCCAATGTTATGTGAACCTACAGGGTCACACACTTAGAACAAGCCCAAAACAATTATGGGTTTAATAAGCCCAAAATAAACTCTATGGAAATAAATAATTAAAGTGTTTTATTTGTTTATTTATTTAAGATAAATGTTATTTTAAATAAATAAATAAGATATTATTTCTGATTTGTTTTTAAAACAAAATCAAAATGTAAAAAATGGAAATTACCAAAAAGGTTTTTGGTAGGTGAAACCTTAATTTGGAGTCTATAAAGATGTTATATTCTCTAGGGTTTAATAGTTTGTTTTCCCTGCCTCCAAAAACGGTTTTCTCTCTTCCTAGAAAACAAACATAGAGTTTTTCTCTTGTTCTTGATTTATGAGACAATCAAGAAGGTTGCTAGCACACACTCCAATTTGTTTTGTGAAGGGCTATTCGTGTGGATACCTATAGAGGACGCATCCTTTTGGAGACGTCTTGATCCGAACAACCAAAGCAAAAAGCTCGAGGTAAGGTGTCACCAGTGTGAACCTCCTCTCATCCTTCCAGAAAATCTTGCCTCTTCTGCATTTTGGTGAGATTCTTGAAACTCTAGATTTAATCAAGTAGTCGAAATAAATGGATCCAGGTTTGGGAATGTGATAAAATTTTAATTTTCCATTGCGTTTGTATCACGAAACCCCAACATATCTTTATTACAAAATTCACTTTTATTTAATTTACTAGATGAGAATATAAGTAAAAATATTAGTACTCAATATATAGTCCTCATGGGAATAATATTCTTATGCTACAATTCATGATCTGTGCACTTGTAGGTTTTGAAATCACAACAAGTTTTTGGTGCCATTGCTGGTGCAAGACCTTAATGTAGCATAAACTTCATTCACAACCATGATTTTGAATAAAAAGAGCTATAGACCTTAATATTTTTTTGAGAGTTATGTTCATTGGATTTCAAAAAGTTATGTACTTGGGTTGTGATTAGTAAATTGTTCATATATAAATGATGTATTTATACAGGTTAAAAAAAGTATAAAAGAGAAATTAAGAATAAAAAGGAAATAGGAAAGGAGAATATTACCCTAAAATTTGAAGTCCTCTTGATAGTGTGAAAGGTAGAAAGCAAAATAGCTAAGAACCAGTATCCAAAATACAAACCAAAAATTTAAACAAAAGAGCAAACCATGTGAAATGTCATAATATTTGTTATTATTATTATTATTATTATTATTATTATATATGAGCGACCTATTTTGGTTGGCGTTGTACTGTGTAACGGGTCTTTTTGTTTCTAAGGGACATGACAACTTTACCAAATAGGGACAAATGATTGGTCTTGAGAGGACAAGACACTTTTTATTTTATGGAGTCACTACTTGATTTTTAGAAAATCAGGAAAAGAAAGGGATTGCATCGTGTCATTTAGCGAGTACTGTCCTTAGTAGAGATTTTCGAGTTGTGTCTAATTTTTAACTATTTCTCATTATATGATATTTGATGTATAGCTATTGTAACACCCTAGTTTTGTAATGACAATTTTTATAGCATTCGCACGGTACATCAAATAGTATAAGATAATAAAGTTGAAAATTTTATTATATCGCTTTCTTGATATAACACATGTAAAAAAGGAAAGATTGTGAAAAGATAAATCTAGTATGATTGATCTGCAAGAATAATATGATCATTTACACAACTTGTTCAATGAATGATAGGATGATCATGCATGCTTGTAGTGATTATTTGTGCTATGATGGTGTATGATGATACTATAAAGGATGCATGAGGTCATCACTAGACCAAGAGCATAATGAGTCTATTATGGGATATGAAATTTTCACATAATTGGTATTTACGATGTGATTTCATGATTTTGGAAATAAAGGATATAGAATGATGATGTGAAATGAACATAATAAAGCATATATTATTCACATAGCATGTAAGATTGTCAATCTCATCACACAAGCATAATAGTATTCCTAAATGCTAGCGACAGTAAAATAAAATGCAATGCGATGAAATAAATGTGCTAAAATGATTGTATGGCCCTCAGACTCGGCTAAGCTTATGTGAGCTTTAAAGCTTTAACTTTGAGGGATTATCAAGCTTTCCTCATCGAGAAGTTCAAAATGATAGCAAAATGATGCTAGATTGTATACCTTTAAAGCATGCTTTGACAAAGATGAGGCTTGGTTTAGTGGAAAAAGGGATCTAACAACCTAAGGGAAAGGCTATGGTGAGCAAAAACTATTTAGAAAGGGGTTTCTAATGCCTTATATCGGACTAATTTTTGAGTATGTGTGTTTCCACTTACTTCCCCCTCAAAATAGGGTTTAGAGGTGTCTATTTATAGGAAAAAATATGTAGAATATGGTGTTGTGGGTGTGGTCACGTGCATTAAACGATGTTTTTACGCGTGGCCACGCGAAGTGAGCATGGTTGCATACGTGTGTGCTTCCACGTGCACTTTGACACTTTATGCGCTCTTCTCGGGTTTTATGCACATTGTTCTAGGGTTAGTTCCTATGGTTTTTAGGCCTTTTGGATGCGTTTTTAAAATCTATTTTGCCAAATTTGGCCACGATTTTAGCACATTACACCTAAGGGTGTTTAAATGCATTTTTTAGTGGTATGCACCAATACTTGAGTTATGTTGCACCATTCCAGGACCACTTTCGAAGGTTTTGGAGCCTTTTAAATGTGTTCCCAAAGTCTATTTTATCAAAATTAATTTTATTTTTTCATGAAGCCGAGTCCTGATTTAATGAAATACGCATCGGCCCAACAAGCTGAGTATTCTAAGAGGAATTTTCCTGAAATAAAACCTCTTGTTGTCCTGATAATTCATATTTTGTAAGGTTAGAGCATAACTTAATGGCTTGATGATCAATTTTGCATACTAGTGGGGTTGGTTAGGTTTTTAAGGTTACACATTTTAGAGGTGTTACGAACAAGCAGACTCTAGTCATCTTAGGGATTTATTTCATCATTAGACCTTTTTGGGGATAGTAAAATTTGAGGTATGATAGTTGCCCCCTACTTCATGTGTGTTGCACGGCCACCTAGCACTAGTGTCAATACATGTAAAGCAAATACAAAGATGCAAAAAACATTTTAACTAGGAGAGAGGTACTTACATGTGGGTTGTCTTTAGACCTCTTGTCAATATTTGACTGTTGTTGTTATGTTTTGTTTGTTGTTATTATTTTCTAACTTGGTTGTTATACAAGGTGCTATTTAGGACATATGTAAGCTTGTGACTGATGTAAAGTGCATTGCACTTTTTATGACTATAACCTTCTTAGGTGTCATGTAAAATGAGGATGCTACTAAGTTATCATACAAATGAACATGTGACTATAACCTTCTTAGGTGTCACATAAAATGAAAATGTGACTATAACCTTCTTAGGTGTCACATAAAATGAACATATGACTATAACCTTCTTAGGTGTCACACAAAATGAACGTGCGACTATAACCTTCTTAAGTGTCATATGAAATGAACATGCAACTATAACCTTCTTAGGTGTCACGTGAATGAACATGTGATTATAACCTTCTTATGCATCACACGAAATGATCATGCGATTATAACCTTCTTAGGTGTCATGCGAATGAACATGCGACTATAACCTTTTTAGCTATAACGTAAAATGATCATGTGATTATAACCTTCTTAGGTGCAAATGAACATGTGATTATAACCTTTTTAAGTGTCACACAAAATGTAGATGCTACTAAATAAATGAGAATGCTCCTAAGCAATATGAGGATGCTTTTAAGTAATAAGAAAATGCTTCTAAGCAATGAAAGTGTTTCTGAGCAATGTGAATGCTTTTAAGTGATGTGAGAGTGTTTCTAAGCAATGTGAATGCTTTTAAGCAATGTGAGTGCTTCTAAGTAATGTGAGAGTACTTCTAAGCAATGTGGATGCTTCTAAGCAATGTGAGAGTGCTTCTAATCAAGGTAAAGATGCTTCTAACTAATAAATATAGTAGTAGTAATGATGTAGTAATTATGTTGTAGTGATGCAGTGACGATGCAGTAATGATGTGGTAGTGATACAGTTATTTATCATGTTGAGGATGTTATTTTGATGATTTGAAGT
This sequence comes from Mallotus nudiflorus, assembly GCA_947683625.1. NCBI lineage: Eukaryota > Viridiplantae > Streptophyta > Magnoliopsida > Malpighiales > Euphorbiaceae > Mallotus > Mallotus nudiflorus. Next base: position 223,749 of record CANTUR010001072.1, read on the forward strand.
AAGATATCCTTATAATGAATTTTCCTTGTTGTTCTTCTTTTGTAAAATGTTGAGTTTTTTTACGAAAGCGGTGAACGCACTGTGTCTTTAGACGTATGGAGTCCTTATTAGTGTACTTTGATGTGAGTTTAGTGCATGTCTTATGCTCAAATGGAAGTTTAGGATTGTAGAAGTGAGTGTGAAAAGTCTCAAAGTGCGCATACAACAACAGAAGAGCGCGTGGAAGGGGGAATGCGCATCATAACACGTGGGAGGTACGTGATCACGTGCTTGTGCACGTGGTCACATGCCTAATGCATGGTCACACACTCCCCCCCCTCCAAGCTTAGTTAAAAAACTATTTTAGAGGTCTTAGGAGGCTTCGTATGGACTTCTTTAAGTGTTTTTTTACTTTTCTTAACCTTTTTTTTATCTTTTAGGTGCTATCTGCTATGTTTTTGCTTATGTACTTCCATTTTCTTCTGTGTAAAATGGAATTCACTAATATTCCTGAGGGTCTGGAGGACATTTTTATTGATGTTGATGTTAATCTTGAGGGTGATTTTGGGGAGGCTACTGGAGTTAGGACATCCGCTGTAAGGATTAGCACATCTAGTGCTCATAGTTCTCAGTAATCTAGGCTTTCTCAAGGAGATCTGATCCCTGTTATTTATAGCTTAGAGACTCATGCTTGGGTGCATCATCATCACAAAGTAGGTCCTTCTTTGCCCTTATTTTTTAAAGCTTGTTTTTCGGTTTCTTTGCTATTTATTTTATTGTATGAGGTTGTTGTAACTATAGCTCTATAGCTCTTGTTGTAACTGTCTATCTAGCTTTATTGTAAATGCTGGTGGCTGATAGCTTTTGCTTTATTTTCTTTTTGTGATTGTCTACTTACCGCGATGCTTTTCTTTTCACCCTTTGTTATTATTTTGATCCCATTAGTGATAGAGAGAGATATGTTAGTATTTAGTAGTTGTGCAAATGTTTGATAGCATGCCTATTATTTATAGCCCCATAGGTATGTCACTGTGCTGCCTGGTAGTTTCAATATGGTTAGAATGTATTATTAGGGTCTCCCGATGTGTGTGAAGAAGATGGTTATGGGGAAGGGCTTTAATGGGGTAATTGCTGCATTATCATATAACTCATATGCTTCAAGTTAGATTACCATGTATGCATTGACAGAGTGATGGATGTACACAATGCATACTTTCCATCTGCCTATTAGGGAGATGACTATTACCCTATTAGATTTTACTCCTATCACGAGCTTTAAATTTTCTAGAGAGCCCATTCCTTTTAATGAGGAGGAGTGTTCTACTGCTATGGCAAGAAGGCACCTCATGATGGATTTGCTTGGGGTAGTCACACCTATAAAGTCTAGTTGCCTATATCTTGCTCAATACATGGAGTTTATTTCTTTCATGTGTGCTTTATATGATGATGGTCTTGTCTCAGTAGAGTGGTTGGCTTGCTGCTTTTGTTTTATTTGATGAGTGATGTTATCTTCCTAAAACCTTCGGGTATAGGTGATATGAGACTGTTGCCTATCTTGAGAGATCTGGATGGCTTGCTATGTTATAATTGGGGCACTACTACCCTTGCTCATATGTACTCAGGACTTAAATGCACATGATAAGGTGGCTCAAGGATCTACAAATGCTTGTTCATGCTAGACTTGAGTAGGAGTTCCGTTTTCTGTTCTTTTGCTTTTAGTTTGTTATTTCTGACCCTCTGATTTTAATAGATAGGGGCATATAAGTTTAAGATTCTTCCTCTTCCATTCATCGAGCATTTCAAGGAGGATGGCTTTCCTTGTTATTCCTGCTAGATCAAGAAGACTACTGATTTGATTAAAGATTGCATAGTAGCTCGAGAAAATATAAGGAGGTTGTCCCTTGATTAGGTATGTCTGATGTTATATTAGTTGTTTCTTTCTTAAGGGTCTTTTGGTCATTATTGACTTTTGAGCATATCTTTCTTCACTGGTGGGTGGTGAGGTCTCATTGGATGGCAAAGATAATGGTTGCATAGTGCTGATAGAGAGACAAGTGCTACTCTTTGGCCTTATCGGCAGAGTGTGGTATTTGGGCGAGTGAGTCCATCGCTGTTGGGATGGCCCATATATGAGGAGAGTTCCCGTCCCTCCTTTTAATGATATGTTATAGGGTCATGAGCTTTATAGTGATGTTCTTATTACTATTATGATGGGATTCCCCTATGAAAGCCTCTTGGAGAGTGCAAGTTTGCCTTATGCTGATGTATTGAGCCCTCAGCTTACTAATGATGTAGCTAATGGGACCTTTCCTTCACCTCCACCTTCTCAGGCAGATGCATCTCATCCTTTGGGTTCAAGGATTAAACCATCATGTGGGTCATCGAGAGTCACTTCTTTTGATCTGGTAAGCTTTTATTCCTATTTTGGTGCAAGCATGTAACAAACTTTATTAGTAATAAATTGCAATTGACATGAGTTGTAGAACTTATTTATAGTGATGTCGGAGGAGATCTGGATCTTGCTTTGAGGCAATTGCTCATGCTAGTGGTGTCACTTCTAGTAGTACTATCCTTGGGAACTTGACGATTCAGCCATCTTTTTCTTTGCTTGGAACATATATCCTTAGTAGAGTAATGAGCTTTAATTTGCCTAGGCCTAGCTTTCCTCAGTTAGGTGTTGCTCCTACTGATGCTAACCATGTTTGTGTTCTTCACTTATTCTTACCTGTGTTTCATTTATTTAGTGAATGGTGGTTGACTTATTTGCTTGCTTTTTTAGATTATTGTCTCCTCTATTAGTATTGGTATACTGTTGCAGGGAGTGTGTAATAATGCTTTTTGGAGTTTGCTACCACTCATAGGGTATACCTTCTTTATTGTACCTATTTACTTTATGCACATGTTTTATATATGAGTTTATGATATGCAATATGTAATGTAGGTTGAGCATCGTCTTATTAGTCTTGAATGGAAGCGAGAGCGTGTAGCTTATCATGACAGCATTAGTGAGCTAGAGTCACAGCTATTGTCCTTTGTAATGAATGGTGATGAGCCAGGTTTAGATGAGGGGGATGTTTGAGCAGGATTAGTGCTTGCTTCTAATGCCAGCCACAGTCGATGTAGTTGTTTTAAGAGCTAGGTGTAGGACTTTTGGCCTAAGGTTTGCTTTATTGTATTATTTTCCCGAGGTTATGGACTTTAGTTGTTGTATCTAAGAATTTGTCCTACATGTTGTATGATGACTGTATATGATTCCTGCTGTGTATCATTGATGATGATGTTTGCCATTACTATCATCTGCCTTTTTTGCCTAAGGCATCTCCTTTTGGAACTTTTTGCACTTAGCTAGGTTTTCTTTGTCTTCCCTTTTTTTTTGCCTAGGGTGTCTCCTTTCAAAGCTTTTCACACCAAGCTAGGGTTTTTTTTGGCTTTGACAATAGTGTTTGATCTCAAAGAGTGAGCTTAAAGAGGATGGTAAGAACCGTGGTCATATAATGAAGGACAATGCAAAATATGTTTGATGTAATTCATGATGATAAACTGTGTTGCACTTTTTAAAGACATTTTGCATAAATTGGCAATCATTCTCATTTTACTGTAATCATTTAAGAAAAGCACAGGTGCAATTGTACAAATTTTGAATTTAAGGCTACCCCTATCCTTAATTATCCTTCTTAGGTTTTCTAGTTAAGTATTTCCTCTCTTTCCCTAATTTTTTCTTGAGCTACCTTTTTAGGTTTTCAACTCAGCAGAAAGTCCCTAACTTTTGCCTAAGCTACCATTTTTTATTTTTTAACTAAGCGGGATGATTTTTTTCCTGAGATGTAGTACTTCTTCAAGCTATCCGTATTGATAGGTTCAAAGAATTCATTGCCTTCAGAATCCATTAGCTTGATTGCTCCTTTTAATAGGACATGTTTGATCAGGTATAGGCCTTCCTATTTCAGTTTGAATTTTCCTCTAGGGTCTGAAACATTATGTCTTGTTTGCTTTAGCACTCAGTCTCCTACTTTCACACTCTTGTGTTTTACTTTTCTATTGAAGGTTTTGGCTAGTCAAACCTAATAAAACTATATGTGGTATAATAGAGCCTTGAGTCTTTTGCTATCTAAGAGAGTGAGATTGTAATGCCTCTGTTGGGCCCACTATACTTTTGGCAATTTAGATTCAATTGCTACCCGAAGAGACTTGATCTCTATTTCGATTGGAAGAACTGCTTCTGATCCATACACTAGTGAGAAATGAGTTGTAAAATTTTGTCTTTACATGTTTCTCGATGTCCTCTTTCACTAGTTAGGCCCATTTTGGTCTGAGTCTTCTTAGTTTGTGCTTTACCGATTTGCACCCTTCTTTAGTATAAATGAAGAGTTAAGCAATGTCTCTGTCAATACTAGGCATATTGTCGTACGTCTAGGAAAATGCTTCTAAATATTTTATTAATATTTTTTCAATTTCTCTCCTCTCTTTAGGTGTAACATATTTCAAAATATGCAAAATGTGTGGTTCAGATTCTATGTCAATGTTAAATGATTAAATGCATATGGAATGAATGTCAATGTTTTAATCAATGCAATTCACACTACCTTTAAGAAAGACAATAAACAAGTAAAAAAAATCATATTTCATTGCATTAACTTTAGAATTCATTACATCATCATTTTCAAACAAAGAAAAAGTACATAGATAATTATTAGCAATGTCTTTAAACATGATATCATCAATGCTAGATTCGAGGATGGCAGCATCTTAGGCATGATTGATAGCTTCAATCTCACATTCTATCTCTAGGTTTTTTTATCAACTCATAGATGTCAGTCTCGGTGATCATGTCTGGTAAGTACTTCTCCTTAAGGGTGTAATTAAAGATCTTGAACCCTGATTTCTTGATTCTGTTGCTCATCCACTCCTCAGCTTGTCCTTCATAGACTTAGGTTGAACTTTTAGCCATAAAAGAGGTTGATTTCTTAGCCCTAGTATCCTTTTATGATCGTGCCCTAAACCATTTTTATTGCTCTATCCTTAGAAGTTAGGGAATTTTATAACTCTAATGTTTCTTCCTCCTAATCTTGTTCCAAGTAGATATTGCATATTTTTATTCATAAAAGCAATGTTGGGATTGACATGACCATCACTAATCATAGAAACCTGGAATCCTAGTGGGACCACATTCAGGCAAGCTACAATGTTGTTTGTTTCAGTAGGGATAGTAATGACCTTTCCATTCAAAGGGAACTTAATCTTCTAATGCACAATGGAAGGTATGCCCCCTACTAGGTGGAACTAAGGTCTTCCTAGCAGTAAGGAAAAAGTCAGAGGGATATCCAGGATAGTAAATTCTATTACTGATTCAATATCTCCCACTATAACTACTATTTTAAAAGTGTTTATGACTGGCTTCTTTGAATCATTATAGCTTCATATGACCATATTGGATTCTTTAGGTTTTCAACATTCATCTCGAACTTATATAGTAACCTTAAGGGGCAAACATTAATAGCAGACCCATCATCTACAATAACCATGTGGTCTTCTTAATCTTGAAAATTGCCTGTATGAAGAAAGGATGGCTATATATGGCTATAGGAGGTTCTTTTATTGAAGCCTTTTGAATACTTTGGATAGTGGGAGGTTAAAGTTTGAGAATTTTCTTAGTGGTATAATGGCATTGATAGATAGTGAGTTGTGGGTGTTGGGTTGGATCATGTTTATTTTTGCAGCTCAGGTGAAGGTGTTTTAGATGTTTGGTTGGTTATTGTAGCGAAAAGTATTTATGGCTTGCTGAGGTTCCTCATCCTCAATTCTAATCCTACCTTAATAGAGAGCTCTAAAGTTAGGATAATGAGCAAAGATCATCTATTTTTTATTATTAGCTCTATTTATTCATCCATAAGAGGATAGTTTCTCATCCTAATTGCCTTTCACTGCCATATGGTGGCATAATTAGAGAAAGCTTCATCGAGTTTCTGCTTTGTGGTCTCAAGGTCCCTTCAAGTGATGTCTAACTGAGTGTTGTATTAATACTGCTTGATAAACTTATGAGTTAGTAGTAGCCAATCATTTTTTATTTCATCTTCAAGGTTAAAGATCCATGCCCTCAGTCTTTCCTCTAATGATGTGAAGAAGAATTGAACAATCTATGATTCTATAAGCTTTATGGCAGCCATAAAGGTAGCATATTGCCCTAGATAGACCCTCGGATCCCTTGTTCTGTCAAACTTGGCAAAGTTGGGTAGCTTAAAATCATATGGAAGTGGCTTATCTTCAAACAGTGCCAAGTCAATGAAGCTTTTGGGGCCATGAGTTCCCTTATCTTTGAAGGCAAATTCCAACTGAGCCATTTTGTTGGCCAATAGTTTAACCTCCCCTGTCGATTCAAGCTTGGTCATGTTAGCAATTTTTGTAGCTTTTGGTGCATTCTTGAGATCTTGGTATTAGTCATTATCATCATTAGCTTGAACTGGAGTGTGGGAAATTCCCTTTGCCTTATCTACCCTTGAGTGAACATATGCAGATGCTTCATTTAGTGGTGTGTTATTCCTATCTCAAGCACTTTTGGCTTTGATTTAGGCTTGGAGGAATTTAGCTATGGTGCCATCAGTGAGCAACTTTTCGATCCCCTCTTTTAGCTTGTCTTTGAATTGCTAACATGAGGTATCTTCTTGGTCATTCATGCTTGAATGTCATATTCCTATACATTTATTATGGTTAGATAAACGAATGATGCATGATTTTCTGCTTTTTGACCTTTTTTTTATTTCATTTATAAAATTACCAAATTGACCTTCAACTAATTTAATAATAATAATAATAATAATAATAATAATAATAATAATAATAATAATAATAATAATAATAATAATAATAACAACAACAACAACAACAACAACAATAAGATTAATGTTAACAACAACAACAACAACAATAAGATTAATGTTAACAACAACAACAACAACAATAATAATAATAAATAATATTAATAACAATGATAATATTAATAATAATATTATTATTAACTTTAATATTTTAAAAAATCCCACGTAAAATAAATTATTTTACATAAACAAATCTCTTAGAATAAAATATATGGATAATATTAGCAATTAACAATAATAATATACAAATAAAATTTAATATTATTAACATTACATATCTCAAAATAACATTATTTTATTTAAATACTGTGTCATTTCAAACCACCACCTGGTGTTGGAAACTTAACTTTTCATAACCTACATCAACCAGCTCAACATAACCAAAACTCATCTCTTAAAGGCAAGCTAGACAAGTTCATGGAGATGATAGACAAAAGGATGACTCTTCAAGATGATTTGAACAAAAAGCTAGAGGCGAAGGTGGACTAGATTCAGAAAGATACTCAGTTGATGTTCAAGAACCATTCTTCTTCCATTCACAATTTGGAAGTAAAAATGGGCTAGATAGCTAATGCACTGACATCATGCAACCAAGGAAACTTACCAAGCAATACTGAGACAAATCCAAGGGAGAAAGTGAAAGCTATAACCCTAAGAAGTGGTAAAGAAGTGGAACTACCTATAGAGTCCAACTCAAACAACCAGGGCAAAGCCATTATCGAAGAAAGCTCTAGTGAAGCAAAAAATAGAGGAGAATCTAAGGGAACCAAAGAGAGTAAAGAAAGAGAGTACGAGCCACCCATTGCCTTTCCATAGAGGTTAAAGAGAATAAAGCTAGATCCTCAATTTTCAAAATTCCTGGACATGCTTAAAAAGATTTAGGTTAATATACCTTTTGCAAAGGCCATTGCTCAGATGTTGAAGTATGAAAAATTTCTCAAAGAGCTGATCTCTAATAAAAAGAAGCTTGAAGAACTGGAGACGGTGACTTTGATAAAGGAATGCAGTGCCCTAATCTCAAATAAGCTTCCAAGCAAGCTTAGGCACCTTGGAAGCCTAACCATCCCATGTGAAATAGGGAGTATCCAATTCCATAAAGTATTGTGTGATTCAGGTGCCTCCATAAACCGTATGCCCCTATCCATTTTCAGGAAACTAAATTTGGAAGCAAAGACCATGAATATGATTCTTCAATTGGCATATCATACTACTAAAAAACCACTAGGGATTGTTGAGGACATGTTAGTAAAAGTGGGCAAGTTTATATTCCTTGTTAATTTTGTTATTCTAGATTTTGAAGAAGATGAGGAGGTGCCTCTAAACTTAAGCAAGCCATTCTTATACACTGCCAAAGCCTTGGTTGATGTGCATGAAGGAACTCTCATATTGAGAGTAAGAGAAGAAAAATGTGTCTTTAACATTTATAAGGCAAGTAGACAGCCTGTTGATGGAGATTTCTGCATGCGCTTGGATGTAGTAGATAAATGTGTGGATGAAGTTTTCCATACTTAAGTACAAGCAGTTGAAGATTCTCTACAAGTGGAGGAGAGTTTGAAAGAAACTCCTAAACTTAAACCTTCTTAAACAGACCATCCTTAGAGGCATACACCACTAATTTTAAATATCCAACCCATACAACCTTCCATTATTTTACCACCTTCACTTGAATTGAAACCTTTACAACCTCACCTTAGATATACCTTCCTAGAAGAAAATCAAACTCTACTAGTAATTATCTCTTCCAAAATCACCTTTGAATAAGAAACCTTACTTATAGAAATGCTAAGGAGAAGGGTGAAAGCCATTGGGTGGCAGATCTCTGACATCAGAGGAATAAACCCATCCTACTGCATACATAAAATACTAATGGAAGATGGGTGCAAACCGATCATTGAACTACAAATGCAATTGAATCCAAACATGTAGGAAGTGGTGAAAAACAAGATTATGAAGATTCTTGATGCATGTATTATATATCCGATCTTAGACTCTAGTTGGGTGAGCCCTATTCAACATGTGCTAAAGAAAAGAGGGATGACCATAATGGAGAAGGATGGAGAGTTAATCCCAACAAGAGTTGTTACTGGCTAGAGGGTGTGTATTGATTATAGGAAGCTCAACAATGCTATAAGAAAAGACCACTTTCCCTTGCGATTCATTGACCAGATGCTTAAGAGAATTACAGGACATACTTTCTACTACTTCCTTGATGGCTACTCAGGCTACAACTAGATTGCTATAGCTCTAAAGGACCAAGAGAAAATAACATTCACCTATCCTTATCGCATATATGCCTATAGGAGAATACCTTTTGGGTTATGCAATGCCCCTGCCACATTTTAACATTGCATGATAGCCATCTTCTCTAATTTAGTTGAGGATATCATGGATATCTTCATGGATGACTTCTCAGTGTTTGGAGATTCATTTGATGCCTGCCTCAACAATTTGGAGAAGGTATTAGCAAGATGTGAGGAAACTAATTTAGTGCTAAATTAGGAAAAATGCCACTTTATGGTAGATGAAGGAATAGTATTGGGACATAATATTTCAGCAAGGGAAATAGAGGTTGATGGAGCCAAGAAAGAGACAATTGAAAATCTCAGTTATCTAACCAATGTAAAGGGTGTTAGAAGCTTCCTTAGACATGTCAGCTTTTATAAATGCTTCATCAAGGATTTTTCTAAAATTTCTAAACCTCTTTCTCAGTTACTAGAAAAAGATGTTCCTTTTAAGTTCATTAATGTTTGTAAATATGCTTTTGACAGGTTTAAGAAGGAACTCACATCAGTACCCATTGTGGTACCACTATATTAGAGCCTTCCATTTGAACTAATGTACGACACCAGTGACCAAGCCATAGGAGCTGTTCTAGGGCAGCATAAAGACAAAAGGTTGCATGTGATATACTATACTAGCAAGACTCTCTCAGAAGCACAACTCAACTATGCCATAACAAAGAAGGAGATGTTAGCTATTATGTTTGCCTTTGATAAGTTTTAGTCTTATCTTCTAGGATTGAAAGTGATCATGTACATAGATCATACAGCTATAAAAAATCTATTATCCAAGAAAGATTCTAAGCCAAGGTTGATTCAATGGGTACTTCTACTTCAAGAGTTTGATATGGTGATCAAATATAAGAAGGGCTAAGAGAACTGGGTAACTGACCACCTCTCTCACTTAAAAAAGGGGAATAGTGATAAGGCATCCAGCAGGGAGACTTTTCTAGATGAGACACTATTTGCACTTGCATTTATCCCTTGGTACTCAGACTTAGCTAATTTTCTCTCATGTGGGCAACTCCTTAAGAACTTCTCATATCAACAAAGAAAGAAGCTCATGCATGATGCAAAGAGCTATGTGTGGGATGATCCTTATCTCTAGAAATTATACAATGATGGCTTAGTGAGAAGGTGCATTCTTGACTCAGAGATATATAATATGACGAACCACTATCATAGTTCTCCCTATGGTGGACACTATAAGCCAAACAAAACAGTGGCCAAAATACTTGAAAGTGGATTATATTGGCCTTTTGTATTTAAGGATTCTAGAAACTTTATCATGAACTATAATAAGTGTTAGTGTAGTAGGGGACATTCAAGGAAAGAGGAGATGCTACAATTTGGAATTCTAGAGGTTGAACTCTTTGATGTATGGGGTATAGACTTTATGGGACCATTTCCCTCCTCTCTTGGGAGTTAATACATTCTTATTTATGTTGACTATGTCAAAATGGGTTGAGGCTCAGGCTTGTATTACTAATGATGTGAGAGTGGTATGCAAGTTCTTGAAAAAGGTCTTCATAAGGTTTGGGACTCTTCAAGCCATTATAAGTGATGGAGGAAGTCATTTCTGCAACAAATAGTTTGAAGTCCTTCTAGCAAGATATAATGTAAAGCATAAAATCTCTACACCGTTCCACCCGTAGACCAATAGACAAGTTGAAATGAGTAATACAAAACTTAAGAATATTCTGGAATAACTCTAGGAAAGATTAGGCACTTAAGCTTGATAATGCATTGTGGGCCTATCAAACTACTTTTAAGACTCCACTCAAAATGTCACCATATCGTTTGGTGTTTGGTAAGACCTATAATCTTTTAGTGGAGCTCGAGCACAAAGCATACTAGGTTATCAAAATCCTAAATATTGACCACAAGAAGTCAGGGGAGAGGTGGCTTCTCCAATTAGATGAACTAGAGGAAATCAAGAATATGGCTTATGAGAATGCCAAACTCTACAAGGATAAGACTAAAAGATTACAAGATGCAATGATTAAGCCAAAGCACTTTGAAAAAGGGGACAAGGTTCTTTTGTTCAATTCAAGACTCTAACTCTTCCTTGGGAAGCTAAAGTCTAGATGGTCTGTTCCTTTTATAGTAGTGGAAGTATTTCCCTATGGAGCAGTGGTAATTCAAAGCAATAAAGGTGAACCCTTTAAGGTGAATGGACAATGACTTAAGTTGTATTTTGGGGAGGAGATATCACAACTCATAAGCAATCAAGACTTATAAGAGGCACCTAAAACTGAGACAAGTGCACCATAACAACCATCATCTGTAATGAAGATGAAGGAGACTCTGCCTTCACTAAAGAAATGAAGAACCACATGGACATAGTTAAGCTTAGGACCGAACATAAACAAAGCACTTCTTAGGAGATAACCCAAATGTTCTTTATTTACTCATTTAATTTTATTTTAGTGAGTTTGATGCCCCTTAAGGAGCTTTATTCTTCATGTAGTTTTCTGAATACCCTGAATATACATGCAGCAGGGACCCTTTTCAAGTCATCAGTGATATTCAAAATATAGAGTATTGTAGCATCTGGAAATAAATTAGGGAAGTTTTCTTTACTTTTGTCTTTATTTATAAATTTATGTAATTGTTTCTGTGCTTGAATGTCTGATTAACTTGGAAAATGTTTGGAGTGACTTTGAATCATAATTTGAAAATGGGGACATATGTTACTATTAGACGATGTATGCATGTATAAAGAGGGCTTGTGAAGTAGGATGGGCATGCCACTAAGTGACATAACCATGCAATCGAACACCAAAACACGACCATGCCTCACCTAGCATGGCCGTGTCATTTTAAGCCACCATTGTGCATGGTCGTACCTCACCTAGCATGGCCATATAATTCTCATGCACAAAATGTGCATGGACATGCCTCACCTGGCACGGCCATGCAATTTTAATGCTTAAAATGTGCATGGCCATGCCTTATTTGGTACCACCATGCAATTTTAATGCTTACAAGGTGCACAACCGTGCTTCATCTAGCATGGCCTTGCAATTTTCAAGCTTCTATTGTGCACAAGTGTGTGCATGATCCATTCATTCACATGTTATATAGGCGTCTAGATTCATTTCAGCTAGGCATGTGACTTTACCTCTTCATGTGAACCACCTCACACCTTTTTGACTTCCATTTTCCCAAAACATCCAAACACCTTTTAATGTGTTTTAGTTCAATGTCAAATTTTAAAATAATTTACTTTTGTCTTTTCATTTCTTAATAAATATGTCTTTTTGTGTGACTTCTTTCATTTTATATTTTAATGGCTATTACTTTATTTTTCTTTTTGTCATTTCAATCCACTTGCAGTGCAACACATTGAGGATAATGTACAATTGAAGTGTGGGGGGAGTATTTCCTTACTTTATCTTTTAGTATTTTATCTTGTTAATTTTGAGTGATTTGTCATTTATTTATTGTAGTTCATGTCAATAATAATAATAATATCCCACACTTTTATTTTTGCTAACTTGTTATAATTATAAGCTTTGTATATTAAAATTAAAATTAGCTAGTTTAGTTGATTCAATATGTGGTTAATTCTTGTAGTATACGGTTTAAAGTTTTGTTAATGCTTGAGAATTAGACTTTTTAACTTTTAATCAACCTAAATATATACCTCTCTTTTGTTTTATTTAAAAGGATATTTGGATAAAATTTTTGGTAATTAAGAGATTTGGATAGATTTTTATTATTAGGAAAACTTTTTTTCTACAATATGATAATTCAACTGAGTAAAAAAAAAGATTAGAGGAGCAAAAAGCTTTTAAAGCCTATAATAAGCTCCATTCTAGTCCAATGATCAAATTGAGTACGAGTAATCCAAAGGTACCTAATGGCTATAGATAGTGGGGTTTAGCACGTGTCCAAGATTTTAGCAACCGTGACATTGTTTGAGCTCAAGGCTCTAGAGAACATACTAACCACTGTCACAAAGACATAATGTGGAGATGAGGAGTTACCACCCATGGTAATTATTGGGACAAATAAGAAAGGTGGTACTTGATTCCCTAAAAGAAAGCTAGCACTACAACCATGAGATTCTAGATACGGAATACTAACTTCTTTCAATCTTGTGTTCTTTTAGAATTACTATATTATCCTCTATTTACATGCAATTTCATATAAACAATTATTCTAACAATTAACTCAAAGGAAAACTAGTCATGGAAAATACAACTAAATAATGCATTCAATACAATCCCTAAGTTAGTCTAATCTACATTGATTTTAATTAAATGGGCTAAATTTATATGTTTTAATAATGAAATGATCTTAAATCTACAAATTATGAAAAAGGCTTAAATTAAGTGGGCTAAGTCTAAATTAATTTAATTAAATTAGGTGGGCCTATGTCTAATTAACTAAATTAGCCTAAGTTATCTTTACCCTAAATCTAATTAATTGTGGGCCTAAAATGCATTTTAATTAATTAAACCTAAAAAAACCTAAATTTAAATGGGTTAAAGTCTAATGTGGGCCTAGGGCCCAAAACATATAAACATAGATAAATAAGCCCAAAAACAATAATAACAAATCAAGCTAAATAAATAAAAAGATCAAATAATTAATTTAATTTATGCTAAAACCCTAATTTAATTAAAGTGACCATAAATAATAAAATAAAATAATAAATCAAGCAAAACCAATTTTACCAACTTAACTCTAATTTAATTAAAAAAACCTAAGGATTTCTATAACCATTAACTTTAATTAATTACCCAATGAAAACCCTAATTTTACTAACCGATCAAAAAAAGCACACAAACACCAAATTTCATTATTCCCAATATTAAGGCTATTACAATGATCTATTGCAAATAAGAATAAAAACTAATACAATCCAAAAAAACACAACATAAAATAACCAACAAAATAATAGCAAATAAATAAATAAAACTTTTAAAAAACTACATTCAAATATAAAATTTAATTCATGGCATTCCACGGATCTTCATGAGTTTTGTTCTTATTCAATCACATGCTACTCCACAGCTTAGGTTACTCCCACCATAATTATGAACACAAAAGCAAAATAAATAATGATTAGAGCTTAAATAAAAAAAATAACAAAAACTAAATAATCAAAAAAATAAAACAAATGGGTAGAAGAAGGGATGATTGAATGGATGCAGTATTGATTAGCTCCTCAGAATGTTATCAATCACTATTACTTTTAATGGATATTCAAAACTTGATGTCCTCCTCTTCAAAAGTCTATTGCTCTTGCTCCAAAAACAAAGAAAATCTAAAGAAAAAATATTTTATGTACTGCTTCAAAGAAAAATATAGAGAGAACTTTTTTTAAGTAGAAAGAGATAGTCCAAAGAGAGCCCCCCTTTTCCAAGAGCCTAAACTATCCTTATATAGGAAAAGAGCTAAAAAAAACCCTAATCCTCTGTACTTAAGAGTTCTAGTTTTAAAAGGACTTTATTTCCTGAAAATCCAAAAATAAATTTTAGAAAATTTTTAGCCAATCAAAATTCAGGAAAAATATATTTTAAAAAATTAAAAATTGAAAAAATAGTGCAAGACCATATCAGAATAGTACAATTTCGATTGGAATAGTACAATTCTAATTGGAATTGTAGATTTTCGAACCGTAAAATTTTTTTAACATTTAATTACAAAAAGACCTTTGAAAGAATTTAAAATTTTCAATTAGGTCCTTAAAAAGTATCACAATTTAGTCCTTAAAAACATTAAACCCTTTCTTTGAAGAATGCATTCGGACTATTGACGTTTCAAACTTCAAGTATTGAAGACCTATGTATGATATTTTCATCATTGGAGTCCTCTGTCACATCGACACTTTATCATCTCGAAATTAGGTGCTTACAACGACGGTATTCATACTCAGTAATATAGGAACGGTAGGGAATACCAAAGTTGGGAAGGATTCTAATCCATCATAAATAAATAAAAATAAAATAAAATAAAAATTCAACTAGTTATCATATTTAGCTTAAGGGTTGACTAATAATTTAAATATGTTTGACTTTCCTTAGTTTAAAAGTTCTAGTTCATCAATTACTATGAATAATTCATTTGAGAGGTATGCTTCACTTGGTAATATTCACAGTCTTTTTCTCTATTTATTAACTCATTTTTGCTAAATAATACTTGTATTAACCCATTGCTATATGAATTAAACTATCTTTAATTTTTTTTAATATGCTTATATTATTGTTATAATAAGGTTCTTACTTAAGGACAAGCAAAAGTTCAAGTCTGGGGGTATTTGATAATTGCATTTTCTTATTAAAAATTAGGCTCATTTTAATTTAATAATATCTCATTTTAGGTGCATAATTTTCCATTTTCTGCATAATAATGAATATAATTAGCATTTAGAAAATAATAGGACCTTTAAATAAAATAGAGACAAAATCATACATTATTAAATAAATTAGGATTTTTATATTTTTTGTCCATTTTTTGTATTCTTCTCACTTAATTTTTATTTTGTCTATAGGAATTAAAATACATATGCATCACAACCGTGCGGAAAATTAAAAGATCAAGCCCGAAGTTAAAGAAAGGAACACAGGTGTGCATTAATTACACACGGCCATGTAATGCCAATCATGGTCGTGCCAAATTTTGCCTAAGTACATGCACGACCATGCAATGCCAAGCATGGTCATGCCAAAATTTGCTTGAAGGTATGCATGGCCATGCCAAGAATTACCTAAGGAAGAGCACAGTCGTGCAAGGTACAACATGACCATGTATTGCACTAAAAGAAAAGTACATGGCCTTACAAGGCACAACACGACTGTGCAAGCCCAATTTTGGATTTGCACGACCATGTTTGCACATTTAAGGAAATTCTACCTGAAGCACACATGTACCACATGCAACACTAATTCTGAGGATATAAAAGCATCATAAACTCGAAAAGCAACCGAAAGGAGAGAATAATAGAATTATAGAAAGAGAACTATGGAGAGGATAGAGAGTGAAGCTTATTCATCTGCATCAGAGTACAAGTAGATAGTAAAGAGATCAGCAATCTAGAGCTACATTGACAAGGATTATGGAGTTTTCTCTTTTCTCATTTTTGTATCTTGATTATATCCGCTATGTCTGTTAATTGTTTTCTTGTTCTTTGTATGAACGTGATAGCTTAATTTCATTTTGTAATAGAGTTATCTGAGTAACCTAGAGATGTATTGAACTCACATTTCTTTTTAAATATAATCTCAATTCATGTCATGTTTATGGTTTTTATTCTTATGCTTCATGAACTATTCAATTATTTAAGTTGGTATATTAAGACCAAGAGGAGATTTATAACTATAGTTGTAATATGTATATTGAGTTATCCTATGCTAAGAGTTTTAAGACTAAGAGGAGATTTACAATTAGGGATCTAGAATAAAAACTATTAAATCTTAATTTGAGTAAAGAGACTGGTTAAGAGTTAATATTGCATTTTACCTTTAGAGTTTAAATTTTTTATGGATCTATTTATTAGAATTTTGTGAGGCGAGAGTCCTTTTATTCGAATTAATATTTGAAATAATAAGCTCAAGAGAGATTTATGAGAATCACAGTGGTAACATCTTAAACATGACTATAAGAGAGATTATATAAATTAGATTTTGAGTTAATACAAATCCAGGTGAAAAGAGAAACTCTAGTACATACTACACACTGCTTATTCTTTATAAAAAAAATTAATTTAGTTTTAATTTTAATTGCTTTACAACATAAAAATTGATCTATTTAGACAAGGACATAAATCAAGTGAACTAGCACTTAACCTCTTCCTTGTGGGATCAATATCTGGACTTACATTCCTATTCTATAACTTAACCCGTATACTTGTGAATTCGCATCATCTATCCTTATGGAATTCTTAAGGATATGCTTATCAAAGTAGGAGACTATTATGTACCCGGCAATTTTATCATCTTAGAGATGGAAGAGGACCGAAAAATTCCAATAATTTTATAATGTCCTTTCCTAGCTACAGCTTGTGCAATAATAGATGTCAATTAGGAAAAAAATTTCTTAAAATTGGGGACAATAAAGTAGACTTTGATGTGTTCAAAATGACAAAGCAAATCTCAACAATAGGGTCATGCTTTAGAGTTGATACAATAAAAAGTTGTGTGTAGGAAGTTTTTGAACAACAACTCACCCATGATCCATTTGGAGTATGCTTGGTCCATGATGCGAAGTAAGATGACAAAAATCAAGAGGTAGTAATGTACAATCATTATCTCAATGCTAGTCTCGCACTAAATATAAGGCAATCAACCAGGTATGAGCCTTTAAATTCCAATCTATATTGTGTAAATACCTTGAAAAAAGAAAGTGCACCTAAGGTAGAGTTAAGTTCTTCCTTCATCTTTGAGGTATGCTTTCCTTAGTCCAAATTCTACTTATTCTATTATTGTTAATGTTGAATCTTTTTTTTTTTTTGAGTGAGTGTGTTTTAAGCTCCATCTCACCATTTTTTATTCTCTCTAATAAATTCTTCCCACTTTTAGTCATCCCCCACCGTTCCCGTATTACTAAGCATAGATACCACCAAGTGGGTCTTTTGAATACTCATACTCTAATTAGAGCATTTGAGTAGATTCAGAGTAGAAAGATAATTTAAATTAAGTGTTGCTCTTACTTGAGGAAAAAAGAGAGTTTTTTTATATATATAGAGCTACAAACCCGTACGCATCCTCTCGTAGAATCATGCACAAATTCAATCTCAAAACTTATGATTAGGTTATAAAAACTAAATTTCTCATACATAATGACCATATACAATTATCTTAATTAATAAATCATTCAATAGTTTGATAATTTAACTAGAAATGCACACTTATACATTGTTTTTCTCTAATTGGGATTGAACTTCAATTTTGCATAGAAAAAGACTATAAAAAGTTTTCAAAGACAAGCTAAGCAAAAATATAGGGAAACCGAGTTAAAAATTAATGAATGTTGAATCTTTTTTTTTAGAATAAATTAACAAAATTTCCCCACACTATCAAAGTCATTGTCCTCAATGACAAAAGAAAACAATAGAAAGAACAAACATGCAAAAAAAGTATACAAGAGAAATTAAGAATAAAAAGGAAATAGAAAAGGAAAAAACATGCAAAAAAAAGTATACAAGAGAAATTAAGAATAAAAAGGAAATAGAAAAGGAGAATATTGCCTTGAAATTTGAAATCCTCTTGATAGAGCGAGAGGCATAAAACAAAAGAGCTAAGAACCAGTATCCAAAATACAAACCAAAAAGTTAAACAAAAGAGCAAATCGTGTGAAATGTCATGATATTATTATTATTATTATTATTATTATTATTATTATTATTATTATTATTATTATTATTATTATTAAATTAATAAATTAATTGTTAAGAGGCAAAGGCAAGATAGGAGAATGCCTCTATCTTTTTGCAAGCATTTGAATATAAAAGAATCATAACCAACAACGTTGTCACTACAACTCGCAGGTAGATCCATCATCTATACTTATGGAATTTAAGGGTGTCCCCATCAAGGTTGGAGAATATTATGTGCTCAGCGATTTTATCATCTTAGAGACAGAGAAGGACTGACAAATTCTAATAATTTTAGGGCGTCCTTTCCTTGCTACAACTAGTGCAATAATAGATGTCAAGAGAGGAAAAAAATTTCTTGAAATTAGGGACAACAAAGTAGAATTTGACGTTTTCAAAATGACAAAGCAAATCTCAACAATGGGGTCATGCTTTAGAATTGATACAACATAAAGTTGTGTGCAGGAAATTTTTGAACAAAACTCACCCATGATCCACTTGGAGTATGCTTGGTCCATGATGCAAAGCAAGATAATAGAATTCAAGAGGTAGTAATGTACAATCATTATCTCAATGCTAGTCCCTAAAAATGCCTTTAACAACATGTCCCATGTGATAATGGACTGTGAAGCTAGAGAGTGTAACCATAGTTTGGCTTTATCCCTTAAAGAAAAAGGGAATAATCTCAGCTTTATTGCATCATAACTAACCCCATTCATTTTAAATGTGTCAAAAATCTCCAAAAATTGAGCTAAATGGGAATTAGGGTCTTCACTTAGAAGACATCCAAATTGGAATTATGAAACCATCTAAATAATTGCTAGTTTGGTCTCAAAGGTGTTCGTATCTACAGTAGGCTTCACAATACTACTATGGGTATCTCCTGGGTTAGGCATCGTGTACCCTTGAAAAGGATGATTCCTTGTTACTTGTGCTGCTTGATTTTTAGCCATCTTTTGCTTGTCTTTCTTGTACTTTTCCTTTTGGTTTTTCTTGCACGATCTCTTAATTTCAAGGTTGATCTCTTTTAAGTTTTCTAAATGGTAATTTGACAGTACAAGAAAATGTATACAGGAAAATGTATGGATGGTACTTTGATAATTTTATAAATATTATCCATTGGATTATTATTAATGGTGGGTCTGTTAATAGTATTAAAAATATAGATGCTTATGGTTGTGTTAGTTCCCCTTGTTTCCATGTAATTGTCTTCTCTTTTCCATAGTGCTTGACATCATCTAAAGGTTAGGTGTTGGAAAGTCTTATAGCAGTTTTTGATACCATACCCTTTTTTTTTACACCTTTCTTTACTAGCCTTCTGCCTAGTGGGGCTACAAGGCCTTTTTTTTATTCTTATTTCTACTTATGGGGACTCTCCTCTCAAGTCTCAATAACTTGAGGGATATTACTTCAATTAATTTTTTTATTCCACAATGTCTATGTTTATAGCAAATGCCTCCAATTAACTTGAGATTAAAGTTTAATTGGGATGGATGAATTAATTTAAAATGAAAATCATCAATCAATATTTGTTGTGGGTTCAAGGGGCGAGGAGTTTAATTTGATTATGTAAAATTTGACTTTTGCGCAATGAATATAAAAAAAGTATGTCTTCATGTTAAGTGAGTTTCTCCGAATCGACTTCTGAAAATAATAGGTACATATAGTATTGAATTCCAAAAAATTTGTTGTCTTTTTATATTAATGAATGCCTACTTATTAGATGAGTTATTCCAACTCGACTTTTGAAAATAATAGGTACATATAACTATCTATATTTAATACTGATAGCGAATGCATCTAATGCAAACAAAACTTAAACATGAAAATCAAATTAGGTAATTTTGAATTAAAACAAAATTAAAGTTCAACCAAGTTAAATTAGATCTAGTGTTCATAAACTAGCAAAAATCACTTGAAAAATCAAAAAGCCAAATAGGTAAGACTAAAAGAAATACTACTAGTATAATTGGGAGATTAATAGTTACTCCCAATTTTGCATTTTCATTAAAGCCCTTACGAAAGCCCTGACCAAAAAAAAATAAATTCAAGCATGTCCCACAGCATCTTCATGCCTTGTCCTTTCCCATTTCACTTTTTCAATTTTCCTTTCCATAAAAAAAATAATTTTCAAACTTTCCACGACATGCGCCATGGCATCCATATTCTTGTCCTATCCAAACTACTTTTGTCCTTTCCCATTTTACTTTTCCATCTTTAGCTTTGAAATATATATATATATAATGAATAATATCATGACTTCACTCGATTTGCTCTTTTGTTTGACTTTTTGGTTTGTATTTTGGATATTAGTTCTTAGCTCTTTTGTTTTCTACCTTTTGCACTATCAAGAGGACTTCAAATTTCAGGGTAGTATTCTCCTTTCTTATTTCCTTTTTTTTCTTAATTTCTCTTTTATACTTTTTTTTCTTTCTTTTATTTTCTTTTGTCATCAAGGACAATGACTTTGATTGTATGGAGGAATTTTGTTAATTTATTCTCACAAAAAAAAAGATTCAGTATTTATTAATTTTCAACTCGGTTTCCCCATATGTTTGCTTAGCTTGTCTTTAAAAACAATTTATAGTCTTTTTTTATGCAAATTTAAGCTCGATCCTAATTAGAGAAAAATAGTGTATAAGTGTGCATTTCCGGTTCAATTATCAAACACTAATGAATGATTTATTAATTAAGATAATTGTTCATGGTCATTATGTATGAAAAATTTAGTTTTTATAACCTAAGCATGAGTTTGGAGATTGAATTTGTGCATGATTCTAGCAGAGGATGCATACGGGTTTGTAGCTCTATATAAAAAATAAAAAATAAAAACTCTCTTTTTTCCTTAAATAAGAGCAGCACTTAATTTAAATTATCTTTCTGCTCTGTATCTACTCCAATGCTCTAATTAAAATATGAGTATCCAAAGGACCCACTTGACGGTATCCACCTTTAGTAATACAGGAACGGTGAGGGATAACCAAAATTCAGAAGATTTCATTAAAGAGAATAAAAATGGTGAGATGGAACGTAAAACACACTCACTAAAGAAAATGATGTTTTGAAATGGAGCATAAAATTCATTCACAACCATGGTTTTGAATAAAAAGAGCTATAAACCTTAATGTTTCTTTTTTTAGAGTTATGTTCATTGGATTTCAAAAAGTTATATTCTTGGGTAGTCATTAATAAGTTGTTCATAGATATATGATGTATTTTTTACCGGTTATCCTTTTTAGTAAACAAGTTTTAGTCTTGGTATTATTGGTTTGCATATTTTAGAAGCTATAAATTTTGATTGTGGTTGAGTTTGTTCTTTAGAATTTTAAAATCTGATTTTTGCTTGAGGACAATCAAAGTTTTAGCGTGGGTGAATTTGATGTGCATAATATTTATATGTTTTTTAGTTGAATTCTAATGAATTATTGAATAAAAATTATAATAAATTAGGTGGAAAAAGAGTTTAAAGAGGAAATATATTACTGTTATAATTTAATTAGGATTTTATTATTTAAAGTATATTTTTAAGGAGTTTTTAATTGATATTAATGAATTTTCCTTTTTTATTGTAGTTAAGTCTAAAGTGTATATGTCATGGCTTGCCCAAGCCATGTCCAATGAGGAATTAGGCAAAGTGGAAGTGTCACAGCATGCATCATGGCTTGCCCAAGCCATGATCCAAACCGTGTGCATGTCCCATCTATCACGACATAACAAATATCAGGGCTAGACTAAGCCATGATGAAAGCCCTAATAAAAGCCCTGATGAAAGCCCTGACAAAAATCAAAATAAGAAAAATAAGTTTGCATACTGTACTGAAGTCGTGAGTTAAGCCGTGATACAAACCATTACATAATTATAAAGTAGTGGGCATACCAGATGGATATACAAGACATAAAGTGGTGAGCATATATGGTGGACTTACAGGTGCATGAGTTATTGTGACAACTTTACGTTGTCAAAGAAATGAGTTGTTGATGTCAAGTGAGCTATTGTAACACCTTTGTCAAAAAAATCTTATCTGAAGAGTGATAATTCACCAGCGACTAATAAGAGTGATTGCATAACATGTACAAATGATGGTGGGCATATAATGGGTGCATGCACTCGACATAACGGGGCTATCTATTAGTGATGTATATTCTCTAATAAAAGAGAAAGGAATCAAAGGCAAATAGGACTCTCATCAACCCTACCTTATAAAAAACAGACAAAGTTGATAGAGAGAAAGAGAATAGTAGGGAGAAGGGATGAACAGAGGTGTGGACATAGTCAAAAGACAGAGGCAATAAGTAGGAGCTTCAAAAGAGTTTTATCTTTATTTCTTCTTTGTCTTAATTTCTTTAATTATGTTCATGTGTTTCACTATGATCATGCGTGGCTAAATCTCATTTAGAGTTCTAGGTTAGGAGTAACTATTTCATTATGTGATTGAACATGAGTTTCTATTGTTATATTTGATTTTTAGTTAATTATTTGAGTTGAACTTATTTTATGCTTTCATTTATGGCCAGATTTTTTGCATATTTATAAGTAAATACACCAAGGAGAGTTAGGAGAATTTATTAGCTTAAAACTTATAGGACTTAGACCACGAGAGTAGGCAACCTCTATGGGGAATAATCATAGTAGGCAGAAGTCTATGGTGGTAAATTAATTGTTAAGAATATTAATGAGTATAGATTAACTTCTTAACCATGAGAGTAGGTTAAACTTTAATCTTTACATGATTAATTGAACTTGAGAGAGTCTTAAAGTATTGTAGAATAATTCCCTTAACTAAAATCATTGTTTTTGTTTGTTATCATGTTCATTATCAAAATTGGAATAATGAAACTAAACCTAGGCTCTAAAGAAGGGGATTTTAAAACTTACAAGTGCATGGATCATCATATTTGGTTATAAATCACTCTTCATATTAGATTTGTTGACAAAGGTGTTACAACAGCTCACTTCTTTTACATCAACAACTCATTTCTTTGACAATGTAAAGTTGTCATAATAGCTCATGCACCTGTAAGTCCACCATATATGCTCACTAATTTATGTCTTGTGCATCCAGCTGGTATGCTGACTACTTTATGATTTTGTAATGGTTTGTATCATGGCTTAACTCATGGCTTCAGTAAGGTATGCAACCTTATTTTTATTATTTTAATTTTTATCCAAGCTTTCGTCAAGGCTTTCATTATGGCTTAGTTAAGCCCTAACATATGTTATGTTGTGATGCATGGGACAGGCACACGATTTAGATTGTGGCTTGGGCATGCCAAGATGCATGCTATGACACTTCAACTTTGCTCAATTCCTCGTTGGATATGTCTTGGACTAGCCATGACACATACACTTTAAACTTAACTACAATAAAAAAGGAAAATTAATTAATATCAAACAAAAACTCCTTCAAAATATACTTTAAGTAATAAAATCCTAATTAAATTATAAAAGTAACATATTTCCTATTTAAACTTATTTTTTATGTAATTTATTATAATTTTTATTCAATAATTCATTAGAATTCAACTCAAAAACATATAAATATTATACACATCAAATTCCCCCACACTAAAAATTTATTTGTCCTCAAGCAAAAATCAGAGTTTAAAATTTTAAAGAATAAACTCAACCACAATCAAGATGTGCAAACTAATAATACTGAGATTGAAACTTATTTACTAGAAAGGAAAATCGAACAAGAATACATTATATATACATATGAACAATTTACTAATCACAACCTAAGTACATAACTCTTTGAAATCCAATGAACATAACTCTAAAAAAAGAAACATTAAGGTATTTTACGCTCCATCCATGGTTGTAAATGCATTTTACGCTTGTAACAACCCAATTTCGGGATGCAATTATGCACAATTGTGACATAAGCGCCTATGATGAAATTTATTCAAAAATTGAACGTGGTTGTTGATTTTCTGGACTTTAGGAACTAAATTGTAACATTTTTTAGGATTTGATTGCAAATAAGTCATTCTTTTAGGGGTCTTTTGGTAATTAAAAGTTAAAAAATATATATATACATGTCAATAGAGGAGGGGACATAAGATGGAATGCGACATCGAGAAGGGCCAGCAGACCAGCGATACACTCGCTCCCCTAGATACCACATCAGACAGCCATAACCAGAGAGTAGGATCCTCATAGGCTTTAATCGGGCTACAACTGCCATGAAATCATATCGCTGGACGTCCTCAGTACCCTCCAACCAATTAGAATTTATCTGCAATTTATGTAAATTAAATCAAATTTCTATTAAACTGTAGCATACTAATGATTTTATTTTTCCTTACCAGGTGCCACTCAATAGTGTTCAATTGATCACGGTACGTCTACAAAGTGTTCCTGTTCCTAGCAAGGCGAGAAGAACCCCATCTCATCATCAGAGGAAAGGTCCTATCATAACTGATAGCGTTAAAGCCTCGAATCAGCTCGATCTCTATGCTCTAGATCTGAAAAAAAAATAGAGAACACATCAAAAAAAGTAAAGAAGAGGAAAACTATAGAGATCAAATGAAGGAGAACATACATTTAAGACGTGTGCCAAAAACCACACATCATGACAACACCTCTACAGACAATGTCCAGTCTGTAATAAATGTAAGCAAGTGCAGCAGATCCCCACTCTAATGTGGCAACTCAATCCAAGTCACAGAGAGGACACAACAGAGCAATACTGACCTCATGACCGGTCTCGTAAAAGAGGGTCGTGCCTAATAACATTAAGAGGAAACACCTCACCTTATGAATAATCTGACGAGGAGTCGAAGTAGGAAGGCATCTACATCCCTCAACCAATGATGAAAGAAGAACGTTCTTTCGATTCTTCAATGCTGGGGCGAACCTGATCAAGTCACACACATACTGACTTTGTGCATGCTCTGGAAGACTGCAATAGCTGATGTCAAATGGAACTGGGGATCCCCTAAAGGCAATCTTGGTGATAGCAGAGAAGCTCAAAGGTGAAATAGTTAGCTCACCCACACGAGTATGAAAAGTGAGGGTAGTATCCATCTAGCGCTCGATCAAAGCGAATAAAGAGTAATGGTCAGATCGGCCTCGAACAGTCGGAAGTGCAGCGATGAAACGCCTAAATCCAGAAGCCCAAATCAGATGTGTCACCTATTCTGGTAGTCCATGAAACAATTCTCGAGCTAGATTGAAATAGCCCGTGAACTTCATCGGACGCTATTTCGATTTCAAAAAGAAAATAATAATTAATTAATTGAAAGATTAGTTAATAAATCAAAAAACTTAAATTGAAGGATTTGATTAGTTAATTAATTAATTAATTGCCTTAAAAAAAGCTAAAAAAAATTCTGATCAACAATATAGATTTCTGTCGATCGGCATTAACCCTGTCAATCAAAAATTTGGAATTATGATCGGAATTCTAGACATCCGATCCTCCATTCTGACAACCCGGGAGTCAAATTTCATATTTTCAAAGTTAATTTCAATTTGTCATATTAATTTCTGACTAATATACATGTCAATGTCAATTTCTACTCTGCAACTAACTCTAATTACTTATTATACAGGTAATATTTTTGCAGAAATAAACAGAAGCGAGAAAAGTTACCTCATTACCCACATCTCTGCACCTGTGGCTATGTAAACGAGTCAAGGGAAAGATAACTGAGTCTTCTCGAAGTTCCAAATTATTCTGAGGAAAATGAAGAGGCAAAATCCTCTGACATTCTGAAGCCTCAGCTCCCCCATGTTGTCTGCATGATGAGGAGGCCACAGGATCAGACGGATTGCAAATCGGACAATAGATGGTGAAGAAATCAAGAAAAGAAAAATCAAAATCAAGTAAAAGAAGAAGAAGAAGAAGAAAAGAATGGGAAGAGAAGTGAAGTGATCGGCAAAAGGGAAAGAATATATAAAATGGAGAATATCCATTTTAATCCTTTCAATTTATTTACTTTTTATCTATCTTTTCTTTCTTGCAGTTTGGTCCATAATTGCATTATGATTAGGAACATGTTCCTAATTAAATCACGACATTCATCAAATTAATAATTCATTGAATTATTAAAATAGCATAATCAATCTGTGATCCTGAATCTTCTATCAAATACAAAATACAGAACAAGATTACATAACTCATTTTTTTGCATTTTACATGCATGATTTCAATCAAAGGTTTCATATGCTGCACAGTAGCTATGATATGAATTTCAAATCATTATGTTATGTGCTACATAGTAGTCATAACCTTCATTATATTATGAACTACATAACAGTTATAACATAAATTTTCAAATTCCTCATTGCTAGACGTTCCACAAGAACTATAGCAAGTTTTCAATTCAATTACACTAGACGTCCCATAGGGAATATAGTGTGCATCGTTATACGTCCCACAGGGAATATAACGATATTTTAATTCAAGACTATACGACCGAGTGTAGTCGGCATTGTACAACTGAGTGTAATGTATCCTCAACCGATTATACGATCGAGTATAATCGGCATCATACGACCAAGTATGATGTAATTTTTTCAATTCAAGACTATATGACTGAGTGTAGTCAGCATTGTACGACTGAGTGCAATGTATCCTCAATCGATTATACGACCGAGTATAATCGGCATTATACGACCGAGTATGATGTAATTTTTTCAATTCAAGACAATACGACCAAGTTTAGTTGACATTGTACAATCGAGTGCAATGTATCCTCAATCGATTATACGATCGAGTATAATCAGCATCATACAACTGAGTATGATGTAATTTTTTCAATTTAAGACTATACGATCGAGTGTAGTCGGCATTGTATGACTGAGTGCAATGTATCCTCAATTAATTATATGACCGAGTATAATCGGCATCATACGACCGAGTATGATGTAATTTATTTCAATTCAATTACACTAGACATCCCACAAGGAATATAGTGTGCATCGTTAGACGTCCCACAGGGAATATAATGAAATTCATCATTGCTAGACGTTCCACAGGAACTATAGCAAGATTTCAACTTATCATCGCTAAACGCCCCATAGGGAATATAGCGAAAATCATTTGCATAAAGTCCACTAGACATTCCACAGGAAATATAGTGCAACTTATGAAACACTACACCTTGCTCAATAGTTTGAGCATCAATCTATCACTTAGGATACAATCGAGTGTCCTAATTTCTTTCTTTTAAAATTGTGTGCTTCTTTTGCTTTACCGCAATTTGTCAAGCAAATAGCGACAAAGGGGGGCAACTGTAAGCACCCAATTTCGAGATGCAATTGTACACAATTATGACTTAAGCCCCTATGATGAAATTTATTCAAAAATTGGACTTGGTTGTTGATTTTCTGGACTTTAGGAACTAAATTATAATGTTTTTTAGGATTTGATTGCAAATAAGTCATTTTTTTGGGGGTCTTTTGGTAATTAAAAATTTTTAAATCAGCATTGGTGTAATGCCGACTGGCATTACACAATGCCGACCGGCATTATGTAATATCGATCGGCATTGTACAATGCCAGTCGGCGTTGCATAATAATTCCATTTTTTGATTTTTTCACATTTTTTTCTTATTTTTATCAATTTTTTCAGTGTTTTAATTGGTTAAAAATTCAAATTTTATCCTTCAATATCTGATAGTTTTTTTAAAAATGCAAAAGGCATTTTTTTTAAATAAACACAAACTCTATCTAATCATCAGTCTATTCCTCCTTTGGAGGAAGTTCAGTACATGCAGACTCTGCATTTAAAAGCAAAGTCTGCATGCGTGCATGAAAAAAAAAAGAAAGAAGGTTTTGGTTGGGGGGGACTTCTTTTTCTTCTGGTCTTTGAAAGGATTTTTTTTATAGGGAGAGACTGAGAGAAAGAAGACACAGTGAGAAAAAATAGATTGGAAGCATAAAACCCTAATTTTCGATACTGAAATTTTTGAAGGCAATAGTCCAGAATCAATAATATCTTAATTTTAATGGTGACAATCCAATATGAGGGGCTCAAAAAGGGGCATTTGCATAACATCTCGAGTGTTATTCTTCTATTTCTTTTATTACCTATTTTATTATTTTCTGTTTATGTTGTTTTCTTTTATTTTTGTTATTGTTTTAATTATTTGATTTCATTGCTAATTTATTTTTTTTTTTTGTTTTGATGTCCGTATGAGGATTGAGGAAGGGGAAACCGCCTATGTGTAATTGAACAGAGGATCCATGGAACTTGTACTGTTTTAATAATAGTTCTTAGGATTTTAATTTTTGTTATGCATTTTTGTATCCTGTGTAATTTATTTTAATTTCTAGATGTATAATTACTTAATTTTAATTCTGTACGTAGTTTGTAATAGCCCCAATAGTGGGAATAGTGAAAGATTTAAATTTCTACACTTTAAAATTAATTAGTAATTAGGTTCAATTGGGTAAAAATTAATTAAAATTAATGGTGGCTTTAGTTAAATTAGGGTTTGCATGTAATTAATTTAGGGTTTTTTTAGAAAATCACTGTAATGTTTATTTGATCTATTTTTTGTGTTTTATTTATTTTGGGCTTGTTTTTAATTTTTTTGTGCCCCAAGCCCACGTTTAGGTCTAACCCACTAAATAAATAGGTTTAAAAATGGTTTAAGATTTTAAATAATTAAAATCAACTTAGGTCCTTTAGGTTAATTAGATTTTAGGCCCATTTAGTTAATTAAAATTGTCTAGACTTAGCTCAACCCATTTAATTGCATTTCTTTTAAAATAAATAGACCTAGGCCCATATTTCATTTAAAATAAAACGAAGTTAGACTTAGGCTCATTAATTTAATTTCTTCTTTAAAATTGAATAGACTTAAGCCCATATCTTAGAAAGACTAAAAAATATAGATTTAGGCTCATTAATTAATTAAATGTAGGCCCACTTTTATTCTATTTCACCTATAAATAAAATATAGATTTAGCTAACTTATTTAAATAAAATTACCATAGTTTAGACTTAGGGACAACGTGATCTTGAGTGCATTTTTTCTTGTAATTTTATTGACTTATTTCCTTTTTGGGTAGATGGATGTTAATTAGGGTTTCATAAAATTGTATGTAATTAGAGGATGAAATAATTATTTATAAAATTATTCTAAATGAACATGAGACTAAGAGAAGTTAGTATTCCGTATTTAGAATCTCTTGGTTGTGGTGCTAATTTTCTTTTAGAGAATCGAGTACCACCAATCAAATTGTCCCAGTTATTACCCTGGGTGGCGACTCCTTATCTCCACGCCATGTCTTTGTGACAGTGGTTAGTGTGTTCTCTAAGGCCTTGAGCCCAAACAGTGTCGCGGTTGCTAAAATCTTGGATGCGCGCTAAACCCCACCATCTACAGTGGCGACTCCACTGGGGATAAGAGATTCTGATTCTACTTGTGTTATTTACAATTGTTTTATTGATTATTATTTCATTCTTACATTCATTCTGCATGTCCCTACTAAACCGATTGTATTGGTTTATGATTCCATGATTCCACTAGCTTCATGGGGTTATAGATTGGCTAACCATCACTTTTAGCCTTAACTCAGTTCAAGAGAGATTACCGGGCTCATCTAACCAGAGTCTGTAATCCAAGTCCCTAAGGGGGGGTAATCTCCTCTCGAGTTGGTAAAGGATGTTGGGCCCCTCTGACCTTGGCCTGTAACTCAAAGTCCATAAGGGAACCTTAACTTTTCACTGGACCCTAACCATATATAATGGCCTAGTTACTTCCCCTAGGATCTTCACCCAAAGTGCTTGTTTGTTTGAATTTCCATAAGGTATTTCTATTTATAAAAGCCCAGGCCTATACCTTTGAAGCTTATTCAGGCTAATAAGGATTAGGCTAGACCTTTATATTTAGAAATGCGGCTTCTATGCTTTTTTCTTTTAAGAGAGATTTGGCATGCGCGTCGGCTCTTAATATCCCCTGTTGATATGAAGGCCAAGACCAAAAATCCTAGGAAAAGAAACTCGCCATTGAACACGTGCATGGGAGGAATAAGGTTGGAAGGCTTATGCTTGCATATTGCTTGTTGATTGCTTCTTGATACTTGCTACTTGCTAAGTGCTTGCCTGCTACTTGTTGTATAGCATGTGCATCATGAATACATGCAGTCCATGCATCATACTAATACCTTGTTTTGCAGCCATCATAGATTCATCCGGGTCTTCTCATATCTAAGGATGAAGAGGTGGCAAATTGACCAGAGTTGATTTAAATCCGGAGTCCATAGCTCAAGACATTCTTCACAGACTGGAAAGACTGGAGGGGAGTCCAATTAACCCACTATTCCTAGAAGCTAAATTAGCTCAGACTTAACAGACTGAAATGGAACAACAACCAGAGATGTGGACCTTAGAGGACATTAAGGGAGCTTTGATGGATGACATGAGAGCTATGATGCAAGATGAGCTGAGACAAGCTTTGGTTGGACTAGTGCAACCTGTCGTTGGACAACCACCTGCTACTGTTATTGAACAACCACCTGCTGCTACTGTTGAACAGCCACTTGTTGTAGGAGCTCCACCTATTTTTGTAGCTCCTCCACCTACTGCTAACAATGCTGGGGGGCAACCTACTCCTAGAAATGTGCCTGCTACTGATGTGAGAATGGAAGACGTTGAAAACTACATGGTAGAAAAGGTGAAGAGAGAGTCACTTGAATTGGTTCAAGAACTTGAGTCTAAGCAGATGCAAGTATTGACTCAGAAAATGTCCAAGATGGAAAAAGCTGATTAGAGGACAAGGAATAGAATATTCTTTTGACTTTGATGACATGTTGCAAATGGAAGGAGATAAGGTACCTGAACCATGAGCACTACTAAAGCACCATTATCAGTAGTTGCTAGGCTATTTGTGTTGTCCCTGGAAGGAATGGTTGTGAACTGGTACCATGGGTTAGAAAAGTCTGTTAGAGCTGATTGGAAGGAACTATGTACTACATTCTTGAAGTAATATGATTATAACACTCGATTGGAAGTGTCAATTAAGGATTTGGAGTTGACTAAATAGAAATCAAATAAGTCCTTTTCTGATTTCTTAACTCATTTCATGAATAAAGCAGGGATGATGAAAAACAAGCTTACTGAGAAGGATCAAGTTAGAATGATAGTTCGTAATGTGTCGCCTAATTTGGTCGAGAGGCAACAGATGATGAATCCCAAAACCTTTATGGATCTGTATGATGATAGGTTACAAGCTGAGGAAATTGAGAGTGAGAAAAAGAAAACTGTTAGAGGCACAGGAACTCGAAACTACCCAACTGGGGGCATACAACAAGAAAGTACTAGTCGAGCTATAGAAGTGCATGCAGTTTAGCAACCCTGAAGGTTCTCCAATTTTAACCAACCACTTTCCAAAGTCCTAGAGAGGCTAATCCAAAAAGGCCTACTCCGACCTTTAACCTTTTCCAAACCCTGAATCCAAATCTCCCTGGCTATGATCCAAACAGTTATTATAAATTCCACCAAGTTGTTGGCCATCCCACAGATAATTGTATTCGCCTAAAACATGATATCCAAAACCTGATAGACTCCGAAAAAATCACCAACCCTTAAAAATCAAACTCTAACCCAAACACCAAAAACAACCCTTTCCCAAACTACCAAAACGTTCTACCACCAGCCACCATGATGATCAACTCAGGAGTTAGTGAGGAAGAAGTGCTAAGCTCCTTTGAGGACCTAAACCCTATACCCAATGGAGAACCTTTTGGATAGCCATAGAGAGGAGTGGAAGATTTACTGGGCCAGCCCTCAGGGAAGTTTGATTACAGAGTATTTTACTCGAAACCACCCTCTGTTAATATCCCTATTGAATCAATTGAGCCCTCAAGTTGGGGAGATGAGTTTGATGATAAGCCAGTAAAAGAAGAGCCTGAAATTCCCGAGTAGTCACTAAGAGGAGTTGAAGATCTGTTGGGACAACCTTCGGGCAAGTTCGATTACAGAGTGTTCTATTATAAACCCGCTTCTACTAACATCCCCATTGAATCGATTGTGCTGACAGGATGGGGTGATGAGTTTGAAAAGGATGAATTCTTAACCCCAGAAATGTCCTAAGAAGAGGTTGAAGAGCTGCTAAGTCAACATATGGACAAGTTGAGGGAGTTGAAGGGAAAGAAACATACATAGTGGAAGTTTGGAAAAATGGAAAAAAAGAATGGATCATTGGGGCCATGGACATCTGGTATGATTCTGATGAAGAAAAATCCACTAGAGTCGATGTATGGAGTGATACTCCAAATGTAAATCATGTTACCAAAAGCAAGAGGAATTACCGGGCAGTAGAAAAGCAAAATGAAAGAGTAGCAGAAAGAGAAGAAACAGAAGATGCAGAAGTAAAGGAAGGGCAGAAAAAAGACCTGATCCTGGAACAACTCAAGAAGGCTAAAGTGAGTGTGAGCATCTGGGAACTACTGATGCATTCAGGCAGCCATAGAAGGGCTCTGGTTAAAGCTTTATCGAACATGAGCATTGAAATAGTTGCTACTCCATAAGTTATGGTGGCAAAGGTTACACAAAAGAAACATGGGCTTGTAGCATTCTTAAATGATGACTTGCCTTTAGAGGGAAGAAATCATAATAAGGCATTTTTTATCCCAGCTGAAGTAAAAGGGAAGATAACTAACTTTGTGATGGTGGATGATGGTTCAGCTATAAATGTATACCCACTAAAGATCCTACCTAATCTGGGTCTAAAAGTAGATGACTTGACTGCTTCAAACCTCATAATCAAAGCTTACGATGACAGTACCAGGAATGTGGAAGGAACATTTCAAGCTTTATTCAAAACAGGGCCTATAGAGTCAACTGTTGAATTTACTGTACTAGACATCCCTGTTACCTATGCCCTACTGTTGGGAAGGCCGTGGTTTCATGCCTTGGGAGGAGTACCTTCAATAGTGCACCAGAAAATAAATTTCCCTCATGAAGGAGATGTTATGACAATAGAAGCTAGAACCAATGCAGTTGTGGCAGCCATACTTGATAAATAGAAGCAAGTGTGTGTTCTCCCTGGATTCCAAGTCGCTGGAATATTTGATGAGATGGATCCCAAGGTTGCAAAAATGATGGAAAGCATGAATTATCGACCTGGACAAGGGCTCGGGAAGAATGAACAAGGAAGCCCTAAGCCCCCGAACATTAAAACCCAGGACCATATGAAGGGTTTGGGATATACTGAGGTAGGACTGGCTAGTAGAGGAGCAAAGAACAAAGAGAAAGCAAAAAGAAACAAGCCTTTAGGAAGGATTAGACCACTAAGTGAGAATTTCATCAAGCCAAAGGAAGGCAAGTATTATCTGGGCACCAAAGAATCTGTTAATGTGGCTGGAAAAGATGTCCCTGGATTTGAGATCTTTAAGGAGCAGATTGTGGAAAGCCTAGTGACCAGCAACAAAGAGGAAGTCATGAAGCAAGTAACTGAAAGGATGGGTGATGATGTCATTGAAGAGCTGATGTGTCTGCCACCTGAGAAGGAACCACTCCAGGACTTAGCTATTGTCATTAGTGATAGTTTCATTGATGTTTTTTATGAAGAAACTGATGTAATAACGTCTGATCTTTATGCAGATGAAGATGTTGTTTTTCCTATGGTCAATGATATGAATGCTAGTTTTGCTTACTTGTGTGATGTGCATCCTGATAATTCTGTGCATTATAATTTTGATCGGTCATGCATATTTGACATTAATTCAATTCAATTTGATTCGTTTAATATGGGCACAAATGATAATCCAAAGAACATTTCTATATCACATGATGTAACTCCTGAAGAGAGAAAAAATTTTGAGAGAATATTAACAAAAAGAAAGGTAGTATTCACTTGGACTTATAAAGACATGCCAGGTTTGGATAGGGAAATAGCAGAGCATCATATTCCAACTCATCCAGAAATCAAGCCGGTTAAACATAAATTGTGCAGATTAAGACCATAATGGACAGAAAAGATAAGGGAGGAAATTGCCAAGCAAATACAAGCTAACTTCCTAGAAGTAGTAGACTACCCTCAATGGCTAGCAAACATAGTACTTGTTCCTAAGAAGGATGGAAAAGTATGAATGTGTGTAGATTTTAGGGATCTAAACAAAGCCTGCCCAAAGGATGACTTCTCGTTACCTCACATTGATGTAATAGTGGATAGCACTACAGCAAGTGTAATGTATTCTTTTATGGACAGATTTTCTAGGTACAACCAGATCATAATGGTAGTCATGGATAAGATTAAGACAGCTTTCATTACAGAATGGGGGACCTATTGTTATAAGGTGATGCCTTTTGGACTGAAGAATGCAGGTGCAACTTACCAAAGAGCCATTACTGCACTTTCCATGATATGATGCATAAGCAGGTTGAAGTGTATGTGGATGACATGATGATCAAATCAAAGACAAAAGGAGGACATTTTGAAGCCTTAGACAAATTCTTGGCCCGAATTGAAAGGTACAACCTGAGACTCAACCCGAAGAAGTGCATTTTTGGGGTTACTTCAGGGAAGCTGTTAGGACATATAGTGAGCAGCCGAGGAATTGAAGTGGATTCGGATAAAGTGAAAGCCATCCAGGAAATTTCGGCACCAAAGATGAAGAAAGAAGTAAGAGGATTCCTGGGCAGATTGCAATATATTATTAGGTTTATCACAAAACTCACTAACATTTGTGACCCTCTCTTTAAGCTCTTAAGGAAAGATCAGCCGGTTAAGTGGAATGATGATTGTTAGAAAGCTTTCGATAAGATCAAGGAGTATCTTGTTAATCCACCTATTCTGAAACCACCTAGACAGGGTAAGCCATTGGTTTTGTACTTAGCTTTAAAAGAGAATGCAATGGGGGCAATGTTAGCACAAGAAGGGTCAGATGGAATAGAGCATGCAATGTACTACTTAAGCAAGAAGTTTCTACCGTACGAGGAAAAATTTGTCTAATCATGATTTGGGCTACGAGAAAATTGAGGCATTATTTTCAATCTTACAAGGTTCAAGCTGTTTCAAGAATATACCCTCTAAGGTATCTGTTTCAAGCATCGACTTTAACTGGAAAAATGTCTCGATGGTTGGTACTCTTAACTGAATTTGATATAGAATACATTACTACAAAGGTAATCAAGGGAAGAGCTGTAGCAGAATTCTTAGCTAAGAATGCAATCAAAGATCCAGATGAGAACTTAGCAGTTGTAAAGCACTAGGAGTGGAAACTTTACTTTGATGGAGCTATGAACAACAAAGGAGCTGGATTAGGAGTGGTTCTTGTTACACCAGAAGGAGAAACCATACCAATGGCAAAGAAATTGGATTTCAAGGTCACAAACAATATGGCCAAGTATGAAGCATGTATCTGTGGGATTAAGGCGGTTGTGGTAGCTAGAGCAAAAGATTTGTTGGTCTATGGAGATTCAATGTTAGTCATCAATCAGGCTAATGAAGAATGGGAAGTAAAAGAGGAAAGGTTGAAGCTTTATATCTTCTATTTGAAAGCCTTAATGAAGAATTTCACCAAATGTCTCTTTATCCATCTATCCAGAGATGATAATCAGATGGCGGATGCACCTGCAACACTCTTTTCAATATGGGATGGTGCAACTGGGTTGACTATGAAACCTTTAGTGATCATGAAATCTAAAGCACCGTGTTATGGGGATGAGCAGATTATGAATGTTCAAATGGGGCCTGAAGAAAAGCCTTGGTTTTATGATGTCCAAAAGTTCATTGAAAAGATAATTTATCTAAATGAAGTGACCTTAAAAGAAAGATATGCTCTTTGTGTTCTTGCACGTAACTATGCAAGTCATGATGGGGTATTATACAAAAGAATGCTGAACGAGATGCAGCTCAGGTGTCTCAAAAAGGATAAAGTTGAAGAGGTGATGCAAGAGATTCATGCAGGGGCTTGCGGTTCTCATATGAACGGGATGATTCTAGTAAAGAAGATACTCAGACAAGGGTATTACTGGACGACTATGGCAAAGGATTGTATCAGGATAGTAAGACAATGCCATCAATGTCAGATCCATGGGAATCTTAGTCACATGCCTCCAACAGTGCTGAATAGTTTATCATCCCCTTGGCCCTTTGCAGCATAAGGAATTGATATCACAGGAGAAATTAGACCGACAACATCAAATGGGCATAAATACATAGTGGTGGCAATCGATTACTTTTCGAGATGGGTAGAGGCATAACCTTTCAACACTCTGAAAGCAAAATAGATGGCACGGTTCATCGAGAAGAGCCTTATTTGCAAATATAGGGTTCTACATCATGTTGGGGTTCAATTTCAAGCATAAACAGCAGAGTTGCTACAAAAGTATGGGATTGAACACCATAAATCTTCGCCTTATCGCCCTCAAGCTAATGGAGCAATGGAAGCAGCTAATAAAAATGTCAAGAAAATCCTTTCTAAGATGGTTAAAACCTATAAGGATTGGTCTAAATATCTTCCTTTTTCCTTATGGGGATATAGGACTATAGCTTGAACCGCCACAGACCAAACACCGTTCTCATTGGTATATGGTTGTGAAGCAGTTTTGCCCTTAGAAATTGAAATTAAATCCTTGAGAGTAGTCATGGAAGCTAAAATAACTAAGAATGAATGGGCACAGAAAAGATATAATCATCTAGTATCTCTAGATGAGAAAAGGATGGATGCTTTATTCCACACTCAAATATATCAAAGAAGGATAGCAAGGGCGTTTAACAGGAAGGTTAAGCCTGGGAAGATCAAAGCTGAAGATATAGTGCTGAAACAGTCTAGAGCCGTGGTGTTCGATCCAAGAGGTAAATTTAGACCGAATTGGGAAGGACCATACTTAGTCAAATCGGTCTTACCTAAAGGAGTTGCTAAGATATTAGATCTTGAAGGGAATGAGTTTATGGAACCGGTCAATCTGGATCACCTCAAGAAGTACTACCTGTAAAAAAAATAAATCAATAATAAATAATAAATAAATATGAATAAAAGTAGAATAAAGAAAATAAAGTCCGCTGGCTAGAAAACCTGAAAAGGCTAGTCAGGCAAAAGTCAGGACATTCCCACTGTTCAGAAAACCCGCAAAGGGCTGACAGGCAAAAATTAGGGAAATAAATAAAAAAATAATGGTCCCGCTAATTAGAAAACCTGTAAAGGGCTAGTCAGGCAAAATTTAGGGAAATAAAATGTGAGTGAAACATATTCAGTTAGAAAATCCGTGAGGACTAGCTGATAACAGGAGTTATATCATGTGATGTATTAAATGTACTCATTTTGGCCCTAATTAATGAATGAAATTGAAATTGAAGTCTTGTTAAACTTTGCATATCCTTCTTTATTATAAAGCATAAGTACTTGAAAGAATAACAAAACATAAGAAAGCCTAAAACTAGCTCTATGAGACCATTCTATCTAGTAATGTCTTTGTTTCTTCCTTTGTGATCCATCATACAAAGCTTGAGTCCTCTTGTACCTAGCAAATCATGGTGGTTCTGTCTTTTGGATAACAACCCAAGTTTTATAATCATCATCAGTAGTAACATCCACATCTAGGTGTATGTTTCATTCAAGGGCTCTACAAGGCCACAAGCTCCTAATCTTATCCAGAGAATCTTATCTTAAAGGAAAGCCTTTAAAGTCAGTTAGAATAGTAACGATGAATTGAAGGCGACCATATTGATGACAAAGGCGTAAAGGGGTAAAAAAGGTAGAGAAGTGCAGCCCGGGAATAGGAACACGATACTCATACAGCTCAATAGTCATGAACTTCAATCTCCACCAAGGGCAGACCCATGTAATCTCAGCATCTGAAATCTTCTTCAACCAGTCAACCCATTGGTCCATAGTACATTTGTCCTTCATTCTCAAAGGACGAGATTGTAGCTGATGAGGTTGATAAGTCAAAGGATTAGGGGGTACATTAAGCAAGCTCAGCTTTTCCTATAACCAAATCTAAAATAAAAAAACAAAAAAAATCCATTAAAGTGAAAAACACTATTGCAGTTCTATCTAACAGTGTTCGAGACAGTATAGGAATAAAAATAGTAGTACAATAGAGAGTAGTCAGACACAGGCACACAGAAATTCAGGAATACAAAAGCTCTAAATCATTCATCTCGTGCTCTGGTATCAGGCCATGGGCTCCATCCTCTGGTAGGGTCATCAGGATGATGAGTGTCTGGACATCTAGCAGATGAAATCCCAGCACCATACATATCAATGCCCAACTCTACAAGCTATCGACAAAGCATCTCATTCTCCACTCTAGACCGCTGGAATAGCTCTGCATACATAGAAAACACCATGTCATATGCATTACATGCATACATTTGCATTATCTCAATGAGGGCGCTTACCCTCAACTATCTGTAACCTGCATCGTAAATAATCTCTAAGATGAGGCAAGTCCATATAAATACTCTACCTGTGTCCGGGGAATTTGTTTTGTAAAATTTTGTTAATATCAATGTCAAGTGTATAGATCCATACAAGAAATAAAGCAAACATACTTATATAAGAAGCATATGGTGGATAAAAGCTAAGAAGTTGAGCATCACTAAACTGCATATGCTGCTCAACTGGAGCCTGAACAGCGGGAATCCAGTAGAATATAGACTTGTCTAGAAGAGAGACATCGCCAAGCGTAGCACTGATAAAGGCCCCATTGTGACTAGCCCCGACGTGCTGAGCAGGATGGCAAGGTCTGGGCTCAGGGCTAGGTCTGGGCTAAGGGCTCTCAATCTCTGGAGCAATCTCAGTCTCCTCATCAATATCAACAGGAGAGCGAACCTCCTCAAACTGTAAAAAGAAGGAGTGAGTCATAGGTTCCAGAAACAAAAGCTGAAATAATGTAAAATTACCTCATCATCGTCAATAGGAATATGGTCCAGGAGGTTCTCATGAATAAACTGGTGATAATGTTGAGAATGCTCAAGGAAATCTGAGGCAGCATATCCTTGTAGTGCATCTCTTAGCTTTAAACCCATAAGATGCGAGCTGTGGAGCATAGATGAGGGGACATCAGATGGAATGCGATGTCAAGAAGGGCCAGCAGACCAATGATACACTCGCTCCCCTAGATACCACATCAGATTGCCATAACCAGAGAGCAGGACCCTCATAGGCTCTAAGCGGGCTGCAGCTGCCATGAAATCATATCGCTGGATGTCCTCATCACCCTCCAACCAATCAGAATTTATCTGTAATTTATGTAAATTAAATCAAATTTTTATTAAACTGTAGCATACTAATGATTTTATTTTTCCTTACCAGGTGCCACTCGATAGTGTTCAATTGATCACGGTACGTCTGTAAAGTGTTCCTGTTGCTAGCAAGGCGAGAAGAACCCCATCTCATCATTAAAGGAAAGGTCCTATCAAAACTGATAGCGTTAAAACCTCAAATCAGCCCGATCTCTATGCCCCAGATCTGAAAAAAAAAAAAAGAACACATCAGAAAAAGTAAAAAAGAGGAAAACTATAGAGATCAAATGAAGGAGAACATACATGCAAGACATGCCAAAAGCCACACATCATGACAGCACCTCTACAGACAGTGTCCAGTCTGTAATAAATGTAAGCAAGTGTAGCAGATCCCCAATCTAATATGGCAACTCAATCCAAGTCACGGAGAGGACCTAACAGAACAATACTGACCTCATGACCGGTCTTGCAAAAGAGGGTCGTGCCTAATAATATCAAGAGGAAACACCTCGCCTTATGAATAATCTGATGAGGAGTTGAAGTAAGAAGGCGTCTAAATCCCTCAACCAATGATGAAAGAAGAACGTTCTTCTGATTCT
Organism: Mallotus nudiflorus; assembly: GCA_947683625.1. Lineage (NCBI taxonomy): Eukaryota > Viridiplantae > Streptophyta > Magnoliopsida > Malpighiales > Euphorbiaceae > Mallotus > Mallotus nudiflorus. The sequence goes on from CANTUR010001072.1 coordinate 263,960, forward strand.
TCCATGCTGGGGCGAACCCAATCAAGTCATGCACATACTGACTCCGTGCATGCTCTGGAAGACTGCAATAGCTGATGTCAAATGGAATTGGGGATCCCCAAAAGGCAATCCCGGTGATAGCAGAGAAGCTCATAGGCAAAATAGTCAGCTCACCCACACAAGTATAAAAAGTGAGGGTAGTATCCATCCAGCGCTCGATCAAAGTGAATAAAGAGTAATGGTCAAATCGGCCTCGTACAATCGGAAGTGCAGCAATGGCCTAAATCCAGAAGCCCAAATCAGATGTGTCACCTGTTTCGGCAGTCCATGAAACAATTCTCGGGCTAGATTGAAACAGCCTGTGAACTTCATCGGACGCTATTTTGATTTCAAAAAGAAAATAATAATTAATTAATTGAAAGATTATTTAATTAATCAAATAACTTAAATTGAAGGATCTAATTAGTTAATTAATTAATTAATTGCCTTAACAAAAACTAAAAAAAAAATTCTGATCGGCAATCTACCTTACCGATTGACATTAACCCAGTCAATCGGATATCTGGAATTCCAACCGAAATTCCAGACATCCGATCCTCCATTCTGACAACCCGGGAGTCCAATTTCATATTTTCAGAGTTAATTTCAATTTGTCATATTAATTTCTGACTAATATACATGTCAATGTCAATTTCTACTCTACAACTAACTCTAATTACTGATTATACAGGTAATATTTTTGCAGAAATAAACAGAAGCGAGAAAAGTTACCTCATTACCCACATCTCTGCACCTGTGGCTATGTAAACGAGTCAAGGGAAAGATAACTGAGTCTTCTCGAAGTTCCAAATTATTATAAGGAAAACGAAGTGGCAAAATCCTCTGACATTCTGAAGCCTCAGCTCCCCCATGTTGTCTGCATGATGAGGAGGCCATAGGATCAGACGGATTGCAAATCAGATAACAAATGGTGAAGAAATCAAGAAAAGAAAAATCAAAATCAAGTAAAAGAAGAAGAAGAAGAAAAGAATGGGAAGAGAAGTGAAGTGATCGGCAAAAGGGAAAGAATATATAAAATGGAGAATATCCATTTTAATCCTTTCAATTTATTTACTTTTTATCTATCTTTTCTTTCTTGCAGTCTGGTCCATAATTGCATTATGATTAGGAACATGTTCCTAATTAAATCACGACATTCATCAAATTAATAATTCATTGAATTATTAAGACAGCATAATCAATCTGTGATCCTGAATCTTCTATCAAATACAAAATACAGAACAAGATTACATAACTCATTTTTTTGCATTTTACATGCATGATTTCAATCAAAGGTTTCATATGCTGCACAGTAGCTATGATATGAATTTCAAATCATTATGTTATGTGCTACACAATAGTCATAACCTTTATTATATTATGAACTACATAACAGTTATAACATAAATTTTCAAATTCCTCATTGCTAGATGTTCCACAGGAACTATAGCAAGTTTTCAATTCAATTACACTAGACATTCCATAGGGAATATAGTGTGCATCGTTATACGTCCCACAAGGAATATAACGATATTTTAATTCAAGACTATACGACCGAGTGTAGTCGGCATTGTACGACCGAGTGCAATGTATCCTCAACCGATTATACGACTGAGTATAATCGGCATCATACGACCGAGTATGATGTAATTTTTTCAATTCAAGACTATATGACCGAGTGTAGTCAGCATTGTACGACTGAGTGCAATGTATCCTCAATCGATTATACAACCGAGTATAATCGGTGTTATACGACCAAGTATGATGTAATTTTTTCAATTCAAGACAATACGACCAAGTTTAGTCGGCATTGTACGACCGAGTGCAATGTATCCTCAATCGATTATACGACCGAGTATAATCGGCATCATACAACCAAGTATGATGTAATTTTTTCAATTCAAGACTATACGATCGAGTGTAGTCGGCATTGTATGACTGAGTGCAATGTATCCTCAATTGATTATACGACCAAGTATAACCGGCATCATACGACCGAGTATGATGTAATTTATTTCAATTCAATTACACTAGACATCCCATAAGGAATATAGTGTGCATCGTTAGACGACCCACAGGGAATATAACGAAATTCATCATTGCTAGACGTTCCACAGGAACTATAGCAAGATTTCAACTTATCATCGCTAAACACCCCACAGGGAATATAGCGAAACTTATTTGCATAAAGTCCACTAGAAGTTCCATAGGAAATATAGTGCGACTTATGAAACACTACACCTTGCTCAACAGTTTAAGCATCAATTTATCACTGAGGATACAATCGAGTGTCCTAATTTCTTTCTTTCGAAATTGTGTGCTTCTTTTACTTTACCGCAATTTGCCAAGCAAATAGCGACAAAGGGGGGCAACTGTAAGCACCCAATTTCGGGATGAAATTGTACATAATTATGACGTAAGCCCCTATGATGAAATTTATTCAAAAATTGGACTTGGTTGTTGATTTTCTGGACTTTAGGAACTAAATTATAATGTTTTTTTAGGATTTGATTGCAAATAAGTCATTTTTTCGGGGGTCTTTTGGTAATTAAAAATTTTTAAATCAGCATTGTACAATGTCGGTCGGTATTGCACAGTACCGATGCGCAATAATTCCTTTTTTTGATTTTTTTCATGTATTTCACAATATTAATTTTTTCAGTGTTTTAATTGGTTAAAAATTCAAATTTTATCCTTGATTATCTGATAAGATTTTTTTAAAATGCAGAAGGCTTTTTTTTTGAAATCAAAACAAACGCTATCTGATCATCAGTCCGTTCCTCCAAAGGAGGAAGTTCAGTACACGCAGACTCTGCATTTAAAAGCAGAGTCTGCATGCGTGCGTGAAAAAAAAAAGAAGGTTTTGGTTGGGGGGGACTTCTTTTTCTTCTGGTCTTTGAAAGGATTTTTTACAGGGAGAGACTTAGAGAAAGAAGACACAGTGAGAAAAAATAGACTGGAAGCATAAAACCCTAATTTTCGATACTGAAATTTCTGAAGACAATAGTGCAGAATCAACAATATCTTAATTTTAACGGTGATAATCCAATCTGAGGGGCTCAAAATGGGGCATTTTCATAGCATCTCCAGTGTTATTCTTCTATTTCTTTTAGTACCTTTTTTATTATTTTCTATTTATGTAGTTTTCTTTTATTTTTGTTATTGTTTTGATTATTTGATTTCATTGCTAATTTATTTTTTTGGTTGTTTTTATGTCCGTATGAGGATTGAGGAAGAGGAAACCGCCTATGTGTAATTGAACAGAGGATCCATGGAATCTGTACTATTTTAATAATAGTTCTTAGGATTTTAATTTTTGTTCTGCATTTTTGTATCCTGTGTAATTTATTTTAATTTCTGGATGTATAATTATTTAATTTTAATTTTATACGTAGTTTGTAATAGCCCCAATAGTGGGAATAGTGAAAGATTTAAATTTCTGCACTTTAAAATTAATTAGTAATTAGGTTCAATTGGGTAAAAATCAATTAAAATTAATGGTAGCTTTAGTTAAATTAGGGTTTGCATGTAATTAATTTAGGGTTTTTTTTAGAAAATCACTATAATGTTTGTTTGATCTATTTTTTGTGTTTTATTTATTTTGGGCTTGTTTTTTTATATTTTTTTATGTTTTTGGGCCCCAAGCCCACGTTTAGGTCTAACCCACTAAATAAATAGGTTTGAAAATGGTTTAAGATTTTAAATAATTAAAATCAACTTAGGCCCATTAGGTTAATTAGATTTTAGGCCCGCTTAGTTAATTAAAATTGTCTAGACTTAGCTCAGCCCATTTAATTGCATTTCTTTTAAAATAAATAGACCTAGGTCCACATTTCATTTAAAATAAAACCAAGTTAGACTTAGACCCATTAATTTAATTTCTTCTTTAAAATTGAATAGACTTAAGCCCATTTCTTAGAAAGACTAAAAAATATAGATTTAGGCTCATTAATTAATAAAATGTAGGCCTACTTTTATTCTATTTCACCTGTAAATAAAATGTAGATTTAGCTAACTTATTTAAATAAAATTAACATAGTTTAGACTTAGGGACAACGTGATCTTGAGTGCATTTTTTCTTGTAATTTTATTGACTTATTGCCTTTTTGGGTAGATGGATGTTAATTAGGGTTTAATAAAATTGCATGTAATTAGAGGATGAAATAATTATTTGTAAAATTATTCTAAATGAACACGAGACTAAGAGAAGTTAGTATTCCGTATCTAAAATCTCCTGGTTGTGGTGCTAATTTTCTTTTAAAGAATCGAGTACCACTAATCAAATTGTCCCATTTATTACCCTGGGTGGCAACTTATCTCCACACCATGTCTTTGTGACAGTGGTTAGTGTGTTCTCTAAGGCCCTGAGCCTAAACAGTGTCGCGGTTGCTAAAATCTTGGACGCGCGCTAAACCCCGAAGTCTCCAATGCTCCATTAAGATCTTGCACTGGTAATGGCGCAAAAAACTTGTTGTGATTTCAAAACCTGTAAGTGCACGGATTGTGAATTGTAGCACAAGAATATCGTTCCCACAAAGATTGTATGTTTAGTAATAATATTTTTACTTATGTTCTCAACTAGTAAATTATATAAAACTGAATTTTGTAATAAAGATAATCAAAGTAATTTAATTAAATTGCAATCAAATAGGGTTTAGTTTCACTATTCCAATTTTCATCAAGAACATGTTAAAAAACAAAAACAATTATATCAATTACGGGTAATTGTTCTAAAATACCTGAAGACTCTCTTAAGTTCAACTAAGCATGTAAAGATTAAAGTTTAACCTACTCTCGTGGTTAAGAAGTTAATATAAACTCACTAAGTTTCTTAACAATTAATTTAGCACTGTAGACTTCTACCTACTGTCATGATTCCCTATAGAGCTCACTTACTCTCGTGGTTGAGTAGTCCAAGTCCTATGAGTTTTAAGCTAATAAATTCTCCTAACTCTCGTTGGTGAATTTACTCATAAATATGCAAACAATCTGGCCAAGAATGAAGGCATAAAATAAGTTCAACTCAAAGAATTAACTAAAAATCAAATATAACAATAGAAACTCGTGTTCAATCACATAATGAAATAGTTACTCCTAACCCAAAACTCTAAATGACATTTAGCCATGCATGATCATGGTGAAACATATAAACATAATTAAAGAAATTAAAACAAAGAATAAATAAAGAAAAAACTCTTTTGAAGCTCCTACCTGTTGCCTCTGTCTCTCGACTTTATCCACACCTCTATTAATCCTTGTCTCCCTACTCTTCTCTCTCTCTCTCTATTGACTGTGTTTGTCTTTTAATAAGGCGAGGTTGATGAGAGTCCTCTTTGCCTTTAATTCCTTTCTCTTTTATTAGAGAATATACATCACTGATAGATAACCCCGTTATGTTGAGCACATGCACCAATTATATACCCACCATCATTTTTGCATGTTATGCAATCACTCTTATTAGTCATTAGTGAATCATTACTCTTCATATCAGATTTGTTAACAAAGGTTATACAATAGCTCATTTTTTTTACATCAATAACTCATTTATTTAACAATGGAAAGTTGTCACAACAACTCATGCACTTGTAAGTCCACTATAGATGCTCACCACTTTATGTCATATGCATCCAGCTAGTATACCCACTACTTTATGATTTTTTAATGGTCTGTATCATGGCTTAACTCATGGCTCTGATAAGGTATGCAACATTATTTTTCTTATTTTGATTTTTGTCAAGGCTTTCGTCAGGGCTTTCATCATGGCTTAGTTAAGCCCTAACACATGTTGTGTCGGGATGAATAGGACATGCATACGGTTTGGATCATGGCTTGGGCAAGCCATGATGCATGTTGTGACACTTCCACTTTACTCAATTCCTAGTTGGACATGGCTTGGGCAAGTCATGACGTATGTCATGATGCATACACTTTAGACTTAACTACAACAAAAAAGGAGGATCACATGTAGATATTATAAATGAGCAGTAGCATAGTCTGACTAAGCATTGGCGTATGATAAGGTGCTTACTTGTTGAAATCACAAGTAAGCATGGGCAACGGCGTATGATAAGGTGCTTATTTTAGAATAACTACCCATAAGTTAGTGTGATTTCAATAAGTTTTTGAAACATTCTAACTCTATTTGCGGGTTTTAAGAACTTGTATTATTGGCATTTTAGTTTTGTTGAGTTGAGATATTGATGTATTTGGAGATATTACCATATCTATTTGTTATTGATGAATTTATTATGGTTTTATTTTTGAGATGATTAATCTTATTTGCAAAAAATTTTTAAGGTTTACTATGGGTTTTGGTTGCATTATGCATTTCCCATTCCCTAATGTTGGTCATGTACCTATAGGTTCGGGTCATGACAATACTTATGCATAACTACACTCAAGATCAAGAGGTGGATCCTTTTGTACTATTTCTGTAATATCCCGTGTTTTTAAAAATATTTTTACACTGTACCGGGATATACAGTGTTAATAATTTTTATGCATTATACGATGTTTTTATAAGTTGATATGTATTTTAAACCTATTTTAATTACTGTCTATTATTTTCAGTATTTTACGTAAAATTTTCCCGGGACTTTCATTTTCGGGGAAATTTTCACGTAAACAATGTATTATTAATTATTCTAAATGTATTTACGGGTTTGCATGAACTCATACATATTTTTAAATTATTAAATAAAGCCTGTGTGTGTATATTTAATTAGGGTTTATTATTACCCTAATATTTTATTATTTATTTATTATTATTTGATTATTTTATTTATTATTATTTGATTATTTTATTTATTATTAAATTATTAAAATTTATTATTTTTTTCTTTTTTCTTTTTTTTTTTTTTCTTTTTCTTTTCCTTTTTCTTTCTTTTTCTTTTCTTTTCTCTTTCCTTTTTCTTTCTTTTTCTTTTTCTTCTTCTTCTTCTTCTTCTTCCCGTGGGTGCCCGACGCCACCACTATTCCTCACCGTCGTTTCTCCCTCATCCGGCCACCGTTTTCGACACCGCCGGTCTCTATCTTCTCCTTGAGCTCCGGTGAGTGTTATTCTAGCTTTTGTTTGAGCTAAAACGGTCTAGAATTACTTAGGTTTTGAGTTGAATATTTCGGCCACTTTTGGTTTTCAATTTTTTTGAGCTTCAATTTGGATGATTCATGGAAACTTCCTTCACAAATGTTGTTCCTGGTAGCTTAATCTTCATGTATGAATTTTTGTAGAATTTTTGGAGATTGTTTGGATTTTTGGGTATTTTTGAATATTTTAATATTATTTTCGAATTTTCGGAAATTAATTATTTAAATTATGAAATTGGAGTTTATGGTTGAATTAGGTGTTGAAATGAATTATAGGAATTTATTTGGAATTTTTATGAATTTCTAAGTATTTATTTTTAATTATTGAAGTTTATGTGATTTTGTAAAATTAAGTTAATTGTGTTTTAAATTGAATTTAATTGGTTAATTGAGTTTAATTATTGATATTATTGATAAATATGTTGAGAAAATTAATTTTGGATAATTGTATAATTTTTGGTGAATTTTTGAAGTAATTTAGGTATATATATATATATAGGGGTATTTTGGTAATTTTACCCTAAATTGTCTAAAAATGTAATTTAATTGGTTTTAATATTTATTTAAGGTATAAAAATGATTTCTATAAATTATTTGGTATTTTTAACTAATTAAAACTATTTTTCGTAAATTATTTTCAATTATATATATAATATACGGTTTTTCTAATAAAATGAGTTTTAATCGATTTTTATAGTGTTTCAAGGTCAATTATGTAATTTTTATTTATAAAATGTATTTTTATGATTTAAGGATATTTTTGGTATATTTGAATATATATTCTGTGTTTGTGGACCCCGGTCGACAGATTGTAGTCTGGAGTCCGACCGAGGGGTTGTGATCGATTGTGGTGTTATTTTTGAAGTGTATTTTCTTTGCAGGGTCGGCTCTACTCTTTTGAGTAGAGAGATGTCCGTTTTACAAGGGAGGTTCTGCCGGATTTCCGGTAGAATTCTCGTAAAACGTGATATCCAGTCGAACCCTAATTTCCAATTCTGTGTTGAATACTCTAGATTGAATTCTAGGATTTCTGTTAGGGTTATTCTGATGTCGAGTAATTATTTCTTGTTTAGTTGCGCCGAGACCGAGGGTTAGTGGACCAGGCCCGTCGGACCTGTCTCGTGGAGCGCATTAGGTGAGTTACTATATTATATATATATGCTTAGGATGCATGATTTAGAAAATGCATGTTTTATTTTGACTAATTATGCATAAATAACATGATTTATATTCAAGTATATTTTTGGTATATTTTTGGTATATAATAAATTATATACATGTTTTATTAATAAAATATATTTAAAATGTTTTTAAATATATTTTTAGTTTAATTCATGATTTGATTGAATTTATTTGACGTATATATACTCAAAATATACCTGGTTTATGTTTGGTATATTTTCGGTATATATATGGTTTATATTGTTGATTTATTTAAATTCATGCACCATTTATTGTGAATGAATGTTTTATATTTAAGAATGAAGGATATCAATAGAACGTGCTACCTAGTGGGCAGCACTAGGACCGAGTACGTACCGGTACGCCTATAGTATTTAGGCTATTATACTAACTTATTTGTGGATATTGATTTGATTATGATTATTGATATGTGAGATGTGGTTTGGGGTGTGATTGCTGGAGCTCGGTTGACCAAGTGTCTCGGGGCCAATCACACTGGCAGTCAGACTGCTGGAGCTCGGTTGACTTAGTGTCTCGGGGCCAGTCTACTGTCCATATGGATTAAGTGGATATATTTGGAATTAGTGAGCCTGTATGGCTAGAGTGTTGTTTAACACTATTTTTCTGAGGTTGCGATATTCTAGGGTTCTATGTGATCCTTCATAAAAGTTGATTTTCAGACAAAATATATAAAATGATTTTTCTGCATCTGTATGAAATTGCCTGTATATATACATATTACTCATATACTGTTGACTGTATGCATTATCACTTAGAGTGTATGTATATATACTATAGTAATTCACTCAGTGAGGTCTGACTCCCCTCCGTTGACTATTTTTCAGGAGAGTCAACTTCCTCAGACCTCAGTAGCAGGTCGATACGCCGGATTTCTTCCGCCCTGGCTTCTTTATGTAAACTGTCTACTTGAGTCTTATTTATTTTATCTAGACACTGCAGTAGTTGTAAATTAAAGTATTGGATTTTATGTATTTGTTTAAAGAGATGTATTATAGTAAAACTGGATTTGTATAAAGATTATACATTTATGAGATTATATATGCGATGTGATGAGTTTTGAATTATATCCAGTTGAGATGGATGATATTGTAATATTTATGATTTTATTTTCCGCTGCATATTATATTTTTATGGTTATTATTGCATATTTATTTTATTTTTAGGCTTGCTATGGGTTCCGGATTCGAAAGAATTCCCGTTCCCTAGCGCCGGTCATGACTCCTGTTTTGGGTCGTGACAAAGTTGGTATCAGAGCGAAGTTCGTATCAGAATGGAGTTCTGTGTCAGGGCTTAGTTTTGTGAGTTGTGGCCCTAGTTTTGAAGTTGTGTTTTCTGTTGGACTACTGCAGTGTATTAGGTTCGAGTATGTCTTGATGAGTATTCCTTGCTGTAGTTTTCAGCGTTATTCCTCCATTGTCTGTTTTGTCTGAATCTTTCCGTTTGTCTTTTCAGAATGAGGAGGCGAGCGCGTGTCGCTCCACCGGTCGTTGAGGCCAAGGATGATGAGTCTTTTCAGGATGAGGTTTTACCTCCTGAGCAGCCAGTTAGACGTAGAGGTCGTGGCAGGGGTAGACCTCGAGGAGCGGCAGGTCGCCGTAGGCAGAGAGAGTTACAGGACGAGGAGCCTGTTGAGCCTGAATTTGATGTTCCTGTTCCTCCTGTTGTTCAGCCTGCCTATCAGCAGGGTATGTCTGACCCTGAGGCAGCTTTGTTCTATGCCAGAGTTGGCAGGATTGTTTTTTATGGTACTTCTGATCCTTTAGATTTTCTGCATGCGATTGAGACTAGGACTCGGACTGCTCATACCGAGTACCAGCGGATCATGATCGTTGAGTTGTCTGTCGAGGGACCAGCCTTGGATTGGTTCATTCAGATGATCCAGCCCTTTATGATGACGATGACCTGGGCTCAGTTTCGAGAGCGATTCATGAGGAGATTTTGTCCAGAGCCTCTTCGTTTGAGTTATCGTCTTCGTTTGACCAATATTTCTCGTGGAGATCGATCAGTAGAAGAGTATACCCGAGAGTTTCTTCGTCTGGGTAGATATGCTGAGGATCTGATGCGAGATCAGTATTTCGCTGTTACTACGTATGTGACTGGTTTGGGTTCAGCTTTTGCTGGTATGCCTACAGCAGGTCTTACTCTGGAGTCTGTGATTGAGCTAGCTAAGGAGATCGAGCTGAGGTTAGTTAGGCAGGGAGCGATGCCTGATTATTACCAGTTGGGAGTTCAGTCGAGTGGATTGCAGGCAACTCCGTATTCGAGCTTTCATGTTGGTTCGAGTAGTTAGCAGCGAGGTTCGACTCAGCAGAGTCAGAGACAGTAGCAGCGAGTGCATCGGAGCAGTAGACATGGTCATGGAGGTCAGCGTAGATCGTTCAGATTTGGGTCAGGTGCTTCGAGCAGCAGCAGTGGTCGTAGTTCTGGATCAGCGGCCAGTGTTTGTCAGACTTGTGGTAGAGTCCATCAAGGACCGTGTTATCTGACACCACTGACATGTTTCAGATGCGGGCAGACAGGACATTTTGCCAGATCGTGTCCTTATCCCGGATATCAGCAGCAGCAGATTCCGCGATTCCCACAGCAGTCGATTGCTAGTGCTGCACCTATGCCATTTCAGTTACCACCAGCTCAGCATCAGAGTTCTACTCAGTTTGTTCCACAGCAGAGTCGTGGTAGAGGTACGAGAGGAGGTACCCGAGGCGTTGGCCAGGCTTCTACCAGTCAGCAGGGAGGTCGAGGCCAGGCCAGAGTTTTCCATCTGACTCAGCAGGATGCTCAGGCATCTAATGCAGTCGTGGCAGGTATTCTTTCTGTTTGTTACCTGGATGCTTTGGTTTTGTTTGATCCGGATGCCACGCATTCGTTTGTTTCTCCTATTTTTGCTTCTAAATCTTGTTGGCAAGCTTCGAGGATGGCTTTTCCTTTATCTGTTGCCACTCCTCTGAGTGATTCTTCGGACGCCGATATTGTTCTTTCTGGTTGTCCAGTTCTCGTGGGAGATAGAGAATTACCCGCCGATTTGATTTTGTTGGATGTGATGGAGTTCGATGTTATTTTGGGAATGGATTGGTTGTCTCAGCACTTTGCCGTGGTTGATTGCAGGAATAAGGAGGTGATTTTTAGAATTCCTGGTGAAGTAGATTTTAAGTTTGTTGGTGATAGGAGTTCAGCACCTCAGAATCTTATTTCTGTTATTTCTGCTAGGAAGTTATTGAGGAAAGGTTGTCAGGGGTTTTTGGCATTGGTCAGGGATACGTCAGTGGAGAAGTTGTCACTCACAGATGTTCCTGTTGCTTGTGAGTTTCCTGATGTTTTTCCCGAGGAGTTGCCAGGTTTACCACCTCATAGAGAGATTGAGTTCTGTATTGATGTGGTACCAGGTATTACTCCTATATCTATGCCACCCTATCGTATGGCTCCTGCAGAGTTGAGAGAGTTGAAGGAGCAGTTGCAAGAGTTGTTGGATAAAGGTTTTATTAGACCCAGTGTTTCTCCTTGGGGTGCACCAGTCCTGTTTGTGAAGAAGAAGGATGGTACCCTGAGACTGTGCATTGACTACAGAGAGTTGAATAAGGTGACAGTGAAGAACAAGTATCCTCTCCCGAGGATAGATGATTTGTTTGATCAGCTCCAGGGTGCACAATTCTTTTCTAAGGTTGACTTGAGGTCGGGTTATCATCAGCTGCGGATTAGTGAAGCTGATATTCCTAAGACAGCGTTCCGCACTCGATATGGTCATTATGAGTTTCTGGTGATGTCTTTTGGTTTGACTAATGCACCAGCAGCTTTTATGGACCTGATGAACAGAGTATTTCGACCGTATGTGGATCAGTTTGTAGTAGTCTTCATTGATGATATACTGGTATATTCGAGGAGTATGGAAGAGCATGTATATCACTTGAGGATTGTACTGCAGACACTGAGAGATCATCAGCTTTATGCTAAATTCTCGAAGTGTGATTTCTGGATGGAGAGTGTTTCTTTTCTTGGACACGTAGTGTCTAAAGAAGGTATTCAGGTTGATCCACAGAAGGTTGAGGCAGTATCTGAGTGGCCTAGACCTACTTCAGTTACTGAGATTCGGAGTTTTCTGGGTTTAGCCGGGTATTATAGGCGGTTTGTGCAGGATTTTTCCAGGATAGCAGCCCCTATGACTCGTTTGACTCAGAAGAATGTTAGATTCGAGTGGTCAGAAGCTTGTGAGAATAGTTTTCAGTTGTTGAAGGAGAAGTTGACCACAGCGCCAGTGTTAGCTTTGCCTAATAGTGTGGATAAGTTCACAGTTTACTGTGATGCCTCTAGAATTGGTCTTGGTTGTGTGTTGATGCAGAATGGAAGGGTGATAGCCTATGCTTCGAGGCAGTTGAAGAAGCATGAGCAGAACTATCCTACACATGATCTGGAGATGGCTGCAGTGATCTTTGCTTTGAAGATTTGGAGACATTATTTGTACGGGGTGACTTGTGAGATATTTACTGATCACAAGAGCCTTAAGTACATTTTCCAGCAGCGAGATTTGAATTTGAGGCAGAGAAGATGGTTGGAACTGTTGAAGGATTATGATTGCGAGATTCTTTACCATCCGGGTAAAGCTAATGTGGTAGCAGATGCCTTGAGTAGGAAGTCTTCAGGTAGTCTTGCTCACATTGATGTTGAGAGGAGACCATTGATCCAGGAATTGCATCTGATGGTGGATCAAGGTCTGATGATGAAGATCAGTAGATCAGGTGGACTGTTAGCTCAGTTTAAAGTACGATCTGTACTAAGGGATAGGATTAAAGTAGCTCAGAGCCGAGATCCCATTCTGGAAGAGCTTGCAGAGAATGTCAGAGCAGGGAAGTTCACTGATTTCACACTCGATGATGATGGTGTGTTGTGGATCAGTGGTAGATTGTGTGTTCCTGATGTGGATGATTTGAGAGAAGAGATTTTATAGGAAGCACATTCTACAGCCTACAGCGTTCATCCTGGTGTTACTAAGATGTACCACAGTATCAGAGATTTATACTGGTGGGATGATTGAAGAAGGATGTTGCTGATTATGTTGCTAAGTGCTTGACGTGTCAGCAAGTGAAAGCCGAACATCAGAAGCCTTCTGGGAAGCTTCAGCCTCTTCCTATTCCCGAGTGGAAGTGGGAAAGGATAGCTATGAATTTTGTAGTCGGTTTACCTCGTTCGAAGGATGGATACGATTCCATCTGGGTGATTGTAGACAGATTGACGAAGTCTGCACATTTCTTGCCTGTGAAAGCCACATATTCAGTTGCTAGATTGGCGAAGTTGTACGTGAAGCATATTGTGTGCCTTCATGGAGTACCTGTGTCCATTGTGTCAGACAGAGGTTCGGTGTTTACTTCTCGTTTTTGGCAGAAGTTGCAGGAAGCGATGGGCACTAGGTTGGATTTCAGTACTGCTTTTCATCCTCAGACAGATGGTCAGTCTGAGAGGACGATCCAGACACTGGAAGATATGTTGAGGATGTGTGTCTTGGATTTGGGAGGTAGCTGGGATGATCATTTGTCGCTTGTTGAATTTGCATATAATAACAGCTACCATAGCAGTATTGGTATGGCACCATATGAGGCGTTGTATGGAAGGAAGTGTAGATCCCCGTTGAGTTGGGATGAGATTGGTGAGAGAGCTTTGACTGGACCAGAGATGGTTCAGGATGCTGCAGAGAAAGTCGCCGTGATCAAGCGCAGGTTAGAGACCGCAGTTAGTAGACAGAAGAGTTATGCGGATCCTAGGCGCAGAGATGTGGAGTTTCAGGTTGGAGATTTCATTTTTCTGAAGGTATCTCCGATGAAGGGTGTGATGAGATTTGGCAGGAAGGGTAAGTTAGCACCGAGATATATTGGACCGTTTGAGATTCTGGAGAGAGTTGGCACTGTTGCATATCGGTTGGATTTGCCTCCGAGTATGTCACAAGTGCATCCAGTATTTCATATCTCGATGTTGAGGAAGTATATCTCAGATCCTTCACATGTGTTGCAACCTGACAGTGTGGAAGTGAATGAAGATTTGACGTTTGTGGAAGAACCTGTGGCGATCGTAGATTTTCAAGTTCGACAGTTGCGATCGAAGCAGATTCCGATGGTCAAGGTTTTGTGGCGTAGCGACAGAGTTGAAGAGCATACGTGGGAGACTGAAGCTGAGATGCGAGCTTCTTACCCGTATCTCTTTCCTTCCTGATTCTGTAATCTTGTTTTTAGAATTCGGGGACGAATTCCTGTAAGGGGGGAAGACTGTAATATCCCGTGTTTTTAAAAATATTTTTACACTGTACCGGGATATACAGTGTCAATAATTTTTATGCATTATACGATGTTTTTATAAGTTGATATGTATTTTAAACCTATTTTAATTACTGTCTATTATTTTCAGTATTTTACGTAAAATTTTCCCGGGACTTTCATTTTCGGGGAAATTTTCACGTAAACAATGTATTATTAATTATTCTAAATGTATTTACGGGTTTGCATGAACTCATACATATTTTTAAATTATTAAATAAAGCCTGTGTGTGTATATTTAATTAGGGTTTATTATTACCCTAATATTTTATTATTTATTTATTATTATTTGATTATTTTATTTATTATTATTTGATTATTTTATTTATTATTAAATTATTAAAATTTATTATTTTTTTCTTTTTTCTTTTTTTTTTTCTTTTTCTTTTCCTTTTTCTTTCTTTTTCTTTTCTTTTCTCTTTTCTTTTTCTTTCTTTTTCTTTTTCTTCTTCTTCTTCTTCTTCTTCCCGTGGGTGCCCGACGCCACCACTATTCCTCACCGTCGTTTCTCCCTCATCCGGCCACCGTTTTCGACACCGCCGGTCTCTATCTTCTCCTTGAGCTCCGGTGAGTGTTATTCTAGCTTTTGTTTGAGCTAAAACGGTCTAGAATTGCTTAGGTTTTGAGTTGAATATTTCGGCCACTTTTGGTTTTCGATTTTTTTGAGCTTCAATTTGGATGATTCATGGAAACTTCCTTCACAAATGTTGTTCCTGGTAGCTTAATCTTCATGTATGAATTTTTGTAGAATTTTTGGAGATTGTTTGGATTTTTGGGTATTTTTGAATATTTTAATATTATTTTCGAATTTTCGGAAATTAATTATTTAAATTATGAAATTGGAGTTTATGGTTGAATTAGGTGTTGAAATGAATTATAGGAATTTATTTGGAATTTTTATGAATTTCTAAGTATTTATTTTTAATTATTGAAGTTTATGTGATTTTGTAAAATTAAGTTAATTGTGTTTTAAATTGAATTTAATTGGTTAATTGAGTTTAATTATTGATATTATTGATAAATATGTTGAGAAAATTAATTTTGGATAATTGTATAATTTTTGGTGAATTTTTGAAGTAATTTAGGTATATATATATATATAGGGGTATTTTGGTAATTTTACCCTAAATTGTCTAAAAATGTAATTTAATTGGTTTTAATATTTATTTAAGGTATAAAAATGATTTCTATAAATTATTTGGTATTTTTAACTAATTAAAACTATTTTTCGTAAATTATTTTCAATTATATATATAATATACGGTTTTTCTAATAAAATGAGTTTTAATCGATTTTTATAGTGTTTCAAGGTCAATTATGTAATTTTTATTTATAAAATGTATTTTTATGATTTAAGGATATTTTTGGTATATTTGAATATATATTCTGTGTTTGTGGACCCCCGGTCGACAAATTGTAGTCTGGAGTCCGACCGAGGGGTTGTGATCGATTGTGGTGTTATTTTTGAAGTGTATTTTCTTTGCAGGGTCGGCTCTACTCTTTTGAGTAGAGAGATGTCCGTTTTACAGGGGAGGTTCTGCCGGATTTCCGGTAGAATTCTCGTAAAACGTGATATCCAGTCGAACCCTAATTTCCAATTCTGTGTTGAATACTCTAGATTGAATTCTAGGATTTCTGTTAGGGTTATTCTGATGTCGAGTAATTATTTCTTGTTTAGTTGCGCCGAGACCGAGGGTTAGTGGACCAGGCCCGTCGGACCTGTCTCGTGGAGCGCATTAGGTGAGTTACTATATTATATATATATGCTTAGGATGCATGATTTAGAAAATGCATGTTTTATTTTGACTAATTATGCATAAATAACATGATTTATATTCAAGTATATTTTTGGTATATTTTTGGTATATAATAAATTATATACATGTTTTATTAATAAAATATATTTAAAATGTTTTTAAATATATTTTTAGTTTAATTCATGATTTGATTGAATTTATTTGACGTATATATACTCAAAATATACCTGGTTTATGTTTGGTATATTTTCGGTATATATATGGTTTATATTGTTGATTTATTTAAATTCATGCATCATTTATTGTGAATGAATGTTTTATATTTAAGAATGAAGGATATCAATAGAACGTGCTACCTAGTGGGCAGCACTAGGACCGAGTACGTACCGGTACGCCTATAGTATTTAGGCTATTATACTAACTTATTTGTGGATATTGATTTGATTATGATTATTGATATGTGAGATGTGGTTTGGGGTGTGATTGCTGGAGCTCGGTTGACCAAGTGTCTCGGGGCCAATCACACTGGCAGTCAGACTGCTGGAGCTCGGTTGACTTAGTGTCTCGGGGCCAGTCTACTGTCCATATGGATTAAGTGGATATATTTGGAATTAGTGAGCCTGTATGGCTAGAGTGTTGTTTAACACTATTTTTCTGAGGTTGCGATATTCTAGGGTTCTATGTGATCCTTCATAAAAGTTGATTTTCAGACAAAATATATAAAATGATTTTTCTGCATCTGTATGAAATTGCCTGTATATATACATATTACTCATATACTGTTGACTGTATGCATTATCACTTAGAGTGTATGTATATATACTATAGTAATTCACTCAGTGAGGTCTGACTCCCCTCCGTTGACTCAGCAGGTCGATACGCCGGATTTCTTCCGCCCCGGCTTCTTTATGTAAACTGTCTACTTGAGTCTTATTTATTTTATCTAGACACTGCAGTAGTTGTAAATTAAAGTATTGGATTTTATGTATTTGTTTAAAGAGATGTATTATAGTAAAACTGGATTTGTATAAAGATTATACATTTATGAGATTATATATGCGATGTGATGAGTTTTGAATTATATCCAGTTGAGATGGATGATATTGTAATATTTATGATTTTATTTTCCGCTGCATATTATATTTTTATGGTTATTATTGCATATTTATTTTATTTTTAGGCTTGCTACGGGTTCCGGATTCGAAAGAATTCCCGTTCCCTAGCGCCGGTCATGACTCCTGTTTTGGGTCGTGACAATTTCACTCTAAGGATTATTAAATTTTAAGTCAAGTCCGGCTAAGAAAATGTGTGTTCGAAGCTGACTAATATGCTTGTGGAGTGATATCACTCTATTAACATTTTCCCCTTAAACACTCATTCAGGCATCAATCTCCTGAAATACCCCAACTAGCTCATTGTAGTATGTAGGTAATGGCCTACCATTCTGATATGTAGTAAATGATTTTCTGTTTAACTCAAACAATTGAGTTTCATTAGATCCATCATAGAAGGTTTTAGAGACAACATCTCATATCTCCTTTGTTATTTAAAGATGGATGAATCTCTGCATCAACATTTGACTCATGGAATCAATGAGCCAACTTTTTACTTGGTTATTATCAATAAGCCTTGAAGCTTTATCTCCCGCGGGTGGTTTTGGAGTTGTGCCAATAAGAAAGCCAGATTTATTTCTAACTCCAATTCGCATCTCCATGAGTTGTGACCATAAAGGGTAGTTCATATCATCCAGTATAATTCTAGTAGGAAATAAAGAATTATCTTGAAGAATTTGAATAAAAGTTGGTGTTCCATGTAATACAATAGATATGTTTTCAGTGTACATGTTGGATTTCGAAAGGATTACGACTTCAAAGGATTCAAAAAATTTTGAAGAGAAAATAAATATGATTTTAAGGATTCAATACAAAATTTGAATCGATTTCAATAAGTATGCTATAATACTATGTAAAACAAAATTCAAAGGAAAAAGAAGAGAGAATTCAAAGAAATTATATTTTCATATATTCATGAGAAATGTTATATCCTTTATATATATATCAAATATTTCTATATATAAAAGACTTAAATATACATATTAATTAGAGATAAAATAACTTTCTAAATAAAAATAAAAATTTAATTCCTAATATTTACAACCAAACCTTTGACACGCTTCAACGTTATATAAAAAGACAGTCTGGACTTTTTCTTGTTTGGGAAAGGTACATTATATATTACTAACATTCTAGATCTTTTCTTTCTTTTTCTGTCTAAAATTGATAATGACTCCCTTAAATAATTTGGGCTGCTTAACGCTATATTGATCATAATCATAATCAAGATATTTTAGCATTTATAATTAGTAAAATATATTAGCCATGATCACTTAATGATTATCGATCATGGCATGACACCGGATAAATACGATCACTGAATGAATATTAGCTTTTATATTTAGTAAAATATATTAGCCATGTCGCTCATATATGTTGTGCCCATTGGATTTGTAATTCAATTGCTGTAATTTGTTAATGCAATGTAAATTAATCTGAGATTCTTGTGATATATTTCTTATTCTTCAAAGAAATGAAAGAGCAACTCATATAAATTGATAGTTGAAAAAAAAAAAAAACACTTTAGCCATGATCACCGAATGAATTTTTATTATTTTATGCATCAACAATATTTATTCCTATTTTATTTATATATGATATTATTTTGTATTTTATTTATGGTAATACAAAATAATAAACATTTTGACTATAATTTAGGAAACAAGAATATTTTACTAAAATTCTCAAAGATTTTTTTATTTAATATACTTAAGGATATATAAGTAAGTATATTTAGTATTAATTATTTAGTGCCAAATATTTTTGGCACAATTTGTGCCAAAAAGATTTTCTCTTTAATAAATTTCTTCTTAAAGGTAAAATGAGAAAAAAAAAAAGGTCCATGAATAAAGTATAACACTATGTCATATTTGATTCACCGAATAAATCAAGAATAAAATAACTTATTTGTTTTGATTTAAATTTTGTTATGAAATAGTAATAATAGTTATTTTTTAAAAAAACTAAAAAATAAATATTCTTTATCTTTAAATAGATTATTTTCACTTTTATCCCAATTTTTATATTTAATTTCTCATAATGTTTATGTTTTTGCTTTCTTTCTTTTTTTAAATAATTTAATTCTAATTTTTTAATATTTTTTTTAATTTAATTTAACTCATGTTTAACAATCATAAATTATATAAAATTTATTTATTTTATATATTTATATTTTTATGATTAAAAAATTTTAAAATTTTATTTATTTATTTATTATGTAATTATATTATTTTAGAAAAATAAAATATAATTGATAATTTTTTATATATTATATATTTAATTTTTTTTATGTAAAATATATTAAAATTGTATAACTACTTAATTTTGATATTAATAATGAAATTCATTAATAAATGTATGAATATAATTTATATTTAAATCTATTTATCCGTTATAGTAAATTTTAAATCATAAACTAAAGTATATAATAATAATTATTTACAATTTTATTATACACTTATTTGTAAAAAATAGTTTGGAATTCTTCTGCATTGGAAAATGTACCTTATGCTGTACTGAGATTCTAGATCTTTTCTTTCTTTCAATACTAGATTCCATTTTTTTTTAGCTAGTAAATTTCTTCTTATGCAATGCTTGTCAATCTTCACAATCTTTATTTTTTTTTTTTTACAATTTAAATATCCTTTTAAAATTAAATTCAAATATTGAAATACCCTTTGTAAACTCTAAATTAAAATCCAATGTTATGATTAAGGGAAAAAAATAAGAAAATCTTCCAAGCTTTATTAAACTAACTAATATTTCATTCAATTTAAAATTGAATCATTAAAATTCATAAAGTTTAAAAAATTGCTCAAATGAGTCTCTATTTAATGTTCACTTAACATATATCCGAAGTCTGATGTTTGGGACTGCAAAAAGTATAAAAAAATTTCTTATTTCTTATTTGAATACAATTAAAGCTTAAATATTTTTAAAATTCAATATGTCCATTTATTTTAAATTTATATTTTATTTCAATGTGAAAAATTATTGTTAAATAATTATTTTATTCTTGAAAGTTATCTATATATTATTTAAATTTACTTTTACACTATAATCATTTTCTTAGAATAAAAATTTTCACACTCTAAAATCATCTTTTAAGAATAAAAATATAGATTTTAGAATGATTTTGACCAGTAAAATTTTCAATAAAAATTTTCATATTTGTATTTCTTATAAAAATATTTTAGATCATATATTATTTTTTATTTTTACATTATCATAAATTTGCTAAATTAAAAACTTTACATTCTAAAATTATTTTTGAAGAATAAAGATATATACTTTAGAATAACTGTGACAATAATTTTTTCAATGATAATTTTTCACTCTTAAATAAATTTGGCCAATAATTTTTATACTTTAAAATTATTTTCTAAAAAATTAATAACATATGCTCTAAAATAAATAATTTTTAACAACCAAACAATTTTTAAAAATGATTTTACTCTTTATTTTAAAATACATTTTCCAAAATAAAAAATTAATTATATACATACATACATACATAAAATGATTAAATCAGTTTAAACTGAATTTTTCGGTTTTGAAAAGTACAAACCGAACCAAAATTACCGGATTTTAGTTTAGTTTTGGCAATCTATTTTTTGCCAAAAGTTTCTACACTACAACAAACTTATGTATCAGTGACAATTTTTTATGGTCATCAAATTTATTGTCACAAAATATATACTATATGTGACAAGAATTTTTTTTTGTCACCATATATACTTCATTATTAATTGTAAAATAATATATGACAATATTATTGTATTGTCACCAAAAAAAATTGTGACATGTAAAAATTGTCATAAAAGTTTAACTGTTGTAAACCTGAAGTTCCCACATCGCTCGCACACGAGATTGTGTGCGTGCTTATAAGCAGGGCCTGAAGCCTTTACTTGTGGACGCGTTTTAAAACCGTGAGGTCCTGAAGTATCAAAGCGGACAATATCTACAAGCTGTTTATAACACGTTATCAGCACGAGGAGCTCTCGATCAAAACAATAAGGTACATATTTCTTAATATTTAGTATTTATGAATATATTAGTTGATTATATATTATCATGGATGGCTATGCCTCCTACTAATTTATATATTTATATTTATTTCTTTAATCTAACTTTATATTAATTGTTATTTTTATTTTGTTTTACTAACTACACCATTGATGCAAATATTGCTAGAAATGGTTCTAACCTTATGGATGGCTATGCCTCCTACCAATTTATATTTATGCACATTTATTTTTTTTTATTTATGTTAATGGAAGGCTATACCCCATTTTATATTAATGGACGGTTTTGCCCCATATTTATACATATCGTTATGTTAACTCACTTGCTATAAATAATCATATCAACATTATTTATTGATTTTACTTTATATAATTTATTTCTCAATATATTATATTAAAAAAAAAATTCTAACGGCTATATTTTTATTACCAACGGTAATATAACGGTAATAAACGGCTATATTTTTCATTATAAATAGATGAGCTATAAATTTTATTCATTCACACAAATTCATATATTTTCTCTTTCTCTCTTTACTCTAAATTGTAAACATGATTTGGTATATTTATATTTGTGTTTTGATCATGACTATTATAATAGTTTTAGGAATAATTAATATGGAAGATGATTTTCTATTTGATATAATTTTAAGTATTATTGTATCATTTTTCGTACCATTATTATTTCTTGCAATATTCATTCATGATATAATTAATTAGTAAATTCTGATCATGTTTGATTTTTTTTAGTAGTCATCAAATTTATGAATTCTAATTGAGTTATATTTTTTTTATTAGTTATCATAATGACAAATCTAGCAAAGCTTGAGTTCGTTGCTCTTGACATCACTGGAAAAAATTATATGTCTTGGATTCTAGATGTAGAAATGCATCTTCAATCAATGGGGTTAATTGATACCATAAAAGAAAATAATAACACCTCATTGCAAGATAAGGCCAAGTCTATAATTTTTCTCCGTCGTCATCTTGATGAAGGATTAAAATGTGAATATTTGACTGTCAAAGATCCAAGTGTTCTTTGGAAGGATCTAAAAGACAGATATGATCATCAAAGAGATGTAATACTACCAGTAGTCACTGATGAATGGAGAGCTTTACGCTTTCAAGATTTCAAAAAAGTGAGTGACTATAATTCTGCAATGTTCAGAATAGTATCACAATTAAAATTCTGTGGACAAACAGTCACAGATGAGGATATGCTGGAGAAAACTTACTCCACATTTCATGCATCAAATGTTACATTGCAACAACAATACAGGATGCAGAGATTTAAAAAATATTCTGAACTAATTTCATGCCTACTGGTAGCTGAGAAAAATAATGAACTCTTGATGAAAAATCATCAGTCCCGTCCCACTGGCTCAATAGCATTTCCAGAAGCAAATGCTACAAATTATTCCAGATATAAAAATTACAATAGCCGTGGACGTGGGAGAGGTAGAGGTCGTGGACGTGGAAGAGGTCAATTCTTTGGCCATGGTCATGGAAATAAATATAGTAATACTCCACAACAAACTCAGACTCAACCTCAAAAGAAGTTAAAATCAGTCATCAGTGGTGTTCAAGAAAGGCCTCAATATAAGTCTGAAACTGTGTGTTTCAGATGTGGTAGTAAAGGACACTGGTCACGAATTTGTCGAACACCACCACATCTTTGCCAACTTTATAAGGCATCATTGAAAGGCAAAGAAAAGGAACTAAACTTCAATGAGCATCATACTCATGTTAATGATAGAACTCATCTAGATGTTTCTGATTTTACTGATGATTTTACTGACAATGGAAATTGAGACATCTCTAATTTTAAGTATATTGTTATTACTTATTTGATTCTGAAGAATATGTTATTGTTATGTATGTTATTAAATAAAATGTCCTACTTTACAATTATTTTATGTTTTTACCTTAATTGATTAATTTTGTGTTTATCTATTTTGAAGTTTAATATGGATTGTACTCAACATAAAGACAATATTGAAGATCTCTGCATACCAGATAGTGGTACTACACATACTATCTTGAAAAATAGAGATTATTTCTCTGAAATAAAGCCCACAAAGGCAGTTGTAAAAACAATATCAGGTCCTGTAGATCTGATTGAAGGAATTGGCAAAGCTAAATTTATGTTACCAAATGGAACAAAGTTTATAATTGATGAAGCTTTGTTTTCACCAAAATCAACAAGAAATTTGTTGAGTTTTGATGACATATATCGAAATGGGTGTGATACCCAATCTATTACTATAAATGGTAACAAATATTTAAATATAGTTTCCTATGAATCAGGAAAAATGCAAGTATTGGAAAGACTGCCAAAACTCCCTACTGGATTGCATTACATGCATATACATGTAATTGAATCAAATATGGCAGTAAAAGAAAAATCTTATGATCCTTCAATAATAAATTTATGGCATGACAGATTAGGTCATCCTGGATCAGTAATGATGCGAAGGATAATTGAGAATTCACATGGGCATCCCTTGAAGGGGCAAAGAATTCCTCAATCAAATGAAATGCCATGTACAGCTTGTTCTCTTGGAAAATTAATCTTGAGACCTTCACCATCTAAAATTCAAAATGAATCACCTATGTTTCTTGAAAGAATTCAAGGTGATATATGTGGGCCAATTCACCCACCATGTGGACCATTCAGATATTTTATGGTATTAATTGATGCATCTAGTAGATGGTCACATGTTTGTCTATTGTCAACTCGTAATGTTGCATTTGCAAGGTTGCTTGCTGAAATTATTAAATTACGAGCACAATTCCCTGATTATACAATCAAGAGGGTAAGACTTGATAATGCTGGTGAATTTACATCTCAAGCATTCAATGATTATTGTATGTCTACTGGGATCATTGTTGAGCATCCCGTTGCCCATGTACATACTCAAAATGGTTTAGCTGAATCATTGATTAAACGACTTCAGTTTATTGCTAGACCATTAATAATGAGAACAAAGCTTCCCATTTCAGTTTGGGGTCATGCAATCCTACATGCTGCTTCATTAATTCGCATCAGACCTAGTGCATATCATAAATACTCCCCACTACAATTGGCATTTGGTCAAGAGCCAAATATTTCCCATCTCAAAATTTTTGGTTGTGCAGTATATGTACCCATTGCGCCACCTCAGCGCATAAAAATGGGTCCTCAACGAAGATTGGGAATTTATGTTGGGTTTGAAACACCCTCGATTATTAGATATCTTGAACCTCTAACTGGTGATGTTTTTACAGCACGTTTTGCTGATTGCCAATTTAATGAGGTTGTTTTCCCAACATTAGGAAAAGGGGAGAAAGAAGTGAAAAGGGATATTTCATGGAATGAACCATCATTATTGCATCTGGATCCTCACACAAAACAATGTGAATTAGAAGTGCAAAAGATTGTGCACTTACAAGCAATTGCAAATCAATTGCCAGATGCATTTACTGATACAAAAAGAGTGACTAAATCATATATACCAGCAGCCAATGCTCCTGCTCGTATTGAAATTCCAGAAATAAAATCTGAGAATAAAGACACTCATGAGTCTAAAACACGCCAGAAGCGTGGAAGACCAATTGGTTCTAAGGATAAAAATCCTCGAAAGAGAAAGGGAGTAGATAATCATATTGATAGCGAGGAAAATATCCCTGAAGAAATAAAAAATAAAGAAAGTCATGAAACATTGTCATATACTGTTGCATATGAAATCATAAATGACAAAGATGATCCTGAACCAAAATCAGTCATGGAATGTCAAAATAGGCATGATTGGATAAAATGGAAAGATGCTATGCAGGCTGAATTGGACTCACTAAACAAACGAAATGTTTTTGGGCCAATTATTCCTATGCCTAAAAATGTGAAACCTGTAGGATACAAGTGGGTCTTTGTACGAAAGAGAAATGAGAAAAATGAAATAATAAGGTACAAAGCTAGACTTGTAGCTCAAGGTTTTTCACAAAGGCCAGGAATTGATTATGATGAAACGTATTCTCCTGTTATGGATGCAATTACGTTCAGGTATCTGATTAGCCTAGTAGTTTCTAAGAAATTAGAAATGCGTCTTATGGATGTTGTGACTGCTTATTTGTATGGATCACTTGATAGTGACATTTATATGAAAATCCCTGAAGGATTTAAAATGCCTGAAGCATTAAGTACAAAACCCAAAGAAATGTATTCGATCAAGCTCCAAAGATCTTTATATGGGTTAAAACAGTCTGGGCGCATGTGGTATAATCGTTTAAGCGATTATTTGATTAATAAAGGATATGTGAGTAATATTATTTGCCCATGCATTTTTATTAAGAAAACAATATCCGGATTTGTGATTATAGCTGTATATGTTGATGATTTGAATATCATTGGAACAGAAAATGAGATCCATGAAGCAACAGTATACTTAAAGGAAGAATTTGAAATGAAAGATCTTGGAAAAACTAAGTATTGCCTTGGTTTACAAATTGAGCAAATGCACAATGGGATATTTGTGCATCAATCAAATTACACAGAAAAGATCTTGAAACGCTTTAATATGGATAAAGCAAATCCTTTAAGTACTCCAATGGTCGTTAGATCACTCAATATTGAAACTGATCCATTTCGACCCTGTGAAGAAAATGAAGAAATTCTTGGTCCTGAATTTCCATATCTCAGTACCATTGGAGCTCTAATGTATCTTGCTAATTGTACTAGACCTGACATTTCTTTTGCAATTAATTTATTAGCGATGTTCAGTTCAGCTCCAACAAAAAGGCATTGGAAAGGGGTCAAACATATACTTCGATACCTTCGAGGAAATGTTGATTTGGGTTTATTTTATTCTAACAATTCAAAACAAGAATTGATTGGTTATGCAGATGCAGGACATTTATCTGATCCTCATAAAGCGAAATCTCAAACAAGCTATGTGTTCACAAATAATGGAACTGCAATTTCTTGGCGTTCCCAGAAACAAACGCTTGTCACTACTTCCTCAAATCATTCTGAAATTATTGCACTACATGAAGCAAGTAGAGAGTGTGTGTGGCTTAGATCAATGACACATCATATTGAAGAATCTTGTGGTTTTCCAGTCAACAAAAGTCCAACAATTTTATATGAAGATAATGCAGCATGCATTGCACAGTTAAGGGAAGGATATATCAAAAGTGATAGAACCAAACATATACCTCCAAGGTTCTTTTCATTCACTCAAGAGCTAATAAAAGACAATCATATAGATATCAAGTATATTCAGTCTAGCCAGAATTCAGCTGATCTTTTCACAAAGGCACTTCCAACTACAATCTTTAGAAAGCACGTTCACGATATTGGAATGCGACATCTACATACTATGTGAAGGAAGATTATACATATCAACTTGAGGGGGAGAATATCATGCACTGTACTCTTTTTCCTTAAGCTAAAGTTTTTCCCACTGGGTTTTATTTAGCAAGGTTTTAACGAGGCAGTTGCAAAATATTGTTATTCAAGGGGGAGTATTATGAATGTGAATGAACAATATATTGCTTGTGAATGAACAATATATTGCTTATGAGAGAATAGTACTCAAATAGTGAAAAGAAAATCTCTATATAAAGGGATTGAAATTCATTAATGAGGATGTTAAGAAAAAGAAGAAGAAAAGATAGATTACTCTCCAAATTCTTTCAATATTATAGTTCTTTAAATTCTCTCCAAACTCTCTCTAAATTCCCTCAAAATCATTCTACTATAAAATATTTTTCTTCTAGTTAAATACTACTAAATTCAAGTTTAGTTCTATAACAAAATAAGTAATTCAATCTTTATTTCACAACACGTTATCAGCACGATGCTCGCGATGGGAGGGTGTGTTGTAAACCTGAAGTTCCCACATCGCTCGCACACGAGATTGTGTGCGTGCTTATAAGCAGGGCCTGAAGCCTTTACTTGTGGACGCGTTTTAAAACCGTGAGGTCCTGAAGTATCAAAGCGGACAATATCTACAAGCTGTTTATAACATTAACAAAATTTAGAGATACAACTTGTGACCATTTTTTATTTTTATCACTAAAAATGTTTTGGTGGCATATTAAAGTTGTCACATGAAAAGCATTAAATTTAATTTTGCGTGGGTGGAGATTATTGGACTCCACCCATTAATTTTTACAGTGCATTTTTATTTTTTAAAATTGTAAATTATATAACTATTCTGTATTGAAAATTTTTATTCTTTTATTAATTACAATTATTAAACTACCATTTTTTTCATTTTCCTTCCAAAATCATTGTTTGATGTTTAACATTTTAAAACTATTTGTAATTGAGTTTTTTTTTTTTTTTGCTGCGGTAATAAAATTTAGTATAGTCAATTATTGTTTTTGATAATTACTCTTTTAACTTTTAACTTATCTTGATTGTAGAATTTGCACCAATTATAGTAAATAATATATCTTTTCTTTTTTATGAAGAGATTTTTTTAAATATCATATGCACAAAATTTTATTTTTTATTCTTATCATCATTTTTTAAAAAATAATTTAAAATTAAATTATGTGATTAAAAAATAATTATAAAAATTCAACAATAATTCATCATATAAAAAGTACTTATAAATTCAATGAATAGAGCTAAATCAATTTAAATGTAATTTAGATCAAATATATCCCAACAAACACTAACTAAATTATACTAGGAAAGGTCTCTCTCTCTCTCTCTCTCTCTCTCTCTCTCTCTCTCTATATATATATATATAGAACTTACTTGTCTATTATTAATATGTTATAACAATTGTCTTAAAATTACAAAAAAAAAATTATATGATGAATTTTCATTAAATTTTTATAATACATGTTTTTAATCATGTAATTTGATTTTTATATTTAAAAAAAGTATGATAAGAAAAATAAAATAATGTCCATATGATATTAAAAAACTTGTTCGTAAAAGTAAAAATTCAAAAATTGTTCATAAAAAGTGAACAAAATTGGTGTTTTTTTTTTTTTAATAATTGGTGCAACTTTTATAATTGTCTAAAAAAATTAAAAGGTAAAGAGTGCTTATAAAAAAAATTGACTATGCTAAGTTTTTTTAATACAAAAAAAGAAATTGATGTAAGCTCAAACACAAGTAGTTTTTATAATTTTAAATATTAGATAGTAAATTTAGATTAAAAAAAATTTAAAAAGTTGAATAGTAGCTAATGAAAAATAAAAAATCTAAATAAAGGGTAATTATATAACCTGAAATTCTAAAAAAAAAAAATAAAGTGTAGAAATAAATAAGTGGAGTGAAAAACTCTGCACCCTTTAATTTTTTCACAATATTTTTCAAGTTTAAGATTAATTTAGTTTATATTAAAAGACATTAATTAACTATCACTAATATATATTCAAAAAAATTTATTACTATAAAAAAAATTATCACTTATTAAACTTACATTTTTTTATCAAATATTTCATAATTACCATAAACTTATAAAGTAAACTAAACTTCTAAATTTACCTACATTTTTATATAATTTATGGAGATTTTTACTGTCACAACTTGAACCCGAGGACACGTGACCGGCACTAGGAAATGGGTAGACATAAGACCCACGAAACCCGTAATAAGCCTTAAAGAAAAGAAAAATAAAACTTTCAAATTTAAAACTTTATTTTATACCAGAACACATTATCAAACTGATTTTTCTAAAAATAAACATAATCGTGCGCATTATAAAATATTTTTCATCATCAAATATCATAAATCAATCTTAAAGATTATACATAAACGTGATTCATTGAAACTCTGATACATAAATATATTTAAGTTATACAAACTCATAGTACACACACACTACTGCAGTATGCTAGAGTCACTACTACAGTACAGCTCACAATAACCTACATAATATAGCCGGTGATGAAGAAATCCGACATAGAGGCAGTCTTAGGTCGAACTCCCAAGCTCCTAAAAAAATAGATTGAGGGGAATCAGATCTCACTAAGTAAGTCAATAAAAGAACTATACGGTTTGAAAACCTTTTTGAAAACCATATAGTTATAGTGAAAATAATTTATAACATATATATATAGCTTTTGAAAAATCTCGATAGAACCTAAACCCAAATTTCTAAATGGCCAACTGCGTCCACTTAATCCAACTAGACTGTCGGTCTCCGAGAGTAAAGGCATCAACCGAGACACTAAGCCGCAGTCATCCACTTAATCCAAACACATGACATTGGCAGTCCCCGAGAGCTAAGGCATCCACCGAGGCACCCATCCCAGTCCATTATTAACTTTCCAATCACTAGCGGTCCCCGAGAGTAAAGGCTTCCACCGAGGCACCCGTCCTAATTTATATCTACAAGTCATACATACATCGGATCCATCTCTCAATCTTTACCATATGCACACGGTCCTGGTGAAACCCATCAGGTAGCCCGTTTTACCAAAATTTCTCAAAAAAAATTTTGACTAAATAAAAGGCACTTAAATCTTAAATAGCAGCATTCAAATTAAATAAATCATAAAATGAATACTAAAAATATGAGCGCACACATCTTTAAATAAAACACATGCACAGGTCAACTTATCAACTTACAGGACGAGCGAGAAGGCTGATGACTGCGCGTCTGCCTTGATCCAACAGCTTCTGCTTCAATATTCTCTAAAAAAGAAATTAACAGACCTATTTCAAAAACACGTCTATGGAATTAAAATAAAAAATCAACAGAAATAACAAAATTCTAGACTGACTCGAGGAAGACCGGATAAGACTCGATAGATAGGGAAAACCCTACTTAACGTTAGAAATTTACGAAAAATGTGATGTTTTACGAAAAAATCTATCGAAATTTTGGCAGAGTCTCCTCTGTAAAACGGACATCTCTCTACCATAGGTAGAGCCATTCCTGCATAGAAAATACACTTCTAGTATTCACAGACATTCACACTCGAGTTAGGCTTCCAGAACTACACTTTGCCCCGACCGAGATCACAACTCAACCAAAACATCACAAAATTAAATCATTTACTTCCAAAATGCATATTCATATAAATATCCATAACTTAGAAAATAATTTCTCATTAAAGCTTAAAAAAAATTTCACAAACATATATATATATAATATTTGGAAACAATATTCAAAATTAATATTACCTAATTAAAAATACCTATAAATTTATAAAAATCCACTAAACCTCCTAAATATTAATAAAACCAATTAAAATATATACTTAGCTATAATAAGCATAAAGTTACATATTTACCCATATAATAATAAAAAATACACATAATATTCAAAATAATATCTAATATATTATTAAAAATTAATTTTTTGAGAACTAGTGTTAATTAGTCTAAATAGTAAATAATTTGTAAAAATCCTTTCAAATTCCTTAATTATTATTAAAACCAACCACAATTTATTATTTAACTATAATTAACACAAAATTACGTTTCTACCCCTATAATACAAAAAGTTACATAATATACTATTATTATTCAAAAATTCCCTAAAAATTATACAAATGCCTAAAAATTATTTTCTCAACATATATATTATTAATATTAATTAAAACACATATTTAAACCAATATTCCAACAAAAATCCAATTCTAACCTAATTATTTAATTTTCACATAAACTCTAAAAATTCATAGAAATTAAATAATATCCCTAAAAATTATTTTCTTTATTCTAAAATTAATATTAACTCATAATAACACCAAAAATACCGAATTTTATAATTTTAATAATTAATTTATGAAAATTAATAAAATAATAATAAAATACTCAAAAATTCACAAAAATCAAAATAAATTCCAAAAATCATACAAAAATTCATAGAGGTAGATTAAGCTACTAGAAATCACATTTGTAAAGGGAGTTTGCAAGATTCAAGTTAGATCAAGCTAAAAAAAATTCGAAACCCTAGAACTCCATAAACAAAAATCAACAAAAACTCAATCAAATGGAGATTAAAACTTAAACTAAGCTTGGATTAGTACTCACCGGTGCAAGAAGAAGAGAAAGACACTGGAATCAAATAAAATGGTGACCGGAAGTGATGGAGGCACAATGATAGGGGAAGAATTTGACGGTGCAAGGAGAGCTACTGTGACTTTTTTTTCTTCTTAGTTCTTCTTGTCCTTTTTTTTTTCCTCTTTTGTGTTGTGTGTGTGTGTTGGTGTTTAATGCATGCATGTATGTGGGTTGTTGTATGCATGCATGTGTGTGTGTGTGTGTGTGTGTGTGTATATATATATATATATATATATATATATATATATATATATATATATATATATATATATATATATATATATATAAGCACCCAATTTCAAGATGCAATTGTGCATGAATACGAACAAAAGCCTCTATAATGACAATTTAATACAAAATTGACCTTTAGTGTTAAATTTCACAATTTCAAGAACTAAATTGCAATATTTTTTTATGTATAATTGTGAAAAAATTGACTTTTGTAGATGTATATTTGGAAATGTGCAACCAGCATTATGTAATGTCAATTGACATTACATAATGCCGGTTGACATTACATAATGTCGATCGGCATTATGCAATGCCGATCGGCAATATATAATGCCAATTGGCATTACACAACGCCAATCGGCATTACACAATGTCGATCAACATTTTAGAATGCCGATGTGCTAAAAAATTCAGTAAAAATCTTTTCTCTTACTATGATTGGTCCAAGTTTAATTTATAAATAAATTGATTTGAATATTTATCTTTAGGTTTTAGTCCAATACGCGTCTCTTACACGTATAATCTTCTTTTTTGAAGTTAAAATTTATCCTATTTTTTTGGAAGGGAGAGATCAGAGCTTTTGTGATCACATAACTCCTATGATCAAGTAAGCAATTAGCTTAGAAATGGTATATAAAAAGAAAAGATTGGCAGAGGAGGAAAAAAAACGGGGGTAAAAAAAACCATAATCAACTACTACAATAGAGGTTGATTGAGAAAAAAGAGAGAAAACCTAACCTGATACTGTCATTTTCAAAACCTTTTTTTTTTAAAAGAACAAAGTACTTTCCC
This sequence comes from Mallotus nudiflorus, assembly GCA_947683625.1. Taxonomy (NCBI): domain Eukaryota; kingdom Viridiplantae; phylum Streptophyta; class Magnoliopsida; order Malpighiales; family Euphorbiaceae; genus Mallotus; species Mallotus nudiflorus. The sequence continues at coordinate 296,495 of CANTUR010001072.1, forward strand.
TTAAATAGTTTAGAAATTTATAAAGTGTTGAGTCAGTTTTCCCAAAACGGTGAAATCTCATTCTAAGGAGCATTCAAGCAACATCTGCACAATATTACTCATCTTCTACTCCTTTTTTTTATTAGTTCTTTCTTTTATATCATTATTTTCTTTTTATTATTTTTTATTTTATTATTTCTATGTTTTTTATTCAATTTTTATTTTCATTATTTTGTTTTCTTTGTTCATTAATTCTAATCTTATTTTCTTTTTTTTTATTCTTTGTGTTTCATGATTCTGATGATGAATACATGATTGAACAAAGGAAACTCATTGAGAATCCATGAATGAAAGCCAAGAGTCAAGATCCCAATTTAATTTTATTTGGCTCTATTTAGTTTAGTTTAGTTTAGTTTATTTTTTAGGTTTTAAATTTATTTAATTTGTCTTCATAAGGGTTGTATTTTAATTTTATTTTCTTTATTATTTTGGTAGATTTTGTAATAGCCCCGATAGTGGGAATAATGAAAATTTAGCTCTCTTGTTCTTAAAAAATTTATTAGTAAATTAGGTTCAAATTGGTAAACCCTGATTAAAATAAATGGAGGAATTAGATTAATTTAGGTTGTATGTTAATTAAATTAGGATTTTTTTAGATAAAATAATTTAATTGCATGGTTGATCTTTTTTATTTGTTTGTTTTGATTTTTTATCATTTTTGGGCTTGTTTATTCTTTTTATGTGTTTTGGGCCAGGCTCTAACCTAATTAAATAATTTTAGGTTTAAGTAGTTCTTTATTAGCCCATCTCATTTAATAGGTCTAGATTTTAATTAAAATACATTTTAGGCCTATAATTAAATAGATTTAGATTAGAGATAATTTAAGCTCATTTAGTAATTTAGACATATGCCCATTTTAGGCTAATTACAATTAATTTAGACTTAGCCCATTAAATAAAAGTCTTTTTCATAACTTGTAGATTTAAGATCACCTTAGAATTAAAACTTATAGAATTAGGCCCACTAATTTAAATACGTCATAATTTGTAGATTTAGGCCTACTCTTAGAATTAAAATAAATAGACTTAGGTTCGCTTAATTAAAATTAAATAGGAATTAGACCCATTAGTCTTTAGGCTCACTTGTAAATTAAAACATATAGATTTAGCCCATTTAATTAAAATCAATGTAGATTATACTAACTTAGGGATTATGAACTTAAATGAATGCATTGTTTACATGTATTTTCATGGGTAGTTTGGATGGATTTAATTATTTTAAATAAAGGCTTATATGAAATTGCATGTAAATAGAGGATAACATAGTAATTTATAAAATAATTCTAAATGAACACAAGATTGAAAGAAGTTGGTATTTTGTATCTAGAATCTGTTGGTTGTGGTGCTAGCTTTCTTTTAGAGAATCAAGTACCACCATTTTTATTTGTCCCCGTTATTACCTTGGATGGTGACTCCTTATCTCCATGCCATGTCTTTGTGACAATGCTTAGTGTGTTCTCTAGAGCCTCGAGCTCAAACAGTGTCACGATTACTAAAATCTTGGGCGTGCACTAAACCCCGTCATCTACAGTGGCAACTCCACTGGGGATAAGAGATAATGATTTTACTTGTGTTCTTTAGAGTTATTTTATTAATTATTATTTTATTCTTGCATTCATTCTACATCTCCTTATAACCGACTGTGTCGGTTTATGGTTCTATGATTCCATTAGCTTCATAGGACTGTAAATTAGCTAACCATTACTCTTAGCCTTAACTCAATTCAAGAGAGATTATTGGGCTCATCTGATCAAAGTCTATAATCCAAGTCCTAAAAGGGGGTAATTTTATCTTGAGTTTGCAAAGGATGTCGAGCCCCTCTAACCTTGGCCTATAACTCAAGTCTTAAAGGAGGACATCTTGCTAAGGGAACCTTGACCTTTTTCACCTAACTCAACTCATATAGTGGCTTAGTAACTTCCCCTAGGATTTACCCAAATTGCTTGTGAATGTTGCCATGAGGTATTTTTATCTATAAAAGCCTAAGCCCATAATTTGAAAGCCCATTTAGGCTAATAAAGATTGGGCTAATCTTTTATACCTAGAAATATTATTTTTACTGCTTTAAGAGATTTGGCATGTGCATCAGTTCTTGATATCCCTTGCTGATATTAAGACTAAGATCAAAATTCCTAGGAAAAGAGACTCATGTGTGGGAGGAATAAGGTTGGTAAGATGAATGTTGTACACTTGATTGATACTTCCTATTTGCTACTTATTGCATAGCACGTGCATCATGCATGTATGCATTTCATCCATCACACTAACATTTTGTTTTGCAGCCATTATAGATTCATTTGGGTCTTCTCGTATTTTAGGATGGAAAGGTGGCAGACTAAGAAGAACATATTTAAGTTTTAAAGTCATAGCAAAAGAGATCCTTCACAAACTGGAGAAGATTCCTATTAATTTGCTTTACTTGGAAGTTAAACTAACTCTAACTGAGCATATAGAAATGGAACAATAGTAAGGAGGGAACTAGACCTTATAAGACATCAAAGGAGCTTTGATGGATGAAGTGAAGGCTATAATGCAAGATGAACTGAGACAAGCTTTATTTGGATTGATGCAACCCGCTTCTGTAGCTATCCCACTTACTGCAGATGCTCCACCTGCTGCCAATAATGCCAAGGGGCAACCTACTGCTAGAAACCCACCTGCTATTGATGTCAAGCTTAAGGATGTTAAGAACTATAGGATAGAAAAGGCAAAGATAGAATCACTTGAACTGATACAAAACCATGAGTCCAAGCAAATGCAAGCACTGACCCAGAAAATTTCTAAGATGGAAGAGTTTATTAGAGGACAAGGCATGGGATATTCATTTGACTTTGGTGATATACTACTAACGGAGGGTAATAAGTTACCTGAGAAGTTCAAAATGCCTCAGCTGTAGAAGTTTGATAGAACTGGAGATCCTAAGATTCATCTCAGTCAGTACACAACAACTATGAGCACTACTAAGGCCCCATTAGCAGTGATCAGCTATGTTATTTTTACTGTCTTTAGAGGGAATGGCTGTAAACTGGTATCAGGGGTTGGAAAAGTCTGTCAGCGCTAAATGGAAAGAACTGTGTACTGCTTTTTTGAAATAATATGATTATACTACTAGATTGGAAGTATCCGCTAGGGATTGGGAACTGACTAAGCAAAAATCAAATGAATCCTTTTTTGATTTCTTGACCAGATTTATGAACAAGGTAGGATTAATGAAAAACAAGTTGGCTGAGAAGGATCAGGTTCATATGATAGTCTAAAATGTGTCACCCAATCTTGTTGAAAGGCTGCAAATGATTAACCCTAAGACATGTATAGACCTTTATAATGATGGGTTGCAAGCTGAGAAGATCAAAAGTAAGAAAAAGAAGATTGCTAAAAACATTGGAGCAAGAAACTACCCAACTAGGGACATATAACAAGGAAGCACTAGTCGGATTATGGAAGTTCATGTTATTCAACAACCAAAGAGATTCTCCAATTGTAACTAACCTTTGTCAAACGTCCTAGAGCGCCTAATGCAAAAGGGCTTACTTTGACCTTTACCTAATCCAAACCCACCAAACCCAAACACCCTACGCTATAAGCCAAATAAGCACTACAAATTTTATTAAAACCTCTAACACTCCATAAATAATTGCATCCACCTCAAACATGAAATCCAAAACCTTATAAACTCCAAAAAGGATCACAGACCCCAAAAACCCAAGCACCATAAATAATCCTTTCCCAAACAATCAAAATGTACCACCCCTGGCTACTATGATGATTAACTCAATAGTTAATGAGGAAGAAGTGTTAAGCTCCTTTGAGGACCTACACCTTAAAACTAATGAGAAATCTCCTAATGCCCCCTAAAGGTGTGGAAAGAGAAGAAGACTTATTGGGTCAACCTTTAGGTAAGTTTGACTATAAGGTTTTTTACACTAAATCACCTTTTTTTGACATACCTTTCGAGTCAATTATGCCTACAGGATGAGGTGATGAGTTTGATGATGAGAAGCGGCTAGACAAGAAAGAAAAATGCATAGTTGAGATACAAAAAGATGATGTCATAAAGATAGTTAGCAAAAAGATACAAGAATAGCTGTTATATCAGCCACCTAAAGGATAACCACTTTGAGATCCAACATCCCTAACATCAAATTAGGAAATAAATTTTCTTCTTGTCTTCTTTAAATAAAATTTTAGTTTCTTAGAACTTATTCTATTTTAATGATTAATGATATGAATTCTAATCATGCTTACTTATGAAATGTACATCCTAATGGTATTGTGCATTATGATATTGATCACATCTGCATGTTTAACATAAATTCAATTCAATTATATTCATTCAGCATGGGCACAAATGCAAATTCAAAGTACATCCATAATATCACATGATGTAACTTCTTAATATAAGAAATTTGAGAAAAAAAGGGAAAAATAAAGAGAGAGAAAAAGAAAAAAGCACAGTAAGGTAAAAATTAGAAAGAAGAAAATTTTAGGACTGGCTGATAACATGAGTTGTACTATATAAAGTAATGAATGTTCTCATTTTTTCCCTAAAGAATGAGTAAAATTGAATATGAAATTTGTCTTCAAACACTACATAGTCATCTTTATCTTACTGCATAAGAATCTAAATGGAAAGACAATACATAATGAAAGCTAAATCAGAGCTATAAGATCATTATTTTAGTTATGTTTTCTTTTTTACCACCCCTTTATGATTTTGTCAATAATCTTAGTGTCTCCTTGTACCTTGGGAATTTAGATGGATCAATAACTTACACTGCAACCCATGCCTTGTAACTATCATTAATCATTGCACCATCATCAAGCCTCATGTTCAGCTCAAGAGTTCTTTTAAGAGCAAGTCTAGTTGATTTCATTAGCAAGAACTCACTTCAGTCAGTTCATCTACTCCCCTGCATCTTTAATGCATGAGATTGTAACTAATAGGGTTAGTAAGTCAAATGATCAGAAAAAGCAGTGAATGAACTAGGTCTCTTATATAAAAAAAAGAAAAGAAAAAAGACTGTTAGAATAACGTGAATGAATCTAGAATGAAACTGGGGCAAAATGTAATTTTGGGAGCAAATTACATAATAGTAAGTCTACATTCAAAGAACAAAGAAGCAACATTAAAGTATAAGAGCCAGTATAAGAGATCTTGGGGCAAAAAGAAGCATACGAATACATTGGGTATCATACAAACAAATAAAAATAACAAAAGGAAAAGTTCAACAGTGCATCAGTCAATCATAAGCTCCAATGTCAAGCCATGGATCCCACTTGCTAGCATGGTCATCTATCTGATAAACTGTATTAGAGGCTCTGACATCAGAAGTACCAATAGCAAGGCATTCAATGCTCAAACCTACAGGCTATTAATGAGGCACCTCATTCTTACACTCTAAGATTAGCAACATGGCTCTGTTCCAAACAGGAGACCTATTAGGATCATGGATGTTATACATAACATGCATACACTTGCAGACATATGTTGTGAAATACTTGCTTTACATAATAAAGTCTTTAAGCCTAGGCAAGATTGTGTAAATACTTTACTACTAATATTCAAAATTAGTGTTGTAAGAATGCAGAAAGGTAATCAGAATGTGCACATGTGAAGAATCTGAAAGGAAAAGGGTAACACTAATAATGTGAACTTGATACTTAATGGGATTTTAGACCTCAAGAGCCTAATGGGCCATCCAGTAAGGGAATATCACCGATAGTGATACTTGCAAAAGCATCATCATATTGACCTTAAGAAACTAGATAGGATGTTCAACCTCCTCATATTCAACTTCCACCTCCATAGTCTCATATGGAGCTTCATATAGAATATCTCTCCATAATAGTTAGACCAATATAGGGAATAGAATATGGTGATAAGAAGGTCTAACATGTCAACGATACATTTGTCGGCCCTAAAAGGGGAAGATAGCACTCAAAACTTAAAATGAATGTACTCTAAAAAATTATTTGATCATGAAATAAGATCTTTAACTCCTGAATCTTTTTTGTAGGAGATATCAAAAAGAGGAATGAAGCCCTTTATCATAGCATTAATGGAATGGAAGAAAAAAAAATGTAGCCCAAAGCCACAACTTCAATGGTGGAGTATCATGACCTTTGTGAACAGAGACAACATCAGCACAATCAAAAGGGAAGAATGTAAAAGAATCGCATTGCATTTTGAAAAAAATTTATTCACTTGCAAATAGACCATACTAACTTATGGTATTTTATGTAAGGAAAAAAAAGAGAATGAAAAAGAGGAAAGGAACCGGTACATAAATAAGAATGGGCCATATAGCAAATGCCAAACACTCATCAAGATTATAAAAAGGGAAGTAATAGAACTCTCTTTCCTTAAATTCTTAATAAAGTACCATCTCAATTGTAAAATTCATAAATTGAAAGTAAATTCATCCACTTCATGAGATCATGTGCGAAAAGCCTATATCATGACCTTTTATTATAATCACTCTTTTTTATCCTTGTAGAATTCAGAGGAGTAGTTAATAGTTTTTTGTTGAGAACTTATAAACTCTAATCAATCTAATGGTTGCTTTGCACCTAAAGGAAGGGAGGAATGTGCAAAGATAAAATTTATGGACATGAAGCATAAATTGCTTGAATTTCAAAGTATCATTTCAGTCTTTCGAATGATAAATGTGCATATAATCTACTCTACTACTCATAAATGAGTACCGGTACAAAATCCCTTGACAGTATCCACGCTGAATAATATGTGAAAGGTGGGGCATAACAAGAGTAGAATAAAAAATAAGAGCAAGCATAATGTACTCCAATGCTTAAAAATAAGTAAGAGTGTCAACGTGAAACTTTAGCGGTATCCACACTGAGTAATACAAGAAAGACGGGGGAATACTAAAAAAGGACCATGCCAAAAATTGCTCTATTTACTCCAATGCTATATATGAGTATAAATATCCAAAAGACCTTTTCAATAGTATACACGCTGAGTAATATGAGAAAGGCGGGGGAATACTCCAATAAGGAAGGAAATCACAAAAATAACTCAAAGGCTATTTTGATACTCAAAATTCGATCTTTTTATGCTCAATTTTCATAAGTTTTCTTTAACAAATTCTCCCTAAAATAAGGTGTTAAATTAAGCTCTTCACTTGATAAGAGATATACTTTCAGCATAAGATGGATAACGATGCCTCTAACCTCTGCAAATGGCAAATAAATGATAGTCATAAAAATAAAAGATAGTGAGATTCATTAAGTGCACGCTATCTTATGAAAAAGTGATTTTCAACATTATAATGTACTTTTGTACATTCATCATGATTGAAACTAACTTCAACAAGTCTATAAGAATTACAAATCTAGAAGCAAGTGCACCCAACTTATAGAGATGGTTAACACAATGGAATTAAAATGAGTCAGTAGAGAAATTATAATCAGTCAACACAATAAAATTTCAAGTCAGACATCAAATATGGATTACAGAAAGAATTTAAAACATTATCAATGAGCGATAACAGCTAATCATAAGCAATTATGGATTACAGCATTATCAGTGAGCAATGAAAGGGCTACAGCTAATCGTGAGCAATTATGGGTTGTAGCATCATTAGTGAGCAATGAAAGGGTTACAGCTAATTGTGAGCAATTATGAATTACAGCATCATCAATGAGTAACAAAAGGGTTACAGGTAATCGTGAGTAATTATGGATTGTAGCAACATCAGTGACCAATGAAAGGGTTGCAGTTAATCACAAACAATTATGGATTGTAGCATTATCAGTTAGCAATGAAAGGGTTGCAGCTAATCGCGAGTAATTAAGGATTGCAACATTATCAGTGAGCAATGAAAAAGTTATAGCTAATCACGAGCAATTATGAACTATAACATCATCAGTGAGCAACAAAAGGGCTGCAGCTAATCACGAGCAGTTGTGGATTGCAGCATTATCAGTGAGCAATGAAAGGGTTGCAGCCAATTATGAGCAATTATGGATTGTAGCATTATCAGTGAGCAACAAAAGGTTATAGTTAAGCATGAGCAATTATGGACTATAACATCATCAGTGAGCAATGAAAGGGTGCAGCTAATCGCATGCACTTATGGATTACAACATCATCAGTGAGCAATGAAAGGGTTGTAGCTAATTACGAGCAATTATGGATTGCAGCATCATCAGTGAGCAATGAAAGATTTGCAGCTAATCGCAAGCAGTTATGGACTGCAGCATCATTAGTGAGCTACGAAAGGGTTATAGCTAATCGCAAGCAATTATGGATTACAACATCATTAGTGAGAAATGAAAAGGTTGTAGCTAATCATAAGCAATTATGGATTGCAGCATCATCAGTGAGTAATGAAAGGGTTACGGCTAATCACAAGCAATCATGGATTGCAGCATCATCAGTGAGCAATGAAAAGGTTGCAGCTAATCATGAGCATTTATGGATTGCAACATAATCAATAAGCAATGAAAGGAATAAGGGAAATGAAGAATGAATCAACAAAATACAAAGTTTATATTAAAGTGGCAAATGTCCACTTTAGCCCTTTAACTTTATTTACGTTTAAGTCCAAATTTCTTCCTTACAATTTGGTCCATTCATAATTAACTTATGAAATTCATATCATTAATTAATAATTCACAGAATTATTAATTACATAATTAATATGTATTAAAATTTTGAATCCTTTTTCAAGAACATAATACAAAATATAATTATAGAATTTGATTTTTTTCATTTTACATGCATCATCATTTTTGTCAAGGATTTTAAATCTGTTTTGTTATATGCTACATAGTAGTTATAACAAAAATTTCAAATTATTTTGTTATGCACTACCTAGTAGTCATATCATGAATTTTAAATTTAATATGTTATATACTACAAAGTAGTTATAATATGAATTTCAAATCTTTTGATTTACCAGACATTGCACAGTAGTTATGGTATCATTAGTAGACATTTTTTCAGATCACGAATCGCTAAACGTCTCGTAGGGAATATCATAAAATTTTAAATCACAGATTGCTAGATGTTCCATAGCAACTATAGCATATATTTTTTAAATCATAAATTGCTAAATGTCCCACATGGAATATAGCGAGAATCATTATATATATTTTGTTAAATATCTCATAGGGAATATAATGAAATCCATTGTCACTAGACATCCCAAAGGGAATATAGTGCAATTTGCTAGACACTACATAGTAGTTATGGTAGTATTATTAGATGTTTCATAGGAGCTATAACATGTTCTCAACTCATGAAATGCTAAATGTCCCACAGGGAATAAAGCCAAACTCATTTGCATATATCTCATTAAATGTTCTATAGGAAATATAGTGAAGCATGCTAAACATAACATCTTGCTTAAAAATTGCATAGCAATTTAAGCATTAATCCATCAATTAGGATACAATTAAGTACCTTAATTCTTTCCTTCGAAATTGTGTGCATCTATTGCTTTGCCACAATTTGTCAAGCAAATAGTGACAAAATAGGGCAACTATAAGCACCCGATTTCTGCATGCAATTGTGCATGAATGTAACAAAAGCCTCTATGATGACAATTTAAGCAAAAATTGACCTCTAGTGTTAAGTTTTGCAATTTCAAGGACTAAATTGTAAATTTTTTGTGTTTAATTGTAAAAAATTGACTTTTGCAGGAGTATATTTAGAAATATGCAACCAGCATTATGTAATGCCAATCAACATTACATAATGTTGACATTAATCAGCATTATGCAATGCCAATCTGCATCACATTGCCGATCGTCATTACAGAACATCAATTGGCATTATACAATGCCGATCAACATTTTGGAATGCCAATGTGCTAAAAAAATTCAGTAAAAATTTATTTTCTCATTATGATTGGTCCAAATTTAATTTATAAATAAATTGATTTAAGTATTTATCTATAGGTTTTGGTCTAGTATGCGTCTCTTGCATATATAATCTTCTTTTTGAAGTTAAAATTTATCCTTTTTTTTTTTGAAGGGAGAGATCAGAGCTATTGTGATCATATAAGTGGTTAGCTTAGGAATGAGATATAAAAAGAAAATATTGGTAAAGAAGAAGACAAAAGAGAGGACGGGGGGTAAAAAAAACCCTAATCAACTATTGTAATAGAGGTTGATTAAGAAAAAAAAGAGAAGACCTAACCTGATACTGTCATTTTCAAAACCCTTTTTTAAAAAAAAAAACAGAAACAAAGTACGTTCCTTTAAAAAGTCCAGAAGTCAATAAAACGCAGAGTCAATTTTCTTTAAACGATGAAATCTCGTTCTGAAGGGTATTCAAACAACATCTACACAACATTACTCATCTTCTACTCCTTTCTTTTTATTATTTCTTTCTTTTATATCATTATTTTCTTTTTATTGTTTTTGTATTTTTTATTCAGGTTTTCTTTTCATTATTTTGTTTTCTTTATTCATTATTTCTAATCTTATTTTCTTTTTTTTTTTTTTCTGATTCTTTGTGTTTCATGATTATGGTGATGAATAGATGATTGAACTAAGGAAACTCATAGAGAATCAATGAATGAAAGCCAAGAGTCAGGATTCCAATTTAATTTTATTTAGCTTTGTTTAGTTTAGTTTAGTTTATTTTATTTTTCAGGTTTTGAATTTTTTTAATTGGTCCTCTTAAGGGTTGTATTTTAATTTTATTTTCTTTATTATTTTGGTAGATTTTTTAATAGCCCTGATAGTTTGAACAATGAAAATTTAGTTCTCTTGTTCTTAAAAAATTAATTAGTAAATTAGGCTTAATTTGGTAAATTCTAATTAAAATCAATGAAGGAAGTAGATTAATTTAGATTGCACGTTAATTAAAATTAGGGTTTTTTTTATATAAGATAATTTAATTAGATGGTTGATCTTTTTTATTTTTTTTTTATTTTTTTTTAATCATTTTTGGGCTTATTTATTCTTTTTATGTGTTTTAGGCCCTAGGCCCATATTAGGCTCTAACCCATTTAAATAATTTTAGGTTTAAATAGTTCTTTATTAGCCCATCTCATTTAATAGGTCTAGATTTAATTGAAATACATTTGAGGCCCATAATTAACTAGATTTAGGTTAGAGATGATTTATGCTCATTTAGTAATTTAAACATAGGCCCATTTTAGGTTAATTACAATTAATTTAGACTTAGTCGATTAAATAAAAGCCTTTTCCATAACTTGTAGATTTAATATCACCTTAGAATTAGAAAATGTAGAATTAAACCCACTAATTTAAATACTTCATAATTTGTAGATTTAGGTTCACTCTTAGAATTAATATAAAGAGACTTAGGTTCAATTAATTAAAATTAAATAGGAATTAGGTGTTGGTTTTCATGATTTAAAAACGCAGCGGAAATTAAAACTTTTAATCACAAACCCTAACCTGGATCCAATTAATTCGATTAATTGATTTAAAACTAGGTTTTTCAAATCTTACCACAAACACATAAGAGGCAAGATTTCTGGAAGGAAGAGACGAGTTTCACTCCGGTGACACCTTTCCTCGAGTTTTTTATTTTAGTAGTTCTGATCAAGACGTCTCTAAAAGGACCCGTCCTCTGTAAGCGTTCACACGAACAGCCCTTGATTAAAATGAAAAATTTGTGTGCTAGCACTTCTATTGATTTCTCATAAATCAAGAACAAAAAAACTCTGTGTTTTAGTTTTTCTAAGAGGAGAAAAATGAATTTTTTTGGTGGCTAATGATTGATTTAGTGAAACCTTAAAGAATATAACATATTTATAGACCTCTAATTAAGGTTTCACTTACCAAAATAACTTTTTGGTAATTTCTCAATTATTATTGTTCTGATTTTATTTAAAATTAAATTAGAAATAATATTCTATTTATTTAAGATAACCTTTACCTTAAATAAATAAACTATTTATTTATTTCCACAGAGCATATTTGGGCTTCTCAAACCCATATCCATTTTTGGGCATGTTCTAAGTGTGTAACCCTATAGGTTCACATGACATTAGCAGTGGACCTTAAATCTCTATTTAGGCCTACAAGTTATAATTGGCCTCTAGCAAGACATTATGACTACCCAAGTCATGTGATATTATAATAAATATTGTAATCCCTTTGTCACATGATATCTTGATTGAATATAAGGCGTAGTTTCTATCATCCTTATATAATTCAATCATATTATTTCTTGACTCTAAGTAGACCGAGAATGATAACTTTTTATCAATTCACTGCAGAATGGCCATGTATTTTCCTCAGTTTATCTTATCAAGGGGCCCATAGATATCTTACTTAGATTAAATGAGGGACAAATTCCTTATCAATTATTCACATTCCTCATATAACTCATTTCATATCGAACAACAATCTATTTAATCATCTTGTTGAAGATAATGTTAGATTATGTCAAAATATATAATAGTTATATAGGAATCCATGATGATTTCAAGGTCAAATGACTAAATCAATATTATTATGATGAGAATTACTTATAACAATTATCTATGTAGTATTCTCATGATGGGTGAATCCAATACATTATTTCCCAAATAAGTACCTATGAGTTGACTTAATATCTCATATTCATTATCAGTAAAACATAATCATCAATCAACATCATACTAGCCGTAACATATTGTTATAACTAGGGATAATTTGAATAGAACTCATATTTAATCTAAGGGTTTTATTATCAAGTCACATAGTTGATGACCTTAGTAAGAATTGACTATTCCAGTAATTATCATAATACAAAACGATAATGAAAAATGCCTTTTTATTAAATAAAATGATAAAGTCAAAATATGGTTATACATGATTGACCTAGTGCATATCACTAACATTAGGCCCATTAGTCTTTCGGCTCACTTGTAAACTAAAACATATAGATTTAGTCCATTTAATTAAAATCAATGTAGATTAGACTAACTTAGCAATTATGAATTTAAATGAATGCATTGTTTACATGTGTTTTCATGACTAGTTTGCCTGGAGTTAATTATTTTAAATAAAAGTTTATATGAAATTGCATGAAAATAGCGGATAACATAGTAATTTATAAAATAATTCTAAATGAACACAATACTAAAAGAAGTTGGTATTCCAGATCCAGAATCTTCTAATTGTGGTGCTAGCTTTCTTTTAGAGAATCGAGTACCACCATTTTTATTTGTCCTAGTTATTACCCTAGGTAGCGACTCCTCATCTCCCTGTCATGTCTTTGTGACAATGATTAGTGTGTTCTCTAAAACCTTGAGATCAAACAGTGTCGTGATTGCTAAAATTTTGGACGCACACTAAACCCCGCCATCTATAATATATATATATATATATATATATATATATATATATATATATATATATATATATATATATATATATAATTTCTAAATTATTGATTTCATCATTTACATGTTAACAATAAGGCCTCCATTTTATAACCACTAATTTTCTTGGAGACATAAGTTTTAATTATTGACAATAACTATACTAAGTTAATTTTCTTTATGATTGTGTTAATCAATTTTAATTTTTTAGAAATAATTTTCTTATTAATAATGTTAATTGAAGATATAACTACTAAAACATTAATGAACTCTATATATATATATATAATTTCTAAATTATTGATTTCATCATTTACATGTTAACAATAAGGCCTCCATTTTATAACCACTAATTTGTTTGGTGACATAAGTTTTAATTATTGAAAATAACTATACTAAGTTAATTTTCTCTATGGTTGTGTTAATCAATTTTAATTTTTTAGAACTAATTTTTTTTATTAATAATGTTAATTGAAGATATAACTACTAAAACATTAATGAACTCTATTTTTATAATCTTTATATTCTTCAACAATGTACGACATTATAAATTTTAACTATTTTTAGTTTTTGTAATTGGTTTCTTCATTAATAACGTCAATAAAAAATGTAACTATTATATCATTAATCTCATTATTAAAATATTAGCAAAATAAATTTTATTTTTAAGTATTATTTTCTCTTTAATGATATATACATGTAAAAGTGTCTCTATGTTTTAAAACAAATGATTTCTAGGAATTATATTATTAAACTCACTCTTGTATTTGATGATGATTTTAAAATACATACAATTACTTTGTATGATATAAGCATATTTGAATTGTCTTAAAATTGGTATTGCACCAAAACATTTTCTAGAAAAAACAAAAGAAAATGTTGCTTTTGCTAACTGGTCAAAAATAAAGATTGAAGATAAAATAGAAGTCAATGTTCTAAATAAATTTTGGGAGATTCTTAGTTGTGAATATTGTTGTATTTCATATATTCAATGAAAGAGTTGTACATAGTGATTATATATTACATATGAAGTGGTAGAGTTGTATACAAAGACTTTAACACTATAATAACAATAACCATAAGAAGATAAGATAAAAGACATAGAAAATATTGACTAACAACCCACCCACCCCACCCCCCACCCGACGCAAGTCCAGGACCATTATAAAGAGGAAGAGCACCACATAAGTGCTGAAAACATGTGATGGACAAGGGCTTGGTAAATATATCGGCAACCTATTAATGTGTGGGAAGAAACCAAACCTCAATAGAACCATTTGTAACTTATTCTCGAACAAAATGAAAATCTAACTCAATATGCTTTGTACAGGCATGAAAGATAGGATTAGAAGTTAGATAAATGGCACCTATATTATCACAGTGAAGGATCCTTTTTGAATAAGGAAAGCCAAAACTCAAGGGAGACCGTAACCAAATAAGCTCAGTTATTGCATGGGCAATTGCTTTGTACTCACTTTCTGTGAAAGACCGGACAATAGTGGGCTACTTCCTGAATTAGGAATTCATGCTTGAGCTTAGTAATCATAGCAGAAAAATGAAAATCATTAGTGCCAGTAATTATTAAATCATTGACATAAACAAGAAGAAAAGAATATCAGGCCCCTAGTGATAAATAAACAAAGAATGATCACTCTTAGAAGCCATAAAATTCAAAGTTAACAAGTAGGAGCTCAAGCAATGGAACTATGCCCTTGGAGCCTGTTTTGGACCATATAAAGATTCATGAAGTTTGCATACATATTCAGGATGAGAAGAATCAACGAAACCTAGAGGTTGAGCCATATAAATTATTTTTGAGAGATAGTCATTCATAAAAGCATTTGATACATCCAATTATCGAATTGGCCATTTTTTCATAGTGGCAATGGAAAGAATGGTTCTGATAGTAGTGGCTTTAATGACTAGACTAAAGGTGTCATTATAGTTTAAGTCAGACTATTATGTGAAGCCTTGAGCTACCAGTCATGCCTTGTATCAATCAATGCTGCCATTCAATAACCTTTAAATGTGATAAATCCACTTACAAACTATAATATTAGCATTAGAAGGTCTCAAAACCAAGGTCTAAGTAAAGTTATCCAAGAGAGCATTTATTTCTTCAGACATTGCATTATCCCACACTTAATGCTTATAGGCTTGAAGAAAGGTGGTAGGTTTGGTGTAAAGATAATGGGTTTTAGAGCTTCGTTAGTGGCAAAATGGGCATGTCATTTAGTAAGAGTGGAAGGGCAAAGGTTCATAGAATGTGTTCGGGTGTCATTAGAAGTAGAAGGAAGATAAGCACTCAAGTCAATAACTAAATTTATTTAAAATGAGGAAGGAGGAGCAAATTGAATAATTGAATCTGTGGTGGATGATAAGGTGTATATAGGATTAGGAGGGATGAAGTAAGATCTGTAGGAGATAAGGTAGGTTTGGGTAAAGATGAGAAGAATGAAATGAGATTTAGATAAGATGTAGAAGGTGAAGTTAGACTAAAAGTGTGAGAGGAGGAGACCGAATTATTTAAAAGTAAAGGATAAGAATCAAATGACATACTTGTTGAAGGACCAAGGCATGATGTTGATACTGCTATCTATGATGGTGTGGGAGATGATGGAGTTATGATAGGACTTGGGTTGGAGTGTTTGAATGAAAATAAACTTTCATCAAAAGAGATATGACATGCAATATAAATTCTATATTTGGAAAATCTGGACACATATGACCATGGTGAGTAGGAGAACCCAAATAGACCCATTGATTTATTCTAAATGAAAACTTATGCTTATTGTATGGTTTTAACCAAAGGTAAGCTGCACACCCCAATATTCTTAAATCATTATATTTATGGGACTTTTCATACAATAATTCAAAAGGACATAAATTATGTATAACTTTGCTTGTCACGTAATTAATTAATTAATACTTGTTTGGAATGCATAGGGCCAAAAATAAAAGGGATATGAGCATGACCCAAGAGAGTAAGACTAGTATCTATTATATGGTGAATTTTACATTCTACAATGCCATTTTGTTCATGAGTGTAAGGGCATGCAAGACGATGAATAATGCTAGTTTGTTTAAAATATGTATTTAATTTTTTATACTCACCACCCTAATCAAAGTGAAATGCTTTGATTTTAGAATCAAATTGACGAAGAATAAGAGATTCAAATTTTTTAAACATGGAAAACTTGACTTTTATTTTTAAGAAAATAAATCCATGTAAAGCGAGTGTAATCATTAACAAATAAAATAAAATATTAAAAGCCTAAATTTGATAAAAAAAAAAAAGTGGCAGGACCCCAAACATTCGAGTAAACAATTTCAAATGAAGAGTGCTCGTATATTCTACTTCTGCTAATAGTATCCAAGCCAATTTTCCAAGTTTACATGAATGATAAAAAGATATAAATGAAGGATTAGAATAAGATAATTTATTTTTGGCAATTATAGAAGAAACATTGGAAGCATGAGGATGTACCAATCTAGCATGCCAATCTGTAAAAGATGTACAAGTAGCCATGAATGTTTGTTTGGATAGTGGAGGAACACAGTTTAAGCCATCATCACTCAGTCCTTGTAATAGGACCTTGGTCATCTATCCCTTGACAAAAAAATAATTTGGCCAAAATTCAAAGAAAGAAAATTTATCATGAGTAAATTTGTTAATAGATAAAAAAGACTTAGTAAGGGTAAGGACATGTAAAATTTTTTTAAGATGTAAATTAGAAGAAGAGAGGGATGGGTATAATGCATTACCTAAAGCTATAATGTTCAGGCCTTGGCCATTACCTACTTTGATTTGGTCCATACCTACATAGGGCATCATATTGTTGATTGCATGGGCATGTGGCATCATATGGTGGCTGGCACCTGTGTCAAGGGTCCAAGTAATTTCTGGTGAAAGAGTAGAAGCTTGCTAGAATGACACTGGATAAGCAAACGGAGGATGATATTGAACACTAGTAGAGTTATTCCAGGCTAGGTTTGCTTACAGATTTGACTTAAAAGAGTGCCTTTCATTATAGTGAAACTTGCAATGATCCGCGATATGATTGGTGAACCCATAGATCTAACATGTGGTAAGAGACTAATGAGGACCTAATGGAGTAAGGAACCAAGGTGACCGATAAGAAGGTCTAATTGGAGAGGAATAAGTGCAAGCAAATGCAAGAGGATAGGCAACATTCACTTGTGGGAGTTTATTAAAACTCTGTAGTAAAATCTTATGAGCCAATAGATGGACATAGAGTTCTTGAAAACTAATTGGTTCATGCCGCATAGTGAGACCCAAAATCAAAGGATGATATTCTACACTGATATTGCAATATATAATCACATTAAACTCTGCTTAGGAAATAGCTCTACCTACTGCTACAAGTTCATCGGCCAATCTTTTGGCTTTATGAAGATAGGAAGAGATTAATTGGTCATTTTTCTTAAGTTTTTAGTGTTGTATGTGCAATTGGAGTTACCAGTTTTGGGAAAAGGACCCAAAAGCATTCGCAAGAGCTTACCAAACACCACGTGTAGAAGTGAGACCAATAATGTATAGAAACACCTCCTCGGTAAAGGATGAGAGCAACTAGGATAGTAGGAGCTGATCCTTTTAAAACCATGTGGGGAATGCCAAGTTAGAGTTTTATTAGGCATGATTGAAAGTGGATGGAATCGTAGTAGGTAGGGCTGGTAAAGAACCATCAATAAGAGTAGCCATAGAATGATAGTTTAGCAATAGTAAAAGTTGGGTTTTCCATGCCAAAAAATTCTTTGGTGTAAGTTTAATAGCAAAACTATGGTGGGTAGTAGCTTTAGTAGTAGTTGACGTAGGTAAAATAAGCTAATTATCAGGAGTAGCCATGAAGAAGAAATAAAAAAATCATTATAAAGCTCTGATACCATGTGAATATTGTTGTATTTCATATATTCAATGAATGAGTTTTACACGGTGATTATATAATACATATGAAGTGGTAGATTTGTATACAAAGACTATAACATTATAACAACAATAACCATAAGAAGATAAGATAGAATACACAGATAATATTGACTAACATTGCCTACACCCACTAAACCATTGGATGTTTGACATATATGTTAAGTGTTTTGCATTTGGTGAATAAAAATAAAACACATATTTTAATTTGACACAACTGACCATTAGGTGTAATAAGTTGAGTGTAGGCAAGAATTTGCCATAAATTTTTTATAAAGACCTCTTTTATACTGGTTCTGATATAAATCAATTAGTAATCTTAGGGATGTCATTTTCTAACATAATAACCCCTTATAAGGTTACTTATATTTCTATTAATTTTAAAAACAAACATATAAAACTATAATTTTCGTATAAAAATATATCCCTTAAAATTAAATTCAAATATTCTTTGTAAACTTCAAATTAAAATCCAATGTAATGGTTAAGGAAAAAAAAAATCTTTCAACTTTTATTAAAATAACTAATATTACATTAAATTTAATATTGAATCATTGAAATTAATATAATTTGAAAAAGGGCTCAAATGAGTCTTTATTTGATGTTGACTTAACACATAAGAAGTCTAATTTTTAGGACTGCAAAAAGTATCATTGGCCATCTATATGTTCAAGGCCTAATTAACCTTATTTTTATTTTAGCAAACTTAATTTGAAGTATTAATGTATTTACTTTAAGTGTGTATAAGCTATGTGCATATTAGAGGCATTTCCAAACTTATTGTTTAAGGAATAATATTTTAGCAGTGATTCTCATAATCCTCATCATGATTATGAGCATCCCAATTAACACAACCTTGAAAAAATGCCTAAGTTTTAAATCTATCCTATGACCCTCATGGTTTTAATCACGATCATGACATTGTTCATGACAATGAGATCATGACCATGATCAAGAAGATCATGATCGTGAGTCAAGTTAAAAGAATTGACAAACTAGGTAGTGACCCTCATGATCTGAGCCATGATCATAAGGTGGTAAATCACAAGTATGACTAAGACTATCACGAACCTTCCCAATTGGAGCTGAAGAATAACTTCACAAAGTGACCCTTATGATCCTAGTCACTATTATGATGGTTTGATCATGAGTGAGACAAAGTGAGTCACAAGCCTGATCAACTTGAAGATAGTCAAAGGACTCACACAATGACCTTCATGGTCCTATGTCCTATTGTATATATCTATTATATATATAAATGTACGAAGGGAGGGGGGATAGATAAAATTATGATAAAGTCTTCCCTCATTATTATATAAAAAATGGAAAATTTTCATCATTTACTAATAATAATAAAATATAATTTTAATTTGATAGAAAGTCTAATTCCTATTTTAATTAGGTTAACTTCTATTTTATCTCAAATAAAAATTAAATTAACTAAAAGATAATTCTAATTTAATTGAAAATATGTTTCTTATTTTAATGAGGTTAACTTCTATTTTATCTCTAATAAAATTAAAATAATTAAAATGTAATTCTAATTTAATTGAAAGTATATTTCCTATTTCAATTGAGTTAATTTCTATTTAATCGCTAATAGAAATAAAATTAATTAGCATATAGTTCTAATTTAATTAATTATGTTAATATTTTATTTGTAAAAAAATTAAATTAATTAAAATTTTAGTGATAATGTTGTTAAAAATATATTTTTTTGATTTTAATTAGGTCTATTTATATTTTGTTTAATATAAATCAAATTACATAACACAATTTTATTATTTTTATTATATTAAATTTAATAAGTAAATAATTAAAATCAAAATTATTTAAATTTTATGAAAATAAGAAAAGTATATAAATTTTTTTTAAAAGTAGATATTTTATAAATTAAAAATTAATAAATAACAAATAGAGCATATAATTTGTTTGAAAGTATATTTGTAAGAAAAGTAGTATAATTACCGTTTTTAGACATTTTTATAAAATTTAACCAAAAAGAGTTAAAATTAAATTCATTAATATTTATTATTTAATTATTAGTTGAACTTTAAAAAATTACATTAAATTAATTTTTGTGTAAATAAAAGTATTAATATTAAAAATATTAAAGAAATAAAGTGTCATAGCTCAAATAAAACTTTTACTAAATTGTAATAAATTATAAGTTTAATGGGTAACATTTAAATTGTTATAAAAAGAAAATATAACTTTTATTACTTTTATATTTTTTATTAACAAATAACTAATGATTGTTTATTATCTTATGATCAAGTATAACCATAATAATTTTTTTTTTTATATGATAGTAGTTCAAGAGTTGAGAAAAACTAATTATAAAAAATATTGAAGTGTTATAATCCGATATTTTTAAAAATTATTAAATTAATTTTGGGATACGCAGTGCTAATAAATATTTTATATTTTTATATATTACGAATATTTTGTGTAATTTAATTTTAGTGTTGTATATTATTATTTATTTATCTATTATTATTATTATTATTATTATTATTATTATTATTATTATTATTATTATTATTATTATTATTATTATTATTATTATTATTATTATTATTATTATTATTATATAGGTGTGTGTTGTTGTATTTTGTCTTTTTCCTAGTTAATTAACTAAGAAAAACAGGACATTAAATTTTTCAGGTTTCTCTGGTTTCTGTCAATGCAACCCATGCCATCGCCAGCCACCACTGAACCACCACCACCTCGCTAGCACCACCTCTTCCATTTCTTTCCCTTCCACTACCGTCTGCAGCCTTCTTCTTCCCTTTCACCAGTGAGAAGTAGAAACATAGCAACAATAGCTACAGTAACGTCGGCAACATTCTAGTGGAGAAATTTGTAGTGATGGGCTCGTTTGACTCCTGTCGGTCCATGCAAACTCATTCTCTAGTTATTTCAAGCTTAGAACGTTCGATTAATGATTTATGCTCAAGTTTTAGTTTAGGTCAACTTAGGTTTTTCATTTTTTTGAGCTTGATTTTGTGTGATTCATACTTAATTCCTTTATAAATGCTGTTGTGTTCAGCTAGAGCTACTCAAATATATTTTTGTTTGATTTTTCTGAATTAATTGGATTTTTGATATTTTAGTTTTCCGGTGAGTCACTATTCCAGTGATCCTCGCTAAAAATTTTTTATATTTTTAATAAATTATTTAAATTATTTTGATTATAGTTTGTGAAGAAAATTTGGTGAAATTGATTTTAAATTTTTAGTTACGAATTTATTTAGTTTATGTGTAAAATTGTATTTTTGAAAAATAAGGTGAATTTTATTAATTATATGATTTTTATTGAAAATAATACTAATTAGTATATTTAATATAAACCTTAAGCTTTGGATTTGAGATAATATATTTTTATGAATTTATAGTAATTTTGGTTAATTTTCAGTAACATATTTAGTATTATGGTAATTTTTGGAAAAATTAGTAAATTTTATATTTTAATTGAACTTATTGTTGATTAGTGTGTTTTGGATAATTTTTTAACAATAAATAGTATTAAAATATTTTTTATGAATTATTTATTATTTTTAGCTAATTTTTAATAAATTTTGAAATTATATTTAAATAATAGCTTATTTATTATTTTTATGATTAAAATGGATTTTTAGTTATTTTTATAATATAATTGAGTAATTTAAGTAATTAATTGTACTTTATGCTATTTGACTTCAAGTATTTGAAAAATGCAATTTTTACTAATATTATTTAACTCTATTTGAGATTTTATTAAATTAATTTGAAAATAAATTATCTTTAAAGTTTTTGTTATTTAAACAAATTGTATTGAGGTATTTTCTCGATTTTTATGGATTTTAATGATTTTAATATTTATTATTAAATTATTGGCTTTTTGTATATTTTGGTTATCGGTTGGGCGAATTGTATAGTTCGGGGGTCCAACCTAAGAAGTTGTGCATTTGTAGATATTGAAGTGTGTTTGCTTGCAAGATCGACTCTATTTTTATTAGAGAGATGTCTATTTTACAAAGCAAACTCTGTCGAATGTTTGATAGAATTCTTGTAAAACGTGACATCGGGTCAATCATGAGTTTTTTATTTTTAGTCGAGTCATGTCCTGGATTGAGTCATGCTTTAGAATTTCTAGAAGTATAAAATTAGGAGTTCGATTCTAATAATTATTATTATTTATTTATTTTCTATAGTTGTGTTGAGACTGAGGCCTACTGGAACAAGCCAATCTATCTCTTTTATAGGAGCATCCATATTTTTTATAATGTATTTAAATATGATTTATTTTATTAAATGATTATGTATATCTTTGGAATAGGTTTTGTATATATTTAATATATATGTGATATATATGTTTACTATATTTTTGGTATATATTCGATATATTTTGGTATATACTCAGCATATATTTGGTATATATATATGGTATATAATCAGTATATGTTTAGTATATAATTGGTATATTTCTTTAAAAATGGATGCTATCATGTTTAAATTATGCATTTTATTATTTTTAATAATTATAAGATTTATTTAAAGGATAGCAATAGAACGTGCTACCTAGTAGGCTATACTATAATTGTGTACGTACCAGTTCATTAGACTTTAAGATTGATATCATGAGATTATTTTAACGTGAGAATTGATTAATTGATTATAAAGATTTATAGTGAGAGAGTGATGTGATTGCGAGAGCTCAGTTGACCTAGTATCTCAAGGCCAATCACACTGATTGTGAGACTGCGGGAGCTTGATTGACTTAGTGTCTCGGGGCCAATCTACTGTCCAAAAATGGAAAAAAAATATTTTATAATTAAGTAAGGTTGTGGCTAGTGAGATTTAGTGATCAAGGTTGCAAACTATTTAGGGTTTTGCTCCAATCCTTCATTCAAAACAAACTTTTCTGTATCTATTATTATATAAAAGTGGATTTTAGCATTTATGTGAAATGCATGTATATACCTATTATTATACTGATGTTTGATTATACATGACTTCAAGTTGAATGTATATATATTATAATAATTCACTTAGTGAGGTCTGACTGCCCTCAATATTTTTTTTTCAGGACCTATACTACATCAGACCTTCCTCATAGTACTACTCACCAGACTCTTTCCTCCCGGGCTAATTTATGTAAATATTGAAATGTCTCTTGTATTTTAATAATCACTATAGTAGTAGTGTTATTGTATCAGTAGTGTGTTGTATTATTAGAAACCTTGTACCTGAATATTGTATGAAGATATTTATATTATGTTATAAAATAAAGATTTGCTTTTATATTAATTAAAATTTTAATTCTAGTATATTTTTATATTATTTTTGCATGTATTTTTATTTTAATGCTTGTTATGGGTTCATAACTCCTCGGTTTGGATCGTGACAAAGTTGGTATCAGAGCCTAGGTTATTAGTGTTATGGACTTAGGTTATTGGAGTCATGTTTTCTTTAAAACCATTATAGTAAATTAGGTTCGATTATGTCTTTGATAAGTTTTCTTTGATTTAGTTTTCCATATAATCATTAGGATGTCCATTTGTTGTCTATTATTGTCCATTTTTTCTAAATTTTATTGGTTTTTGTCTTTTCAGAATGAGGACACGAGTGCGTGTCGCTCCACCGATTATTAAGGTTGAGGATGATGAGTCCTTTCAGGATGAGGTTCTACCCCTAGAGCCGCCAGTCAGGCACAAAGGTAAAGGTAGAGGTAGAGGTAGACCTCGAGGAGTAGCAGGTCATCGTAGGCAAAAAAAGCTACATGATGAGGAACATGTAGAGCAATGGTTTGAGGAAGCTGCTATACCTCAGTTGCACCACAAATGCAGCCTGGTTATCAATAAGGTATGTTCGACCTTAAGGCAACATTGTTTTATGCTAAAGTCGGTAGGATATCATTCGACAAGACTATAGACCCTCTAGACTTTCTATATGCTATAGAGATGACGACTCGGACTGCTCACACTAAGTATCAGAGGATCATAATAGTTGAGCTATTTTTTAAGGGACTAGCCCTGGATTGGTTCATTCAGGTCATCTAGCCGCAAATGATGACATTGACTTGGGCTCAATTTTGAGAGAGATTTATGAGGCATTTCTGTCCAGAGCCTATGCGGATAAGCTACAGACTTCAGCTGACGGGTATTACCAGAGGTGACATATCAATAGAGAAGTACACTAGAGAGTTCCTTAGACTAGGTCAATATGTAGAGGACCTTATCAGAGACCAGTACTTCGCAATCACTATGTACGTCATCAGATTAGATTCTGCATTCACTAGGATGCCTACTACAAGCCTTACTCTTGAGTCAGTGATAGAGTTGACTAAGGAGATAGAGCTCAGATTAGTCAGGCAGGGACTTATGCATGATTGTTATCATTTAGGAGGTGTACTGGCAGGAGGATCACAAAGCACTCAGTGCACCACATTTCATATTGGCTCTAGCAGTCCGCAAAGAGGATCCTATCAACAAATCTGGAGACCTCAATAGAGAGTCCATAAGAGTATCAGACATGGTCATGGCAGACTACATAGACCTATTAGATTTGATTATAGTTTTACCAGTAGTAGCAGTGTTCAGAGTTCGGGTTATGGCAGCACAGGATCAATAGCCAATGCTTATCAGATGTGTGGGAGAGTCCATCAGGGACCATGCTACATAACTCCTAGAGCTTGTTTCATATGAAAATTGATGAGGCATTTTGCCATAGCGTGTCCATATTCTAGCTACCAGCAATAGTTTTCATACTAGGCTATTGCTAGTTTAGCTCCAGCTCCTTATCAGTTGCCTCCATCTCAGTATCTGAGTATGATGTAGCTTGTTGCCTAGCAGGGGCATGGCAGAGGTAGTAAAGGAGGTGCCAAGGGTTTTGGTCAGTCTTCCACCAGCCAGCAGGGAGGCCAAGGATAGGCCAAAGTTTTTACCCTAATCCAGCATGATGCTTAGGCATCCAACGCCATTATTATAGGTATACTTCTAGTCTGTTACTTGGATGTTAGAGTTTTGATTGATTCAAGTGCCACATATTCTTTTGTGTCCCTTATTTTTACTTTGAAGTCGTGTTGGCAAACTTCGAGGATGGCATTTTCTTTATCTATTGCCACTCCTCTAAGTGATTCATTAGACACTGACGTGGATCTTTTTGAATGTCCGGTATTAGTGGGAGTCAGAGAATTGCTAGTGGAATTGGTATTGTTGGATGTGATAGAGTTCGATGTGATCCTTAGTATGGATTGGTTATCCCAACACTATGCCATTATGGATTATCAGAGTAAAGAGGTGATTTTTATAATTTTGGATGAAGAAGAGTTTAAGTTTATGGGTGATAAGAGTTCTAAATCTCAGAATCTCATTTCCACTATCACAGTTAGAAAGATGTTGAGGAAAGGTTATCAAGGATACTTCAGTAGAGAAGTTGTCTCTCACAAATGTTCCAATAGCTTATGAGTTTCTTGACATTTTTCCTAAGGAGTTGCCAAGTTTGCCACCTCACTGAGAGATTAAATTATGTATAGATGTGGTCCCAGGTATAACCCCTATTTCAATGCCACCTTACAAAATGGATCCTACAAAGGTAAAGAAATTAAAAAAGCAGTTGTAAGATTTGTTGGACAAGGGTTTCATTAGACCTAGTGTTTCTCCTTGGGGTGCACCAGTCCTATTTATAAAAAAGAAGGATGGTACACTGAGACTATGCATGTATTATAAAGAGCTAAATAAGGCAACAGTGAAGAACAAGTATCATCTTCCAAGGATAGATGATTTATTTGATCAACTTCAAAATGCACAGTTCTTTCCCAAGTTTGACTTGAGGTCAGGTTATCATCAGTTGCGGATCAGTGAAGCTGATGTTCCTAAAATAGTATTCTGCACTCGATATGGTCACTATGAGTTTCTAATAATGTCCTTCAAGTTGACTAATGCACCAGTTGCTTTTATGGACCTTACGAACAAGGTATTTAGATTGTTTATGGTTCAGTTTATGGTAGTCTTCATTAATAATATACTTGTGTATTTGAAGAGTATGGAAGAGCACGTATATCACTTAAGGATAGTATTACAGACACTGAGAGAACATTAGCTTTGTGCTAAATTCTCAAAGTATGAATTTTGATTAGAGAGTGTTGCATTCCTTAGACATGTGGTGTCTAAAGATGGTATTTAGGTTGGTCTACAAAAGATTGAACCATTTTCTGAATGGGCTAGACTGACATCAGTCATGTAGATTCAAAGTTTTTTGGGTTTGGCTGAGTACTATAGGAGATTTATGTAGGATTTCTTGAGAATTGTAGCTCCTATGACTTGTCTAACTCAAAAGAATGTGAAGTTTGTATGGTCAAATGCTTGTGAGAATAATTTTCAGTTATTGAAGGAGAAGTTAACCACAACTCCAGTTATGACCTTACCTAATTGAGAAGATAAATTTACTATGTATTGTGATACCTCTAAAGTCAATCTAGGTTATGTGTTGATGTAGAATGGTAAGGTGATAACTTATGCTTCGAGGCAGTTGAAAAAGCATAAATAAAATTATCCTACTCATGACCTAAAGATAGTTGTAGTGATCTTTGCTCTCAAGATTTGGAGACATTTTTTTATATGGGGTGACTTATAAGATTTTCACAGATCATAAGAGTTCGAAGTACATTTTCTAGTAGAGAGATATGAACTTAAGGCAGAGGAGATGGTTGGAACTCTTGAAGGATTATGATTACAATGTTCTTTATCATCCAAGGAAAGCTAATGTGGTAGCAGATGCTTTGAGTAGGAAGTCCTTAGGTAGTCTTGCTCACATTAGTATGGAGAGGAGACCTTTGATCCAAGAGTTTCATGAGTTAGTGGATTAAGGTTTAATGATGAAGATTAGCATATCATGAGGACTATTAGCTCAGTTTAGAGTCAAATCAATGTTGAAAGATAAGATTAAAGTAGCTCAGGACCGAGATCCTATTCTAGCAAAGCTTGAGGAGAATTTTCGTAAGGGGAAGTTCACTTATTTCACACTTAATGATGAAGGTATTTTATGGATTAGTGGTAGATTATGCATTCCTAATATGGATAATTTAAGAGAGAAGATCCTTGAAGAAGCGCATTCTACAACTTACAATGTACATCCAGGTGTTACTAAGATGTACCACAGCATCCGAGATTTGTAATGGTGGGATGGATTGAAAAAGGATGTAGCTAATGATTTTTCTAAGTGCTTGACTCTTTAGTAGGTGAAACCTGAGCATCAGAAGCCTTTTGGGAAGCTTCAACCTCTTCCTATTCCTGAGTGGAAATGTAAGAGAGTTGCTATGGATTTTATGGTAGGGTTACCTTATTCAAAGGACGGATACAATTCCATCTAGGTGATTATGGACAAGTTAACCCAATCAACTCATTTATTACCAGTTAAAGCTACTTATTCTATAGTTAAGTTGGTTAAGTTGTATATTAAGCACATTGTGTGCCTTCATGGAGTGCCTGTTTCCATTATATCTGATAGAGGTTCAGTGTTTACCTCTTAATTTTGGCAGAAGTTGTAGGAAGCAATAGGCACCAGGCTTGATTTCAGTACTACTTTTCACCCTCAAACAGATGGTCAATCTGAGAGGATGATCCAAACACTTGAGGATATGTTAACAATGTGTGTATTAGATCTTGGAGGTAGTTGGGATGATCATTTGCCATTTGTAGAATTTTCTTATAATAAGAACTACCATAGCAGTATTGAAATGGCACCATATGAAGCTCCATATGAAAGGAAGTGTAGATCCCTTCTATGTTAGGATGAGATTGGAGAGAGAGTGTTAGCTGGACCTGAGATTATCCAAGATGCAACAGAGAAGGTTGTTGTGATTAGAAGGAGATTAAAAAATGTAGCTAGCAGATAGAGGACCTATGCGGATCTGAAGCGCAGAGATGTGGAGTTTCAAGTTGGAGACTATATATGTCTGAAGGTGTCTCCGATAAAGGGTGTGATGAGGTTTGGCAAGAAGGGGAAATTAGCATCGAGATATATTAGACCATTGAAGATTCTGGAGAGAGTGGGCATGATTACATATCAATTGGCTTTGCCTCCGAATCTGTCTCAAGGGCCCCACTGTTCCATATCTCGATGCTAAGGAAGTATATTTCAGACCCTTCGCACGTGTTGCAGCCTGAGAGTGTGGAAGTGAACAAAGACCTGATATATGAGGAGGAGCCAATCGCGATAGTGGATTATGCAAATCCTAATGGTCAAAGTGTTGTGGAGGAGCAACAACGTGAAGGAGCACATATGGGAGACCGAGGCTAAGATGCGAGTGGCCTACCCTCACCTTTTTCCTTATTGAATTCCTGTTTTCTATTTTTTTATTTGAAAATTCAAGGATAAATTTTTGTAAGGGGGGAAGATTGTTATAACCTGATATTTTTAAAAATTATTAAATTAATTTTGAGATATGCAGTGTTAATAAATATTTTAAATTTTTATATATTATGATTATTTTATGTAATTTAATTTTAATGTTGTATATTATTATTTATTTATCTATTAATATTATTATTGTTATTATTTATGAATAGTATTAAATTATTTTATTTTAAATATTTTAAATATTTTTATTAATAGTGGTGATTTTATTTAAAAGTAATCATTTAATTCAAAAAAATATTATTATTATTATTATTATTATTATTATTATTATTATTATTATTATTATTATTATTATTATTATTATTATACATGTATGTGTGTTGTATTTTGTCTTTTTCCTAGTTAATTAATTAGAAAAAAACAAGACATTAAAATTGTCAGGTTTCCTTATCTCCCTCATTTTTCTTTTTTCTTTCTTTTCTTTTCTTATTCTTCTTCTTCTTCTTCTCCGGTTTCTATCAACGCCACCCACACCTTCGCCAGCCACCACTGAACCACCACCACCTCTTCCTTTCCCTTCGTTCATGTTGCCGTCTGCAACCTTCTTCTTCCCCATCACCAATGAGAAGCAGAAACGCAGCAGCGGCAACTACAGCAACGCCGACAACATTTTGGTGGAGAAAGCTTGTTGTGCTAGGCTAGTTTGACTCCTCTCAGTCTGAGCAAGTTCATTCTCTAATCGTTTCGAGCTTAGAAGATCTGGTTAGTGATCTATGCTCAAGTTTTAGTTTAGGTCAACTTAGGTTTTTCATTTTTTGAGCTTGATTTTGTGTGATTCATGCTTAATTCCTTTAGAAATGTTGTTGTGTTCAACTAGAGCTACTCAAATATATTTTTGTTTGATTTTTCTAAATTAATTGGATTTTTTGTGTTTTGGTTTTTCGGCGAGTCCCTTGCCGAAAAATTTTTATATTTTTAATAAATTGTTTAAATTATTTTGATTATAGTTTGTGAAGAAAATTGGGTGAAATTGATTTTAGATTTTTAGTTACGAATTTATTTAGTTTATGTGTAAAATTATATTTTTGAAAAATAGGGTGAATTTTATTAATCATATGATTTTTATTGAAAATAATACTAATTAGTATATTTAATATAAACCTTAAGTTTTAGATTTGAGAAAATAGATTTTTACGAATTTATAGTAATTTTGGTTAATTTTCGGTAAAATATTTAGTATTATGGTAATTTTTGGAAAAATTAGTAAATTTTATATTTTAATTGAACTTATTATTAATTAGTGTGTTTTGGATAATTTTTTTAATAATAAGTAGTATTAAAATAATTTTTATGAATTATTTACTATTTTTAGCTAATTATTAATAATTTTTGAAATTACATTTAAATAATAGCTTATTTATTATTTTTTATGATTAAAATGGATTTTTAGTTATTTTTATAATATAATTGAATAATATAAGTAATTAATTGTACTTTATGCTATTTGACTTCAAGTATTTGAAAAATGTAATTTTTACTAATATTATTTAACTCTATTTGAAATTTTATTAAATTAATTTGAAAATAAATTATCTTTAATGTTTTTTGTTATTTAAATAAATTGTATTGATGTATTTTATCGATTTTTATGAATTTTAATGATTTTTAATAAATATTATTAAATTATTGGCATTTTGTATATTTTGGTTCTCAATTGGGCGAATTGTATAGTTCAGGGGTCCAACCCGAGAAGTTGTGCATTTGTGGATATTAAAGTGTGTTTCCTCACATGATTGGCTCTACTTTTATTAGAGAAACGTCCATTTTACATAGGAGATTTTGCCGAATTTTTAATAGAATTATCGTAAA
The DNA here is from genome assembly GCA_947683625.1 of Mallotus nudiflorus. NCBI lineage: Eukaryota > Viridiplantae > Streptophyta > Magnoliopsida > Malpighiales > Euphorbiaceae > Mallotus > Mallotus nudiflorus. The sequence continues at coordinate 327,005 of CANTUR010001072.1, forward strand.
ACGTGATATCGGATCAATCCTGAGTTTTTGATTATTAGTCGAGTTGTGTCCTAGATCAAGTCATTCTTTAGAATTTCTAGAAGTATAAAATTAGGAGTTCGATTCTAATAATTATTATTATTTATTTATTTTCTATAATTGTACCGAGATCGAGGTCTACTGGACCATACCAGTCTATCTCTTTTAGAAGAGCGCACAATTATAAGTTATTATCTTATATATGCATTGCATGTATGATACATAATTGTGAGCTTCCATATTTTTTATAATGTATTTAAATATGATTTATTTTATTAAATGATTATGTATATCTTTGATATATCTTTGATATATATGTTTGGTATATTTTTGGTATATATATATGGTATATAATCAATATATGTTTGATATATAATTGTATATTTCTTTAAAAATGGATTCTATCATGTTTAAATTATGCATTTTATTATTTTTAATAATTATAAAATTTATTTGAAGGATAGCAGTAGAATATGCTACCTAGTGGGTTGCACTGAAACTGTGTACATACCAGTGTATTAGGCTTTAGGATTGATATCATGAGATTATTTTGATGTGAGAATTGATTTATTGATTATGGAGATTTATAATGAGAGAGTGGTGTAATTGAGGGAGCTTGGTTGACCTAATGTCTTGAGGTCAATCGCATTGACAGTGAGACTATGGGAGCTCAGTTGACTTAGTGTCCTGGGGCCAGTCTATTGTCCAAAAATGGAAAAGAGAAATATTTGGAATTAAGTAAGCCTGTGGGCTAGTGAGATTTAGTAATCAAGATTGCAAACTATTTAGAGTTTTGCTCTAATCCTTCATTCAAAATAAACTTTTTTGTATCTATTATTATATAAAAGTGGATTTTAGCATTTATAAGAAATGCATGTATATACGTATTATTATACTGATGTTTGATTGCACATGACTTTAGATTGCATGTATATATATTATAATAATTCACTCAGTAAGATCTGACTCTCCTCAATATTTTTTTCAAAATCTACTACATCAGACCTTCCATGTAGTATTATTCACCAGACTCTTTTTTTCCTGATTGATTTATGTAAATACTAAACTGTCTCTTGTATTTTAATAATCACTACAGTAATAGTGTTATTATATCAGTAGTGTGTTGTATTATTAGAAACTTTGTACCCGAATATTGTATGAAGATATTTATATTATGTTATAAAATATAAATTTTCCTTTATATTAATTAAAGTTTTAATTCTGATGTATTTTTATATTATTTTTGCATTTGTTTTTATTTTAAGGCTTACTACGAGTTTCAGATTCAAAAGAATTATTATTTTCTAGCGCTGGTTATAACTCTTCGGTTTGAGTCATGATATGAAGTCATATCATATAATTATTTAAATAAAACAATTATAAAAATTGTAATGAATTATAACTATATTAAGTTAATATTTAATTATTATATAAATAAATAACATTGTTATTATTTTTTAAATTTTTATTTAATAATAATAATAATATGTTTACTTATTTATTTACTATATATCATAAGTTAAATAAATTTTTTGTTCACATAGTTGTTCATTAGTGTGTATATATATATAAAATTAAGTCAGTTTAAACTGAACTTTTTGGTTTTGAAAAAATAGAAACGAAACCAAAATTATCAGTTTTTTGTTTAGTTTTGGCTCAGTTTGAATCCTGCACACCCTTAGGGTGGACTTTTTTTTTTTTTTTTTTGCTGAAAGTTTTTGGTCTAGGAGTTAAGCTTCAATTCAACACAAAATTTCTGTGAAATAATTCGAAATTCGTACAATTATTTCTGTGAACTAATTTGTCAATCCTTTTAATTACAATACAATATATGCAAAATTACTGTTGCTTATAGAAATCAAATTTAGCTCATTAATATGCTTTGCTTGTTGATAGTTTTTGCATTAGAAATTTAATTTTTAAGGTTTAATAGGAAATTTTGTTGAGAATATAAGAAAAGTACAATCGAGATGTATATGGAGTTAATGGTTTAGAAAATATTGAAATTATAACATTTAGAAGAGGTTTCAATTTTCTATTTTATGAAAACGTTAAAAAAAAAAGGTAAAATGAAATTAAAAAAAATTCCATAAATAAGTACAATATAAGAAGACAGTTTGGGTTTCCTCTTGATTGAAAAAAGCACATTGGAGAATATGAAGATTCTATATCTTTTTTTTTTTTAATAGTAGGTTCCATTTTTCTTATTTAATAAATTTCTTCCTAAATGTAAAATGAAAAAAAGAAAAAGGAAAAGTCCATTCATAATTTCATCTCAAACTCACAACTCTGAAATGCAATAGATTTCACATAAAAATGCAGCTTATAGGGTAATTATTTTTAACTCAAAAAAAAAATATTTTTTTACATTTTATTTTACATTATTTATACATTGTTTGGACTGCAAAAAGTATCATTGGCCATTTATATGATCAAGGTATAATCAACCTTATTTTAATTTTAGCCAACTTAATTTTGAAGTATTAATATGTGTATTTTAAGTGTGTATAAGTTAGGTGCATATTAAAGGCATTTCCAAACTTATTGTTTAAGGAATAGCATTTTAGCAGTGATGCTCATGATCTTTATCATGATTCTAAGCATCCCCACAAACACAACCTTAAAGAAATGCTTAAGTTTTAAATCTATCAAGTGACCCTCACAGTCTTGATCACGATCGTGAGATCATTCGTGACAATGAGATCATGACTGTGATCAAGAAGATCATAATCATGAGTCAAGTTAAAAGAATTGACAAACTAAGTAGTGAACCTCATCATCTGAGTCACGATCATGAGGTGGTAAATCACGAGTATGACTAAGACTATCATGAACCTTACCAATTGGAGCTGAAGAATAACTTTGCAAAGTGACCCTCATGATCCTAAATGAAGGTTTGATCCCGAGTGGGACAAAATGAGTCTCGAGCCTGACCAAATTGGAGACAATTAAAGGACTCACACGTTGACCTTCACGGTCCTATGTCATATTGTGTGTGTAATTTTTTGGTTTTGAACTAATAGAAACCGAACGAAAATTATCAGTTTTTTGTTTAGTTTTGGTTCTGTTCAATTTCTGCACACCCTTAGGGTGACTTAATTTTTTTGGCAATCTTTTTTTGCTGAAAGTTTCTGGTTTAGGAGTTAAACTTCAATTCAACACGAAATTTCTATGAAATAATTTGAAATTCATATAATTATTTCTGCGAACTAATTTGTGAATCCTTTTATTTACAATACATTATATGCAAAATTACTGTTTCTTAAATAAATCAAATTTAGCTCATTAATATGCTTTACTTGTTGGTAGTTTTTGCATTAGAAATTTAATTTTTAAGGTTTAACTAGCATGTGGCGCACGTGAGGTTAATTTTTTGTTAAAAATATTTTTATTTTAAAATATGTAATGAAGTTATATTTAATAATATGTTCAAATTAATTATATTTTTAATTTAATAAGAAAATAATAAAATGTTGATGTTTGTTATTTTTGATAATCAGAATAAATACATTTGACGTAGGTAATTATTTAACAATATTTTTTGTGGGAAATAATTTGAAATAATCAAATGAATGCTTACGAACATAATTTTCTTACTAAAAAAAATAGATATTTCATAAATTGTAGAGAAAGTAAATAAATAATTTAGAGTCAATAGATTGGGTACAATCCTTGTAAGTTCATAACATAATATTTGATGGTAATAATGACTCATTAAGATAATATTATAATTAATATAAAAATTAAAATATTATAATTAATAAAATAAAAGATCGCAAAATATACAATAACGACTCATTAAGGTAATATTTAGTGTAAATAAATTATTACAATTATAAATATAATTAATAAAAAAATATCAATTTCAAAAATAAAAATAAAAATGAAAAATTAATATTACAACATAGAAGAAAATAAACCATTAACGACAACTCAACACAAAATTACAAAATCCATTATAAATTAACACACACGTACCTCTATAGCACCAAATATAATGTGTTAAACACTATGCATTAAAGACCCACCGCCACCACTCCCTCCCTTCGTCCCTCCCCAAAACATGCATTCAAATTTATAGGAAAAGCCTTTCTGACAGATACACACCCCGTAAAGCCACTCACAACACACATAGAGACACAAAACACATCACTCATCCCAAAAGTGGGAAAAGAGTACCCAAAAACCATTAATATATTGTTATTGTACCATTTCTATATTTCCCTTCATAATATCTCTCCTTAACAATTCATCATATTGTCTTCTTATCTAATCTTAAAAAAACAAAAAAAAAAAAAAAAAAAAAAAAAAAAAACCTATATTCTCCACTTTCTTGCTCAAATCCACCTAATGGGTACTCCCAAATTTTCTTTATCTTCTATTTTCCTTCAGGTTACTGATGAGCTTGTCTTTAGTAAAATCAAAGACGTGTTGGCAAGATATAGAGGTGTTGAGAGAGTTGAAAAGTGGGCTTGAGCCAAGCTCAAGGAGTCCAAGTTCTTGCTTGAGTTCATGGGATTTCTCTGTTGACCCATGTGATCGTTTATTCAGTGAGAAATTCACTTGTGGGTTCAATTGTGATCTTCTTGTTTCTTGGATGAGTCAAGTCATAGAACTCAGTTTTGATCAAGCTGGTTACTTTGGTTCTCTAGATTCAATTTCTTGGAATTTGCCGTACTTGCAAACTCTTCATCTTTTAAGTAATAACTTTTATGGTCAAATTCCTGAGGTCAATACTGAAATACTTCAATCTAACATGAAAAAGAAAAATCTTGATCTCTAAGCTTACCCACAAATATGGATAATAAACAGCAATTTGGCCTCTGGCTCAATATAGAAACCACCTTCAATTTGGTCTTTCTTTTTAGCCTTATCAACTCATTCTCCTATACCATCATCATCAACCCAAAACAAAACAAATCACAAATGTCAATAATTTACGCATAAGAAAATCTCAATCAAAAACAATAATTTACCTGTTCTTTATATTCCTTGGCATATTTCTCAGCATTCTTGAAAATTATTTTTCTATTTTCAGCACCTTTCTGTTTCTTAGTGATTAGCGTCTGGCTCTTCGCTGAATCACTTCTCTTCCTTTTCTTCAGCCCAAATTCAAGTACTATTGTCTTAGTTTCTTTACCCATTTTAGCTCACAAACACTAACAGATCAAGCAAACAAACAAAAAGATCAATCAATACCCATAACAGAAGTAAGAAAATAAATGAATAGAAGTAGAAGAATTTCAATGATTGTCTCACCTCCTTGAAGCTGAAGCTGAAGCTGAAGAAGTTGCAAAAATGTCAATTTTCAAATCACAAAAACAAACTTATGCTGTTTAGATTTCAAATTCCTTCTCTAAATGAAAAATAACACAGTACACACTTCTCAATTCCATTCATTACACTTCCAGTGACTTAATTTTAAAAATATCCTCTTTCATCTTAATTTCTTTCTTGTGCATTATTTATTTTCCCCTTTTTTCCATTTTGTTCATAATTGTGATAGAGAAAAGAATATCCACACCAGAATAAATTACATTTCCATTAACTCTATTCAAATGAATACCAGAACTTATACACACATTACACTTCCATGAAAGATATACATATATATAAAATCTATGAACACCGATAAATCTGCAGTCTTGCAATTTAAAAACAAAAATCATCAACAATGATAAGGAGATGGGATATTAAAAAAAAAAAAAAATTCATACCATGTAAAATTTTGGATAGAAAATTAAATTTCATCAATGAAATCTTAAAGAGGGCATTTAAGAAAAAAAGGTTGACTTAAGAATGAGCTCTAGTTTATGAAAAAAAAAAAGGGCAGTTCTAAAGAATATTCAGTTGGATAATAAGTGGAACGGGGCAGAGTTGAGATAATCTTGCATTTAGATGTTGCCTACCAAATAAATAAACTGGAAAATACTGCTACATAATGCTGTCAAGACAATTTAGATCAGTAATAATTGCCACATAGAAATCTAATTTTTAAATAACCTCATAACCTTGTCGAATATAATGTAGAAATTAGATAGCTTAATTGCAACCTCATTAGTGAAGCATATCTTTCAATACAAGCTAGATCAACCTAATGATGATATAATTGTGTGGATGCATACATGTTTGTCTGATCTTACCTGAAGTCTAGCCCCAGCTAGAAATGCAAGTTTGATTTCCTTCGACTTGAACACACCTAAATAACTAACAGTGCTTTTTTTTTGGCATTCTTCCTCTGTAAAAGCAGAGAGGTGATTGATTTCATCCCCCAGTAGAGCAAGGTCATAGATTTTAGCCATTACCATAATAGCTTCATCTTTATCATCCTGCATATTAAAATGAGCACAACTTAAATATTGCTGCAATGGAAAATTCTAAGTACTTGCCCCAAAGAATGTGTCGTGCGGCACACCTTCATAAAAAGCCATCGTGGTGATTTTACCATGCACAGCATAAGACAGAACTGAATAACAGCTGGCACACCTGCAACTCCAAGCATCCGAAGGTACCTATATTGGTAAAATAAAAATTATCAATACAAAAAGAATCTAAAATATCAAAAGTCATAATAACATAGCAATAAATTGAAAATTTACAGATCATAATGTAAGGTGAATTACAGATAAACACATAAATGATCTCCTAAGAAACCAATAAAACGCCATAAATTACATATTAGCAACAGCAACAATCTAGGTTAACACATACAAAGATAGAAAATATCAAAAATTGAGACATACCCATTTGTAAGGACGGTATCAACAAAATCCCAATTCAAAGCAGCAACATTTAATTACAACATAAGGTGTCAGCTTTGGGATATCATCAAGTGATTTAGGCACTGCTGTAGTTTTATCAACAAAAGGAGTATCTAAATTGGATTCAAATATTGGAGATTAATTAAAGAAAAGTCGAAAAACAATACCATTAACACAATTGCAATAGCTATAAGACTGCACACTGATATACAAATATAGCTTAAATTGATATGATCAAAGTTCTTATCCTCTGATTGTATAAAATAAATTCTCACACAAATTCTTCAATTATAAGTTATGCAAAGATTGGATAAATATGTTATAACTCATATATATATATATATATAGTCACATTGAATTATAAATTATGCAAAGAACTGTCTAATAGGAAACTCTTCTTTTGCACACCATAATAGAGAAAACACATAATTTATTACAACTGAAATAAATATATTTTTAATATATTTACGTTAACAGTCAAAATAAACATATTTTTAGTATATTTACATTATAAATATTTCATTAAACAATTTAATCATTTTATTAGTTCTATAAAATAAAATTTACTTATGAGTCCCATAAAATAAAAATTTAGCAAACTTTATTTTATAGAATCTACAAAGTGATTAAACCGTTCAATAAGATAGTTACATGATGAATATATTAAAAATATATTTATTCTGATTGACATATATGCTAAATTTGATAAGATATATTCGAGATATTTTAATTTAAAATAAAAATAAAATTTTTGAGATTAAAAAGAAAAAAATTAAAAATTTGATATTAAAGTAAAACATGACTTAAAATTATGATACTAATGAATGAAGAAAGGAAAATTAAATTCATGTTTGGGTGAATAAGAAAACATCTGAAATCAAAGAAAAGATAAAACGAAAAGAAAAAAAAGAGGGAGGATTGTCAAAATCTAAAGGCATGAAAAAGAAAGAGAATAAATATGTGAAATTGTAGAAGCATGGAGAGCCCTGTGCCACTATGTCGATATAACTTGTTCTAGGTGGTAAAATTCATGAACATGCGTATTATATATATATTTTTTATATAGACAGATATAGACGGGAAATTTTATTGAGAATGTAAGAAAAGTACAATCAGGGTGTATATGGAGTTAATTTTTTAGAAAATATTAAAATTATAACATTTAGAAAACGTTTCCATTTTTCTAGCTTATGAAAACATAAAAAAAAAAAAAAAAAAAAGTCCATAAATAAGTACAATATAGGAAGACAGTTTGGGTTGCTCCTTGATTGAAAAAAGTACAATACACTGTATGAAGATTCTAGATCTTTTCTTCTTTTTTTTTTTATTTAATAGAAGTATCCATTTTTTTATTTAATAAATTTCTTTCTAAAGGTAAAATGGAAAAAAAAAAGCCCATTAAGAATTTCATCTCTAACTCATAACTCTAAAATGCAATAGATTTCATACAAAAATATAGTTTATACAAAATTTTATTCTAACTCATTCTATTCTTAACTCCAAAAAAATATATTATCTGAATATTTTTTTACATCTTATTTTATATTATTTTTACATTTTACTTATTACCTTTGATGTTTGTATATCTTTTTAGTTAATCCAACAAAAATATATTTTTTAGTTTTTTAAATAATTTTATAAATAAATTATTTCTTAGTAATTTTAATAATTATTGATTATTTTATATTTTAATTAATAAATAATTTATATGTAAAAATTATACATCAAACATCAATGAAATAATTGATCGAATTCAGTACTAATTTATCCAATTATTAAAATAACTATAGATATGTAGATGTGGAGAGAAGATGATGAGAATTGTAGGTTTCATCAATTAACTCCCCAATAGCAAGAATACTATGATAAGTTGAATTAGAAGAAAACTAGAAATTACCAATTTAATCCACAAATTTGGATCGTTCAAAGATTGAAGTAAGAAGATAGATGCTACTTAACCCCTTTACCAACAAGGATAAAAATATTAAGATAGACTTTGAATTTCCTCTTATGCCACAAACAAGAAAGTTTGATAAATAAAAAGAAAACAAAGATTTAGATTTTGACACCACAAGCTAGAATAAAGCTTGATAAGTCACAAAGTTTATGCAAGAAATTAAAGACAAAATTCCTCACAATAAAACTCAAACAAAGTTATAATTCATATATCAAATTCATTCATGCTCCAAAAGAAAGAAAATGACTTGTTTATATAGAGTACAAGTCCATGCACACACTACTAAAATAGACTCACACACATAGGATTACTTTTACTCTTAAATGGCCTTAATAACCACCAGCCACATTAATAGCCATTACTTGGAATTAATTACCCCATTAACTCTTAATAACCACTACCCACATTAATAGCCATTACTTGGTATTAATTACCCCATTAACTTGTATATGGTGGCTACATGTAACCCTAATTATTATTAACACAAAAACAAGTTAAATATTATTCCTTGGGCCTCCATGGATGCTTTATTGGGTTGAAATTCTTGGGCTTTCCAAATGTCCCTAATTAAACCCAATATGGCTTCTTGAAGCTTCTTGGATTTGGATCTTGTGATTGGGCCTTCTTGTACTATTAATGGATCTTGGATCTCTTTAGGCTTTGAACTTGGATTCACATCGTTCCCCCTTTCTTCAAAAGGATTTGTCCTCAAATCAGCTCCATCATCTTTATCACCTACATCAAACAAAGACAAGTCACTAACATTGAAAGTAGCACTAACATTACCATACTCACTTGGAAGTTCTATCTTGTAGGCATTGTTGTTGATGCGTTGAAGCACTTTAAAAGGTCCATCTCCTCTTGGCATAAGCTTTGATTTCCTTTGGTTAGGAAATCTTTCCTTCCTCAAGTGCACCCACACCCAATCTCCGGGCTCAAAAATGACTTGCTTCATCCCCTTGTTGTGTTGCTTTTCATATTGGAGTGTCTTCTTCTCAATGTTTGCACGCACCCTCTCATGCAAAGTCTTGATGAACTCAGCTTTTTGTTTCCCCTCTAGATTAGCTTTGTCCAATGGCAATGGTAGCAAATCTAATGGAGTCAATGGGTTGAATCCATACACAACTTCAAATGGTGAGCAATTTGTTGAACCATGCACACTCCTATTATAAGCAAATTCCACATATGGCAAACATTCTTCCCAATTCTTCAGATTTTTCTGGATGACAACCCTCAAAAGTGTTGAAAGTGTCCTATTGACCACCTCCGTTTGTCCATCCGTTTGTGGATGACAAGTTATAGAATACAAAAGCTTTGTCCCTATCTTTCCCCAAAGAGTCTTCCAAAAGTGACTTAGGAATTTGACATCCCTATCACTCACAATGGTCCTTGGCATTCCATGTAGCCTAACAATCTCCTTGAAGAATAGATTGGCAATATGGGTTGCATCATCCGTCTTGTGACATGGAATGAAATGTGCCATTTTGCTAAACCTGTCCACAACAACAAAAATGGAATCTCTCCCTCCCTTGGACCTAGGTAATCCTAAAATAAAATCCATAGAAATGTCTACCCAAGGTTCATTTGGTATGGTAAGAGGTGTATACAAACCGTGAGGCAGTGCTTTGGATTTGGCTTGTTTGCAAGTAATGCATTTCTCATAAATTCTCTTAACATCCCTTTTCATGTGTGGCCAAAAGAAATGGTCACCCAACACATCCAAAGTTTTGTTAATCCCAAAATGCCCCATTAACCTCTGCTATGTGCCTCTCTCACAAGTAACTCTCTTAAAGAACTTTGTGGCACACACAATTTATTTTCCTGAAAAAGAAAACCATCAAACTTATAGAACTTATTAAAACCCCCTTTCTCACATGCCCCATAAACATTAGCAAAATCAGGATCATTAGAATAAAGATCTTTGATGTATTCAAATCCTAATAATTTTGCATCAAGTTTAGAGATCAAGGCATACCTTCTTGATAATGCATCTGCCACCACATTTTCTTTCCCTTGCTTGTACTTAATGATGTACGGAAAGGATTCAATGAATTCCACCCATTTTGCATGTCTCTTGTTGAGCTTTCCTTATCCTTTGAGATACTTCAAGGACTCATGGTCAGTGTGAATTATGAATTCTTTGTAACCAAGGTAATGCTGCCAGGTCCTTAGAACCCTCACCAATGCATAGAACTCCTTGTCATATGTAGGGTAGTTTAGACTTGCTCCACTTAGCTTTTCGCTAAAGAATGCTATGGGCTTGCCTTCTTGCATCAAAACTCCTCCAATACCTATGCCACTTGCATTGCACTCAATCTCAAAAGGTTTAGTAAAATTTGGCAAAGATAACAAGGGTGCAGAACTTAATTTGTCTTTTAGCAAGTTAAAATCCTCATCTTGTTCAATTCCCCACTTAAAACCAACATTCTTTTTGATGCATTCAGTTAAAGGTGCAGCTATGGTAGAAAAATTTTTAATGAACCTTCTATAAAAGCTAGCTAAACCATGAAAGCTTCTTGCATCAATTAAACTTGTGGGTGTTGGCCATTCTCTAATTACTTTTACCTTTTCTTGATCAACATGAATGCCCTTGTCATTGACAATATATCCAAGAAAAGTAATTTCATTAGTGAAAAAATAACATTTTTTTAGATTAGCATACAACTTCTCTTCTCTAAGTACATAAAAAACACAAGTCAAATGTTGTACATACTCATCTAAATTTTTACTATAAACCAAGATATCATCAAAATAGACAACAACAAATTTGCCTATGAATGCTCTTAAAACATGATTCATCAATCTCATGAAAGTGCTTGGTGCATTAGTTAAACCAAAAGGCATTACTAACCACTCATATAAACCATGTTTAGTTTTAAAAGTTGTTTTCCATTCATCACCTTCTCTCATTCTAATTTGATGATAACCAGATTTCAAATCAATTTTTGAAAACAAATATGAACCATGCAATTCATCCAACATGTCATCTAGCCTAGGAATGGGATGTCTATACTTCACCGTGGTTTTGTTGATGGCACGACAATCAACACACATCCTCCAAGTTCCATCTTTCTTAGGCACTAACAAGACGGGTACGACACATGGACTCATGCTTTCACGAACATAACCCTTCTCCATAAGCTCACTCACTTGCTTTTGGATTTCCTTGGTCTCCTCCGGCTTACATCTATATGCTGGTCTATTTGGAATGCTTGCTCCGGGTATGAAATCAATTTGGTGCTCAATGCCTCTTTTAGGTGGCAAACCATTTGGAATTTCTTCTGGGAATAAATCTTCATAAACCTGCAAAAGATCAACAACAACACTAGGCAAACCATTGGTTATTTCGTTAGAAATATGCAAAATCTCCTTGTACATAAGTACAAGCATGTGTTGCCTCAAAAGAATAGCTTCCTTCACATCACTCATTTTTGCATAAACACTCATTTTTCTTTCATTTGAACCTTTCTTGTTTTCTCTCACCATGTGTTTCCCATTTTGGTCAAGAGAATTGGAATTTTTAGGTTCACTCATCTCACCTTTTTCTTTACTCTCAAAGGTTTCCCTTCCCAAAGAATTTCCCAATGAAGAACCCATTTCTTCATATTGTTGCTTGATGTGCATTTGGTCTTCAAAAATCTATTTTGGAGTTAATGGTCCAAGGTTAAACCTTTTTCCATCCATAGTCAAAGTATACATATTTTTTAATCCATCATGATTAGCCCTTCTATCATATTGCCAAGGTCTCCCCAACAACATATGTCCGGCCAACATTGGTAACACATCACACAACACCTCATCCTTATATCTATCAATTTGAAAAGAAATTAGAACTTGCTTATTTACCTTTACAACTCCACTTTCATTAAGCCATTGCAACTTGTATGGTCTTGGGTGCTTGGTAGTAGGCAACTTCAATTTCTCCACTAGCAAAGTGCTTGCTACATTAGTACAACTTCCACTATCCACAATCATGTTGCACAACTTGTTAGAAATCAAACAATGAGTATGAAACAAATTTTCTCATTGCTCCCTATGGAAATGTTCTTTGAACAACAAGATTATCTCCCTTAGCACATTCAACATCACTACAATCTTCTAAAGAAGGCATATCATCATCACTATCCCCCTCACTCTCCGATTCAATATCACCATCCCTTAGAATCATAGCTTTCTTATTTGGACATTCCCTAGTAATGTGCCCATAACCCAGACACTTAAAACATTTGATTCCCCTAGTTTGGGCTGGTTGATTCTCACCCTTTCCCTTATTACCCAAGTCAATTTTAGGTTTAGTTTCTTCCACTTTTGACTTATTAAAAGGTTTATCATCCTTTTTCCCCCAAGAAGTTTTCCAAGAAGAAGAAGAACCCACATTTGGTTTAGAATCATACCTCTTTCCTTTCAATTGCCTTTCCACTTTCATGGCCAAATTCACCATATCTTCAATCTCCACATAATGTTGCAAATCAACAACATCAGTAATTTTTTTGTTTAGCCCTCTCAAAAACCTTGCCATGGTAGCTTCATGATCTTCTACCACATTTGCTCTAATCATAGCCTTCTCCATTTCTTTGTGATACTCCTCCACACTCATGGATCCTTGAATTAGAGTTTGTAATCTTTGATGAAGCTCTTTATAGTAGTGGCTTGGAACAAACCTCTTTCTCATGATTTGCTTCATTTCCCTCCAAGACTCCACGGGTCTTTCTCCATATCTACGTCTTTCCTTGCAAAATTGATCCCACCAAACAATTGCGTAATCACTAAACTCAACAGCGGCAAGTTTTACCTTTTTCTCCTCCGAATAATTGTGACATTCGAAGATGAGTTCCACTTTCCTCTCCCATTAAAGGTACAAATCTGGATCATTTCTTCCTTGGAATGAAGGAATCTTCATTTTGATGCTTCCAAGGTTGCGATCAACATCATCATTAGGATGTCCTCTCCTAGCTTGTCTCCTAGGATTGATTTGTTATCCCACCAAGATGACTTGATCATCATCCAATTCATCCTCTCCTTTATAGTCCTCTTGGTCAATTGGTGGATGTCTCCTTTGTCTAGGCTCTCCTTGTAATTGGTTAAGGATGCCATCATGCCTCTCCAATTTCTTATTGACTCCCGCCATCATGTTAAACATTCTTTCGAATTGTTGTTGCATAGCTTGAATCACATGATCATTTGTAGAAGAAGAACTTGTGTCTTTTGACATGATTGTAAAACCTAAAATTTTAACAAAAGAAAATATAAAGAAATAATCTCACAACACTCCCTCACGTGTTTCACTCAAAATTGATGTATACCACTCGTGTTTACACTCAATTTTGGCTTTTTCTCTAATGATCTCACACTCTTACCTTTTACCTCTCAAATTTGCCTTTTGATTTCTTAGATGAACTAAGTTTCTCAATCAAACAAAATTCAAGAATGTAGTAATCAATGAAAAAAAAAAAGGTAGGCTAACAAGAAAATAATAAGGTAGGCTTAAAGAAAAGAACAATTTGTAACAAATAGGCTAATAGAAATGAAAAACAAAGATAGATCATCAAAGAACACAAAGAGACAGAATTATAAAGATAGATCTCAATGGAATATGAAGAGTCAAATTTTTTTTTTTTAATGTAAACTGAGATCTAACATAGGAATATCAAAGATAACATATACTTTTTTTATGGACGAATTTTTTTTTTGTTGATATATGCACGAATTGAAAGGTATCACAAAAAAATCTCAAAGATAACAACTTTTTTTTTTTGATATCTGCAAACAAAATCTTGAGATAAGAAGAATAAAGATAAAAAAATAACAAGAACAATAGATAGCAAGAAAGGTGCAAAATATAAGATGAACACAAGATATTGAGAACTAAAAGATAGTTTTGGATACGCAAACCTCAATCTTGAGCCAATGCTCTGATACTACTTATGATGGGAATTATAGGTTTCATCAATTAACTCCCCAATAGCAAGAATACTATGATAAGTTGAATTAGAAGAAAACTAGAAATTACCAATTTAATCCACAAATTTGGATTGTTCAAAGATTGAAGTAAGAAGATAGATGCTACTTAACCCCTTTACCAACAAGGATAAAGATACTAAGATAGACTTTGAATTTCCTCTTATGCCACAAACAAGAAAGTTTGATAAATAAAAAGAAAACAAAGATTTAGATTTTGACACCACAAGCTAGAATAAAGCTTGATAAGTCACAAAGTTTATGCAAGAAATTAAAGACAAAATTCCTCACAATAAAACTCAAACAAAGTTATAATTCATATATCAAATTCATTCATGCTCCAAAAGAAAGAAAAGGACTTGTTTATATAGAGTACAAGTCCATGCACACACTACTAAAATAGACTTACACACATAGGATTACTTTTACTCTTAAATGGCCTTAATAACCACCAGCCACATTAATAGCCATTACTTGGAATTAATTACCCCATTAACTCTTAATAACCACTACCCACATTAATAGCCATTACTTGGTATTAATTACCCCATTAACTTGTATATGGTGGCTACATGTAACCCTAATTATTATTGACACAAAAACAAGTTAAATATTATTCCTTGGGCCTCCATGGATGCTTTATTGGGTTGAAATTCTTGGGCTTTCCAAATGTCCCTAATTAAATCCAATATGGCTTCTTGAAGCTTCTTGGATTTGGACCTTGTGATTGGGCCTTCTTGTACTATTAATGGATCTTGGATCTCTTTAGGCTTTGAACTTGGATTCACATCAGAAGAGTTTGAACCTTAACCTTTTTGTTAGCTCTCCCCTTTGTGGTAGAATATATATATAAATTCAAATGTTCTTTGTAAACTCTAAATTAAAATCCAATATTATGATTAAGAAAAAAAATCTTTCAACTGTTATTAAAATAACTAACGTTACCTTAAATTTAATGTCAAATCATTGAAATTCACAAAATTTGAAAAAATGGCTCAAATGAGTCTTTATTTCACATTCACTTAACACATGCGAAGCCTAATTTTTGGAACTGCAAAAAGTATCATTGACCATTTATATGATCAATGCCTAATCAACTTTATTTTGATTTTAGCAAACTTAATTTTGAAATATTAATGTGCATATTTAAAGTGTGTACAAGATAGGTGTGAATTAAAAGCATTTCCAAGCTTATTGTTTAAAGAATAGCATTTTGGAAATGATGCTCACAATCCTCATCATAATCGTGAGCATTCCCATAAAAACAACTGTTAACCATTTGCATGATTATGCTTCTAATTGATGTTGACAAACAATTTAAGTTGCTAATGATTTTATTCAAGTGTGTAGGAACTTAATTTACATTGTTTACAACTTGGAAATATGAAATACTCTTTAAAAGAGTATTTAACAAATATTTTATGAAGTACATGAACCAATGCAAGTGCCTAAGTTACTTAATGCAAAATGAGCCAAGAAAAAAAATAAAATTTTAGATTTTCAAGTGTCTGCTCACGAGCGTCTAATGAGCTTGTCACAAGTTGTCCCCTGTTGCTTCCCATTTTGAGTTGTTTTAGCTAATTTGGATAGCGCCGCTCACGAATGCTGCTCATGGTCATAAGCAGCTCATAAGGGCAATCTAGACAGCTCACAATGGGTAAATTTGAACAAATTTCAAAAGTAATGATCCTCAATCAATCCTCATGAGCCAAAATACTGCCCTTACGATCGTGAGTGGCATTTTGGCTACAAAAGTTTGAAAAACATTCAAGGATGATTGGAAGGCTTTTGAGACACAATCAATCCCTCCAACAGCCATATTTTTTAGTTGTTTATCTATACAAACTAATCCCAGAGCTCAATTGAAGTTAAGATACTTGCTTATTACAATTCTCCATCTTAATATTCATTAAAGCTCTCAAAATCTCAAACATATTCTTTATTTTATTAACTCTTATGAGAGTTGGTTATGTGTTAGAAATATAATTTCTACTTCATCTAAGTCTTAGGATAGATTAGAAGGGATGTGAGATTTATTTCTAAAGGAATTGGTTTAAGTGTTGATCCATAAAAAAACTTTGGATTTTGATTTTAGAGTGAACCTCAAAAACTCTTATTCGTGTGGTTTAAGAGTGAGCCTTGAAACTCTTGTTTGTAAGGTTTTAATTAAGACAAAAACTTAAGTTGTAAGAATCAATCTAAGAAAATAGATTGAGGTGTTCAAAAGTCCTAACTTGGGAGAGTTAGGCGGAGACGTAGGATTGTTGAGAATCTGAACTCCTTAATTGCTTGTGTTTTTATTTTCTCTACTTTTATTCTTTACTCATTCTTGTTTAATTTCCTTTTAATTTTTTAAAAATCCTTATTAGCCTTATTCATCCCCCCTAAGGAATTTTCAATTGGTATAAGAGCTTGGATTCTTGGAACTTAATTGCTAGAATAAAATATAATGTGGAGTAAACTTCAAATTTTTTCTCACTTAGACCATTGTTTGAAAGTAGTGACTATATTCATTAGAAGTTCAAAATAGAGCTATATCTAGATTTTGATTCCATTAGACTTTAGGAAGTTATTCTCAAAGGTTAGCAACCATTAAAAACTACCATTGATAGTATACAAATTAGTCTTTTAAGAAGTAATTAGGGCAATGATCAAAAGGAAGAAAACTATGAGAATAAGAAAGCTATAATCACTCTACTCTCTTCCACGACAAGAGAAGGAGGCAAGATTCAACAATACATTTTGGCCAAGGAAATGTGGGAGACCTTGGAGAATCATTATGAAGGCCATGTACAAGTAAAAAGAAAAAGGTTCAACTTCATATATATGAATATGAACTCTTCAAAATGAAGCTTTAAGAATTAATCATGGAGATGACAAACTGTCTTAATGCTCTCCTCACCACCCTCAAGAAACTTGAAACAAATTTGTCCAAGGAAGAAGTGAATAACAAGATTTTAAGAATCCTACCTAATAAGGATTAAAAATCTTAGGTCACTTTAATTGAGAAAGTTCAAGACCTTTCAACTCTTTCAACCAATATTCTTACTAGCAAGCTCTTGACACATGAGCTTACCATAAAGCAAAGAGGAGAAAAGAAAAAAGAGAAGGAAGAAAAGAAAAGAGCTTATCATTAAAGGTTTCATAAGAGGTTTTATAAGAAGAAAGTGAAGATGAAAACCTTAAAGATTTTAGTGATAAAGATGGTGATATTTCCATGCTCATTACGAACTTCAAGAAGATTTTGAGAAAGAAAAATTTCTCAATAATAAGAGACTTCAATAAGAAGTATAAAGGGTGAAGTGGGTCAAATTGAATTACCCTAGTCTTTAAGACTTAGTATAGAGCAAGAAGGGTGTCAAACACAGGGAATTTGGGGAAGTTTATATTAACCAGATGGGTACTAAAATGGATAGGCAAAACAAATGAGAATAGGAATAATAATAAAAACAAATAAGAAAGTCAATATATTAACTAATTTCTAAATCTAACACTAAACAAGAATTATAATAATATATACGGGAGAATCATAATTCAAAATCAAATAAGAACTTAAAAACAATTATTATATAAACGTGTTGGTTAGGAATTAGTCTATAATCTTTAAAGGCAATTTCCATTGTCAATTAAAGTTAATTCTTCTTATGGTCTATAATCTTTTAAAGACAAATCTCATCATCTATTAAAAATATTTTCTTTTAGAATCCACATTCATTTTCATGGCAATGCAAAGATAAGAGAAAATCAATAATCACATTACACTAATTCTTATTCCCTTAAGATGAATTCCTTGTCTCCAAGTTAAATCTAATTCTTAAGCAATCTCAATTATATTCCACCAAATTAATATAATTCTCCTTGTAAATAATTTGATTACTAAGTTACATATGGTGGTCAAGCATACATAACGTAATTAAGCACTAAATGAAATTAAACCATAAACAATATAAGATAGAAATGTAGTTCTTATTTAATTAATCATTGTAATTCCCATACAAGACTTAGCCAAGACACATACTTAAAGAACAATAAGAGAAAATCAATTGTAACATAGAAAAAGGGACAAAGAAAGTGAATAAATAAAACCCTTTACTAAAATCTTCTAACACTTGCTTGGTGTAGAATAATCTTCTCTTATTTCTTCTTGATTTTGTCTCCTTCTAATTGTTCTATTTAGTAATCATAATAATCCTAATAATCAAATCTTCAATTATTCTCCTTCTACAGATCATAAATGATGTATATATAGACCTTATAGGTGGTTATAAGGGATCAAAATTTGTTTAGAATTGGAAAGGTACCCATTGACATGAAAAGTCACAACCTTGTGCAAATATAGTAACTTCAAAGGCATTTTTGTCCATCCAGATGACCTTAACTCTAGAATATTCCTTCATGAAATTTGTAGATCATTCTGTTAAATCACCTAATTTGGATGTTTGTAGACGAAGTTATAGCCAAAATACAAAAACTATTCAAAGCTGGAGAGTTGCAACTCTTTGGATAGACTCGGTTTTGACTCAACAAGGAGTGACGACTCGATACGAAAACTCTATATGATGACTCAATGCCATAGTGACGACTTGGCACAACTTATAACTTGCTTCCTTTGGCTTCATAAGCTCCATATTTCATTCTAGAAAGTCCAAAGTTCTTTCCATATACCAATCAAGCCTAAAAACATGTATAAAACACACAAACAAACATAAAAGACACTTGGGAATAAAAATAACATTTGCATAATCAAATAAACACAAAAACATAACAACAATCAAATGAATTAACAACTAAAATACCCTAAATAACTATGCATATTTGCATTGTATCAAAGGGGAAGGCAAGAAGAAAACTAAAGAAGTTACTTGCTATGAATGTAAAAAACTGGGTCACATTTGAAGTGAGTATCCCAAATTCAAATTCAAGAATAAAGGAGCAAAGGAGAAAAAAAAGCCTTCAAAGCTATATAGGATGACTCCTCTGAATCAGAAATGGAATTAAGCTTTCAAAGTTAAAAGGTCTCATATGTAAAATGATAAAGGAAGGTCTTATAAGACTCAACCTCTATTGACACAAAGAAGTAATACTCAAACTAGAAAATCACAACCCAAACATGCTTATATGTACACTACATACAACACTCCAAAGCATGTTACACCACACAACACTCCTAAACATGTTGCAAAAACCTATCAAAATACACATTGTCATTGTCAATGTATGTCTCACACTATAACCTAAAATAATTTTAGGCGACACACACAATCACAACATAAAAGGCATGCTTTATATATTAGGAAATCATATCCTACTAAAAGAAATAAATTTTCTAATGTTAAGTGTTTTTATTGTATGACCAAAGGTCACTTCAAAAGAATGTTTAAACTATATTGTGTAGGTGTGCTTCAAGTCCATAAAAGCAAAAAGTAAATGGTATCTTGATAATGGATGTGTAATACACATGAAGGGAGACAAAGAGCAATTCGACAAGCTTAACACTAAGGATGGAGAACATATCATATTCAGGGACAATGAAAAAGGAAAAATAATAGGCATTAAAGAAATCGATAATCCTTAGTCCTTATCTATTCACCATGTGTTGCTTGTTGATGATCTTAAACATAATTTACTAAGCATAAGTCAATTATATGGCATAGGAAATAAAATCACTTTCTAATCTAGGAATTGCTTTGTTAGTAGTCTTAATGAAGAAAAAGTAATTTTTACTAGTGAAAAAATAGACAATATCTATGTTATTGACTTTAAAAAGGTTGATAACAAGGACATCAAATGCTTAATGTCTATTTCCCATTATTTATGGACATGGTATAGAAGGTTAGGACATGCAAACTTTGAGGTTTTAAATGATCTTTGTAGACATGAACTTGTGATCGGTTTACCTAGACTTTAATTCACTAAGGATAAACCTTTTAATGCTTATCAAAAGGGAAAATAATCCAAGTCTTCATTTAAGTTCAAGAATGTGGTGTCAACCTTTAGGCTACTTAAACTTATACATATGGATTTGTTTGGACCAACTAAAGTTGCTAGTCTTAGTGGTATGCACTATACATATGTATTGGTTGATGACTACTCTAGATAGACTTAGCTATGTTTCCTTGCTCATAAGAATGATGCTTTTAAAGTTTTTGAAATTTTCTCAAAGAGAGTTCAAAAAAGGAAAAAGGTTTTGCATTTCACATATTATAAGTGATTATGGAACCGAATTTGAAAATGAATTCTTCAAAACATTTTATAATGAAAATGGTATTCACATACTTTCTATTCTCCTAGAACACCTAAAAAAAATTGGGTTGTTGAAAGGAATAATAGAACTCTAGTGGAAGTGGCTAAAACAATGCTTCATGAGTGTAATTTACCTCTATACTTTTGGGTAAAAGCTGTTAACACTTTATGTTACATTGCAAATAAAGTCTTTAAAAGACTAATTTTAAATAAAACTTCCTATGAGCTTTGAAAAAATAGAAAACCCAAAATCTCATATCTTGGAGTATTTAGATGCAAGTGCTTTATATTGAACACCAAGGATAATCTTGGAAAATTTGATTCTAAAGTCGATGAAGGAATTTTCCTAGGCTATGCCACTTCTAACATAGTATAAAGAGTTTTTAATAAAAGAACACTAGTAGTTGAAGGATCAATGCATGTTGTATTTGATGAACCAACTCACTTAATCCTAGAAAGAATGTTTATATTGTTGATGATTTTGTAGATGAGTATGTGGATATGAACACTTCAGAAGAAAATACTAGCAAACCTTTGGAGCTAAAAGATCCTACAAAGAATGATGATAAGGACATACCTTAATGTCCTTTAAAGAATGATCTTCTAAATGGGTGTTTAAAAATAAGATGAATGAACAAGGTGTTATAATTAGGAACAAAAGTAGACTAGTAGCTAAAGGTTATAATCATAAGGAACACATTAATTATTATGAAACCTTTGCCTCAGTTACAAGGTTAAAAGCTATTAGAATGCTAATTGCATTTTCATCATTCATGGATTTTAAACTTTATTAAATGGGTGTTAAAAGTGCATTCCTAAATGGTTTTATTGAAGAGAAGGTGTATGCTGAGCAACCTCCAGATTTTGAAAGTTTTGATTTTCCTAATCATGTGTTTAAACTTTCAAAAGCATTAAATAGATTGAAACAAGCTCTAAGAGCTTAATATGAAAGATTGTGTAACTTCCTATTATAGAAAGGTTTCTATAAAGGAAAAGCTAACACAAATTTTTTCATAAAGACATTCAAGCATGATTTACTTACTGCAAATATATGTTGATGATATTATTTTTTATGATACTAATCATTGTTTGTGTGAATAATTTTCTAAGTTAATGCAAGGAGAATTTAAAATAAGTATGACGGGTTAGCTTAAGTTCTTTCGTAGAATTCAGATCAGGCAATGCAAGGATGAGATCTTTATTAATCAAACTAAATATGGTAGGGACATTCTTAAGAAACTTAGTATGGAAGGAGCTAAGTCAAGCAAGACTCCTATGAGTACCATCACCAAACTCAAAAAAAAAATGGGAATGGTAAACCTATTAATGAAAAGTAGTTTATTTAACAGTAAGTAGACCGAATATTATATTTGCTATATGTTTTTGTGTCAGGTTTCAATATAGTCCTAGGGATTCTTATTTGAATGCAATAAAAAAATTTTCAAATATCTTTATGGAATAATGCATTTAGAACTTTGGTATCCTTTGAGTTCATCATTTGACTTAATTTGTTATTCAGATGAAGACTTTGCCAATAGTTTACTAGATAGAAAAAGTACTTTCAAAACTTGTTAATTCTTAGGACAATGTTTAGTTTTTTAGTTTTGCAAGAAACAAATTTCAGTTGCCTTGTCCACCCCTGAAGTAGAATATGTGGCGGCTAGTTATTACTGCTCATAAGTATTATGGGAAAAACAATAACTTAAGGACTATGGCATTGAACTTTATGACATTCCTATCAAATGTGACAATACAAGTGCTACAAACGTTAGCAAAAATCTCATTCAGCATTCTAGAACTAATCATATTGATATTAGATACCATTTCTTGCGTGATCATGTGCAAAATGGTTCTATTTTTCTTGAATTTATTGATACAAATCATTAATTAGCATACATTTTTACCAATACTCTATGTAAAGAAAGATTGAATTTTATTAAGCATGAGCTTGGTATGATATAAGGTTCAAGCTTGCCTTGATGACTTGTTAAATTTTTTAATTGATGGTTGGACTTCTTCATTAAAATTCATGATTTTCATAAATTTTGTGTGCAATCATGCTTTTAACTTATTTTCTACTTTATGTTTATTTTTCGTATTTGATACCATTTCATAAAATTCATGCACAAACATTTTTTTTTCATTTATGTATACTTTTCATTTATTTTTCATTGTTTGATTTCTTTTCATGATTACATTTTAAGAAAAATTATTTTTGGCATTTACGATCTTTATCATGTATAATTTTACTTTAAATAATTGTTATTTAATAATTAATTATTAAATTTATTAAATTTATTATTTTTTAAATATGCAAATCTATTTCATATACATGATTTGATTTATTGTATTTTCCATTTGCATGATTTATTTTTCATATAATTTTTATTAAAAATAATTATTTGAGATTAAAAATTTAATTTTCCCATTTAAATGCTTGATTATGTAGATTTATGATAATAATTATAATAACATTTAATTTGGTTGTGAATTGATTTATTTTGGACTTAATTTGATGCAAAAGGACCTATTTGTCATGATTTAAGGACTTAATTGAATTTTTTTTGAAACTTTAGGGGACTTTCACCAATTGTATGCTCATCACAATATGCAATGCAGTTGGCCTTATCCTCCTCCAACTCCTCAACAAGATTATATTTATTTTTATGAGTTTTGTGTGTTTTTCGTCAGTTTTTTTTTTATTTTTAGTATATTTTCAGTTTCTAAGATATGAGCTTTTAGCTTATGTCTATGTTTATTTCGTGTCAGTTTATGTTTGGTTTATTTTCTATTTCTTTTCGGTTCATAAGCCATGAGCTTGTAGTTTATGTCTTGTTTATGTTATGTCTCTCTTAAGTTTACAATTGGTATTTTAATATCATTGTAACTTTATCCTTTTTATTTATAAAATTTTTTTTTTATCTTTTTGCATTTGGACAAAAGGGGAGAAACAGTTGAGATTGCTCATGTATGCTTAACATAATTTTGTTTATGCATGCATTGTAAGTGTGACTAGTTTTGTAACAATCACATTATATGATAAAAGGCCTTGTTTTGCTTACTTTATTTATATTTGAGATACATGGCAAGATGGACATGATATTCTTAGTTTTGATCTATCTTGTTTTTATTGTTTTGATTCTTGGTCTTTGTTTCCTTTTGGTTTCTTTCTAGTTTATTTCTCTTTTGTTTTTTCTTTGACAAAGGGGAAGCAATTGTTATGCTTATGATATGCTAAGTGCTACAAGATCATGTGTTATGTAAGTCTAAGTTTTTAAACTAATAGTACTATATGTACTATGTTTGTAATGTGTCAAAGTAGTGCTACATGCATTACAAGTGCTACTAGTTTTTATTTAAATGATCATGTTATCATGTTTTTCTTTCTATGTTTTATTTTTAGCATATTAGGCCTTTGTAGATGGCGGGGTGTAGTGCGCGTCCAAGATTTTAGCAACCGCGACACTGTTTGAGCTCAAGGCTCTAGAGAACACAATACTATATCACAGAGACATAGCGTGGAGATGAGGAGTCGCCACCTAGGGTAATAACTAGGACAAATTAAAGGTGATGGTAACTCGATTCTCTAAAATAAAGTTAGCACCATAATTAGAAGATTCTGAATACGGAATACCAACTTCTCTTAGTCTTGTGTTCATATGGAATTACCTTATTAATTACTGAATTATTCCTTATTTACATGTAGTTTTATTTAAACCCTAATTTAGCATACATCTAACTCCAAGGTAACTAGTCATTAAAAAGTATATAAACAATGCATTCATAAAATGCAACTTCCCTAAATTAGTCTAATCTACATTAATTTCAATTAAATGGGCTAAATCTACATGTTTTATTTACAAATGAGTCTAAAAACTAATGGGTCTAATTGCTATTTAATTTTAATTTAAATGAGCCTAAGTCTATTCATTTTAATTCTAAACGAACAAGCTTAATTCTATTAAATTTTAAAGAAAAAAGAAATTTGATTAGTGGGCCTAGTTCTAATCAATTTTAAATTATATAAAGTAATCCTAAATCTATTTATTTTAAAGGAAATGCTTCAATGGGCTAAGCTAAATCTAAATTAATTTTAATTAAACTAAAAATGGGCCTAATTCTAAATTAATCTAATGAGTCTAAATTAATTTTAAAGTTAATTTAACCTACAAACCAATTTAAAAGGCCTATTAATTAAATGGGTTATAACCTAACATGGGCTTAGGGTCCAAAGAGCATAAAAATATACAAACAAGCCCAAAAACAAATAAAGCAAATAATGAATAAAAAAATATACATTCAGTGATTTCTAATCCTAATTTTAATTACATGCAACCTAAATTAATCTAAAGCCACCATTGATTTTATTAGGGTTTTACCAAATGAACCTAATTTACTAATTAATTTTAGTAGTGCAGAAAATTAAAAAGTTTCACTATTCCCACTGTCGGGGTTATTACAAAATCTACCAAAAATAATAAAGAAAAAAAATTAAAATTACAACCCCTTAAGAAAATAAATTAAACAAATTCAAAACCTAAAAATAAATAAATAAATAAATTAGATAGAACAAAATAAAAAAAATACATAAAAATTAAATTGGGATCTTAATTCTTGGTTTTCATTCATTGATTTTTCATGGGTTTTCATTGGTTCAATCATGTGTTCATCATTATAGAAACATGAAACATAAAGAATAAAAAAAGAAAAAGGTTAGAATGAATTAAAATAATATTCAAAGAAAATTAAATAAAATAATGAAATAAAATTAAAATAAAGAAAAATAATAATATCAAAGAATTGAACAAATAAACATAGGAAAGCAATAACAATAATAATAAATGGAACAAACAAACAAACAAAAGAAAAATTACCAAAAAAAATACCAAATTATACTTCAATTTCCAATTGGAAATAAAAAAATTATTAGTTAAAAAAATGTAAATCAAATAAAAATATATATTAAAAAAATAGAGTAGATGAAGATGATTTAATGGATGCAGTATTGATTCCTCTAAAAGTTTAATCAACCTTTGTTGGAAGCCTGTAGCTTTTTTTTTTGTATTGTCTGTGAGAATTAGTTTTAATTGGATTTGATTTATAGCAAAGAACCAAAAGAAAACAACATAAAAAAGAGAGAGGAAAAAATGCATTTTTTTGGCTCACGCCTAAGAATTAGAAAAGTAGGGAAAAAAGATAATAAAACCTCAAGAGCCTCCCTAGTGAAAAGAGAAAATAATAAATATATAGAACCCTAGTCCTGTAACCCTATGTTAGATTCATGATAAATATTCAAAAACAAATTATTCTTATCATTTATTTAATAAAAATATATTTATCTAATAAAAGCATATTTATCAAATAAAACAACCAATAAAAAATAAGTATAAAAATAAAATAAAATAAAATGTAATAAATAATAAATAATAAAGAAATAAAAAATTGCAAAGTGTCAGTCGAAAGTGTGGATTTCTGACCGAAAATCTATATTTCTTATTGGAAATTTACATTTCAGATGGCAACTTTTTTTTTTGAATTTTCTCTTTTTTTTTTTTTGATTTTTTTTAAAGAAATAATGAAAAAGGAAATTTAAAGGTAAGTCCTAAAAAAATAAAATAAAATAAAATAAAAATAATTTATAATTTATTTCAAAACCAATAAATCAGATCCAATAAATATAATTTCATAGTTAATTTTTATCATCAAGTCTGCTGTCGCATCCAAACTTAAATCATCAAGAAATTAGGTGCTTATAGTTGCCCCCCTTTGTCACTGTTTGTTTGACAAATTGCGACAAAGCAAATAAGCACACAATTTCTAAAAAGTCATAACATTTACATGTGTGCCATGACTATGAATGACACTACGTAGTGTTGAATGTGATTTAAGAAATATTAGAATTCCTGTGGAATTTCTAGCTTGTGATGCTATCTTTATGTTCTATGAATAGTGTTTTACATTGTCTTTAATGTATTGTGAAAATAGACAATAGTTCTAATGGAACGTATTGTCATGACCCAAACCAAAAGGTACATGACTAGCACTAAGGAATGAGAATACATAAAGTAATTAAAATGCATAGTAAGCCTTAATTTTTTTTTCGCGAAATAAAAATAATACACTTAACAATAAAATCATAATAAATGCATAATATCAAATACATAAAATAATATTCTTCCAATACAATAACATCTCAAGTCAAATAAAATTAGAATTGTCACGACCCAAACCGGGGAGTCATGACCGGCACTAGGGAATGAGAATTCTTTCGAATCTTGAACCCATAGGAAGCCTTAAAGATAAAAAGCATGCATTAATAATATAAAACTAGGATAGAATTTAAAACTTAAATCAATAAAAAATAAATAATCAAATATGATTTCGTAAATAAAAATATTCATACAAAATTCTGATACAAATCTCAAAATAAAATAACACACTACTGATACAATAACATTAGTATTGCAGTTTTCTAGAATACAATAGAAGTTCAAAGATGTAATTTATATAAACTAGCCAGGGCAGAAGAAGACCGACATAACGCACTACTAGTATGGTCTAACGAAGACGACTCTCCTAAAAAAAGATGGTTGAGAGGGGTCATACCTCACTGAGTGAATTATTATAATATATATACACACACCTCCTAATGTCATATAATACATGCAATTCACACAAATGCTAAAATTCACTTTTATATTTATAAATGCAAAAAATATTTGTTTAAGTGAAGGATTAAATAGAACTCTAATATAATTGCAACCTCAATAACAAAAATCAATAGCCAATAGGCTTAATGAATACTCCAATTATTCATTTGTCCAATTCAAGGTAGTAGACTGGCCACAAGTACACTAGGTCAACCGATGATTCGCAATCTCACTACAGGCATGACTAGCCCTGAGTACACTAGGTCAACTAAGGATCCACAATCATCCTTTTCTAACAACCAATAATCTCCATAAATAATTATCAAATTTCCACCCTAATTCCACCGTACTGTTGCACAACAGTCCTAGTGCAGCCCACTAGGTAGCACGTTCCATTGAAATCCCTCAATAAATCGTATTTAATGGAAAATAATAAATTGCAAAATTTAAATATAAAGGCAATCATTTAAAAAAGATATAACATTTATATACTGAACATATACCGTAAATATACAAAAATATACTAAATGCATATATTGAATATATGTTAAATATATTGAATATATATACTAAAACATGCTAATATTGATATGTCACATATATACAAATTATATACTAAAACAAACTAAGTAAAATGTCACATATACCAAAAATATACGTAAAGTATACCAAAAATATACTTATTCATTTATTAAAATAATTCATGTTTAAGCTCATATTAAAATATCAAAACTCATAATCATGCATCTACATGTAATGTATATATAAAATAATAACTCACAGATTTGTGCTCCTTGAGACAAATTTGACAGGCCTGATCCAATAGGCCTCAGTCTCGGTGCAACTAGAAAATAAATATTAATACAATATCAAAATCAATTCTAACTAATACTTTTAAGAATTCTAAAGGAATACTCGATCTAAGAATTCAAAACTCAATCAAACATAGAAACTTAGGATCGACTCGATGTCACGTTTTACGAGAATTCTATTTAAAAATTGATAGAACCTCCTTTGTAAAATGGATACAATATCAAAATCAATTCTAACTCATTCTTCTAAGAATTCTAAAGGAAGACTCAATCTAAGAATTCAAAACTCAAATCAAACACAGAAACTCAGGATCAACCCGACGTTACTTTTTATGAGAATTCTGTCGAAAAATCGGCAGAACCTCAAAACAGACATCTCTCTACTGACAGTAGAGCCGATCTTGCAAGGAAAACACACTTCTATAACATAGATTACACAACACCTCGGGTTGGAACCCCAAACAACATAATTCCCAACCGAGGTTCACAATTCACGATAAAAATAATATTATATTAAAATTGTTAAAAATCCATAAAATCAATAATAAATCACAATATAATTTATTTAAACATCAAAACACTAAAGATACTTATTTTCACATTAATAAAATAAAAATCTCAAATAATTATATAATATTAATAAAATCCAAAATTTTCAAATATTCGACGTAAATAGTGAAATTCACATTTAATTACTTAAAGAGTTTAAATTCATAATATAAATACTTAAAAACCCATTTAATCACAAAAATAGTAAATAATTTGTAAAAATTATTTTAATACCCTATAAAATTCTAAAATCATTTAAAACATATTATTTAACTATAATTTCAACAAAAAAATACACAATTGACATATATATCCAAAATTCACATAATACTAAAAATATTCCCAAAAATTATATATAATCACTAAAATTTATTTTATCAATACTAAAATTACTAATTTAAATTAATAACACTAATTTAACCAAATTTCCATTCAAAATAATTAAATAACATAATTATCAAAAATCTATTTTTAATATTAAAATATTCAAAAATACCCATTATTCAAATTAATTCAAAAAAATATACAAAAAATATTTTTGAGAAGATTGAGTTACCTACAACAATATTCTCAAAGCAAAATTTCATGAATCAAACCCAATAATTAAATAAAAATTCAAAACCTTAATGACACATAAACTAAAACCTGACATAACTTAAAATCAAGGGAATTTGAGCTCAAACCGAGCTTGGAACTAGATTCATCGGTGCTGGAGCTTTCAAAAGACACCGAAACGGAGGGCTGAGGTGATTGAAATCATCACCGGCATCAATGGAAGCTTATTGGCTTGCAGCAAATTTTCGGCATTCCGATGAACTGTTGGTGGTCCAACTGGTGACGGAGAGGAAGGGAGGAAGAGGGAAGGTGACGGTGGGTGCTGGTAGTGCAAGTGGTGGCTTCGGTGGCGTGGGTTAGTGCTGCACAATGAAGAGAAGAAAATGGCACAATGGAAAGAAGAAGAAAGCTAAGAAAGAAGAAATGAAATGGTTAACCCCATGTGCTTTTGACTATACACACACACACACACACACACATAACTTTACACTTGTCCCACATACAAATATATATACATATATATACTAAACATAAACACTTGAACATATATTAATAACAATATAGTACTAATAATAATAATAATAATAATACTATCACATGCACAATAGTAATAAAATAATAATAACACATGCATGCAATGATACTATTAATAATAATAACAATAAAGATATTAATAATACTATTAAAAATATTAGCAATGAAAAGGATTTTAATACTTTAAATAATAAAACTCACAAAATAATTATTTTAAGTAAATAAAATATTTAGAATAAAATAAATGAATAATATACACAACTCATGATAATATATAAATAAAATTTAAAATTTTATTAACACTTCATATTCCAAAATAATTTTATATTATATAAAATATCAAGTCATTACAATCTTCTCTCCTTATAAGAATTCATCCTTGAATTTAAAAAAAAATAATAGAAACAATAATTTATCAAGGAAAGAGGTAAGGATAGGCAAATCACATCTTAGCTTTTGTCTCATAAGTATACTCCTCCATGCTGTTGCTTTGCCATAACACCTTAACCACCGAAATCTGTTTCGAATGCAACTGTCGAACTTGATGGTACACTATCGCGATTGGTTCCTCTTCGAACGTCAGATCTTCATTCACTTCAACACTATTAGGCTTCAACACGTGCGAAGGGTCCAAAATATACTTCCTCAACATCAAGATATAGAACACTGGATGCACTTGAGACACATTCGGAGGCAAAGCCAACCAATATGCAACCATGCCTACTCTCTCCAAAATCTCGAATGGTCCAATATATCTTAGTGTTAGTTTCCCTTTCTTGCCAAATCTCATCACACCATTCATTAGAGACACTTTCAGAAACATATAGTCTCCAACCTTAAACTCCACATCCTTACACTTCGAATTCGTATAGCTCTTCTGTTTGTTAGTTGTAGTCTCTAATCTCCTTTTGATCACAACAACTTTCTCCACTGTATCCTGGATAATCTCAAGTCCAGTCAAGGCTCTCTCTCTAATCTCATCCCATCATAGAGGGGATTCGCACTTCCTTCCATACAAGGCTTCATACGGTGCCATCTCAATACTGTTATGGTAGCTGTTATTATATGTAAACCCCATAAGTGGAAAATGATCATCCCAGCTACCTCCAAGATCCAATACATACATTCTCAACATATCTTTAAGTATTTAGATCATCCTCTCAGTTTGACCATCTATCTGAGGGTGAAAAGTAGTACTGAAATCAAGCCTGGTGCCCATTGCTTCCTATAACTTCTGTTAAAAATGAGAGGTAAACATTGAACCTCTATCAAATACAATAGACACAGGTACTCCATGACAACACACAATATGCTTAACATACAGCTTTGCCAACTTAGCTACATAATAAGTGGCTTTCACAGGGAAGAATGTGCAAACTTGGTTAAGCTATCCATAATCACCCAGATGGAATCGTATCCATCCTTAGAATAAGGTAACCCTACCATAAAATCTATAGCGATTCTCTCCTACTTCCACTCAGGAATAGAAAGAGGCTGAAGCTTCCTAGAAGGCTTCTGATGTTTAGTTTCACCTGCTGACACGTCAAGCACCTAGAAACATAATCAACTACATCCTTCTTTAGTCCATTCCACCAATACAAGTCTCTGATATTGTGGTACATATTAGCAACACTTGGATGTACACTGTAGGCTATAGAATGTGCTTCCTCAAGGATCTCTTCTCTCTAATTATCGATATCAGGAGTGCACAATCTACCACTGATCCATAAAAAATGTTCATCATCGAGTGTGAAATTAGTGAACATCCCTGCACGAACATTCTCTTTAAGCACTACTAGAATAGTATATAGGCCTTGTGTTGCCTTAATCCCATCTCTTAACACTGATTTAACTCTGAACTGTGCTAGTAATCCTAATGATATGCTAATCTTCATTATCAAACCCTAATCCACTAACTCATGAAACTCTCAGATTAAAGGTCTCCTTTCCACACTAATATGAGCAAGACTACCCGAGGACTTCCTACTCAAAACATCTGTTACCACATTAGCTTTGCCTAGATGATAAATAATATCACCGTCATAATCCTTCATAAGTTTTAATCATCTCCTCTACCTCAAGTTTAGATCTCTCTGCTAGAAAATGTACTTAAGGCTCTTGTGATATGTGAAAATCTCACAAGTCACCCCGTACAAATACTGTCTTCAAATCTTTAGAGCAAATATCACTGTAGCCATCTCTAGGTCATGAGTAGGATAATTCTATTCATGCTTCTTCAACTGCCTTGAATCATAAGCTATCACCCTACCATTCTGCATCAACATACAACCTAAGCCAACTCTAGAGGCATCACAATACACAGTGAACTTATCTTCTCCACTCGGTAAGGTCAAAACTAGAGCTATTGTCAACTTTTCCTTCAGCAGCTGAAAACTGTTGTCACAAGCATCTGACCACATAAACTTCACATTTTTTTGAGTCAAGCGAGTCATAGGAGCTACAATTCTAGAGAAATCCCATAGAAATCTCCTATAGTACCTAGCCAAACCTAAAAAGCTATGAATCTCAATGATTGTCGTCGATCTGGGCCACTCAAATACTACCTCAATCTTCTATGGATCCACTTGGATACTATCTTTAGACACCACATGTCTAAGGAATGCAA
Source organism: Mallotus nudiflorus (assembly GCA_947683625.1). NCBI lineage: Eukaryota > Viridiplantae > Streptophyta > Magnoliopsida > Malpighiales > Euphorbiaceae > Mallotus > Mallotus nudiflorus. The sequence goes on from CANTUR010001072.1 coordinate 359,668, forward strand.
CACTCTCCAACTAGAAATCACACTTCGAGAATTTAGCATAAAGTTGATGTTCTCTCAGTGTTTGTAGTATTGTCCTCAAGTGATATATGTGCTCTTCCATACTCTTCAAATACACCAGTATATCATCAATGAAGACTACTATAAACTGATCCACATATGGTCTAAATACCCTATTTATCATATCCATAAAAGTAGTTGGTGCATTATTCAACGCAATTGACATTACCATAAACTCGTAGTGGCCATATCGAGTGCGAAATGCCATTTTAGGAACATCGGCCTCACTAATCCATAGCTAATGATAACCCAGCCTTAAGTCAATCTTAGAAAAGAATTATGTACCTTGAAGCTGATCAAATAAATCATCTATCCTCAGGAGAGGATACTTGTTCTTTACTATCACCTTATTCAGCTCTCTGTAATCAATGCACATTCTTAGTGTACCATCCTTCTTCTTCACAAATAGGACTGGTGCACCCTAAGGAGAAACACTAGGTCTAACAAAACCCATATCTAAAAAATCCTACAACTGCTCCTTCAATTCCTTCAACTCTATAGGAGCCATTCTATAAGGCGACATCAAAATAAGAATGGTGCTTGGAACCATATTTATATAGAACTTAATCTCTCTATCAGGTGGTAAACTTGGCAACTCCTTAAGAAAAAACATAAGGAAACTTATAGGCAAAAAGAACATTTGTGAGAGATAACTTATCCATTGAAGTATCCCTGACTAATGCCAAATGTCCTTGATAACCCTTCCTCAACATATTCTTAGTTGTAATAGTAGAGATGAGATTCTAAGGTGGAGAATTCTTATCACTAACAAACTTAAACTCTTCTTCATCTAGAATTCTAAAAATCACCTCTTTACTCTAATAATCCATAAAAGCATAATGCTAAGACAATCAATCCATACTGAGGATAACATTAAACTCCATCACATCTAACAACATTAATTCTACAGGTAATTCTCTACCTCCCACAAACACTAGACAACCAGAAAGAACAATGTAGGTGTCCAACAAATCACTTAGAGGAGTGGCAACAAACAAAGGAAAAGTCATCCTTGAAGCTTGCCAATATGACTTCAAAGTAAAAACAAGGGACACAAAAGAATGTGTGGCACCCGGATCAATCAATGCTCTAGCCTCAAAATAAAAAACAAGAAGAATACCTGCAACAATAACATTAGATGCCTGAGCATCTTGTTGGGTGAGGGTGAAAACTATAGCCTGACCTCAACCTCCCTGTTAACTAGTGGAAGCCTAGCCAAAACCTCTAGCACCTCATATACTACCTCTGCCATGCCCTTGCTGGGCAACAATCTGTGTCGTGCTCGGATATTGAGCTAGTGGAAACTAAAAAGGAGTTGCTACTGAACTGGCAATCAACTACTATAGAAACTGCTGTGGTTGAAAACTAGAATATGGGCATGATCTGGTGAAATGCCCTGCCTGACCGCATAAAAAACATGTCAATGGCACCATATAACAGGGTCCTTGATGGACTCTACCACAAGTTTGACATGCACTGGCTGCTGATCCTGTACTGCCATAGCCAAAACTCCATCCATTGCCACTACTGGTGGCTCTAGAACCAAATCTCACTGGCCTAGAATCTCTACCTCGGCCATATCTCATACTACCATGATATCTCAGCTGCTACCTTTGACTCTTCTATACTGAGCCTCTCTACTGACTACTGAAACCAATATGGAAAGTCGAGTAAATAGTACTCTGAAATCCTCCTAACTGAATAACTCCTAGTTAATAATAATCAGGCATAGCTCCTTGCCTGACCAATCTCAGCTCTATCTCCTTGGCCAACTTATCACAGACTCAAGAGTAAGGCCTACTATAGGCATCCTAGCAAAAGCAAAACCCATACCAGTGATGTAAGTTGTAACAGTAAAATACTGGTCTCACATCAGATCCTCTACAAATCTTCCCAGTCTAAGGAACTTTCGTGTAGTCCTCTATCGATCTATCACCTCTAGTAATGCTCATTAGTCGAAGTTTGAACTCATCCATAGTGGCTCTGGGCAGAATCTCCTGATAAACCTCTCTCTAAACTAAGCCCAAGTCATCGTCATCATGTGAGGCTGAATAACTTGAATGAACCAATCCAAGGTTGGTCCCTCGATAGACAACTCGACTATCATGATCCGCTGATACTCAATGTGAGCAGTCCGAGTCCTTATCTTAATGGCGTGCAGACAATCTAATGGAACTGAAGTCCCATCAAAGGCTATCCTACCGACTCTGGCATAAAATAGTGCTACCTCAGGCCCAAACATACCCTGCTAATAGACAGGCTGTAACGGCAGTGCAACTAGAGGTATAGTAGCTTTCTCATATTCTGACTCTATAGGTCCCTCATCCTATGGCTCTCTTAGTCTACGGCGACCTACCACTCCTTGAGGTCTACCTCTACCTCAGCCTCTACACCTGATTGACAGCTCAATAGGTAAAGCCTCATCCTAAAAGGACTTATCATCCTTGGCCTCAATGACCGGTGGAGCAACACACACTTGTCTCCTCATTCTAAAATGACAAAGGCAACAAGATTTAGATAATGGACAATAAACATACAACCTAATAATTACACATAAAACTAAATGAAAACTTATCGAAGACATGATTGAACCTAATTAACTGCAATAGTTTTAAAGAAAATAAGACTTTGACAACCTAGGTCCATAACACTAATAACTTAGGGCTTTGATACCAACTTTGTCATAACCTAAATCGGGGAGTCATGACTGGCGCTATGGAATGGGAATTCTTTCGAATCTAGAACCTGTAGCAAGCCTTAAAGATAAAAAGCATGCATTAATAATATAAAAATATGATAGAATTTAAAACTTAAATCGATAAAAAAAATATGCATACAAAATTACGAAATAAATCCCAAAATAAAATAATACATTGCTGATACAATAGCACTACTACTGTAGTTTTCTAGAATACAATAAAAGTTTAAAGATGTAATTTACATAAACTAGCCGGGGTAGAAGAAGACCGATGTAACATACTACTAGTAATGTCTGACGAAGATGACTCTCCTGAAAAAAATGGTTAAAAGGGAGTCAGACCTCACTAAGTGAATTATTATAATATATATACATGCAACACCTAATGTCATATGCAATCAATCATCAGTATATATATAAATATATATATAGGCATTTCACACAAATGCTAAAATTCACTTTTATATTTATAAATGCAATTGTTTAAGTGAAGGATCAAATAGAACCCTAATATAATCACAACCTCATTAATAAAAATCAACAGCCAACAAGCTTAATCAATACTCTAATTATTCATTTATCCAACTCAAGGTAGTATACTGGCCCCGAGTATATTAGGTCAACCAAGGATTCGCAATCTCACTACAGGCATGACTGGCCCCGAGTACACTAGGTCAACTGAGGATCCACAGTCATCCTTTTATAATAACCAGTAATCTTCATAAATAATTATTAAATTTCCACCCTAATTCTACTGTATTGTCGCATAGCAATCCTAATGCAGCCAATTAGGTAGCATGTTCTATTAAAATCCATCAATAAATCATATTTAACGGAAAATAATATATTGCATAATTTAAATATGAAGGTAATCATTTAAAAAGGATACAACATTTATATACTAAACAGATATCGTAAATATACAAAAAATATACTAAATGCATATGTTGAATATATGTCAAACATACTGAATATATATACTGAAACATGCAAATATTGATATGTCACATATATACAAATTATATACTAAAACAAACTAAGTAAAATGTCACATATACCAAAAATATACTTATTCATTTAATAAAATAATTCATGTTTAAGCTTATATTAAAATATGAAAACTCATAATCATGCATCTACATGCAATGTATATATAAAATAATAACTCACAGATTTACGCTCTTTGAGACAAACTCGAGGGGCTTGGTCTGATAGGCCTTGGTCTCGGTGTAACTAGAAAATAAATATTAATACAATATCAAAATTAATTCTAACTCATACTTTTAAGAATTCTAAAGGAAGACTCGATGTAAGAATTTAAAACTCAATCAAACACAGAAACTCAATATTGACCCGATGTCACGTTTTACGAGAATTTTATCAAAAAATCGACAGAACCTCCTATTTAAAACGGACATCTCTCTTCTGATAGTAGAGCCAATCCTGCAAGGAAAACACACTTCTATAACATAGATTGCACAATACCTCGGGTTGGAACCCCAAACTACACAATTCCCAACCGAGGTTCACAATTCACGATAAAAATAAATATTAAATAATAATATATTAAAATTTTTAAAAATCCATAAAATCAATAACAAATCACAATATAATTTATTTACACATCAAAACACCAAAAATACTTATTTTCACATTAATAAAATAAAAATCTCAAATAATTATATAATATTAATAAAATCCAAAATTTTCAAATATTCGACATAAATAGCCAAATTCACATTTAATTACTTAAATAGTTTAAATTTATAATATAAATACTTAAAACCCATTTAATCAGAAAAATAATAAATAATTTATTATTTGAATATAATTTTTGAAATTAGTATTAATTAGTTAAAAATAGTAAATAATTTGTAAAAATTATTTTAACACCCAATAAAATTCTAAAATCATTTAAAACATATTAATTAACTATAATTTCAACAAAAATACACAATTGACCTATACATCCAAAATTCACATAATACTAAAAATATTCCCAAAAATTATATAAAATCACTATAATTTATTTTATCAATACTAAAATTACTAATTTAAATTAATAACACTAATTTAACCAAATTTCCATTCAAAATAATTAAATAAATAATTATCAAAAATCCATTTTTTTAATATTAAAATATTCAAAAATACCCATTATTCAAATTAATTCAAAAAAATATACAACAAATATTTTTGAGAAGATTGAGTTACCTACAACAATATTCTTAAAGCAAAATTTCATGAATCAAACCCAATAATTAAATAAAAATTCAAAACCCTATTGACACATAAACTAAAACTTGACATAACTCAAAATTAAAGGAGTTTGAGCTCAAATCGAGCTTGGAACTAGATTCACCTATGCTGGAGCTTTCAAAAGACACCGGAAGGGAGGGTTAAGGTGACCAGAATCGTCATCGACATCAATGGAAGCTTCTCGGCTTGCAGCAAATTTTTGACATTTCGGCAAGCTCCTGATGGTCCAACTAGTGACGAAGAGGAAAGGGAGGAAGAGGAAGGTGACAGTGGGTGCTGGTGGCACAGGTGGTGGCTCCGATGGTGTGGGTTGGTATTGCACCGTAAAGAGATGAAAATGGCACAGTGGGAAGATGAAGAAAGCTAGGAAAGAAGAAAACAAATGGTGGTGGGGAAGAAATGAAATGGTTGACCCTGTGTGCTTTTGACTATATATATATATATATATATATATACTTAACTTTACACCTGTCACACACACAAATATATATACATATATATACTATACATAAACACATGCACATATATTAACAACAATATAGTAATAATAATAATAATAATAATAATAATAATAATAATAATAATAATAATAATACTATCACATGCATAATAGTAATAAAATAATAATAACACATGCATGCAATAATACTATTAATAATAATAACAATAATAAATAACAATAAAGTTATTAATAATAATACTATTAAAAATATTAGCAATGAAAAGGATTTTAATACTTTAAATAATAAAACTCATAAATTAATTATTCTATGTAAATAAAATATTTAGAATAAAATAAATGAATAATATACACAACTCATGATAATATATAAATAAAATTTAAAATTTTATTAATACTACATATCCCAAAATAATTCTATATTATTGAAAATATCGGGTCATTACAAAAATACAAATAATGCAAGTTCTTTAATTAACTGTTGTAGTTTCTAGAATTTATTTATACAATACATATTTCAATTCAACATACATAGTGTAGTCGGCGAAGAACGAACCTAACGCAAATGAGGAACACTAAAAAGCTGACTGTAAGATCCTGAAAAATATAAGTTGAGGGGAATCAAATCTCACTAAGTGAATCAATTTTATAAAAAGTATGTTGGTTTAAAACCATTTGTTAAAATCCTTTTTCAAATAAATTATAATAAAGTAATTATAATTATTAAAATCATTTACTTTTCTCAATAATATTTATATAAAATCTCTTCATAAACCTTAAATCAATTTAATATGAAATCCCCATAACAAAATATATAAAATAATTATTTTAGTAGAAAACTTAGTAGAACACCTAAACCATTATTCTAATAGCCTTTTGACTCTCTTTAATCCAAGTGACTGCCATCCCGAGAGCAAGCTCAACTGAGTTACTACCATAGTCATTTCACTTATCTCATATTGATATCCTGAGAGTAAGCTTAACTGAGTTACATCCCTTTTTCCGACTTGAGTGCACTAGCTCCACCGAGCCCATTTCACATTTTACACATATACTAAGATATTACCCGTGCACACGTGGTCCTAGTGATACCCACTAGGTAGCACATTCTACCATCATCTCCAAATCAATTTGAATTATAAATAAGTAAATAAAATAAATAATGAATAATTAAACGACTAAATAATAATTAAATAAAATATAACGAAATAATTTTCCTTTAAGCATGCTTTCAATTACTATTCATAAATGTAGAATAAATGATCATGGATATGACAAAATAAATACATTCATAAATCAATCATATAATCATTTTTTTACTATTTTTAATTACTTGAAAATATAATGAAAACACACGCAACACACATTTCATAAAATTAACTCACAAGTTAACCGTGTCGGGTGACGCGTTCTCTGCTGCCCTGGTGCTATAGTTTGAGTCCCGGAGTTTGCTAAAATAAATAATATTTATTTAAAATATGATCATAAAATAAAATAAATAAATTCATGAAAATTCTCAAAATTATGAAAACTATAGGATTGACCAAATTGACTCGACCAAAGACACAACTCAACTAAAACTAGAAATTTGACATGAGCCAATGTCATGTTTTACGAGAAATCTATCGAAAATTCAACAGAGTCTCTTCTGTAAAACGGATATCTGTCTACTAAAAGTAGAGTCATTCTTACACGAAAAACACACTTCGAATATTCTCAAAACACCAAATCTTATGTTGGGCCCCTAAACTAAAATAAATGCCCAACCAATAGCCATAATTCATAATAAAAATAAAATAAAATAATTTTCTTTAAAATCACCAAAAATCATAAAATCTGATTTAAATACCACAAATTAATTTATTTCCATAATGAATCATAAAACATATTTATTTTCCAATAAATAGTAAAATTCTAGTTTATACTTAAATTTTCGTCAATAAACATACATAATTCAAATCTTACAATTAAATTAACATCAATTGCAAATAACCATTTAAATTACTTAAATATATCACAAAATTAACAAATAACTTATTTCAGCTTAAAAACAATAAACAATTTTATTATTCGTATTTTTTCGAAAATTAATATAAGTTAGTTAAAAATAGGAAATAAATTATAAAATTATCTTAATACTATTATTATTCAAAATCTGTCTAAAACATAATAATTAACAATAATTTACTTAAAATAATAAAAATTTATAATTTATAATTAGTGAACATAATAATATCTAGACTTAATTAAACAAAATTTAACAAAAACTCTAAAACACATTTACCTCGATTTATAACGATCCGAGAGGAAATCAAAGAAACCGAAGGTAGATTCAAAAGGCTTGGAAAATGATGATTTCAATGACACTGGAATCATGACCATCTGACGTTGAAATCTTCACTGATGACCAAAACTATTTTTGGCCAAAAACACAACCGAGAGAGAGAAGAGAAGATGGCACTAGTGGGGCTAGTTGAAGAAGGAGACGACAACGAGCTGGCAAGGTGGTTGGCGTCAGGTGGGCGGAGGTGAGGCAAGGGTTGGTTTGGTTTGTAAATGGCAATGGCCAAGAAAGAAAGGAAAAAAAAAAGAAATGAAGAAAGGGAAGATAAAGATGTGCACTGTCACGTTTTTTTTTCCAAAAAGTGAAAAGGACAATTCAAAAATAATAATATTAAAATTCAATATATCTTTCCCAATAATTGTTCCCTTCAATTTTTCCAAATATACACACACACACACATTAAAAAATTTTAATTAAAACTTTTATTAATAAAACACTATTAACACTAATTAAATAAAATAATTAAACCTTATAATCCATATTTACTATTAATAAAATGAAATTCACACTTAAATTCCCAATCTAATTTTATGATAAATATCGGAATTCGAGTGTTTATAATATTCCCTCCTTATAAAAATTTCTCCTCAAAATTAAATAAATAAAAAGAAATACAAATGTTTATTAATGAAAAAAATAAAGGTATGTTGCCTGCATTCCTGCCTCAGTCTCCCATGTGCAATCGTCCACCACATGGTTGCTTCACAACACTTTCACTATTGAAATTTCTTTAGTACGGAGCTGACAAACTTGTCGATCCACTATCGCTACTGGGTACTCTTTATATGTCAAATCCTCGTCGAGCTCCACTATCTGAGGTTGAAGGACACGCAAAGGATCGAAAATATACTTCTTCAACATCAATACATGGAACACTGGGTAGATTTGAGACAACTATGGTGGTAACACCAGTTTGTTTGACACTTCGCCAACTCTCGATAAAATCTCGAAGGGTTCAATGTATCTTAGAGCTAACTTACCCTTCTTACCAAACCTCATCACTCCTTTCATTGGAGACACTTTTAGAAACACCAAGTCTCCGATAGAGAATGACATATCCTTCCTCTTAGGGTTTGCATAGTTCTTCTATCTACTAAAGGTCATCTTCAATCTCTGCTGAATTATGAGAACCTTTTCAGAAGTCACTTGCACTAATTTCAGTCCTATCAATTGTCTCTCGCCAACTTCCTAACACAAAGGTGATCTACACTTTCTTCCATACAGAGCCATTTAAATACTTGTATGATAACTTTTGTTATATGCAAATTCAATCAATGGCAAGTGTACATCCCATTGGCCACCAAATCCATCATATACATCCAAAGTGTATCCTCCAAAGTCTGAATGGTTTTTTCTGAATAACCATCAATTTGAGGATAAAAAGCTATACTGAAGTCCAACCTTATACCTAAAGACTTATGTAATTCTTGCCAAAAGACTAAAGTAAAAGTGGCTCCTCAATCTTACTAGTACTCCATGGAGACAAACAATCCAGTTAACATAAAATCTTACTAACCTATTAGTAGAGTATGTCTTCTTAATTAATAAAAAGTGAGTTAACTTTGTCAGTCTGTCAACTATCACCTAGTTAGCATCATAGTCGTTTGATGTATGAGGTAAACCACTTACAAAATCCATAGCAATCATATTCCACTTCCATTATGGGATGGGAAAATGTTGCAATAATCCTCAAGGCCTCTAGTGTTCCAACTTCACTTGTTGACAACTAAGACACTTGGATACAACTTTTGCAATGTCTCTCTTTATCATATTCCACCAATATGTATCTTTTAAATCATGACACATCTTGGTAGAACTTGGATGAATACTATAAGTAGAAAAATGGCTTCCTCCATAATCTCCTTTCTCAAATCATCTACATCTGGTACACATGTCCTTCTGCCCAAACACAACATGCCCTCACTGTCAATAACAAAGTCTCTAGATTGACCTTTTTGCACTTCAAACAATCTTCTACAATTGTGGATCTCTTCTCTGAGCTACTTTAACTCTATCCAAGTACACTGATCGTACTATAAATTGAGCTAAAAAACACTTCTTAGTCACTTTCAATTGCAACCCCTAATCAATCAATTCATGCAACTCCTTAATTATTGGTCTCCTTTCTGTGTTGATGTGTATAAGACTGCCTGCTAACTTCCTACTTAGTGTGTTAGCTACCATATTTGCTTTATCCATATGGTAAAGAATAGAGCAATCATAATCTTTCAAAAGTTCCATCCATCTCCTTTATCTCAAATTCAAGTCTCTTTGCTAAAAGATGTACTTTAATCTCTTATGGTCGGTGTGTATTTCACAACTTACACCATATAAATAATACCTCCATATTTGTAAAGCAAATACCACAGCCATCTCTAAATCATGGATAGGGTAGTTCTACTCATGCTTTTTTAACTGTCATGAAGCATCAGTAACCACTCTCCCATTCTATATTAATACACACTCTAGTCCTACTCGGGAAGCATCATAATACACTGTATACCCTTCATTTCCTGAAGGTAAAGTCAATACTAGAGCTGAATTCAACAAGTCCTTAAGCAGCTGGAAGCGCTCTTCACATCTATCAGTCCAAACAAACTTATATTTTTTTTAAGTTAGCATAGTTAAAGGCACAACAATCTTAGAGAAATGCTTCATAAATCTCTTATAATAGCTAGCTAAACCCAAAAAACTCCTAACTTCTATCATTGTCGTCGGCCTTGGCCATTCTATAATGGCTTTTATTTTTATAGGATCCACTTGTATGCCATCTCTAGACACGACCTGGCCTAAGAATGCCACTTGATCCAATCAAAATTCACATTTAGAGAATTTGGCATACAATTGATGCTCTCTCAAAGTCTGAAGCACCATTCTTAAATGCATGACATGCTCGGCTTCACCCCTTGAATACGCCAAGATATCATCAATAAAGACTATCACAAATTGATCTAAGAATGGCCTAAATAACCAGTTCATCAAGTCCATAAAGGATGCTAGGGCATTAGTCAACCCAAAGGACATTATTAAAACTTCATAGTGGCTAAATCTCATCCGAAATATAGTCTTGGGTACATCTCCACTTCTAATTCTCAACTGATGATACCTAGATCTCAAGTCGATCTTAAAAGCAATGAATTCCTTGAAGCTAATCAAACAAGTCATCAATCCTTAGAAGAAGATACTTGTTCTTAATGGTGACTTTATTCAGTTGTCTATAATCAATACACAGTCGAAAGCTACCATCTTTCTTCTTCATAAACAATATAGGAACACCCCAAGGAGATGAACTAGGTTTAATAAAACCCTTATTAAGTAATTCTTACAATTGCTCCTTAAGCTCATTTAATTCTACCGGTGCCATTCTATAAGGTGGCATCGAGATAGGATCTTTACCCAGTACAACATCTATATAGAACTCTATCTCTCTATCTAGTGGCAATCTTGGTAATTCTTCAAGGAACACATTAGGAAACTCGTATACCATAGGAACCTTCTCTACTACTCTTGTATCCATCTTCGTGTCTTTGAACACAGTTAAATAGCCTTTACATCCTCTTCTAAGCATCTTTCTAGCTATGATAGTAAAAAATGAGATTCTGAGGCATTGAACACTTATTGCCTCTAAACTAAAACTCTTCATCATTAGGGATTTTGAAAATTACCTCTTCCACCAGTGTAAGCACCCAATTTTAGGATAATGAAGTGTGGATGTGAAATAGGACTCTAATGATGAAAATATTATAAATAGGTCTTCAGCACTTGAAGTTTGAAACCTCAAAAGTCTAAATGCATTTCCAAATGAGTTTCATTGGTTTTTTAAGAAATTAATCATAATGTTTTTTAAGCACTTAATTGAAAATTTTAAATTCTTTCAAGGGTCTTTTTTGTAATTAAAAGTAAAAAAGGTCAGAATTCTATAATTTCGATTGGAATTATCAGAATTACGTAATCTTGATTGGAATTTTGTAATTTTGATCGGAACTATATAATTCCAATTGGAATTATACATTTTTTTTATTTTTTTTATTTTTACAGTAAATAAAACTTTTGCGCTCTGAATTTTAATTGGTCAAATAATATCATAAATTCCTTTTTGGGATTTATCTGCATTTTTAGAAAATAAAAATTCCTTTTAAGATCAAAACTCTATCACTGAGAAGAGAGAAAATCACAATAGGATACATCTTTTAGTCAGGGTTTTTCTATAAAAACCTAGTTTAAACTCTCCTAAGGGGGCTCTCTCTTTTAGCTGGACCTTTTTTGGAGGCTTTCACTTTTCTTATGCAGTGTTCAAAAAATATTTTCTTGTGAAGTATTTGATCTTTGAGCAAGAAGTACGAGGCTTTGGAAAGGAGAAAAAAAGTATTAATGGTCCATTTAAAAAGCAACAGTGATTTATATAAGCTTAAGGGGCCAATTAATACTGCATCCATACCATCTCCTCTCCTACTTCCTTATTTTTTTTATTTTTTTATTTTTGGTTCTATTAAATTTTAACTTTATTTAAGTTTTTATTGCTATTTTGTTTATTCACTAACCTTTGTTTATTTTTATGTTTGTGTTGATGATTATGGAAAGAGTTAAATGATGAGTTCACTTAGAGAACAAATTCCATTGAATGCCATGGATTAAGTTTTGTAGTCAAATATAGTTTCTAGGTTTTCATTTATTTATTTATTATTTTATTGGTTGCTTTATTTTTTATTTTTATTTAAGGTTGTATTAATTTTTATTTTCTTAGTATTTTCAGTAAATCATTATAATAGTCCCAATAGTAGAAATAATGAAGTCATATGTGTGTGGTTTTGTATTTATTTTAACTAATTGGGTAGTAAGATTAGGGTTTTAATTGGGTCATTAATCAAAATTAATGGCTATAAAGGTAATTAGAGTTTTTTAATTAAAATTGAATTAGATTTAAGTGGATAGAATTAGGGTTGCTTGTTAATTATTTTATTTAGTAATAATTTGTTATTTAAGGTCACCTTAACTAAATTAGGATTTTAGAAGAAATAAATTTAATTGATTTTTTTAATATTTATTGTTTTTGGGCTTGTTTACTTTTTATGTGTTTTGGGCCCTAAGCCCATATTAGGCTCTAACCTATTTAATTAATTTTAGGTTTAGTTAATTCTTTTTAGGCCCATCTTCTAATTAGCCCATTTCATTTAAGAGATTATTAATTAATTAGGTCTAGATTTTAATTAAAATGCATTTTAGGCTTATAATTAATTAGAAATTAGGTTAGAGATAACTTAGGCCCATTTAGTTAATTAGTTATAGGCCCACCTAGTCTAATTTAATTAATTTAGACTTAGCCCATTAAATTAAAGCCTTTTTCTAAAACTTACAGATTTAAGATCACCTTAGAATTAAAACATGTAGAATTAAGCTCACTAATTTAAATACTTCATAAATTATAGATTTAGGCCCATTTTTAGAATTAAAATAAATAGACTTAGGTTCACTTAATTAAAATTAAGTAGGAATTTGATCTATTAGTCTTTAGGCTCATTTGTAAATTAAAATACATAGATTTAGCCCATTTAATTAAAATTAATGTAGATTATACTAACTTAGGGATTATGAATTTAAATGAATGCATTATTTGCATGTATTTTTTATGACTAGTTTTCCTAGAGTTGATTATTTAAATAAGTGTTTATATAAAATTGCATGTAAATAGAGGGTAAGATAGTAATTATAAATAAACACAAGACTGAAAGAAGTTAGTATTTCATCCCTATAATCTCCTCATTGTGGTGCTGGCTTTCTTTTAGAGAATTGAGTACCACTGTTTTTCGATTCATCCTAGTTATTACCTTGGGTAGTGATTCCTCATCTCCATGCCATGTCTTTGTGATAGTGGTCAGTGTTCTCTAGAACCATGAGCTCAAATAGTGTCACGTTTGCTAAGATCTTAGACATGCATTAAACCTTACCATCTACAGTGGCAACTCCATTGGGGATAAGAGATACTGATTCTACTTGTGTTGTTTAGAATTACTTTATTAATTATTATTTTATTCTTACATTCGTTTTGCATGTCCCTATTAATCAATGGCATTGGTTTATGGTTCCATGATTCTACTAGCTTCATAGGATTGTAAATTGGCTAACTATCACTCTTAGCTTTAACTCTATTCAAAAGAGATTATTGAGCTCATCTTACTACAGTAACTCAAGTCTTAAAGGAGGCATCTTACTAAGGGAAACTTTACCTTTTTCACCATACTCAGGTCATGTAGTGGCTTAGTAACTTCCCTTAGGATTACCTAAATTTCATGTCTTTGTTGCCATGAGATATTTTTATCTATAAAAGCCCAAGCCCAGACTTTTGAAGCCCATCAAGACTAATAAAGATTAGGCTATATTTTTATACCTAGAAATATTATTTCTATACTTTATTGCTTTGAGAGATTTGGCATGCACATCGGTTGTTGATACTCCCTATTAATATTAAGGCCAAGACCAAAAATCCTAGGAAAAGTGACTCGCCATTGAATATGTGTATGGGAGGAATAATGTTGGAAGGATGTATGTATACTTGATTTGTTACTTGCTACTTGTTGCATACCACATGCATTATACATACATGCATTTCATGCATCATACTAATGATTTGTTTTTCAGCCATAATAGATTTATCTAGGTTTTCTTGTATTTAAAGTCAGAAAGGTGGTAGACTAGTGAGAATGAATTTCAGCCAGTAGTCAATTGCAAAAGAGATCCTTAACAGACTGGAAAGAAGTCCTATCAATCCACTCTACCTAGAAGTTGTACAAGCTTCAGTTAAAGAAGTAGAAGAAATGGAACAATAAGAGGGAGAAAACTGGACCCTAAAGGACATCAAAGGAGCATTGATGGATAACATGAGAGCAATGATGTAAGATGAACTAAGACAAGCTCTGGCTGGATTAATACCACTACCTACTACTGCACCTCTAGTTGCAACTAATCCACCTATTATGGGTGCACCACCTGCTAACAATGACACTGTTGCTAGGAATGTACCTATTATGGAAAGAAAACTGGAGGATGTTGATAACTACATGGTTGAAAAAGCAAAAAGGGAATCACTTAAGTGAGTTTAAAAGCTGGAATCCAAGCAGATGAAAGCACTAACTCAAAAGATGTCCAAAATGGAAGAAATGATGAGAGGACAGGTGTAAGCACCCAATTTTGCAATGCAATTGTGCATAGTGTGATGAAAGCCCCTATAATGAAAAATTAATCGAGAAATTGATCTCTAGTGCTGAAATTTGAGATTTTAAAGACTAAATTATTGTATTTTTTGACCTAATTGCAAAATCTTGATTCTAGAAATGTTTTTTTTAATTTTTAATTTTTTGAGACTACTGAGCAAATTGCTAGTTGACATTTAGCTAATGTCAACTAGCATTGGCCTAATGCCAATCGACATTAGCCAAATGCCTATTGACATTTGCCTAATATCGATTGGCATTAGCCAAATGCCAATCAGCGTACGGGACATTCACATTTTTTTTGTATTTTTTGTCATTTTTTAGTATTTTAGTATTTTCTTATTAGTCTAAAATTAATTTATTTTAATAAATAATTATTTTTAATATTTTTTATGTACAGTACGTGTCCATTACGTGTATTTTCTCTTTTTGAAATCCTTTTATCCTAATTTTTTATTTTGAAAAAAAAAATAGAACTCCTTTATCCTGCCTCTCTTGTGATCACGTAAAAGGTTAGCAGTGTTATGATCACATGAGAGTTGTTAGCTAAGGATACAAGGAAAGGAAAGTGACAAAGAGAGGGGGTTGAAGAGGCTAGGGTTTTGAAGAAAAGTTTCAGAGAAAAAGCAGAGAAAAATTAACACAAGAAAAAAAAACCTTTCTACTACAGATTTCAAAGAAACCTTTTCAAAAGGAAGAAAAATACGTTCTTTGTGTTTTTTTTAAGTCTAGGAAATCAAGAAGAAAAGTAATAAAGTCAATCTCAAAATGGTGACAATCTCAATCTGAGGAGCATTCAAATAGCATCTACAGAGCATTCTTCATCTACATTCCCTTATTTCTTTATTTATTTATTGTTTTCTTTGATTTAATTCTTTCTTTTTTTATTTAATCAGTACTAATCTATTTCTTTTGTTTCTGCATTTTTTTTTAATTTTGATTTTGGCTTAAGATGGGTATAACTAGAATGACTATGTAAAGGAAAATGAACAAATAGAAGATCCATGGATTAAAACTTGTAACATTTTAACGTAGGTTTTTAGGGTTTTGCTTTTTATTTTATTTATTTTTATTGGGTTTGTATATCATTTCCTATTTTTTTTATTCACGTAAGAATTGTAATAACCCCAATAGTGGGAATAGTAATTATTTGCTTTTGTGTTCTTAAAATGAATTAGTAATTAGGGTTTCACTTGGTAAAAACTGATAAAATCAATGATGGTAGTAGATTAATTTTAGCATTACATGAAATTGACATAAAAATTGTTGTTGTGATTTATTTTTGGTATGTTTGTTGAATTGGGTTTTGTTTTTAGTTTTCATGTTTTTTGGGCCCCAAGCCCACGTTAGTACTACTTAATCAATAGACTTAAATTGGATTTAGGGTTTAATTTAATTAAAACCAATATAGGCCCATTTTAATTAATAAAATCAATTTAGATTTAGCCCAGCCTAATAAAGCATTTTTATTTCTTTTAAAATTAATTTAGACTTTAAGCCCATTTTATAGTTAATTAAAATTTATTTAGATTTAGATTAGCCCATTTAATTTCATTACTTTTAAAATAAATAGACTTAGACCCACATTTCGCTTAAAATAAAATCAAGTTAGACTTAGGCCCACTAATTTAACTTTTCCTTTAAAATTTTATAGACTTAAGCCCATTTCCTTAGATAAGTTAAAACATATAGACTTAGCTTCACTAAAATTGATAAAAATGTAGGTCCTTTGTTAGCCCACTTCACTTGTAAATAAAAAGTAGAATTAGCTAACTGCTAAATAAAATTAACTTAGTTTAGACATAGGGAAATTACACCTTATATGAATGCTTTTTTTTTATGAATGTGATTTTATGATTAGTTGCCCTAGGGTTAAATGGATGTTTAAATTAGGGTTTAATAAAATTACATGTAATTAAAGAATGAAGTAATAATTCATAAAGTAATCCTAAATGAACATAAGACTAAGAGAAGTTAGTATTATGTTCCTAGAATTTCCTGGTTGTGATGCTAGCTTTCTTTTAGAGAATCAAGTACCACCAAAGCAATTTTGTCCCAATTATTACTCTGGGTGGAAACTCCTCATCTCCATGCTATGTCTTTGTGATATAGTAGTGTTTTCCCTAGGGCCCTAAGCCCAAATAGTGTCACGGTTGTTAAAATCTTAGGCGCACGCTAAACCCTGCCATCTACAATAGTGACTCCACTAGGGATAAGAGATACTAATTCTACTTATGTTCTTTAGGACCATTTTATTAATTATTATTTTATTCTTGCATTCATTCTGCATGTCCTTATTTACCTAATGGCATTGGTTTATGATTCCATGATTCCACTAGCTTCATGGGGTTATAGATTAGCTAACCATCACTTTTAGCCTTAACTCACTTCAAGAGAGATTGCTCGGCCCATCTGACCAAAGCTTGTAACCCAAGTCCTAAAGGGAGGTGGTCTTCTCTCGAGTTGGTAAAGGATGTCGAGCCCCTCTAACCTTAGCCTGTGACTCAAGTCCATAATGGAGGGCATCTTACTAAAGGAACTATGACTTCTTACTAGACCCTAACAACATATAATTGCCTAGTACTTTCCCCTAGGATTTACCCATATTGCTTGTATGTTTTTTTGTCATGAGGCATTTCTATTTATAAGAGCCTAGACCCAAACTTTTGAAACCCACTTGGGGTGATAAAGGTCAGGCTAGACCTTTATACCTAGAAATGTTGTTTTTATGCCTTCACTACTTTGAGAGAGATTTGGCATATGTGTCGATCCCTAATATCCCTTGTTGATATTAAGGCCAAAACTAAAAATCCTAGGAAAAGAAACTTACCATTGAATACTTGTGTGGGAGGAATAAGGTTGGAAGGTTTATGCTTGCATGTTGCCTATTGATTATTTCTTGACACCTATTACATGTTATTTGCTTGCTTGCTACTTGTTGCATAGCACGTGCATCATGCATACATACATATATGCACCTCATCCATCATACTAACACCTTATTTTGCAGCCATTATAGATTTATCTAGGTCTTCTCGTATTTAGGGACAGAAAGGTGGTAGACTAAAAAGAGCAAGTTAGAGTCCTAAAGTCCTAGCAAAAGAAATCCTTCATAGGCTGGATAGACTAGACAGAAGTCCTATCAACCCACTATGTTTAGAAGCTAAACCAACCCAAACTGAGCCCATAAAAATGGAACAACAACAAGGAGGGAACTAGACCTTAAAAGACATCAAAGGAGCTCTGATGGATGACATAAGGGCTATGATGCAAGATGAACTGAGACAAGCTCTAGCTACACTAATGCCACCTGCCACTGCTATTATACCACCACCTGCACTTGAACAACCACCTGATGCTACTGCTATCCCACCTGTCACAGATGCTCCACCTACTACCAATAATGCTAAGGGAAACCTGTTGCCAGAAATCCACCTGTCGTTAATATGAAGGTAGAAGATGTTGAGAATTACCTGGTAAAAAAAGCCAAGAGAGAATCACTTGAACTGGTACAAAACCTTGAGTCCAAGCAAATGCAAGCACTGATCCAAAAAATTTCTAAATGGAAGAACTTATTAGGGGATAAGGCATGGGATACTCATTCGAATTTAATAATATGCTGCAAATAGAGGGTGACAAGCTGCCTGACAAATTCAAAATGCCTCAGATACAGAAGTTTAATGGAACTGGAGATCTTAGAATTCATCTAAGTCAATACACTACAACTATGAGCACTACTAAAGCCCCATTAGTAGTGATCACTAAGTTTTTTGTGTTGACTTTAGAGGGAATGGTTGTAAACTGGTTAGAGGGAGTTATGTACTACTTTTCTAAAATGATATGAGTACAATACTAGATTGGAAGTATCCATCAGGGATCTAGAATTGAATAAAAAGAAATCCAATGAGTCTTTTTTTAGTTTCTTGACTCGTTTCATGAATAAATTAGGGTTAATGAAAAATAAGCTAGCTGAGAAGGATCAGGTTAGGATGGTAGTGCATAATGTGTCGCAAAATCTGGTAGAGAGACTACAAATAATGAACCCTAAAACATTCATACACTTGTATAATGATGATCTACAAGCAAAAGAGATTGAGAATGACAAGAAAAGCACCAAAACCAAAAACTACCCAATTGGGGGCACACAACAAGGAAGTACCAGTTGAGCGATGGAAGTACGTGCAGTTCAGCAACCCAGGAGATTCTCCAACTTCAACCAACCACTCTCCAAAGTCCTAGAAAGACTAATCTAGAAAAGGCCTAATTTGACCTTTAACCTTCTCCAAACCACCTAACCCAAATGTCCTAAGTTATGATCCTAACAATTATTGCAAGTTTCACCAAGTAGCTGACCACTCCACAAATACTTGTATCCTCCTCAAAGATGAAATCCAAAACCTAATAGTCTTTGGAAAAATCTAAGACCTTGGAAAATCCAAGTCTAATCCAAACACTAGAAATAACCCTTTCCCAGACTACCAAAATGTCCCACCACCAGCCACTATGATGATCAACTCAGGAGTTAGTGAAGAAGAAGTATTAAAATCCTTTGAAAACCTATAGCCAATGGAGAATCTCTTGATGCCTCTAAGGGAGTTGAAGATTTATTGGGATAGCCCTCTGACAAGTTTGACTACAAAGTATTCTACTCTAAGTCATCCTCTACTGATATCTATTGAGTTAATAGTGCCCTCAGGATAGGGTAATGAATTTGATAATGAGCTGATGGAAGAAGGAAAAGAATTTAAAATCCCCAAACAGCCCTCAAGAGAAGTTGGAGATTTGTTAGAGCAACTTTCGAGCAAGTTTGACTATAGAGTGTTCTACTCTAAACCAGCTTCAAGTAATATATCCTTAGAAGAGATTGTACCTACAGGTTAGGGTGATGAATTTGAAGATGATAAGGAATCCTTAGCTCCCTAACAATCTCAGGAAGAGGTTAAAGAACTGCTAAGCCAACGTATAGGCAAGCTTAATCTATAAAAGTTAAAAGGGAAATAAACATGCATAGTGGAAGTATGGAAAGATAGGAAAAGGGATCGGATTATTAGAGTTGTATAGTATGACTCTAATGAGGAGAATTCCACTAGATTTGATGTGTGGAGCGATAACCCCAATGTAAACCATGTCATTATAAGTGGAAAGAATTACAAGGCAGCTAAAACGAAAATTCAGAAAGTCACAGAAAGAGAAGAAACAGAAGATGTAGAAGTAGAGGAAGAGCAGAAAGAAGACCTGATCCTAGAATAGCTCAAAAAATCTAAGGTAAATGTGAGCATTTAGGAATTGTTGATGCATTCAGATAGCCACAGAAGAGCACTTGTTAAAGCTCTATTGAATATGAATATTAAAATGGTAGCTACACCTGAGACCATGGTAGCAAAGGTTACAAAAAAGAAGAATGGGCTAATAACTTTCTCAGATGATGATCTGCCTTTAAAGGGAAGAAATCATAATAAGGCACTGCTTATCCCAACTGAAGTAAAAGGGAAAAGAACCAACTTTATGATGGTTGATGATGGTTCTACTATCAATGTGTTTCCATTAAAGATTCTACCTAATTTGGGTCTGAAAGCTAATGACCTGACAGGTTCAAACCTTATAATCAGGGCCTATGATGATAGCACCAAGATTATAGAGGGAACATTCCAAGCATTAGTTAAAATAGGACATGTGGAATCAATTATGGACTTTACCATATTAGAAATTCTTGTCACCTATGCTTTGGTATTGGGTAGGTCATGGTTCCATGTTCTGGGAGGAGTACTCTTGACTATTCACCAGAAGATAAAGTTCCCTCATGAAGGAGATGTTGTGACTATGGAAGTTGGAACTAATGCAACTGTGGTAGCCATACTGGAAAAGCAGAAGCAAGTATGTGTTCCACCTAGTTTCCAAGTTGCTGGAATATTCTATGGGATAGAAATTGATCCTAGAGTTGCAAAATAATGGAGAGAATGAATTATCAACCTGGACAAGGGTCAGGAAAGAATGAGCAAGGAAGTCCTAAGCTCCCAGATTTCAAGACCCAAGACGATATAAAAGGATTAGGATGTACTGAGACAGGACCTACCAGTAGAAGGGTGCAAAAGAAGGAGAAGGGAAAAAGAAACAAACCCTTAGGGAGAACTAGGCCGTTGAGTGAGAACTTCATCAAGCCAAACCTTGGGAAGAATTAGGCCGTTGAGCGAGAACTTCATCAAACCAAAGAAGGGCACATACTATATAGGCACTAATGAATCCGTCAATGTGGCTGGAAAGGACATCCCTTAATTTGAAATCTTCAAAGAACAAATTATGGAGAATCTAATAGCAGGCAACAAGGAGGAAGTTATGAAGCAAGCAGTTGAGAGGATGTGTGATATTGCTATTGAGGAGCTGCTGTGTCTGCCACCTGAAGCAGAGCCACCCCAGGATTTAGTCACCATTATTAGTGATAGTTTTGCTATTTTTTTTATGAAGAAACTGATGTAATAACATCCTATCTTTATGAGGATGAAGATGTTGTTTTTCCCATGGTCAATAATAAGAATGCTAGTTTTGCTTACTTATGTGATGTGCATCCTAATAGTTATGTGCATTATAATTTTGATTGTTCATGCATGTTTGTCATTAATTCAATTCAATTTGATTCATTTAACATGGGCACGAATGATAATCCAAAGAACATTTCTATATCATATGATGTAACTCTTGCAGAGAGGGAAAATTTTGAGAAAATACTAACAAAAGGAAAGGTAGTATTTGCTTGGACCTATGAAGACATGCTAGGTTTAGACAGGGACATTGCAGAGCATCACATTCTAACTCATTCAGAAATAAAACTAGTTAAACAGAAACTACATGGGCTGAGACTAGAATGGACTGAAAAGATAAGAGAAGAAATTGATAAACAAATTCAAGACAACTTTTTAGAGGTAGTAGATTACCCTCAATGGCTAGCAAACATAGTACTAGTTCCAAAGAAAGACAATAAAGTGCAAATGTGTGTAGACTTTAGGGATTTAAACAAAGCATGTCCAAAAGATGACTTCCCATTTCATATTGACGTAATAGTGCATAGCATGGCGATGAGTGTAATGTATTCTTTTATGGATGGATTCTCTGGATACAACCAAATAATGATGGCAATCATGGACAAGAGTGGGGGACTTATTGCTATAAGGTGATGCCTGTTGGACTAAAGAATGTAGGAGTAACTTATCAAAGGGCAACTACTATTCTTTTCCATGACATGATACATAAGGAGGTGGAAGTATACATGGATGACATGATGGTCAAGTCAGAAACAAAAGAAGGACACTTTGAAGCTCTAGACAAGTTCTTGGCTTAAATTGAGAGATACAATATGAGGCTCAACCCAAAGAAGTGCATTTTCAGGGTTACTTCAGGAAAGTTGCTAGGACATATAGTGAGTAGCAGAGGAATTGAAGTGGATCCAAATAAGGTGAAAGCTATCCAGGAAATGCCAGCACCAAAGATAGATAAAGAAGTGACAGGATTCCTTGGCAGGTTACAGTATATTAGTAGGTTCATTACAAAACTTACTAATATTTATGACCCTATCTTTAAGCTCTTAAGCAAAGATTAGCCATTAAATAGAATGATGATTGATAGGATTAAAGACCAATCCACCAGTACTGAAACCACCAAGACAAGGTAAGTTGTTGATCCTATATTTGGCTTTAGAAGAGAACGCAATAGGGGCAATGTTAGCAAAAGAGGGAATGGATGGAGTAGAGCATGTAGTGTATTACCTTAGCAAGAAGTTTCTGCCATATGAAGAAAAGTATGATGTGGTAATGAAGACATGTTTGATAAAGATCTTGGCAACAAGAAAATTAAGACATTACTTTCAGTCCTATCAGATTCAGGCTATTTCAAAAATAGATCCTTTACGGTATCTATTTCAAGCATCTTCTTTAACTGGAAAAATGTCTCGATGGTTGGTACTCCTAACTGAATTTGACATAGCATACATTACTACAAAGGTAATCAAAGGAAGAGTAGTAGCGGAATTCCTAGCTCAAAATGCAGTAGAAGCTGATGAGAAATTTGGAGTTTGCATATGAGAATTTAGTAGTTTTAGAACATCGAGAGTGGAAGCTTTATTTTAATGGACCTATAACTAATAAAGGAGCTGGATTAGGAGTGATTCTTATTATGCCAGAAGGGGAAACCATACCAATGGCCAAAAAGTTAGATTTTAAGGTCATAAATAACATGGCTGAATATGAACCATGTATCTATAAGTAGAGGCAGCCATGGCAGCTGGAGCAAAAGAGTTATTGGTATATGGACATTCAATGTTGGTCATCAGTCAAGCTAATGAAAAATAGGAAGTAAAAGAGGAAAACTTAAAGCCTTACATCTGTTATTTGAAAGCCTTAATAAAGAACTTCATTAAGTGTCTCTTCATCCATTTATCAAGGGATGATTATCAAATGGTAGAAGCATTAGCGACACTTTCTTTGATGTGGGATAGTACGACTGAATTGGCTATGAAATCTTTAGTAATCATGAAGTCAAAAGCTTCATGCTATGGGGGTGAGCAGATTATGAATATTTAAATAGGGCCTGAAGAAAAGCCTTGGTTTTTTATGTTCAAGGGTTCATTGAAGAAGGAAAGTATCTAGATGAAGTGACTCAAAAGAGAGATATGCTCTTCATGTTCTTGCACAAAATTATGCAAGTTATGATAGAGTATTATACTCAAGAATGCCAAACGGAATGTAGCTCAGATGTCTCAAGAAAGATGAAGCTGAAGGGGTGATGAAAGAAATTCATGCAAGAGCTTGTGGTTGTCATATGAATGGGATAATCCTGGAAAAAAAAGATAATCAAAGAAGGGTACTACTGGATGAGTATGGAAAAGGACTGCATTAGAGTAGTAAGATAAAGCCATCAGTGCCAAATTTATGGGAACTAAATAGCTTATAATCTCATTAGCCCTTTGCAATATGGGGGATTGATATTATAGGAGAAATAAGGCTAACAGCATCAAATGGGCATAAGTACATAGTGGTGCGATTGATTACTTTTTGAGGTGGGAAGAAGTGGAATCCTACAACGCATTAAAAGTAAAACATATGGCACAGTTCATTGAGAAGAGCCTTATTTATAGATATGGGGTTTCGCATCATATTATGATAGATAATAGGGTTCAATTTCAAGTAGAAATAGTAGAGTTATTATAGAAGTATGGGATTGAGCACCATAAATCTTCACCTTATCGTCCTCAGGCTAATGGAGCCGTGGAATGACTAATAAAAATGTCAAGAAGATCCTCTCTAAAATGGTTAAGACTTACAAGGTTTGGTCTGAATTTCTTCCTTTCACCTTATGGGGATACAGGACTACAGCTAGAACTGCCACAGGCCAAACATCGTTCTCATTAGTGTACGGCTATGAAGCAGTTTTGCCTATAAAATCTAAAATCAAGTCCTTAAGAGTGGTCATGGAAGCTAAAACATCTGAGAGTGAATGGGCATGGAAGAGATATGATCACCTTATATCTTTGGATGAGAAAAGGATGGATGCTTTATTCCATACTTAGATATATCATAAAAGGATAGCGAGATCATTCAACAAGAAGGTTAAGCCTGGAAAGGTTAAAGCTAGTGACATAATGTTAAAGCAAGCTTGGGATGTGGTGTTTGATCCAAGAGGAAAATTTAGACCGAATTGGGAAGGATTGTATTTAGTCAAATCGGTTCTACCTAAAGGAGCTACTGACATATCAGATCTTAAAGGGAATGAGTTCACGGAGCCTGCTAATCTTGATTGCCTCAAGAAATACTACTTATAAAAAATGAATAAAAGTAGTATAAAGAAAATAAAGTCCACTAACTAGAAAACCTGTAAAGGCTAGTCAGACAAAAAATAGGACATTCCCGTTGTCCAAAAAACCCGCAAAGGGCTGACAGGCAAAAATTAGGGAATAAATAAAAAAAGTAATGTCGCTAATTAGAAAAATTGCAAAGGGCTAGTCAAGCGAAAATTCGAGAAATAAAATGTGAGTGAAAAATATTCAATTAGAAAATCTGAAAGGACTAACTGATAACAAGAGTTATAACATATGATGTAGCAAATGTACTCATTTTGGCCCTAATTAATGAATCTTATTGAAATAGAAGTTTTGTCTAACATCGCATGTGCTATCTTATTTATAATGCAAAAGTGCTAAAAAGGAAAACATAATATGAAAGTCTAATCAGCTATATGAGACCATTTACAACTATGCCTTTGTTTCTTCTTCTGTGACTCATCATGTAAAGCTTGAATTCTCTTGTATCTAGAAAATCTGGGTGGTCTGTAGCTTTTATCATAACCCAAATTTGAAATTTAAAAATAAGAAGCCCACTAAGTTGAAAACATGAAAGGGCGGCTTAGGTAAAAGTTAAGGCATGCCTACTAAGTTAAAAACCCAAAAGGGCGGCTTAGGCAAACGTTAACGTATAAAAAAAACCTTTACTCTACTTAAGTCCATCTATCCAAGTCTGAGATTAGCTCAACACAGTGCATACAAATAGTATAGGATTCAGAACAAAATAGTATGATATAAATAGTTTGATACAAATAGAAGTCGAAAACTAAGACAGTCCAGATCAGTCATCTTGAGCTCTGAAATCAAGCCATGGGCTCCATCCTCTGGTAGAATCATCATGATGAAAGGTTTCTGGAGGCATGATGAATGATGTCCTAAAACTGTAAAGGTTGATGTCCAAACCTACAAGCTATCGCCAAAGCATCTCGTTCTCCTACTCCAAATTACTAGAATTGCCCTGCACATATAGGAAATAACATGTCATATGCATTTCATGCATAACATGCATACACTTGCATCTTCAGTGTATACACTTGCCCTCCAATTTTTTATGACCTATATATTAAATAACCTCTGAGATGAGGTGAGGCCATATAGATACTCCGCCTGTGTCCAAGGAACCTATTTTGTAAATTGTACTAACATTAGTGCCAAGTATATAGATCATGCAAAGAATAAGTCAAAAAGACTCACATGAGAAGAATTTGCTGGAGAAAAGATAGGAAGCTAAGAATTACTAAAATGCATCCACTGCTCAACTAGAGTCTAAATAGTAGGAGTCCAGTAGAATATGGACCTATCCGGCAGAGAGATATCACCAAGAGTAACACCCATAAAAGCACCATCACGACTAGTCCCAACATGCTAAGTATGATGTGCAGGGCTAGGTCTGGGCTCAAACCTCTCCATATTAGGAGCAGCCTCAGTCTCTTCCTCTATCACCTCATTAGCAAGAGAGTAAATCTCCTCAAACTATAAAAAGAATAAGTGATTCATAGGTTCCAAAGGAAGAAGCTGAGACAATGCAAAATTACCCTAGCATCGTCAATGGGAATATGCTCTAAAAGGTTCTCACAAATGAACAGCTGATAATGTTAGGATTGCTTAAGAAAATTTAAGGCAATAGTGCCTTTGTCTGCCCTAAACTTGTTAGATGAGAACTACACAACATAGAAGAAGGGACATCAGATGGAATACGATGTCGAGAAGGCTCAGAAGACTAGCAATACACTCACTCTCCCAAATACCACATCTGATAGCCATATCCAGTGAGTAGAACCCTCATAGACTCAAGCCATACTACACCAGCCATAAAGTCATATCTCTGGAAATTATCAGCTCCTACCAACCAATCAGAATTAATCTACAAAATTATATTAATTAAAATTTATTTTTTAAATGATAAAACACTAATGAATTTGCTTTTTTACCAGGTACCACTCGACAATATTCAACTGATCACGATAGGTTTGAAGAGTGTTCCCAGCGCTGGCTAAACAGGAGGAGCCCTATCTCTGCATCAGAGGGAGACTCCAATCAGAACTAATAGCATTAAAGCCCCTGAGCAACCCAATCTCTATACTCTATATCTAAAAGGGAAAGAAAAATAAATCAGCAAGTCATACAGAAAGCAGGGATAGTGACAAATAATGAAAAGAAGACATACATACAAGGCATGTTAGAAGCCACACATTATGATAGCACCTCTACAAACAATGTCTAGTCTATAGTAAAGATAGGGTAATGCAGCAGATCCCGAGTCAAGGGTAAGAATTCAACCTAACTCATGAAAAGGGCCAAGTAAAGCAATGCTATCCTCATGACTAGTCTCACAAAAAAGGTTCGTGCTTAGCAGGATCAAGAGAAAAAACCTCACCTTCTGAGCAATCTGACGAGGAGTAGTAGCAGATCCCTTAACTAGAGATCAAAGAAGAACATTCTTCTGGTTCTTCCATGATGGAACAAACCTGATCAAGTCATGCACGTACCGACTCCGTGCATCCTCAAGCAAACTACAATAGCTGATGTTGAAAGGAACAAGACTACCCCCAAAGGCAATCCTAGTAACGATGAAAAAGCTTATAGGAGAAACAGTCAATTCACCTACATGAGTGTGGAAAAAATAAACTAAAAAGATGAAATGTTACCTCATTACCCACATCTCTGCACCTATGGAGGTGTAAATCAGTTAATGGAAGGATGGTTGGGCCCTCTTAAAGTCTAAGATCATTCTGAGGAAAATAGAGGGGATGAATGACTAGGTTTGCTAGAATTTTAGCTCCCCTACACAGTCTTTATCGTGGTCAGTCATAGGATTTGATAGATTGCAAATCAGACGTCAGATGATTAAGAAATCAAAAGAAAAAGAATCAATGCAAATGAAGAATGAAAAGGAAAGAAAATGAAGAAAGAGTAAGAAATAAAGGTGACATGAAAAAAAGGGAAGGAATTTATAAAGTGGAAAATATCCACTTTGGTCTACTATCTTTACTTGCACTTGGACCTAAGTTGTTTTGTTGCAATTTGGTCCATACCTACATTTTGATTAGGAATTTATACCTAATTAAATCATGACATATATTCATCAGATTAATAATTCACAGAATTATTAATGTGCATAATTAGTCTGTAATTCAAAATTCTCTATTATCAAGTATAAATACATAACGAAATTACAGAATTCCATTTTGCATTTTACATGCATCACCTCAATCAAAGGATTTTAAACTTATATGCTGCAAAGTAGTTATGATAAAAATTTCACATCATTATGTTATGTACTACACAGTAGTCATAACCTTCACTATGTTATGTGTTGCATAGCAGTTATGACATAAGTTGCCAAATATATAATTTGCTAGACGCTATGCGAGATCTATAGCATATTTGAAAGTTGCACTTTTACTAGTACCTACACTATAGTTGTAGCATTTTTTTTGAAAAATCATGTTGATGTCCTGCATGGAATATAGCAAAATTTATTATCGTTAGACGTCCCACAGGGAATATAGCAAGCTTCATTGCATACATTTCATTAGACGTCCCACATGGAATATAATGAAACTCATTTTCACTAGACGTCACGCAGGGAATATAGTATACATCATTAGACATCCCACGAGGAATATAATAAAATTTTATTATCACTAGACATCTTAAAGGGAATATAGTTCAATTCGCCAAACACTACACAGTAGTTGTGGTATTGTTGTTAGACGTTCCGCAGGAACTATAACACTTCTTCATATTTTCAAATCGCTAAATGTCCCTCATAGAATATAGTGAAATTCATTTGCATAAAGTTCACTAGACATTCCATAGGGAATAGAGTGAAACTTGTTAAACATTACAATTGCTTAAAATTGAATAACAATTTAAGTATCAATCTGTCAATTAGGATACAATTAGGTATCTTGATTCTTTCGTTCAAAATTATGTGCTTCTATTGCTTTGCATAATTTGTCAAGCAAACAGTGACAAAGGGGGGCAACTGTAAGCACTTAATTTCATGATGTAATTGTGCATAGTGCGATAAAATCCCCTATGATGAAAAATTAATCGAGAAATTGATCTCTAGTACTGAAATTTGAGATTTCAAGGACTAAATTGTAATGTGTTTGGACATAATTGCAAAATCTTAATTCTAGAAATGTTGTTTTTTAATTTTTAATTTTCAGGACTGCTGAGCAAATTGCCAATTAGTATTTAGCTAATGCCAACTATCATTGGCCTAATGCCAATCGGCATTAGCCAAATGTCGATCGACATTAGCCAAATGCTAATTAGCATTATAGGACATTCATATTTTTTCAGTATTTTCCATCATTTTTCAGTATTTTCCTATTTTCTGATTGGTCCAACATTAATTTATTTTAATAAAGAAATTATTTTTAATATTTTCCATGCTCAGTATATGTCCATTATGTGTATGTTCTCTTTCTGAAATCCTTTTATCCTGATTTTTTATTTTGACGAAAAAATAGAACTCCTTTATCCAGCCTCTCCTATGATCACCTAAAAGGTTAGCAGTGTTGTGATCACATGAGAGTTGTTAGCTAAGGATAAAAGGAAAGGAAAGTGATAGAGAGAGGGGGCTAGAGAGGCTAGGGTTTTGAAGAAAAGTTTGAGAGAAAAAGTAGAGAAAAATTAACACAGAAAAAATAACCTTTCTACTACAAATTTTAAAGAAAACTTTTCAAAAGGAAGAAAAATACATTCTTTGTGTTTTTTTTAAGTCCAGGAAATCAATAAGAAAAGTAATATAGTCAATGTCAAAATGGTGACAATCTCAATCTAAGAGGCATTCAAATAGCATTTGCATAACATTCTTTATCTATATTCCTTTATTTATTTCTTTATTGTTTCTTTGATTTAATTCTTTCTTTTTTATTTTCTTATTTATTCAATACTAATTTGTTTCTTTTGTTTCTGCATTTTGTTTTTTATTTTGATTTTGGCTTGAGATGCGTATAACTGGAATGACTACATGAGGGTAAATGAACAAATAGAAGATCCATGGAACGCCATGGATTAGAAACTGTAACATTTTAACATAGGTTTTTAGGGTTATACTTTTTATTTTATTTGTTTTTATTGGTTTTGTATATAATTTCCTATTTATTTTATTCACGTAGGAATTGTAATAACCCTAATAGTGGGAATAGTAATTATTTACTTTTGTGTTCTTAAAATTAATTAGTAATTAGTGTTTCACTTGGTAAAATCTGATAAAATCAATGATGGCAGTATATTAAATTTAGGATTACATGAAATTGAATTGGGGTTTCTTAGAAAAATCACGTAAAAATTATTGTTTTGATTTATTTTTGGTATGTTTGTTGAATTGGGTTTTGTTTTTGGTTTTCATGCCTTTTGGGCCCCAAACCCATGTTAGGTCTAAACCCACTTAATCAATAGACTTAAATTATCTTTAGGGTTTAATTTAATTAAAACTAATGCAGGCCCATTTTAGGCTAATTAGATTTAGGCCCATTTTAATTAATAAAATCAATTTAGATTTACCCAGCCCAATAAAGCATTTTTATTTCTTTTAAAATTAATTTAGACTTTAAGCCCATTTTCTAGTTAATTAAAATTTATTTAGATTTAGCTAAGCCCATTTAATTTCATTACTTTTAAAATAAATAGACTTAGGCCCACATTTCACTTAAAATAAAATCAAGTTAGACTTAGGCCCACTAATTCAACTTTTCCTTTAAAATTTTATAGACTTAAGCCCATTTCCTTAGATAAGTTGAAACAAATAGACCTAGGTTCACTAAAATTGATAAAAATGTAGGTCATTTGTTAGCGCACTTCACTTGTAAATAAAATGTAAAATTACCTAACTTTTAAATAAAAGTAACTTAGTTTAGACTTAGGGATGTTACACCTTGTATGAATGCTTTTTTTATATGTGATTTTATGATTAGTTGCCTTAGGATTAGATGGATGTTTAAATTAGGGTTTAATAAAATTGCATGTAATTAAAGAATGAAGTAACAATTCATAAAGTAATCCTAAATAAACACGAGATTAAGAAAAGTTAGTATTCCGTTTCCAGAATTTCCTAGTTGTGGTGCTAGCTTTCTTTCAGAGAATCGAGTACCACCAAAGCAATTTGTCCTAGTTATTACTATAGGTGGCAACTCCTCATCTCCACACTATGTCTTTATGATATAGTAGTGTGTTCCCTAGGACCCTGAGCCTAAACAATGTCACAGTTGCTAAAATCTTGGATGCGTGCTAAATCCCACCATCTACAACAAGGCCTCAAATATTCATTTGACTTTGATTATGTGATGCAATTTAAGGAAGATAAGTTGCCTGATAAGTTCAAGATGCCACAATTACAGAAGTTTGATGATACTAGAGACCCAAGGATTCACCTTAGTCAATATATAACTACTATAAGCACCACTAAGGCTCCTTTGTCTATAGTTACCAAGTTGATTGTACTATCCTTGGTGGGCATGGCTTTTAATTAGTATCATGGGTTAGAGAAGTCTATTTGAGCAGACTGGAGAGAATTATGTACCACCTTTCTGAAATAGTATAACTATAATACCAAGCTTAAAGTGTCCATTAGGGATTTAGAATTTATCAAGCAGAAGCCTAATAAATAATTTTTAAATTTTTTGACTAGATTCATAAATAGGGCAAAATTTATGAAAAACAAGCTGCCTGAAAAGGATCAAGTTAGGATGATTGTTCAAAATGTGTCACCTAATTTGGTTGAGAGGTTGCAAATGATGAACCCTAAGACATTTGTAGACCTTTATGATGATGGGTTACAAGTTAAAGA
This sequence comes from Mallotus nudiflorus, assembly GCA_947683625.1. Taxonomy (NCBI): domain Eukaryota; kingdom Viridiplantae; phylum Streptophyta; class Magnoliopsida; order Malpighiales; family Euphorbiaceae; genus Mallotus; species Mallotus nudiflorus. The sequence continues at coordinate 391,325 of CANTUR010001072.1, forward strand.
GATTGAAAGTGAGAAAAAAAATTATAAGAAGCTTCGAAGCAAGAAACTACCCAACTGGGGGCACACATCAAGGAAATGCTAGTCAGGTTGTGGGAGTCCATGCTATTCAACAACCCATGAGATTCTTGAATTTTAACCAACCCCTATCTAAAGTCCTAGACTATTTGATCCATAAAGGCCTCCTTAGACCCTTAACCCGCTCTAGACCACAAAACCCAAGTCTCCCTAGCTTTGACCCAAACAGTTACTATAAATTTCACCAAATTGCTAGCCATTCCACTAACTCTTAGATATGCCTTAAACATGAAATTCAAAACCTCATAGACTCTAGAAAAATCATAGACCCTGAGAAATCAAATCCAACCCTTTCCACCAAAAATAACCCTTTCCCAAATTATCGAAACATGCCACCCCCAACCACTATGATGATCAACTCAGGAGTAAGTAAGGAAGAAGTGTTAAACTCCTTTGAGGACTAAATCTTAAAATCAATGATAAATCTCCTAATGCACCTAAAGATGAGAAAAGAGTAAAAGACATGTTAAGATAACCTTCATGCAAGTTCAACTATAAGGTTTTTTTTATTCTAAACTACCTTCTTTTGGTATATCCATTGAGTTCTTTTGGTATATCCATTGAGTCAATCATGCCTACAGGGTGGGGTGATGAATTTGATGATGAGAAGATGCTAGATAAGAAGGAAAAATGCATGGTTGAGGTGTAGAAAGATGGAAAGAAGGATCAAACTATTAGGGTTATTGACATTTGGTACAACTCTGATGAACAAGACACTTAAGGCTATAATGTATGGGTTAATAATCCATAAGTCAGTCATGTTACTAGAAGTGGTAAGGGTTATAAACCGATGGAGAAAACTATATAGAGAGAAGAAATTACTGAAAGAGAAGACTCAGATGAACATGGTGATGACTTGATCCTTGAATAACTTAAGAAGGCAAAAGAAAATGTGAGCATTTGGGAGCTCTTAATGCATTCAAGTAGCCACAGGAAGGCTCTGGCTAAGGCTCTAGCTATGATGAACATTGAAACTACTATAACCCCTGAGGCAATTATGGCCAAGGTTATCAAGAAAAAGCACAGTGTGATTACTTTCTTCGATGAGGATTTACCTATGGAAGGAAGGAATCATAATAAAGCCTTGTTCATTCCAGCTGAAGTAAGAGGGAAAGGGACCAATTATATGATGGGTCTGCAATTAATGTTTGCCCACTATAGATCCTACCCAATCTTGGAGTAAAGGTGGAAGATTTAGCAAAATCAGAGTTTATAATGACAACACAAGGAATGTATAGGGAACATTTATGGCTCCTATAAAGATCGAACCTATAAAGGCAATGGTGAAATTCACTATGCTAGATATCCCTGCCACCTATACCTTGCTTTTGGGAAGGCCTTGGTATCATATTTTAGGAGGAGTGCCTTCAACTATGCATCAAAAGGTGAAATTCCTATTTGGAGGAAAAGTAGTGAATTTAAATGCTAGTATGGGCGAGACTGTGTCTACAGTTATGGATAGTCACAAGCAGGTAGTTAACCTTCCTACTTTCCAAATAGCCATGATCCATAATGGAATTAACATGGATCCAAGTGTTATGAGCATGATTAAGAAGATGAACTATCGGCCTAGATAAGGATTAGGAAAGAATGAGCACGGAAGCCTAGAACTCCCATATTTTAAAAGCCAATATGACATCAGAGGTTTGGGCTATACGGGAGTTGGATAGTAGTAAAAGAGCTAGAAGAAGGTTTTTCAATGAGAACAACCTCTTAAAGAATGTGGGACCATTAAAGGACAACTTTGTCAAAGAAAGAAAAGAGAAGTCCTACCTAGGTAAAAAGGAGCCTGTCCAAGTAGCTGGTGTGAATGTTCCTAGGTTTGAGATCAAAAAACAAATAGTTGAGAGTCTGGTGCAAGATAACAAAGATAAGGTGATGAAGAAAGTTGTTGAGAAGATAGGGACTAAAGCCATTAAAGAGCTGTTTTGTCTGCCACCTAATGTAGAACCACCACAGGAGTTAGCTACCATTAATAATAATAGTTTTAGTGATTTTTTTTATGAAGAAACTAATGTAATAACATCCAGCATGTTTGAGGATGAAAACTCTATTTTTCTTGTGATTAATGATATGAACTCTAGTTTAGCTTATTTGTGTGATGTTGATTCTGATGGTCTTATGCATTTTAATAATGATCATTAATGCATGTTTGACATTAATTCCATTCAATTAGATTCATTAAACCTGGGCACAAATGAACAATAAAAGCATGTTTCTATATCATATTATTTAACTCCTGAAGAGATGGAAAAATTTAAGAGAATACTAACAAAAAGAAAGGTAGCATTTGCTTGGTCATATAAGGATATGCTAGGTTTAGACAGAGAAATTATAGAACATCACATTCTAATATATCCAGAAGCTAAACTTGTTAAGTAAAAACTTTATAGGTTAAGGCTAGAGTGGACAAAAAAGATAAGGAAAGAAATTGTTAAAAAAATCCAAGCTAATTTTCTAGAAGTGGTAGAGTACCCTTAATGGTTAGCAAACATAGTAACAGTTCCCAAAAAAGATGGAAAATTTTAGATGGGTGTAGTTTTTAGAGATCTAAATAAAGCATGCCCAAAGGATGACTTTCCTTTACCCTATATTGATGTGATTGTTAATAGTGCAACATTTAGTGCAATGTACTCTTTCATGGATGGGTTCTCAGGTTATAATTAGATAATGATGGTAGTTATGGACAAGATCAAAACTACTTTTATCATGGAATAGGGGACATATTACTATAAAGTGATGCCCTTCAGATTGAAGAACACAAAAGCGACCTATCAAAGAGCGATAACTGCTTTATTCCATGATTTGATGCACAAAGAAGTGGAAGTGTATGTTAATGACATGATGGTGAAGTCATAAACAAGGTAATGGCATTTTTAGGCTTTAGATAAGTTTATAGCAAGAATAGAAATATACAAACTAAGGCTTAATCCAAAGAACTGTATCTTTAGGGTCACTTCTAGAAAGTTGTTAGGGCATATAGTCAATAATAGGGGAATAGAAGTTAATCCAGACAAGCTTAAAGCCATTCAGGAGATGTCAACATCAACAATAAAGAAGGAAGTACGAGGGTTTATTGGGAAGCTACAGTACATTAGCAGGTTTATTACAAAACTCACCATGGTTTGTGATCCAATCTTCAAGCTCTTAAGGAAGAATCAACCAATAGAATGGAATGAAGAATGTTAGAAAACCTTCAATAAGATTAAAGAATACCTTACTAATCGGCTTGTGTTAAGACCACCAAAACAAGGTAAACCCTTAATATTATATTTGGCTTTAGAGGAAAAGGCAATGGGGGCAATGTTAGCACAAGAAGGACTATAAGGGGTAGAGTATGCAGTGTATTATCTGAGTAAAAAGTTTCTGCCATATGAAGAAAAATATGATCTTATGGAGAAGACAAGTTTGATTATGATATGGGCTACAAGGAAGCTAAGGAATTATTTCCAGTCTTACAAAGTACAAGCTATTTCAAAGATAGATCCTTTAAGATACTTGTTTCAAGCACCAGCTTTAACTAAAAAGATGTCTCGATGGTTGGTACCTTTGACTGAGTTTGATATTGATTACATCACTACGAAGGTCATCAAAGGAAGAGCAGTAGTAGAATTCCTAGCACAAAATGCAGTCGAAGGAAATGAGAAGTGGAATTTAGAGTTTCCAGATAAGAACTTAGCAGTAATAGAACAATGCAAATGGAAGATTTATTTTGATGGATCTATGAATAATAGAGGAGTAGGGCTACCAATGATTCTTGTTATGCCAGGAGGAGAAACCATCCCCATGGCTAAGAAATTGGACTTCAAAGTTACAAACAATATGGCTGAGTATGAGGCATGTGTCTATGGGGTAGAAGCAATATTAGCGGTTAGAGCTAAAGACTTACTAGTTTATGGAGATTCCTTATTATTCATTAGTCAAGCTAACAAGGAGTGGGAAGTAAAAGAAGAGAGGTTAAAATCTTACATTTCCTATTTGAAGAAGTTAATGAGAAATTTTACTGAATGCCTCTTCATGCATTTACCAAGAGATGAGAATCAAATGGTGAATGCCTTAGCAACACTCCCTTTAATATGGGATAAGCTAATGAGGTCAATAATGAAGCTTTTGGTGATAATGAAAATGAAGGCTCATTGTTATAGTGAAGAACAAGTTATGAACATTCATATAAGGCCAAAAGAAAAGTCGTGGTTTTATGACATTCAGAGATTCATTGAGGAAAGGAAGTACCCAGATGAAATGACCTCAAAAGAAAAATATGCTCTTCATGTTCTTGCATGCCATTATGCTAGTCATGATGGGGTATTATACAGAAGAATGTCGAATAGAACACATTTGAGATGTCTCAAGAAGGATGAAGTAGAACAGGTGATGAGAGAGATTCATGCAAAGGTTTATGGATCTCATATGAATGGGATAATTTTGGTAAAGAAAATAATTCGATGAGGGTATTATTGGATGAGCATGGAAAAAGATTGTATCCAAATAGTGTGACAATGTCATCAGTGCCAGATACATGGGAATCTCAATCATCTTTCCCCTATAGTGTTAAATAATTTAACATATCCATGGCCCTTTGCAACATGGGAGATAGATATAATAGGGGAGATAAGACCAACTACCTCAAACATGCATAAATATATAGTAGTGGTAATTGACTATTTCTCTAAATGGATAAAAATATAATCCTTTGGTACTTTACAGGCTAGACAAATGGCAAGGTTCATCAAGAAGAATCTCATTTGTAGATATAGGATCCCACATCATGTTGTGATAGACAATGGTGTTCAGTTTCAAGCAAAGACGATTGAGTTGTTGCAAAGATATAAGATTGAGCATCATAAATCTTCACCTTATCAACCTCAGGTTAATGGTGCAGTTGAATCAATAAATAAGAATATAAACATAATCCTCTCTAAGATTGTGAAAATGTATAAAGATTGGTCTAAGAATCTCCTTGTTGCCTTATGGGGATATAGAACTACAATGTGCACTGCTACAGGATAAACACCATTATCATTAGTATATGGTTGTAAAGCAATTTTGCCTATAGAGACAGAAATCAAATCTTTGAGGGTTCTCAAAAATCCCTGAGAGTGAATGATTGCAAAAGAGATGCGACCACCTCATATATCTATATGAGAAAAGGATGGATGCTTTATTTCACACTCAGATTTATCAGAGAAGAATAGTAAGGGCCTTTAACAAGAAAGTTAAACTTGAAAAGATAAAGGCTGGAGATATGGTGCTAAAGCAGTCAAAGGCAATGGTGTTTGATCCAAGAGAAAAATTCAGACCAAATTTGGAAGGGCAGTATTTAGTCAAGATGATTCTACCTAAAGGAGCTACAAAGATATCAGATCTAGAAGGGAATGAGTTCATTGAGCCAATTAACCTAGATCGCCTTAAGAAATACAATCTTTAAAAAAAAAAGGGTCTCCTGGATAAAAAAAATTAAAATTAAAAAGGCTAGTCAAGCAAAAATTAGGACATTCCCACTGTTTAGAAAACCCACAAAGGGCTGGCAGGCACAAATTAAGGGATAAAATAAAAGAGGTGATCCTGCTGATAAAAAAACAAGCAAAGGACTGGTTAGATAGAAATTAGGGAAATAAAAGTGACAAAAATGTTCAGTTAGAAAATCTGAAAGGACTAGCTGATAACATGAGTTATGTCATGTGATGTAATAAATGTACTCATTTTGGCCCAAATTAATGAATCAAATTGAAAGAAATTTTATTGCATATTGCATATTATATCTTTATTATAAAGCACAAAGACTTAAAGGAAAAACAAAACACGAGAGTCTAAAAACCAAACTTATGAGATTACTATTCTAGTTATGTTTTTGTTTCTTCTTTTATGACTCATCCAGTAATACTTGAGTCCTTTTGTACTTAGCAAATCCTGGTGGTTCAGTAACTTACATGGTAACCTAGGCCTTATAGTTGTCATCAATAGTTGTATTGGCATTCAAGTGCATGTTTCGCTCTAATACTCTGTGAGGCCACATGTTCTTTACTTTGTCCAGGAAATATTGTCTTAAAGGGAAGCCTTAAAAGTTAGATATAATAGTCACAATGAATTGTGAGCGACCATAATGATGATAAAGGCGTGAAGGGGAAAAGAAGGTTGAAAAGTGCAATCCATGAATAGGAACATAATGGTCATACAGTTTAATGGTTACAAACTTCAACCTCCACTAAGGACAGACCCATGTAATCTCAGTATCAACAATGCCTTTCATCCAATCAATCCATTAATCTATAGTGTGCTTGTCCTTCATCTTCAATGGGTGAGACTACAAATGATGAGGTTGATAAGTCAAAGCAGTAGTAGGAGCATTAAGCAGACTCAATTTCTCCTGTAACCAAATCTTGAAAAAAGGTTACATACTTGAAAGAGAGGCAAACAGCCTGAGAATTGATTCCAAATCTTGAAATTATCCAACCCAATGATAGTTTCAACAAGTATGACAAGCACAAGGTTAGCTACAGCTTCCACTTGTTCTAAGATACTAGCAATCCTTATGTCAACATCTTCATGAGAAGCCACTAGCAGGAATTGGGCATATAAGTAAGAAGAGACAGTCCTAATCTAGGTAGCATTATTCTTGTCCCTAGTCTCACACGAAGTAATCAGAGAAGAAAGATTGATAGTCCCAATGTTATGCATGTACATGTAGATATTGTTTGGGGGCATATCAAAGAATGGCACTAGTCTACCGAGAAACTGCATCTCAAGATTAGGGAGAGCAATCACAATAGTTGAGTCCAAAGAATAGCAAAGAATAGTAGCAAACTCTTTTATTAATAGACACAGCTCTTATCCATTGAATCTAAATACGTGGTCCTTGACATCCTAGAAGGTAGTAATAAAATAAAGAAAATTATGGCTTATTTTTAGATGTTGAAGAGATTTCATGATTTTACATGAAAGGCTAGCAGTTTATTCTAATCATCTCCATTAAGGCTTTTGAGGAATTTCTTCATCAAATTAAAGGTGGTTTATGTCATGATGAAAGCAAATAAAAGAGAGCGATAGGAAACAACCCTTTTTCAAGCCATTATATAAGCATAAGGGTTAATCTAGATGGGATTAGGATTTTACATTTTTAGATTGAACTCAAATCAAAAATAAAAATAGAAAATAGTGAACAACTGAAGCTTGACTTCCGATAAAAAATCTAGAATTTCAATCAAAATTCTAGAAATCTGATCAGAAATCTATAATACCGATCAAATTTCCAAGATTCCTAATAAAAAATATATAAATTAAATTTTAGGGTTTGATCCAAAATAAAAGTTCGTAATCCATTCATAAAGGTGAAATAGTTTTGAAAAATCCAAAGCACAGTCATGTAAGCACAAGTCCCAAAGATAAGAAGATCAATCATCCTAAGCTCCAATGTTTGGCCAAGGACTCCACCCTCTAGTTGGATCATCACTCTGATATGGGGATATAGAAGTCCCAGCATCATGATCATCAAAACCGAGACTAGTAAGCTATCGGGTGAAGTCTCTTGTTCTCACACTCCAGATCCCTAGCATAATTCTGTTGCATTAAGAATAGTTAGAATCATGCATATCATACATAACATGCATACATTTGCATACTAACCCTCTAAGTATCTGTGACCTGTATAGTAAATAATCTCTAGGAAGAGGTAAGTCCATACAGATACTCTGCTTGTGTTTGAGGGACTTATAAAATAATGTATACTAATTCAACAACGAGTGTTAGTTTATACAGGATTGGAAATAAAAATTGCACTTACATGTGAAGCATCAGGAGGAGAGAAGCTAGGAATCTAAGCTAGGAATCTGAGCTACATCAAAATACATATGCTTCTCAATGGGAGTTTGTACTACAGGAGCCAAGTTGTACATAGACCTATCAAGTGGTGGAATATTGCCCATAATGGCACTCGAGGAAGTATCACCTTGTGCAGCTCCACTATACTAAGTATGCTTAACCTTCTACCCAGTCCTCTTAGTGCCACCCTTAGTCTCCTCCTCCATAGCAACGTCAGTAGCTTCTTCAACCTGTATAAAAAAATAAAGGTCATCTATAGTGATGAAAGAGATAAAGTAAAATGGTGATAGTGAGGAATGGTGACAGAAGGCAGACCTCAGCTAGGTCTATAGGAACCTGCTCTAGGAGATTCTCCCGAATATACTCTTGATAGTGATGAGAATTCTCGAGCAGAGTTAAAGCATTACATCCCTCAAGAGCTGCTATAAGCTCAAGACTAGTCATGTTGTAGCTCCACAACATTGAAGAAGGAATAAAAGAAAAACATGCCTCCTAGAAGGTCCTTTATGCCAATGATAGACCCACTCACCAACATACCACATCTAGCAACCGTAATCAAGAAACAAAATCCTTATAATCTCAAGCCTCATAGCTGCAATCATGAAATCATATTGTAGGATGTCTTCAGCACCGACCAACTAATCTAATCTAACTTGTAAATTCATTCAAATAAATTTTATTTAACTTTTACAATTAGTTAAATATTAAAAATTAAATTTATCTTACCATGTCCTACTCCAAGGAGTTCAGCTAGTCCCGATAGGTCTGTAAATCATACTTGATGCTAGCTAAATGAGAAGAACCCTATCTCTACATCAAAGGAAGACTCTTGTCAAAGCTAATAGCGTTGAAGCCTCATATCACCCTGATCTCAATGCCCTAGATCTGAAAGAGGAGAAATAGTTGAAATGAAAAGAAGAGGTTATAAAAAAAAAAAGCAAAGTTAAAAGGAAAAAAGACATACATACAGGACATGCCAAAAGCCGCACATCATCACAACACTTCTACAAATGGTATCCGGTCTATAGTAGAGATAAGTAAGAGCTGCAGATCCCCAATTGAAAGTAGTGACTCTAGCAAGGTCTTGAAGGGGACTAAGAAGAGCAATACTCACCTCATGACCAGTGTCACAAAATAGGGTAGTGTCTAGTAGTATCAATAAGAAACATCTTACTTTCTGAAGGATCTAACAAGGTATGGTGATGGGTAATCTCCTAAAACCCTAAACAAGAGAAGAAAGGAGCACGTTCTTCTAATTTTTCCATGTTGGAATCAACCTGAGCAAGTCACAAACATAGCAACTTCTAGCATCCTTTGAAAGAGTGCAGTAGTGGATATCAAAGGGAATTGGGGCAACCCCAAAGGTAATCCCAGTAATAACAAAGAAGCTCATGGGGAGATAGTCAGCTCACCCATTCATGTGTGAAAGGTGTTAGTGGTATCCATCCACCTCTCGATAAGAGAAAAAAGTGAATAGTGGTCTGACCTACCTCGAGCAATCGATAGAGCAGTAATGAAGCATCAAAAGCCAAATGCCTAGATATGTTGTACTACCTCTCTAGATAAATCATGAAATAGTTCTCGAGCCAAGTGAAAGCAACTCGAGAATTTTAGTGATTTCTGAATAAAATTTAGAAATTAACAAGATTGCCTTCTTTTACAAACTCCTAACTTTTTTCTATGATTGTTTTTATTTTTTATTCTTTATATAAAAAAAACTAAAAAAAAAATCAAAAGACAGGATTTTCGATTGAAAATCTAGAATTTTGATCAAATTTTTAGATTTCTAATCGAAAATATCGAAATTTTTAGATTTTTTATCAAAAATCCAGATTTTCAATCAAAAACCTAAAATTTTGATTTGAAATTCATATTTTTTACCATAAATTGAAAAATCTAACTAGAATGGAATTCTGTTTGTCCTCTATGTCATGCTAAAACCAATTTTGCAAAATTTTATTTCCAAATTAACAGTTTCATACAATTCTATATAGCAAATATTATAAAATTGCATGCATAAATATGTTAATTTTTATATTGACAGGAATATATCTTTTTTGCAAAATCAAAGACAGAAGAAAAAAATTTACCTCATCTTCAGCGTGGGAGCATCTATGGAGCTGCAAGCGAACTAAAGGGAGTATATCTTCCCCTTTATTGAGCCCTAGATTGTTTTAAGGAAAATGTAGCTGTGAAATGACTAGATCTGATTGTTTGGAGCTGCTTCCACATAATCTGCATTGTTGGTAAGCCATAAGATCATACGGATTTCAAATTGGAGGTTAGATGAAAGAATAATTGAAGAAGTAAGATTTGAAAATCAAGAGAAAGGAAAAGAAAAACAAAGCAATGAAAGGGATAGGGAAATGAGAAATGAATCAGCAAAAGGAAAAGGTTTATATTAAAGTGGCAAATCTCCACTTTAGTCCCTTAACTTTGTTTGCATTTAAGTCTAACACTTTTCTTGCAATTTAGTCCTAAATTGCAATGCTACACGATTTGATAATTCATTGAATTATTGACTTGTCAAGATAAAAGAAATCAATACTACACATCTGAATGTAGTGTATTCTTTTCAATAATATACGTCAAAGTATAGTCAACATCATATAACCGTGTATGATGTATTCCTTTCAATTAGCACTATACGTCCAAGTATAGTCAACATCATATGACTAAGTGTGATGTATCCCTTCAATCAACACTATACAACCGAGTATAGTCAACATCATACGACCGAATCTGACTTATTCCTTTCAATCAACACTATACTATTGAGTATAGTCAATATCATATGACCAAGTATGATGTATCCCTTCAATCAGCACTATACATCTAAGTATAGTAAATATAATACGACCAAATATAATGTATCCCTTTAATCAGTACTATATGACTGAGTATAGTCAACATTGTATAACCGAGTATGATGTATCCCTTTTAACCAGCATTATACGTTGGAGTATAATCAACATCATATGACCGAGTATGATGTATTACTTTCAATCAGTACTGTATGACTGAGTATAGTCAACATCATACGGCTAAGTATGATGTATCTTTTCAATTAGCACTATATGACCGAGTATAATCAACATTATATGACTGAGTATAATGTATTTATAGACAACAGGGTTTAGCGCACGCCCAAGATCTTAGCAATTACAACACTGTTTAAGCTCAGGGCTCTAGAGAACACACTAACCACTATAAAAAAGACATGGCGTGGAGACGAGGAGTCACCACCCAAGGTAATAATTGGGATAAATCAAAAAATGGTGGCACTCGATTCCCTAAAAGAAAGCCAACACCACAACCAAGAGATTTTGGATATGGAATACCAACTTCTTTCAGTCCTGTATTCTTTTAGAATTATATTATGAATTACTACTTTATCCTCTATTTACATGCAATTTCATATAAACCCTTAAAAAAACAATAAACTCCAAGTAAACTAGTTATGAAATATATAAGTAAATAATGCATTCATCACAATCAGTAGGTTAGTCTAATCTACATTGATTATATTTAAATGGGCTAAATTTACATGTTTTAACTTACAAGTGAGTCTAAAGACTAATGGGCCTAATTCCTATTTAATTAAATGATCTTAAGTCTATTTATTTTAACTCTAAAAATGGGCCTAGATCTATAAATTATGAAGTATTTACTTTAGTGGGCATAATTCTAGAATGATCTTAAATTTACAAATTATGAAAAATACTTAAATTAAATGGGCTAAGTCTAAATTAATTAAATTAAATTAGGTGGCCCTATGTCTAATTAATTAAATGGGCCTAAAGAAGCAATTTAATTAATTAAACCTAAAAAAAACTTAAATCTATTTAAATGGGTTAAAGCCTAATGTGGGCCTAGGGCCCAAAACACATAAGCATAAGTAAACAAGCCCAAAAACAATAAAAAAATCAAAACAAACAAATAAAAGATCAAACAATTAATTTAACTTTGTTCTAAAACCCTAATTTAATTAAAGTAACCATGAACAATAAATAAAACAATCAATGAAGCAAACTAATTTTACCAACTTAAATCTAATTCAATTTTAACTAAACAACCTAACGATTTCTACAGTCATTAGCTTTAATTAATAATTGAATGAAAGCCCTAATTTTTCTAACCAATTATTTAAAACAAAACATACAAGCACACACACCAAATTTCATTATTCCCACTATTGGGGCTATTACAATGAACTATTGAGAATAATAAAAAAAAAATAATACAATCCCAAAAATAAATAAAAATAAGACAATTAAACAAAAAAACTAGAAACTACATCTAACTACAAGGTTCCATCCATGGCATTCCATGGACCTCTATGGATTTGGTTCTCCAAGTACGATCATCATGTAATCTCCTTCATAATCACCGTCACAAAAGGATAAAATAATGATTAGTGAATAAAATTATAATAAAAATTTAAATAAAATTAAAATTCAATAAAATAAAAATAATAATAAAAGAAGGTAGGGAGAAGATAATGCTTATGGATGCTTGTGAATGAATTGCTCCTCAGACTAGTAAGATCACACGTTGTTTTTTAGTAGGCCTTCAAAACTTATTATTCTTCTTCTCAAAAACCTCCAAATGAATAAATCACTAAGATCTTTTTTTTTTTTTTTTTTGCAGAAAAGAGTGCTCAGTATTGAGAATTGAGAGTTGAGTCCCCCTGCTCCAGGAGCATAAGCTCTCCTTTTATAAGAAAAAAACCAAAAAACCCTAAGTTTTATGTACTAAGAGTTCCAATTTTAAAAGGAATTTATTTCCTGAAGAATTAGAAAAATCCAAAAAAAAAATTTAACCAATCAAAACTCAGGAAAAAAATATTTTTATTTTCTATAAAAAAATACAAAAAATAGACAGAAAACATATAATTCCGACTGAAATTACGTAAAATAATGTAATTTCGATTGGAATTACAAAATTTCAATCAGAATTCTATAATTTTGATTTTTTTAACTTTTAATTACAAAAAGAACCCTCAAAGAAATTAAAATTTTCAATTAGGGCTTAAAAGTTATTACAATTAAGTCCTTAAAAAACCAATGAAACACTTTTTGAAAATGTATTCAAACTTTTGAGGTTTCAAACTTCAAATGTTGAAGACCTACTTATAACATTTTCATCATTGGAGTCCTTTATCACATCCATATTTTATTATCCCAAAATTGGGTGTTTACAGTATCCCTTCAATCAATACTATACGACCGAGTATACTCAACATTATACGACCGAGTATAATGTATCCCTTCAATCAATACTATACAACCGAGTATAATGTATCCCTTTAATCAATACTATACAACTGAGTATAGTCAACATCATACGATCGAGTATGATGTATCTTTTCAATTAGCACTATACATCCAAGTATAGTCCAAATTATATAATTGAATATTATGTATCCCTTCAATCAGCACTATATGACCGAGTATAGTCAACATTATATGATTAAGTATAATGTATCTTTTCAATCAGGACTATACGACTGAATATAGTCAACATCAAACCACCGAGTATAGTTAACATTATATGATCGAGTATGATGTATCTCTTCAGTCAATGTTATATGTCCGAGTATGGTATATTCTCAAATGTTTCAGTATTTTGCCTAGTGTTACATAGTGACATAAGCATTCATCATGAACCGATGATCGCTTACAAAAGCCTCAAGGAGCACAAGTATCTAAACTTTTGTTCCTAAGAAATTATGTGCTTATTTACTTTTCTTTAATTTTTCAAGTTAATAGCAATAGAAGGGGGCAACTGTAAGCACCCAATTTTGGGATGATGAAGTGTGGAAGCAACAGAGGACTCCAATGATGAAAATATTATAAATAGGCCATCAACACTTGCAGTTTGAAACCTCAAAAGTCTAAATGCATTTCCAAAAGAGTTTAATTGGTTTTTAAAGGACTTAATTGTATTGTTTTTTAAGGACCTAATTGAAAAGTTTAAATTCTTTCAGGGTCTTTTTGTAATTAAAAGTAAAAAAAAGGTCAAAATTCTGTAATTTCAATCAAAATTACATAATTCCGATCAAAATTATATAAAACCAATCAGAATTATGTAATTCTGATCAAAACATTATAATTTTGATCATAATTATATGTTTTTCATCTTTTTTTATTTTTATAGTAAATAAAATTTTTGTGTTCTTAATTTTGATTGGTCAAATAATATCATAAATTCCTTTTTGGGATTTATCTGAATTTTTAGGAAATAAAAAGTCCTTTTAAAATCAAAACTCCATTACTAAGAAGAGAGAAAATCACAATAGGATACGTCTTTTAGCTAGGTTTTTTGTATAAAAACCCAGAAACTCTCCTTGGGGGGGGGGGGGGGGGGGTCTCTCTCTTTTAGCTTGACCTTTTTTAGAGGCTTTCACTTTTCTTATGCAGTGTTCAAAAAATATTTTCTTGTAAAGTATTTGTTCTTTGAGCAAGAAGTAAGAGGCTTTGGAAAGGAGAACAACAAGTATTGAAGGTCCATTTAAAAAGCAATGGTGACTTATACTAGTCTAAGGGGCCAATTAATATTGCATCTATACCATCTCCTCTCCTACTTCCTTCTATTTTTTTATTTTTTATTTTTAGTTCTATTAAATTTTAAATTTATTTAATTGTTTATTGTTATTTTGTTTATTCACTAACCATCGTTTACTTTTGTGTCTGTACTGATGATTATGGAGAGAGTTAAATGATGAGTTCACTTAGAGAACAAAATCCATGAAGATCCATGGAATGCCATGGATTAAATTTTGTAGTCAAATATAGTTTCTAGGTTTTTCTTTATTTATTTATTTATTTATTATTTTTCTGGTTGCTTATTTTTTATTTTTTATTTAAGGTTGCATTAATTTTTATTTTCTTATTATTTTCAGTAGATCATTGTAATAACCCCAATAGTGGGAATAATGAAGTCATGTGTGTGTGGTTGTGTGTTTATTTTAATTAATTGGGTAGTAAGATTAGGGTTTTAAATGGGTGATTAATTAAAATTAATGGCTATAGAGATAATTAGGTTTTTTAAATTAAAATTGAATTATATTTAAGTGGATAGAATTAGGATTGCTTATTAATTACTTAATTTAGTAATAATTTGTTATTTAAGATCACCTTAAATAAATTAGGTTTTTATAAGAAATAAAGTTAATTGATTGTTTGATCTTTTATTTTATTGTTTTGATATTTATTGTTTTTGGACTTGTTTACTTTTTATTTGTTCTGAGCCCTAAGCCCATGTTAGGCTCTAACCCATTTAATTGATTTTTGATTTAGGTAGTTCTTTTTAGGCCCATCTTCTAATTATCCCATTTCATTTAATTGATTATTAATCTATTTTCTATATTTTAATTAAAATGCATTTTAAGCTTGTAATTAATTAGAAATTATGTTAGAGATAACTTAGACCCATTTAGTTAATTAGATATAGAGCCATGTAGTCTAATTTAATTAATTTTAATTTAGCCCATTAAATTAAAACCTTTTTCCATAACTTGTAGATTTAATATCACCTTAGAATTAAAACATGTAGAATTAGGCCCACTAATTTAAATACTTCATAATTTGTAGATTTAGACCCATTTTTAGAATTAAAATAAATAGACATAGGTTCACTTAATTAAAATTAAGTAGGAATTAGATCCATTAGTTTTTAGGCTCATTTATAAATTAAAACATATAGATTTAGCCCATTTAATTAAAATCAATGTATATTAGACTAACTTAGGGATTATTAATTTAAATGAATGCATTGTTTACATGTATTTTTCATGACTAGTTTGTCCAGAGTTGATTGTTTAAATGATGGTTTATATGAAATTTCATGTAAATAAAGGGTAAGATTCATAAAGTAATTTTAAATGAACACAAGACTGAAAGAAGTTAGTATTCCGTACCCAGAATCTCTTGGTTGTGGTGTTGGCTTTCTTTTAGAGAATATAGTACCACCGTTTTTTCAATTTTTCCCAGTTATTACCCTGGGTAGTGACTTTTCATCTTCACACCATGTCTTTATGACAATGGTTAATGTGTTCTATAGAGCCCTAAGCTCAAATAGTGTCATGGTTGCTGAGATCTTGAATGCACGCTAAACCCCACTATCTATAACCCGATAATCTAGATTGGCATAATGTTGGGCTAACCAGTTCATCCCTAAGATCACATTAAAATTGATTACATCCAACAATACTAGGTCTATATGCAACTCTCTACCTTCCACCAACATATGATAAGATGGAAAGAAAATGTTTATCTTCAACTCATCACTAAGTGGAGTCGCTACAGACAAGGGAAATAACAATTTGGATGGTTGTCACTCTATTCTTAAAGCAAAGACAGGCGAAACAAAAGAGTACAATGCAGTAGGATCAAATAAAACTCTAGCCTCAAAAGAACACACTAGAGTATTGCTACCACAACATTGAATGCTTGAACATCCTGAGGAGTCATAGTGAATACCCTGGCCTATCCTCGGCCAACCTGCTAAGAATTAGAAGGTTATATGAATGCTTTACCACTCGGTCTACCCCTATTTTCGCCTCCTAAACCTTGGCCCTACTAGCCCATATACTGACTCGACCTCTGTTAAGGATACATAAGTGCTTAATAGGGCTAATGCAACCTATTGAAATGGCTGAGCAACTGAAGACGAAGAACCCTGGGCATAAGAAAATTGATCCCGATATTAGGACAAGCTCTGGCAAGATGTCCAATCTGCCTATACCTAAAGCAGGCTCTAGTCAACAAATGACATGGCCCCTGATGTACATGGCTACAAGTAGGGCATGCATTGGGCCCTGAGCCTATACTACCATACCCAAAGCTCTAACTGCTACTACTATTACTGACTCTTGGTCTAAACCTCAGAGGTCTACTACTCCATCTGTTGTGTCTGCCACTCCTATGCACCTAGTTACCTCAATGGCCCTACTATGAAGTACCTGCAGTCTAAATATCGATACTACCCATATGAAACATAGGCTGTTGAATCCCCTGTGTTATCACTACTCCACTACTACTGCTCATATAAGGGTTAGAAATGGTACCATGCATAATATAGCCTCTCTCTAGCTATCGAGCCTCCTCAATAACATTGTCCAACCTCCAATATTCAAGCTGGATACTAATGTAGGATGTACCTAAACCAGTTATAAATAACTCTACTGCTCTCCTATCCTACATTGCGTCAAGTGCATGACTACCCAATTTGAGGAACTCATGAGTGTACTTTACAACTGATCGATCACCTTTACTTATATGCAGTAGCTGTCATCTGTAGTTATCCCTCATCAATGTTGGACAAAAGTACCTCAAAAACTACTCCTTAAATTCCAACCAAGTCATTGTGGTCATGCATGGCTAAATGGACTACATGCACTAGTCTTAAGTTGCGGCCTAAATAAATAGCTTTACAACCATAATCTGCTAGTAATTTATGTAGCTTATTCAAGTTCTAGCCTCAATAGTGTTAAGGAAATCCAATGCATCTCCCGTGCCATCAAAAGAAGCTCTCCCCATTCTAGAATATAGTAATGATACATCTGCATCAAGCGTCCCATGATTCCTTTGCTATAATATCTGCTAAACTAAAGGCATGGCTTGATTCAGAGCTACCAAGGTTTGGTTGATGCCTGCCATTCCATCTACAAAAGCTGTAGGATTAACCTCAGGAACTCCTTGTCCTACATACTGCTCTTATTCTTATATTTGAGCTGCTTCTGTTCTAGGTCTACCCCTACCCCTACCCCTTCCTCTATGCCGAGGAGCAAGGGGAGGAACTTCATCTTGTACGAACTGCTCATCCTCATCATTTGCTGCTTCTATAGCAAGAGCATTCCATGCTCTCCTTCTCATTCTAAAAGGAAAAAAATGAAATTCAAAAAACAACAAGGAACATACATAACACAGAATTCTAAAAATAAGGAGGACAACAATCGACATTATCGACCTAATTACTGCAATAGTTCAAGAAATGACATATCTCAATGATCATTAGAGCTGAAATAAAACATGGGCTTTCATACATATAGCAGTGGTGCTATCATTGTATTTAGTGTATTTTTAAAACATGTTATAGTTCTAGTGGAACATATAGCGGTGATGTTATCACTGTGTTCAGTGAATAGCGATTAACACTGCGTTCAGTATATTTTGAAAACATATCATAGTTCTAGTAGAATATATAGCAGTTATGCTATCACTGTGTTCAGTGAATAGCGATTGACACTACGTTCAGTATATTTTGAAAACATGTTATAGTTCCAGTAGAACATATAGCAGTTATGTTATTACTATGTTAAGTGAATAGCGATTGACACTGTGTTTAGTGTATTTTGTTATATTCCCTATGGGACATTTAGCAAGTGACACTATATTCCCTATATGACATTTAGTGATCATGATTTTCACTATCTTCCCTGTGGGACGTTTAGCAAAAATATGCTATAACTATTGTGTAGTGTCTAACTAATTGTATTATAGTTCTTATGGAACGTCTAGTAACTGTGATTGAAAGTTTTACTATATTTACTTTAGAACATTTAATGAATAATAAGTTTCTACTATATTCCCTATGGGACGTTTAACAAGTGACACTATATTCCCTATGGGACATTTAGTGATTGGTGATTTTTATTATATTCCCTAAGGGACGTTTAGCAAAAATATGTTATAATTACTATGTAATGTCTAGCTAATTATACTATAGTCCTGTGGAATGTCTAATAACTATGATTGAAAGTTTCACAATATTTCATATGGAACTTTTAGAGAAAATATACTATAACTACTTTGTAGTGTCTAGCAAATAATACTATAGTTCTTATGGAACGTCTAGTAACTGTGACTAAAAGTGTGGATTTCTGACTAGAAATCTATATTTCCAATGGCAGCTTTTTTTTTAATTTTATCTTTTTTTATTTTTGAAATTTTTTTAAAGAAATAATTAAAAATGAAATTTAAAGGTAAGTCCTAAAATATAAAATAAAATAAAAATAATTTATAATTTATTTCAAAACTAATAAATTAGATCTAATAAATACAATTTCACAGTCAATTTTCATCATCGAGTCCTCTATCGCATCCAAACTTAAATCATCCACAAATTGGATGCTTACAGCCTTGTCTTAATTTTTAGCATAAATTTAAATTTCTTTTCATGACCTAAGGGGGAGAAATAAATAAACATATTATAAAATTTTGATAAAGGGGTAGAATATTTTTTTAACATGACAATATTTAATCCATCTCCTTATGTTCACTCATTTGGTATCATTCTTTTAAGGAGATATATGATTTCTAAAAGTGATGTTATTTATGATATTTTCATGCTTTGATATAATTTTATACTTTTAAATCCTTATATATGCTATAATAATTCATTTTTTTACATGCTTAGATACATGTTAAATAATATTGAAATTATGCATATACTAAGGGGGAGAAAATTATTTTCATATATTGCATCTATTTAATTTGAAAAGGATGGCTATTTTATATAGCACATATCTATTCATGTTAATTATTTTTTGGCATTCACACACACTTTATTTATTTTTATCAAATTGGTTATCAAAGCCAAAAAGGGGGAGATTGTTGACCATTTACATGATCATGCTCCTAATTTTGACTTTGACAATCAATTTAAGTTGCTAATGATTTTACTTAAGTGTGTAGGAACTTAATTTAAGTTGTTCAAAGCTTGGAAATATGAAACACTCTTTAAAAGAGTATTTAACATGTATTTTATTAAGTACATGAACCAATGCAAGTGCCTAAGTTACTTGATGCAAAAGGAGCCAAGAAAAAAAATCAAAATTTGGACTTACAAGTGTCTGCTCATGAGCGTCTCATGAGCCAATCATGAGCTATCCCCGGTTAGTGCCCATTCTGAGCTGTTTCAGTTAATTTGGATAGTGCTGCTCAAGGTCATGAGCAATTTATGAGGGCAGTCTAGACAGCTCACAATGAGCAAATTTGAACAAATTTCAAAGGCAACAGTCTCAAATTGATCCTCACGAGCCAGGACACTACCCTCACCATCGTGAGCGATTTTAGGCTGCAAAAGTTTAAAAACACTCAAGGATATTTGGTAAACTTTGGAGATATAATCCATGCCTCCAATAGCCATATTTTTTAGTTATTTACCTATATAAACTACTCTAGGAGCTCAATTAAAGTTAAGATACTTGCTTATTACAATTCTCCATCTTAACATTCATCAAAGCTCTCAAACTCTTAAACATTTATTATTTGTTTCACCTACACTTGTGAGAGTTAGTTGTGTATTAAAATTAGAATTTCTAATTCATCTAAGTCTTAGGATAGATTAGAAAGGAAGTGAGATTTATTTCTACAGGAATTGGTTTAAGTGTTTATCCATCAAAACACTTGGGAATTGTCATGACCCACACCCGGCAGTCATGACTGGCACTAAGGAATGAGAATTTGCGAGAATCCAGAACTCGTAGCAAGTCTTAAAATATAAAACTAAATAATATATAACCATAAATATGCTCAAAATTAAAACTTTTAATATTGAAAAAGAATCTCCATAAGTAATATCTTAATAAAAATATTTTACAACATTCAAAATACATAACCAACATTAATAACAACCAGATAATACAACAAGTATGTAATACTACTATAGCATCTAACAATAAAAGGAAAAGATAATTTAAAGTTTACATAAATCATATGGGAAAGAAAGGGTCCGGTGAAGGGAACTACTATGGGAGGTCTGACGAGAAAGATCCTAAAAAATAATTGAGGAGGGTCAGACCTCACTATATGAATCATTATTATATATATGCATGCAACCTATGGACACAGACATTCAAGCATTAGTATAATAATATTTATATATTTATATTTATTAATTTTATTCATGCATTTCATACAGATGCTCAAAATCACATTTCACAATAATAATAAATGCAGTAAAATTTAGGTGGAGGACCAGTGTAGAACCCTAAAATATTCTACAACCTCGATCACTTAACCTCAATAGCCAATAGGCTCATTAATTCTAAAAATGTTTTTCTTTTCAATTTTTTACAATAGACTGGCTCCAAGACACTAAGTCAACTAAGTTCTCACAGTCTCACTACCGGCATGATTCACTTTGTCATGACCCGAACTAAAAGGTACATGATTGACACTAGGGAATGGGAATACATAAAATAACTGAAACCCATAGTAAGCCTTAAAACATTTTTTCAAAATAAAAATAACACACTTAACAATAAAATCATAATAAATGCATAATACCAAATACATAAAACAATATTCTTCCAATACAACAACACCTCAAGTTAGATAAAATCAAAATACAAATAATACAAGTTCTTTAATTAACTATTGTAGTATCTAGAATTTAGTTATACAATATATATTTCAATTCAACATACATAGTGCAGCTGATGAAGAACGAACCCAGCACAAATGGGGAATACTAGAAAGCTGAATATGAGGTCCTAAAAAAATTAAGGAGAATCAAACCTCACTGAATGAATTAATTTTATAAAATGCATGCTGGTTTTAAAGCCCTTTGTTAAAATCCCTTTTTAAAATAAATTAAAATAAAGTAATTATATTTATTAAAATCATTTACTTTTCTCGATAATATTTAAGTAAAATCTATTTATAACTCTTAAATCAATTTAATATGAAATCCCCATAAGAAAATATACGAAATAATTATTTTAGCAAAAAACTTGGTAGAACACCTAAACCATTAATCTGATAGCCTTTCGACTCTCTTTAATCCAAATGATTGTTGTCCCGAGAGCAAGCTTAACCAAGCTACTACCACAATCATTTCACTTATCCCATATTGATGTACCAAGAGCAAGCTCAACCGAGTTACATCCCTTTTTTCAGCTTGAGATCACTAGCTCTGCCAAGCTCTAACTATTTACTCTTACCCAAGAGCACATGCTCCATCGAGTCAATTTTACGTTTTACACATAAATTAAGATTTTAGCCATGCGCACGTGATCTTAGTGACACCCACTAGGTAGCATGTTCTACCATTATCTCCAAACCAATTTAAATTAAAAAAATATTAAATAAATGAAATAATTAAATAATGAATAAGTAAATGATTAAATAATAATTAAATAAAACATAACAAAATAATTTTCCTTTAAGCATGCTTTCAATTATTATTCATATATGTAGAAGAAATGATCATACATATGACAATATAAATATATTCATAAATCAATCATATAATCATTTCTTTATTATATTAATTATTTGAAAATATAATGAAAACACGTGCACACACATTTCATAAAATTATCTCATAGGCTGAGCGTGCCGAACAATGCATTCTCTGCTACCCTGGTGCTATAACTCGAATTCTGAAGTTCTCTAAAATAAATAATATTTTTTAAACATATGTTCGTAAAATAAAATAAATAAATTCATGAAAATTCTAGGAATTATGGAAACTATAGAATTGATGAAACTGACTCGACCAAATACACAAAATCAACCAAAACTAGAAATTCAACATAGGTCATGGTCACATTTTATGAGAAATCTACCAAAAATTCGACTAAGTCTCCTCTATAAAATGGACATCTCTCTACTAAAAGTAGAGTCGTTCCTGCACGAAAACACTCTTCGAATATTCTCACAATCATCAAGTTTCAGGTTGGGCCCCCGAACTATATTAATTGCCCAACCAAGAACCACAATTCATAGAAATAATAAAATAATATAATTTTCTTTAAAATCACCAAAAATCATAAAATCTCATTTAAATACCAAAAATTCATTTATTTCCTTAATGAAACATAAAAAATATTTATTTTTCAACAAACTGTAAAATTCTAGTTTATATTTAAATTTTCGTCAATAAACATACTTAATTCAAATTTTACAATTAAATTAACATTAATTGCAAATAACTATTTAAATTACTTAAATATATCACAAAATTAACAAATATCTTATTTCAACTTTAAAACAATAAATAAATTTATTATTCTTATTACTTTTCAAAAATTAATATAATTTAATTAAAAATAGGAAATGAATTATAAAAACTATTTTAGTGCTATTATTACTCAAAATCTGTCTAAAACATCATAATTATCAATAATTTACTTAAATTAACAAAAATTACAAATTTATAATTATTTTTTGAAAAATTTAATTTTGGCATAAACATTCAAAAATTTATAAAAAAAATTCAGTGCATAATTTCAATAAACCTACTTAACAAAGATTAATCTACATAATTAATTGGATTGAATAAAAATATAAAAATTATTCGAACCCAGGACTACACGAACAGTAATCGAGACCTAAAAATTCAAATTTTTCAAAAAAAAATTCTAGAAAATTAAACACAATCTATACATGGATAGATTTAAAGCTCCACAACAATTAATCTAACTACAATCAACTCTAATTCTAAATCTAAAAATGGAAATACCTCCAATTGAGCTTGATCTAATTGAAGATCGAAGCAATTAGCTTAAGGGAACCAAAGCCCAAGCTAAGATGAGCCAAAAGAAACCATCGGCATGTCCAATGGTCGCCAGAGTCGGTGACGGTTGCTTCAAGAAAAATCAGCAGCATTGAAGAATGAAGGAGAAGGAGTTGCGGTCACCGGCAAGGAGGAGAGGGTTTGTAGGTGCTTGCAACTCCGGCGGTGGTGGTGACAGTGAGGCAATGGTGGCGTGGTCTGGTCTAGCAAAGAGAAGAAGAAGAAGAAGAAAAAAAAAAGAGAAGAAGGAAAAGAAAGTTTTTGATATATATATATATATATATATATATATATATTCACTCTTAAAATTAAATTACAATTTTATTAACACTATAATTTTAACACCAATTTAATAAAATTAATTAAGTTTAATAATTCCCATTTAATATTAATAAAATAAAATTCACATTTAAATTCCTAATTAATTTCATAATAAATATCAAAATTTGGGTGTTTACACATTAAGACTACCGAGTTTCGGCAATCACACCACTCTCTCACCACAAATCACAATAATCAATTTAATCATATCTCAAATCAATAAAAATTATAGCCTAGCATCTAGCGTACTGTTGCACAATAGCCCTAGTGTAGCCCACTAAGTAGCATGTTCTACAACTATCCTTTAAAATTTTACTTCAAAAAAAAAAATCATATTATATATGAACATCATTCAATTTACACAAATAAATATACACCTTTATATATATGCAAATGTATATATATTAACAATAACAATTAACACTTAATGCATCATAGCATAATAAAATTCATATTTAAAAATATGGATGCCAATAATTTTTCTAAATGCGATGCATATATATAATAATAACTCACAGGTGGAGTGTGCTCCTCTAAAGTAACTCGACTGCCCTGATCTTGTAGGCCTCGGTCTCTGCGCGACTATAGAAAAATAATAATAAAATAATTAGGATAAAATTCCTAATCTAATATATTCTAGATTTTTAGAGAAAACTCAATCTAAGACATGACTCTAATAAAAGACTCAAAACCAAACACAAACCCAATGTTGCGTTTTACGAGAGATCTACCAAAAATTTGGCAGAGCCTCCTTTGTAAAACAGACATCTCTCTACTAAAAGTAGAGTCATTCCTCCACGAAAACATACTTCAAATATACCAAAGCTCAACATCTCATGTTAGGCCCCCAAACTACAAATCGTGCCCAATCAAGAACCAAAATCACAAATACACAATAAAATAATAATTTCTCAAATCATCAAAATATATCATAAAAATATTAAAGAAATTATTTTCCAAATAAATAATAAAATTCTAATTATTAAATAATATTTTGCTAACAAAACTTATTAATAGCATAAAATTTTCATTTTACAATTAAATTAGCATAAATTGTAAATAATTATTAAATCACTTATTATTATCATAAAAATAATAAATTTCTCATTTAGGCTAAAAAATAATAAATAAATTTATTTTTTATTTAATTTCCCAAAATAACTACTAAATAATTAAAAATTGGGAAATAACTATAAAAATTATTTTTACACTTTTATTATTAAAAAATAGTCTAAAACAAAATAATTACCAACAATTTCAATTAACATCAAATAATTCACCAATTTCTAATATTTTCTCAAAATACATATTTATACATAATCTTTAAAATTTCATTTTTAAAATTCTATACATAATTTTACAAAAATTCCTTAACAAAGTTTAATCTACATAATTAATAGAATTTATTTAAAATAAAAAATTTTCGGGCCAAAACAGTTACGTAAACAATAATCCAAACCTAAAAATTCAAAAAATCATAAAAATAATTAAAAATCACCATTAGCTAGATCTCAACCTTAATTACATATAATCTCAAAGCAACTATGTCTAATTAAATAAAATTCAAGCTCAATTTCACAAAATAATAAAAATTAACCTAAATACAAATTCACAAAATTCCAATCGTTACTAAAGTTATCCAGACAAATTGAGTTGGGGGAAATGAAGCCCAAAGGAAGAGCTTCTTATCAAAACCGGCGGCACGCCTAGAGGTTGCCGAAATTGTCACTGGCAAGCCCTTGAACCATTTGGTGCCGAGAGAAACCAAGAAGGAAGAGAAGAAGAAGAAGTGGTGGAATCACCAAAGAGAGGAGGAGCAGCTAATGGCAATGGCGCTGACAGGTGGAGGAGGCGGCGATGTGGTGGCAGTGGTTGGTGGTGGTGTCGAGTGTGCACAGGGGAAAAAGGAAAAGAAAGAGAGGAATAAAGAAAAAAGAAAAGGAGGGAAGGAAAGAGAAAAAGGAAAGAAATTGGTTTTGTGTGTGTGTGTCTGTGTGTATATATATATATATATATAATACAAAATAATAATCTTTTAAATTTAAAAATAATATCTAATATTTTTTAAATCTATACCTCCCCCAAAAATATATATATACTTAACAATTAATTGAAATTAAATAAAACTATACCAAATAGAATAATCTTATAAATAATTAAATAATAATTAACATTAAATAATCCCACACTTAAATTAATAATTAATAATTAATAAAAATTCAGGTTATAATAATCTTTCCCCCTTATAAAAATTTCTTCTTAAATTTTAATAAACAAAAAGGAGTGCAAAATCTATCGAGAAAATAAATAAGGATATACCACCCGCATCTCAACCTCAATCTCCCACGTATGCTCTTCCACATTGTTGCTGATCCATAAGACTTTGACTATTAGAATTTGCTTAAAACACAACTGTCAAACTTGATAGTCAACAATAGCCACCGGTTCTTCTTCGTACATCAAATTGTCATTCACTTCCATACTATAGGACTACAAAACATGCAAAGGATCCAAAATATACTTCCTAAGCATCGATACATGGATCACTGGATGCACCTGCAACAAATTTGGAGGCAAAGCTAACTGATATGCTACCATGCCAATTATCTCCAGTATCTCAAAAGGTCCTATGTATCTCGATGCCAATTTTCCCTTCTTGTCAAATCTTAGAGCACCCTTAATTGGTGACACCTTTAAGAATACGTAGTCTCTAACCTGAAATTCCATATCCTTGCACTTCAGGTATGCATAACTCGTTTGTCTGCTAGCTACTATCTCCAATCTCCTTCTGATCAAAGTGACTTTCTCGGATACATCGTGAATAATTTTTTGTCTATTTAATTCTCTTTTCACGACTTCATTCCAACACAGAGGAGATCTACACTTCCATCCATACAAAGCTTCATATGGTGCCATCTCAATACTGCTATGGTAGCTATTATTATAAGAAAACTCTACCATTGGCAAATGATCATCCCAACTGCCTTTAAGATGCATCACATACATTCTCAACATATCTTTAAGTGTTTGGATCATTCTCTCAAACTGACCATTTGCCTGAGGATGAAAAGTAGTACTGAAATCAAGCTTGGTACCCATTGCTTCTTGTAACTTCTGCCAAAATTGAGAGGTAAACACCGAACCTCTATCAGAAATAATGGAAAGAGACACCCATAAAGACACACAATATTCTTAATATATAGCCTAACCAACTTTGCCACTAAAAAAGTAGCTTTAACTGGCAGAAAGTGGGCTAACTTGGTCAATGTATCCACTATCACCCAGATGGAATCGTATCCATCCTTAGAACAAGGCAACTCTGTCATAAAGTCCATGGTGACTCTCTCCCATTTCCACTCAAGAATCGGAAGAGATTAAAGCTTCCCAGAAGGCTTCTAATGCTTTACTTTCACCTACTAACAGGTCAAGCACTTAGAAACAAATTTAGCTACATCTTTCTTCATTCCATCCCACCAATAAAGATCCTTCATATTGTGGTACATCTTAGTAGAACTAGGATGTACACTGGAGGCTGCAAAATAAGGATGTACACTGATATGAGCAAGACTACCCAAGGACTTCCTAGTCAAGGCATCTATTACCACATTAGCCATGCCTAGATGGTATAAGATATCACAGTCATAATCCTTTAGAATTTTTAGCCATCTTCTCTATTTAAGATTCAAATATCATTACTGAAAGATATACTTTAAACTCTTTTTATAAGTATAGATTTCACATGTTACCCCATATAGATAATGTCTTCAAATCTTGAGAGCAAAAATAATAGTGGCCATCTCTAGGTCATGAGTAGGATAGTTCTACTTGTGCTTCTTTAACTTCCTAGAAGCATAAGCCACCACCCTTCCATTCTACATCAAAAAATAACCTAGGCCAACTTTGGAAGCATCACAATACACTATGAACTTGTCCACTCCATTAGGTAAAATCATACTAGAGCTATAGTTAACATTTCCTTTAATAGTTAGAAGTTATTCTCACATACGTCTGACCATATAAACTTCACATTTTTCTGTGTCAGGCAAGTCATAGGTGCTGAAATCCTTGAAAAATCTTGGACAAACCTCCTATAATACCTGGCCAAACCTAAGAAATTTTGAATCTCAGTAATTGTGGCTAGTTTAGAACACTCAAACATTGCTTTAATCTTTTGAAGATCAACCTTAATGCCATCCTTAAACACTACATGCCCAAGGAGTGCTACCCTTTCTAGCCAAAAATCACACTTTGAGAACTTAGCATAAAGCTAATGTTCCTTCAATGTCTATAGCATTATCCTCAAGTGATATACATGCTCTTCCATAATCCTTAAATACACCAGTATATCATCAATGAAAACCACTACAAACTGATCCATAATGGTCTGAACACCCTATTCATCAGACCTATAAAAGGTTGCTAATGCATTGGTTAATCTGAAGGACATCACCAAAAACTCATAATGGCCATATCTAGTACAGAATGTTATTATAGAAACATCAGCTTCATTGATCCATAACTAATGATAACCTGACCTCAAGTTGATCTTAGAAAAGAATTGTGCACCTTGAAGCTGATCGAATAGAGGAAACTTGTTCTTAATAGTCACCTTGTTCAGTTTTTTATAATCAATGCATAGTTTTAAAGTACCATCCTTCTTCTTCACAAATAGGGTTGGTGGACCCCAAGGAGAAATACTGGGTCTTATGAAACCCTTGTCCAATAAATCTTGTAACTACTCCTTTAACTCTTTCAACTTAGTATAAGCCATCCTATAAGGCGGCATAGAGGTAAAAGCTATGCCTGGAACCACATCAATGTAGAATTCAACTCCCTATGAGGTGGTAAACCTGACAATTCATTAGGGAAGACATATAGAAACTCATATGGTACAGGAACATTTGAGATGGATGTTGATTCTACTGAAGTATCCCTGACACCCTTTTCTCAGCATCTTCTTTGTCGTAATAGCAAAAATAACATTATGAGGTGCAGAACTCTTATCACCTATAAACTTGAATTCCTCTACACCTCGAATTCTAAAGATCACCTCCTTGCTATAGCAACCCACAGCAACATGATACTAAGACAACCGGTCCATACTTAGAATGACATCAAAATCCATTACATCTAGCAACACTAAGTCTATAGGTAGCTCTCTGCCTTCCACCAACACAGGACACCCAAGAAGAATTACATCAGTTTGCAATGAATCACTTAAAGGCATGGTAGCTAATAAAGGAATCGTCATCCTTGTAGCTTGTTAACCCAATTTTGAAGTAAAAATAAGAGACACAAAAGAATGGGTAGCACCCGGATCAATAAAAACTCTAACATCAATAAAACATATCAGGAGTGTACCTACTACCATTGCATTGGATGCCTGAGCATCCTACTGAGTAAGAGTGAAGACTTTGGTCTATCCTCTGCCCCCTTACTAGCTAGTAAAAGCCTGTCCAAATCCTCTACCACTACATTTACCCCCTCTACCTTACCCCTACTAGGCAACAAATTGAGAAGTGCTTGGGTACTGAAATGGCAATGGTTGAAACTGAGCTAGAGCTACGCTAGCTAAAAATGATTGGGGAAACTGCTACTTAAAACTAGAATAAGGACAAGATCAAGAAAAATGTCTCATCTATCCATATCGAAAACATGCCCCCGGAGTCATGTAACATGGTCCCTGATGGACTCTCCTACATGTCTAGCAAGAACTGCCTACAGATCCCATGCTATCGTAGCTTGAACTCTATCCATTACTACTGCTGGTAGCACCTGAACCAAATCTAATAGGTCAGTCAATCCCACTTCGGCCATGTCTGCTACTTTTGTTAACTCTTTCCTGGGGTCTCTATCCCTCCTGATAAGATCCCCTAGGCTGACTACTGGAGCCAATATGAAATGTCGAGTACTAAGCATCCTGATATCCTCCTCCTCTGGTACCTCCCATCTGATAATAGTCAGGAATAACTCCCTACCTGATAAACCTATGCTCGATCTCCATAGCTAGCTCAATCACCGACTCAAGAGTCAAGCCCACAGTAGGTATCACAATAAATGCATAACTTAATTAAGTAATGTAGGTGATGACAGCAAAATACTTATCCCTTCTTATGTCTTTGACATATTTGGACAACTGAAGAAACTCTCTAATGTACTCCTCTACTGACTTGTTGCCTCTAGAAATACTCATTAGCCAGAGCCTGTAATTCATCCACATCAGCTTTGGGGAGAATTCTCTCATAAATTGCTCATTAAATTGAGCCCAAATCAATGTAGTCATATGGGGTTGGATGACCTTAACAAAACCAATCTAATAATGGCCCCTCAACTGATAACTCAACAATCAGAATTTGCTAATACTCAGTGTATGCAATCCAAGTCCTCAACTTAATCACATAAAAAAAATCAAGCGGGTCTGAAGTCTAGTCAAATGAAATCCTATCGACTTTAGCGTAAAATAAAGTTGCCTCTAGGTTTGACATACCAACTCCCTGCTGATAAAGAGGCTACAAAGGTGGTACAGCCTGGGGTATAGCTGTTGCACATTACTGATCTCCTAGTACAAAAGCATCTCCCTCAAAATCCTACACTACAGGTTCCACATCCTATAACTCTCTCTGTTTATCGCAACCTATCGCTGCTCTGGGTCTACCTCCACCTCTACCCCTACGCCTAACCGATGGCTCAAGAGGTAGATACTCATCCTAAAAGGACTCCTCATCCCCAGCCTCAACGACTAGTGGAGCAACTCGTGCTCTCCTCCTCATTCTGAAAAGAAAAAAATAAGCACAATTCAGATAAAAATAGACACCCTGACAATTACACAAAATTCTAAAGCAAGGAAGACTTTCAAAGACATAATCGAACCTATTTGCTGCAGTAATTTCAAAGAAAACTCAAACTCTAGCAACCTAGGTCTAACCATACTAAACTTAAGCTCTGATACCAACTTTGTCATGACCCAAACCCAGGAGTCATGACCAACGCTAGGGAACTAGAATTTGTGAGAATTTAGAACTCATAGCAAGCCTTAAAATATAAAACACAATAAATTATAACCATAAATATGCTCAAAATTAAAGATTTTAATAATGAAAAAGAATCTCCATAAATAATATCTTAATAAAAATATTTTACAATATTCAAAATACATAACCACCATTAATAACAACTAGAAAATACAACAAGTATTTAATACTATTGCAGTGTCTAATAATACAAGGAAAAGATCATTTAAAGTTTACATAAATTGGCCGGAAAGAAAGGGTCCGGCGTAGGGAACTATTATAGGAGGTCTGACGAGAAAGATCCTGAAAAATAATTAAGGGGGATCAGACCTTACTGAGTGAATCATTATTATATATATGTATAAAACCTAAGGACACAGACATCCAAGCATCAGTATAATAATATTTATTTATTTATATTTATTTATTTATTTTATACATGCATTTCATACATATGCTTGAAATCACATTTCATAACAACAATAAATGCAGTAAAATTTAGGTGGGGGACTATAACAGAACCCTAAAATATTCTGCAACCTCAATCACAGAACCTCACTAGCCAATAGGCTCATTAATTCAAAAAATATTTCTCTTTTCAATTTTTTATAGTAGACTGGCCCCGAGACACTAAGTCAACCGAGTTCTCGTAGCCTCACTGCCAACATGATTGGCCTCGAGAACTAAGTCAACCAAGCTTCCACAATCACATTGCTCTCTCATCATCACAATTGTCAATAATAAATTTAATCATATCTCAAATCAATAAAAATTATAGCCTAACATCTAGCATACTGCTGCACAACAGTCCTAATGTAGCCCACTATGTAGCACGTTCAACAACTATCCTCTAAAATATTATTTCAAAAACAAATAATCAACTCAAATTAAATATGAACATCATCCAATTTACACAAATAAATATTCACCTTTGTATATATGCAAACATATATATATTAACAATAACAATTAACACTTAATGCATCATAGCATAATAAAATTCATATTTAAAAATATGGATGCCAATAATTTTTCTAAATGTGATGCATACATATAATAATAACTCACAGGTGAAGTGCGCTCCTCTAGAATGACTTGACTAGCCCGATCTTATAGGTCTCGATTTCGGCGCAGCTATAAAAAATAATAATAAAATAATTAAGATAAAAATCCTAATCTAATATATTCTAGATTTCTAGAGAAAACTCAATCTAAGACACGACTCTAATAAAAACTCAAAACCAAACACATACCCAATGTCACGTTTTAGGAGAAATCTCCTAAAAATTCAACATTGTCTTCTTTGTAAAACGAACATCAATTTATTAAAAGCAGAGTCATTCGTATGTGAAAATACACTTTAAATATACTAAAGCTCAACATCTTGGGTTGGGTTCCCAAACTACAATTCACGCCCAACCAAGAACCAAAATCACAAATACACAATAAAATAATATAATTTCTCAAATCATCAAAATATATCATAAAAATATTAAAGAAATTATTTTCCAAATAAATAACAAAATTCTAATTATTAAATAATATTTTGCTAATAAAATCCATTAATAGCATAAAATTTCCATTTTACAATTAAATTAGCATAAATTGTAAACAATTATTAAAATCACTTATTATTATCATAAAAATAATAAAATGCTCATTTAGGCACAAAAATAATAAACAAATTTATTTTTCATTTAATTTCCCAAAATAACTACTAAATAATTAAAATTTGGGAAATAATTATAAAAATTATTTGTACACTTTTATTATTCAAAAATACTCTAAAACAAAATAATTAACAACAATTTCAATTAAAATCAAATAATTCACCAATTTCTAATATTTTCTCAAAAAAACATATTTATACATAATCCTTAAAATTTCATATGTGAAATTCTATACATAATTTTACAAAACTTCATTAACAAAGTTTAATCTACATAATTAATAGAATTTATTAAAAATATAAAATTTTTTGGGTCAGAACAGTTACGTGAACAGTAACCCGAACCCAAAAAATTTGAAAAATCAAAAAAATATTTAAAAATCACCATTAGCTAGATCTCAATCTCAATTACATATAATCTCAAAGCAAGTATGTCTAATTAGATTCAAGCTCAATTTCATAAAATAATCAAAATTAACTTAAATACAAATTCACAAAATTGAGGTCATTACTGGAGTTACCCTAACAAATTGAGTTAGGGGAAATGAAGTCCGAAGAAAGAAAGAGAGGAAGAAAAAAAAGGAGGGAAGGAAAGAGAAAATGGGAAAAATGGTTATATATATATATACACACAAAATAATAATCTTTTAAATTTAAAAATAAAATCTAATATTTTTAAAATCTAAATCTCCCCTATATACACTTAACAATTAATTGAAATTAAATAAAACTACACCAAATAAGATAATCTCATAAATAATTAAATAATAATTAACATTAAATAATCCCACACTTAAATTAATAATTAATAAAAATTTGAGTTATAATAGGAATTTAGTTTTAGAGTGGGCCTCAAAAACTCTTATTTGTGTGGTTTAAGAGTGAGCCTTGAAACTCTTGTTTGTAAGGTTTGAGTTGAGCCAAAAACTCACGTTGTAAGAATCAATCTAAGAAAATAGATTAAGGTGTTCAAAAATCCTAACTTAGGAGAGTTAAGTAGATATGTAGGATTGTTGAGAATTCAAAATCCTTAATTGCTTGTGTTTTTGTTTTCTCTACTCTTATTCTTTACTCATTCTTTTTTAATTTCCTTTTAGTTTTCTAAAATCCTCATTAGCCTTATTAACCCCCCCGCCCTTTAAGGCATTTTCAAAAACTTTGAAGAAATGCTCAAGTTGTAATCCATTTAGTGACCATCACTATCTTGATCATAATCGTGACATCGTCTGTGACAATGAGATTATGACCATGATTAAGAAGATCATGATCATGAGTCAAGCTAAAAGATTTGACAAACTAGGTAGTGACCCTTATAATCTAAGTAACAATCATGAGGTAAATCATGAGCATGACTAAAACTATCATGAACCTGACTAATTAAAGCTGAAGAATAACTTCACATAGTGACCTTAATGATCTTGGTCATGGTCATGATGGTTTGATCATGAGTGGGACAAAGTGATTCACAAGCTTGATCAAATTAAAGACAATTAATGGATTCACACATATACCTTCACGGTCCTATGTCATGATCGTGACATGAGTCACGATCAAGTTGTCAACACCTTAATGGTCATATTAAGGTCCCAACTGCTATAATTTTCAATGGTCACGGTTATGATATCTCTTGTCATGATCATGAGATGCCAACTTTTAATAAAAAGATGAATGAGCATTAAATGAAGATAGTGAAGTTTGAGGAGGAATTTCTAGCACTCCAACAATTAGTTTTTCATCCTCAACTATAAATACACTTCGTAAAGCCTCATTTAAGATGTTAGAAAGTAGACGAATAAATTTATGATTTAGCATTCATTGTATTCAAAAGCTTTTATTGTAAAGTTCTATAATTTTTTAAAAAAATCATTGAGTGTGGGTTATGTACTTTAGTTTAAGATCTTATTATTCTCCTTCTTACATTAAGAAAAAAGATGTGAGGATCTACTCTGGAGGAATTGGTTGAAGTGTGAACCATTAAAACATTGGATTATTAGGTTTGATTTGAGTTTAGCCAAGAAAAACTCAAAGATTGTAATAGGTTTGAGTTGAGCCTCAAAACCTTATATTTGTAAACTTAATATCTAAGGGAATAGATTAAAGTTGGAGATTGAAATTCCTAACTTGTAAGAACTAAAGAGGAGATATAGGTTTAATTGAGAAACCGAACTCCTAAAATCCTTGTGTCCATTTCCAATCTTTTCTTAATTCCTTAAATTTTTCTTTAATTTTCTTTTTAAGATCATTTTCCTTAAATTAGCCCTATTAATGCCTCCCCCCTTTAAGGCATTTTCAATTGGTATCAGAGTTTAGCTTCTTGGAACTTAATTACAAATAGTTAAGATCATGGGGAGTAAAACTCTGAACTTTTCTTCTCTTAAACCTTTCTTTATTAGTAATTACTACTCTTATTAAAAATTCAAAATGGAGCTCTATCTTGATAGTGATGTAATTAGGTTATAGGATGTCATTCTAAATGGTTAGGAAGCCCCTAAGGTAAAAGTAAACAATGTTGAGTTCATTATTGATAAAAGTCAATGGACATAAGATAAACAAAAGATGAGAACTACAAGAAAAAAATTCAATGACCATACTACTTGCCTTAATGTCAAGAGAAAAAGGATGCAAGGTCTAACATTATCAATTTGCTAAGGAGGTATAGAAACTCTTAATAACTAATATGAAGGAAATGTCCAAGTAAAAAGCAAGAAGGTTCAACTCTATATCTATAAGTATGAGCTCTTCAAAATGAAACCATAAAAGTCTATCATGGAGATGACTAAATATTCTCCTTATAACACTCAAGAAGCTTGGGAAGCATTACATAAAAGAGGAAGTGAACATTAAAATTCTAAGAATCATACTTAAGAAGGATTGGGAATCTACAATCACCTCCATTAAAAAGGTTCATGATTTATTAAAATTATCTATTCACATTCTAATTGAAAAGCTTCTTACACCTAAGTTCACTTTAAAGTAAAAATAGAATGAGAAAGAATAAAAAGAAGAGAAGAATAATGGAATAACTCTCAAGGCTATTCAAAAAGATAGTGAAGAAAGAGTCTTATGGACTTAAATAAAGATGATAGTGAGATTGCCATACTCACTAGAAACTTTAAAAAGCTATCGAGGAGAAAGAATTTGTTAAGACAAAGAGATGGAAAGAAGAATCAAATAAGAAAGAATAAGGAGATAACTTGCTATAAGTGCAAGAAATCAAAATCCATAAGAAGTTAATGCCCCAAGTTAAAGTTCAAGAGCAAAAAACCAAAAGATAAAAAACAAACCTTTAAAGCAACATGGGATGACTCCTCCAATTCAAAAAAAGAAGAAGAACAATAAGAAGTGGCTAACCTTAACTTCCTGGCACTTGAGGATAACAATGAGGTAGCTTCCACTTTTCATTCTTTTTATGATGATCATAATAATTTTGATGATGAATGTGATAATAATAATGATGAGAGCTCTATTATGAGCAAACGCTTGCTTAAATATAAAAGTTTACTTTTAAGAAACTTCAAGAAGGAGGAGAAAGAATTTTTCAAGACAAAGAGATGGAAAGAAAAATGACATAAGAAAGAACAAGGAGGTAACTTGCTATAAGTGCAAGAAATTGGAACATATAAGAAGTTAGTGTCCCATGCTAAAGTTTAAAGTAAAAGAGAAAAGCATAAGAAGAAAACCTTCAAAGCTACATGGATGACTTCAAAAAAAGATGAAGAGCAACAATAAGTGGCTAATTTTTACTTCATGGCACTTGAGCACAACAGTAAGGTACCTTCCACTTTTCATTCTTTTTATGATGATCATGATAATTTTGATGATGAGTGTGATAATGATGATGATGAGAGCTCTATTATAAGCAAACTCATGCTTAAATATAAAAGTTTACTTTTAAAGAAAAAGGTTTAAAAAATGTTTCAAGAATTTGAGAATCTAAAAAATGAATTTACAAAAATTATTTTTGTCGAAAATAACTTGTAAAAGATTTCAAAGCTTTTACTTCTTTGAAAAATGAACTTGATAAAATTATACATGAAAATGAAAAGCTTTAACAAGAGATTTGGACTTAAAAACTTCAATTTCTAACTTTAAAAGGACAAAGACACTATTAAAAGTCTTTTAGATTCACAAAGGTTTAATAAATACACATAAGATTTAGGATACTCAAATGGATCTTCTTCTTTATCATTTGGTCATATAATTTTTGTTAAAGTAAAAGACTCTTCTTCTCTGCCACCTAATGAAGGTGATAAAACTCAAGCTTCTAAAGCTATAAAGTCTCAATCACCAATAGCTTATCTTGAGTCTCAACATTCCTCTAAGGCTTAAGCCAAAAGACCTTAACCTAAACATGCTTTTATATATACTAGAAGAAACAAACCTAAGCATGTTTCACAATAACATCAAGTACATACTTATGAATGCATATTTTATATGCATCTTAAATCACAAAGACACTTTAGGAAGGACACATAACCCTTTTATACACAACCTAGAACTAATGTGCTTAATGGAAAACATATGCAATATTCTAATGTTAGATACTCATATGCATCAAAATCCAAGAGATTTGCAAATGCGAGGTGTTTTTATTGCATGAATTTAGGATATAAAAGTAATGTATATTACTATAGGAAATTGCATTTGCAATTATTACCATTGGATTATTTTGAAACTAACCAATGTAAACAACTTAAGATTTAGGTTCAAAAGAGTGTTTGATTTTCATGTGTGTAGGTGTGCCTTAAGTCTGTTAAAAGGCAAAGAAAATGGTACCTATATAGTGGATGCTCAAGGCATATGGTGGGTGACAAAGATCAATTTAGCTCACTTAAAGCCAAAGATGGAGTGCGTATCATATTTGGTGACAATTCCAAAGGAAAATTCATTAGCATTATAGAACACTCAATCCCTATATATACATCATGTGTTGCTTGTACATGGATTAAAGTACAATTTACTTATCATTGGTCAATTAAATGATATGGAAAATAAAGTCACCTTTTACTTAAAAAATTACTTTATTAGTAGTTTCGATGATGATAAACTAGTTTTTAGTGGTGAAAAGTTAAATAATGTTTATGCCATTAATTTAAACAAAGTTAAAAATAAAGAGTAAATGTTTAATCCTTATTTTCCATGTCATATAGACTTGGCATAGAGGACTAGACATACTAATTTTAAGCTTTTAGATGAGCTTAACAAATGTGAACTTTCAAATGGTTTGCGCAAACTCATGTTCTTTAAGGATAAGATTTGTGATACTTGTCAAAAGGGAAAAAAAACTAAGTCTTCCTTTAAGCTAAAAAATAGGTGTTAACTTCTAGGCTTCTAGATTTTATTCATATAGATTTATTTAGTTCTATTAGGGTTACTAGCTTGGGTGGAAAGCATTACACATTTGTAATAATTGATGACTACTATAGATTTACTTGATTTTATTTCTTTGCTCATAA
This sequence comes from Mallotus nudiflorus, assembly GCA_947683625.1. Classification (NCBI taxonomy): domain Eukaryota; kingdom Viridiplantae; phylum Streptophyta; class Magnoliopsida; order Malpighiales; family Euphorbiaceae; genus Mallotus; species Mallotus nudiflorus. The sequence continues at coordinate 429,202 of CANTUR010001072.1, forward strand.
AAATGATTTTTTTAATGCTTTTCAAAGTTTTGCAAAAGAGTTCAAAAAGAAATTTGATTTTATATTTCAACTGTTAGAAGTGATCATGGACCAGATTAAAAAATTATTATGATAAAAATGGTATTTTACATACTTACCCTTCCCCTACAACACCTTAACAAAATGAGGTAATTGAGAACAAGATCAGGACTTTAGTGAAAATGCCTAAAATCATGCTTCATGAGTATAACTTGTCATTATACTTTTTGACAGAAGCCAAACACTACTTGCTATATTTCAAATAGTTTTCAAAAGATTAATTTTAAATAAAACTTCATATGAGTTATGGAATAATAGAAAATGTAAGATTTGATATCTAAAAGTGTTGTTATAAATGCTTCATATTAAACACCAAGGATAATCTTAAAAAATTTGATTCCAAAGGTGATGAAGGACATTCTTAAGTTATTCTACCTCTAGCAAAGTATATAAATTATTTAATAAGAGAACTTTGGTGGTAAAAGAGTCAATGCATGTTGTATTTGATGAATCTAACCTATTTGATTCAAGAAAGAAGTTTTCTTATGTTGATCATATTGTAGATGACTTTTTAGAGATGAACCTTCAAGAGAATCAAGTGTCCAAACCTTTGGAGTTGGAAGGTCCTAACAAGGAAGAGAGTTAGGAGGTGCCTCAACTTACCTTGAGGGAGGAGCTATCAAAGGATTGTTAATTCAAAAAAGATCACCTAAAGGAGCTCATCATCAGTAACATTTCAAAAGGGTTAACCGTTAGATCTCATCTTAAGCCCTCAATTAACTTAGCCTTGATTTCTCAAATTGAACCAAAGTCCACTAATGAGACTTTGGAAGATGAATTTTGGGTCCTTATTATTCAAGAAGAACTCAATCAATTTAAGAGAAATAAGGTTTAGAACTTGGTTCCTAAACCAAAAAATTATCCTATTATTAGCACCAAGTAGGTATATAGAAATAAGTTAAATGAATAAGGTATCATTACTAGGAATAGGGCTAAGTTAGTGGCCAAAGGTTATAATAAAGAAGAAGGCATTAATTATAACAAAACCATTACCTAGATTGCAAACTTAGAGGCCATTAGGATGTTGCTTGTATTTGTATCATACATGGATTTTAAACTATTTCAAATGGATATTAAGAGTTTTTTTTTAATGGTTTTATACAAAAAGAGGTATTTGTTGAACAACCTCCAAGTTTTGAAAATTATGAATATCCAAATCACACATTTAAGATATCTAAAGCATTATATGGATTTAAATAAACTCCTAAAGTTTGTTATGAAAGGTTAAGCAACTTTCTATTAAATAAGGGTTTCTCTAAAGGAAAGGTTGACACAACTCTTTTCATAAAAAGATAAAATAATGACTTGGTCATTGTGCCAATTTATGTTAATGACATTATTTTTTATGCTGCTAACCATTACCTATGTGAGGATTTTTCTAAGTTAATGCAAAGTGAATTTGAGATGAGTACAATGAGTGAGTTGAAGTTCTTCCTTAGACTTCAAATTAAGCAATAGACATTCTTAAGAAGTTTAGAATGAAGGGAGCCAAAGCTAGTAAGACTCATATGAGCACCACCACCAAACTCTCAAAGGGTGAGAGTGGCAAAATAATTGACAAGAAGAAATATAGAGGTACGATTGGATTTCTACTTTATCTTAATACTAGTAGACCTGATGTATGTGCTAGATTATAATTATGTCCTAATGAATCTCATTTAAATTCCATCAAAAGAATTTTCAAATATCTAATAGGCACTTTACATTTAGGTCTTTTATACCCTAGGAGTTCAACCTTTGACTTAATTAGATGTTCGGAACCTTTTTAGTAGTTTATTAAATAAAAAGAACACTTCTGAAACTTGTTAATTTTTAGGACAATGTTTAGTTTCTTAGTTTAACAAGAATTAAGTATTGGTTGCCTTATTCACAGTCGAAGCTAAATTTATGGCGGCTAGTTACTGTTGCTCACATGTTTTATGGTAAAAACAATAACTTAATGAATATGGATTGATGTCGATCACATTCCCATTAAATGTGACAATACAAGTGCTATCAATCTTAGCAAGAACCCTATCCAACATTCTAAAACTAAACATATTAACATTAGACATTATTTTTATGTTATCATGCTCAATGTGGTGATATTATACTTGAATTTATTGCCACTAATCACTAATTGGCTAATATTTTCATTAAGCCTATCAATGAGGAAAGGCTTAACTTTATCATACATGAACTTGGCATGATCGATGGATCTAGTTTGCAATAAATTGTATAATTGCTTGCTCATTTATTTGATTAAAAAAACATGTCATTGATAAAGAAATATAATCAATTTATGTAATTTATCAATGAATTTGAACAAGTTAATGTGTCCAAGGAACTTAAGTGCATTTGCATGATAAAAAACTACTTGAATTTTGAGCTAAAATTCCCTTTTCTTAATTGTTTTTAAGTGTGTCAATTTAGTATTAAAAGGACTAAATTGAAAAAAATTTTAAAACTTTTTTATACCCAATTGCAAGTTTTTCAAAAGTTCAAGAATTAAACTACATTTTTATAACAATCGTTAAATGTAAACATTAGCGTTCATGACACATGTTCATCTCTAACACAAAGATACTCACATTTGTAGTCACAATCATGAGCAAGAACATAACATGCATATCCCGACTATGATATACATAACATGACCATGAGGAGCATCCTAACAATTTTGGATAAATGGATTTTTACATTGAATGGTCACCTCAATTCAATTCAAAGACATTTTTCCAAGGCCCTTATCCCCAAGGACACATCCTGAGGTGAATTTTTCACCTACTCCTCTATAAATACCTTTCCCTTCTTTTTATTTTTTTCACTTTTACTATTCCTATCAACTCTATTTCACATTCAAGTGCTTCATCCTCCTTCCTTTAAACTCTTAAATAATTTTCTTGTTCTTCTTTTTTTCCTATTGCACTAATCATTATCCATATGGCACCTAAAACTCTAGCCAAGACACCCCTTCCTCTCTTGGTAATTCCTCACATAAGGCCACCAAAGAACAACTAAAAAAATCTCATCCACCATTCTTCTACTTGATAAATAAAATCAAGACAATGACTCTTGCTTTTCAAAAGAAAAAAACCATCCCTTCAAGGTGTATATTTAAAAGTACCTTGGACAAACATGGTGGTCAAGACATTACTTAATAAGGTTGGTCTTTGCAATCTTGCTTTCAATTTTCTCCCAACCTACCCTTTTTTTTATTATGGAAATTCTTTCTTTATACTCTAAGAACCATAAACTTTGATGATAATAAAACCTACTTTAGTATATATTTCAAGCTAGGAGGAAGAGAAAGGTTTATGACTTCTCTTAACTTTGACACTCTCTTTGGTTTTACTAAAGAAGGCCATGTTCAAACTATTTTGACATAGTTAACTTATTCTTTTTTGGTCAAGCTTTGTCAATGTCAAGCCTTTTCCTACTTTAGTAACTTATGTCAATTCATGCACTCACCATTATATGATCATTGGCAAGCTATTGAATGGTTGCTCCGGTATCTCAAACATACAACTTATTATGGTTTATTTTTTTCATCTAACTCCAATAATCAGTTGCATTGTTTTTCAGATAGTGATTGGGCTAGTTGTCTAAATGATAGATGATTAATAGGTTTGCAATATATTTGGGATGTAATTTAATTTCATGGTCTACTAAGAAATAAAGACAATTTCCTACTTCTCAACTGAGAGTTAATATTGGGCTCTTGCAAATGACACTACTAAAATTTTTTGGCTTCATTCTCTATTTCATGACATTGGGATTCCCTCCTTGCCAACAAACCATACTATGATAATGTTGGAGCTATTTCACTAATTAGCAATCCAATATTTCATGTCTGAACAAAATATATTGAACTTGACTGTCACATTATTCGGGAGAAAATTGCACATGGCATTGTTCAAGTTCAGTTTATTTTTAGTAAAAACCAAATTACAGACATCTTCACTGAACCATTGGGACATCAACTATTTGAAAATCACTAGCACAAGCTTCGCCTTCAACCTATAGATGGCTCAGCTTAAGGGGAGCTTGTAGACGACGGGGTTTAGTGTGCGTCCAAGATTTTACTAACCGCGACACTGTTTAGGCTCAGGGCCTTAGAGAACACACTAACTACTGTCACAAAGACATGGCGTGGAGATTAAGAGTCACCACCTAGGGTAATAATTGGGACAAATTGAAAAGGTTGTACTTGATTCTCTAAAAGAAAGCTATCACCACAACCAAGAGATTCTAGATACGGAATACTAACTTCTCTTAGTTTCGTGTTCATTTAGAATAATTTTATAAATGATTATTTCATCCTCTAATTACATGCAATTTTATTAAACCCTTTTTTGACATCCATTTAACCCTAGGCATCTAGTCAATAAAATTACACATAAAAAATGCACTCAAGATAGTGTTGTCCCTAAGTCTAAACTATGTTAATTTTATTAAAAAGTTAGCTAGATTTACATTTTATTTACAAGTGAGAAAGGGACCAAAGGTGGGCCTACATTTTTAATTAGTGAGCCTAGATCTACTTATTTTAATTTGCCTAAGGAATGGGCTTAAGTCTATTCAATTTTAAAGGAAAATTAAATTAGTGGGCCTAAGTCTAACATGGTTTTATTTTAAGTGAAATGCGGGCCTATATCTATTTATTTTAAAAGAAATGAATTTAAGTGGGCTCAGCTAAGTCTAAACAAGTTTTAATTAACTAAGTGGGACTAAAATCTAATTAACATAATGGGCCTAAATTGATTTTAATTATTTAAAGTCCTAACCCATTTTTAAGCCTATTTATTAAGTGGGTTAGACCAAAACGTGGGCTTGGTGCCCAAAAACATAAAAACAAGCCTAAAATAAATAAAACAAAAAAAATGGATCAAACAAACATTATAGTGATTTTCTAGAAACCCTAAATTACTTACATGTAAACCCTAAATTAAGCTACTGCCACCATTAATTTTAATTTATTTTTTACCCAATTGAACCTAATTACTAATTGATTTTAAAGTGCAGAAAATTAAATCTTTCACTATTCCCACTACTTGGGCTATTACAAACTACATACAAAATTAAAATTAAACAATTATACACCCATGAATTAAAATAACTATATAGAACACCAAAATGAAAAATAAAGATAAAACCCTAAATTCTACTGGAAAACAACAAAGGTTCTTCCACAGTATTCCATGGACCTACTGTTCAGTTTAAACACAAGCAGTATCCTCCTCAATCCACATGCGGACATTAAAACAAAAAAAAAAAACACAAAAGTAATCATATTAGTGGTGAAATTAAATAATCAAAACAATAACAAAAATAAAAGGAAAAATCACAAAAAGAAAATAATAGAAAAGAATGAAATAGAAAAAGAACACCAATAATTTAGATATTGTGCAAATGCCCTTTCTAGCCCCTCATATTGTATTATCACCACTGAAATTGAATAGTTATTGATTCTTGACTGAAAAGGACATTCTCAGTAGCGTTTTTGGATTTTAGGGTTTTTTGTGCAATCAAGTTTCTTAGTATATGTGTGTGTGTGTTTCTCTCAATCTCTCTATGAGTAAAAAAAATCCTATGAAAAAAAAATCCTCCCTCACACAAATGTAGACTCTGCTTTTAAATGCAGAGTCTACATATGTACTGACTTCTTCCTTTGGAGGAACAGACTTATCTCTTCAAAATAGAATGACAAGATTTGATTTTTGAATGTTTTGAATGCGTCAAAAAAATTTTCAGATAAAACTAATAATAAAAATTCAATTTTTAACCAATCAAAACACTAAAAAAATTGACAAAAAATAAAAAAAATATGCAAAAAATAAAAAAAATGGGACTTTTACATGTCGGCATTACACACAATGCCGGTCGGCATTAAATGTCAACCTTTTTTTTCTTTTAACTACCAAAAGACCCTTGAAAATTTGAATTATTTGTAATCAAATCCTAAAAAATGTTGCAATTTAGTCCTTAAAGTCCAGAAAATCGACAACCACAATTTGTTAAGTGAATTTCATCATAGGGGCTTACATCATAATTTTACATAATTACATCCCAAAATTGGGTGCTTACAGTTGCCCCCCTTTGTCGTTGTTTGCTTGACAAATTGTGGCAAAGCAATAGAAGCACACAATTTCGAAAGAAAGAAATTAGGAAACTTGATTGTATCCTAAATGATAGATTGATGCTCAAATTGTTGAACAAGGTATGATGTTTGACAAGTCTCACTATATTTCCTGCTGAACATCTAGTGGACTTTATGCAAATGAGTTTCGTTATATTCCCTGTGGGACGTTTAGTGATGATAAACTGAAAAATAGCTATAGTTGCTTTGGAATGTCTAGCAATGATGAATTTCATAATATTCCCTGTGGGACGTCTAACGATGCACACTATATTCCCTGTGGGACGTCTAGTGATGATAAATTGAAAATTTGTTATAGTCCCTATGGAATGTCTAGCAATGATGAATTTCGTTATATTCCCTGTGGGACGTCTAACGATACACACTATATTGCTTGTAGGACATCTAATGAAGTTGAATTGAAAATCTGCTATAGTTCCTGTGGAACGTATAGCACTGATGAATTTGAAAGTTTATGTCATAACTGCTATGCAGTACATAACATAATGAAGGTTATGACTACTGTGCATCATATAACATAATCATTTGAAATTCATATCATAGCTACTGTGCAACATATGAATCCTTTGATTGAAATGATGCATGTAGCTATGCAGTACATAATATAATGAAAGTTATGACTACTGTGCAACATATGAATCCTTTGATTAGAATGATGCATGTAAAATGCAAAAAATGAATTTTGTAATCTTGTTCTGTATTCTGTACTTAACAGAAAATTCAAAATCACATATTGATTATGCAGTTTTAATAATTCAATGAATTATTAATTTGATGAATGTCATGATTTAATTAGGAACATGTTCCTAATCTAAATGCAATTATGGACCAAATTGCAAAAAATAAAAGATGGATAAAAATGTAAGTAAATTAGAAAGATTAAAATGAAAATTTTCCATTTTATATATCCTTCCCCTTTTGTGGATCACTTCCCTTCTCTTCCTATTCTTTTCTTCTTCTTTTTTCAATTGATCTTGATTTTTCTTTTCTTAATTTCTTGGAAATTTGTCGTCCGATATGCAATCCATCTAATCCTATGGCCTCCTCATCACACGAACAACATGAAGGAGTTGAGACTTCAGAATGTTAGAGGATTCTGCCTCCTCATTTTCCAATGAATGATCTTGGACTTCAAGAAGACTCAACTATCCTTCCTTTGACTCATTTATATACCCACAGGTGCAGAGATGTGGGTAATGAGGTAACTTTCCTTGCTTCTATTTATTTCTGCAAAAATATCACCTGTATAATTAGCAATCATAGTTAGTTTCAGAGTAGAGATTGACATATATATTAGTCAGAAATTAACATGAAAATGCATGATAAAATTGAAATTAAACTCTGAAAATATGAAATTTAGCCTCTGGGTTGTCCGAATGACTGATCGGATGTCTGGAATTCCAATCGGAATTCCAGATTTTTTATCAGCCAGGCTCATGCCGATCGGCAGTTAAATTTTTTTTAGGCAATTAATTAATTAATTAATTAATTAACTAATTAACTAATCAAATCCTTCAATTTAAATTCTTTGATTAATTTATTAATATTTCAATTAATTAATTATTATTTTGAAATTGAAATAGCGTTCGATGAAGTTTACGGGCTGTTTCATTCTAGCCCAGGAATTATTTCATGGATTGCCAGAGCAGGTGACACGTCTGATTTGGACCTTCAGATTCAGGCATTTCGTTACTGCAATTTTAACCATTTGAGGCCGGTCGGACCGTTACTCTTTGTTCGCTTTGATCGAGCGATGGATGGATACTACTCACACTTTTCATACTCGTGTGGGTGAGCTGACCGTTTCACCTATGAGTTTTTCTACTATAACCTGGATTTCCTTTGGAGGATCCCTAGTTCCATTGAACGTTAGCTATTTTAATCTTCCAGAGCATGCACGGAGTCAGTACATACGAAATTTGATTGGGTTCGCTCCAACGTGGAAGAATCGAAAGAATGTTCTTCTTTCATCCTTGGTTGAGGGATTTAGACGCCTTTATATTTTTACTCCTCGTTAGACTATCCATAAGGTAAAGTGTTTCCTTTTGATATTATTAGGCATGACCATCTTTTGTAAGACTGGTCATGAGGTCAGTATTGCTTTGTTGGGTCCTCTTCGTGACTTGGATCAAGTTGCCATACTAGAATGGGGATCTACAGCACTTGCTTACCTCTACTACAAACTCGACACTATTTACAGAGGCACAGTGACCATGTGTGGCTTTTGGCACGTCTTGCATGTATGTTCTCCTTCCTTTGATCTTTATAGTCTTGCCTTTCTTTACCTTTTTCTGATATGTTCTCTTTCTTCCAGACCTGGAGCATAGAGACCGGGCTAATTCAAGGCTTTAACACTATCAATTCTGATAGGACCTTTCCTCTAATGATGAGATGGGGTTCTTCCCGCCTTGCTAGCAACAGGAATACTTTACAGACATATCGTGATCAGCTGAACACTGTTGAGTGGCACATAAATTACAGATAAGCTCTTAATGATTGGAGGGTGATGAGGACATCCAGCAATATGATTTCATGGAAGCTGCAGTTCGCCTTGAGCCTATGAGGATTCTACTCTCTGGTTATGGCTGTTTGATGTGGAATTTAAGGGAGCAAGTGTATTAATAGTCTTCTGTCCCTTCTCAACATCGCATTCCATCTAATGTCCCTTCCTCTATGCTCCATAGCTCTCATCTTATAGGTTTAGAGCTGAGGGATGCACTACAAGGATATGCTGCCTCAGATTTTTTTGAGCGTTCTTGACATTATCAGCAATTTATCCATAAGAGCCTCTTGGAGCATGTTCCCATTAATGATGATGAGGTAATTTCTCATTATTTCAGCTTCCACTTCTAGAACCTATGAATCACTCCTTCTGTTTAAAGTTTGAGGAGGTTTGTTCTTCTGTTGATGTGGATGAGGAGACTGAGGTTTCTCCTAATATTGAGAGTCTTGAGCCTAGACCTAGTCCTGTTCATCATACTCAGCATGTTGGGACTAGTCACAATGAGGCCTTTATCGGTACTACGCTTGGTGATGTCTCTCTTCCAGACAAGTCTATGTTCTACTGGGCTCCCACTATTCAGGCTCCAGTTGAGCAACAAATGCAGTTCGGGAATGCTCAGCTTCCTTGCTTCTATCCACCAGATGCTTCTCATGTGAGTATGTTGATTTATTTCTTGTATGGATCTATACTCTTGACATTGATATTAGCAAAAATTTTACAAAATAGGTTCCCCAGACACAGGCAAAGTATCTATATAGACTTGCCTCATCTCAGAGATTATTCATAATGCAGGTTATAGACAGTTAGCAGGTAAGTGTCTATACTGAGAAAATGCAAAATGTATGCATGAAATGCATATGATATGATGGTTTTTGTGTATGCAGAGCTATTCCAACAGTCTAGAGCGGGAGAATGAGATGCTTCGTCGACAGCTTGCAGACTTGGGCTTTAATCCGTATAGCATTGGGACTTCATTTGCTAGACCTCCAGACACTTATCATCATGATGACCCTACCAGAGGATGGAGCCCATGGCCTGATACCAAAGCTCGAGATGAGTGATTTAGAGTTTCTGTATTCCTAACTTTCTACATTTCTGTATCTGATTGCTCTATATTGTACTGCTAATTTTATTCCTGCACTATCTCGAACACTGTTAGATAGAACTAAAATAGTATTTGCATCTTAATGGAATTTTTTTTTTTTGCCTAAGCCACCCTTTCGGGTTTTTAGCTTAGTAAGCTTGCCTTAACTTTTGCCTAAGCGCCCTTTCGGGTTTTCAACTTAGTAGGCTTTTTTTCAATAAATAACTAATTAAAAAGATAGTTAATGAACATTATCCTTTTTAATTAATTATCCATTTATCTTAATCCTTTTCCAAGATGGATAATATTGGATAGATAAATAATTAAGAATGGATTATCTTCCTAATTATCTATTTATCCCAATCCTTCTCTGATTCTATCACCTTATCCATATCTTTCTTTGCTAGCAGAATCCTTTTCCCACATAAACTCATCTTCTTTCCCTATATATCACCTTATCCACATCTTTCTTTCCTAAGCGCCCTTTCGGGTTTTCAACTTAGTAGGCTTTTTTTCAATAAATAACTAATTAAAAAGATAGTTAATGAACATTATCCTTTTTAATTAATTATCCATTTATCTTAATCCTTTTCCAATATGGATAATATTGGATAGATAAATAATTAAGAATGGATTATCTTCCTAATTATCTATTTATCCCAATCCTTCTCTGATTCTATCACCTTATCCACATCTTTCTTTGCTAGCAGAATCCTTTTCCCACATAAACTCATCTTCTTTCCCTATATAAAACCATACAAGGGGCATTCTCCTTCATTCTCTATGTCCTCATCATGACTCATGCATCTCTCCAAACAATGAAGAAATTTCTTAGAAGTCTTAATGGCGATGACTGGAATAAGCTTCAATCTTTCCACAAAAAATCCTAAATTCTCTTCAACACCTGACTATCGATAACAATCTCCTACATGCTGCTACTACCTTCTGGGATGTCAGGGACCATGTATTCAGGTTTAATCGATAGGAGCTTAGTCCAATGATTGAAGAGTTTGTTGCTATTCTGGGATGCACATTAGACTCAACTGCTATGATGGCCCTTCCTGATTTGGAGATGCAGTTTCCTGGCATATTGGTTGCATTCTTTGATTTGCCCCTAAATGATATTTACGTGTATGCACATAACCCTGGGACTATCAATCTTTCTTCTCTAATCACCGTCTGTGGAACTTGGGATAAGAACACTGCTTCTTAGACTAGAACAATTGCTTTCTGCTTATAGGCTCAATTTTTGCTAATTTCTCATCATGGTGATGCCAAAACATGCATTATCAGTATTTTGGAATAGGTGGAGCTTGGAGCTAACCCTATGCTAGTTATCCTTGTTGAGACCATCATTAGGCTAGACAGTTTCAAGACTCATAACCATTTTCAGGCAGTTTACTTCTTCTTCAGCTATGCAACCAAAACTTTTATTTACTTTATTTTCCCTTAATTTTTTCCTAAGCCGCCCTTTTTAGTTTTTAGCTTAGTAGGCTTCCCCTAAATTTTTCCTAAGCCGCCCTTTTGGGTTTTTAGCTTATTAGGCTTCCCCTAACTTTTTCCTAAGCCGCCCTTTCGAGTTTTCAACTTAGTGGGCTTGCCCTAACTTTTGCCTAAGCTGCCCTTTCGGGTTTTCAACTTAGTGGGCTTTTATTTTATTATTCTTATTCCCTTTTTTAATGTACCCCTCAATCCTTTGACTTATCAACCTCATCAGCTACAATCTTGTCCCTTAAAAATGAAGGACAAACGTTCAATGGACCAATGGGCTGACTAGTTAAAGAAGATTTCATTTGCTAAGATCATATGGGTCTACCCTTGGTGGAGATTGAAGTTCATGACTATTGAGCTATATGATCATTGTGTTCCTATTCCAGGGTTGCACTTCTCTACCTTTTTTACCCCTTTGCACCTTTGCCGTTAGTATGGTCACCCTCAGTTCATTGTTACTGTTCTGGCTAACTTTGAAGGCTTTCCTCTGAGACAAGATTCTCTGGATAAGATTAGGAGCTTGTGGGCTCATAGAGCTCTTGAAAGAAACATACACCTAGATGCTAAGGTGACTACTGATGATGATTACAAAACTTAGGTTGTTATCCAAAAGACAGAACCATTAGGATTTGCTAAGTGCAAAAGGACTCAAGCTTTGTATGATGAGTCACAAACGAATAAAATAAAGACATCACTAGTTAGAATGGTCTCATAGAGCTAGTCTTAGGCTTTCTTATGTTTTTTTTTCCTTTCAAGTACTTATGCTTTATAATAAAGAAGGACATGCAAAGTTCAAAAAAACTTCAATTTCATTCATTAACTAGGGCTAAAATGAGTACATTTAATACATCATATCACATAACTCATGTTATCAACTAGTCCTCACGGATTTTCTAAGTGAATATTTTTTGCTCACATTTCATTTCCCTAATCTTTGCCTGACTAGCCCTTTACGGGTTTTCTAATCAGTAGGACCATTCTCTTTTTATTTATTTCCCTAACTTTTGTCTGTTAACCCTTTGTGGGTTTTCTGAACAACGGGAATGTCCTAACTTTTGCCTGACCAGCCTTTTCAGGTTTTCTAGCTAGCGGACTTTATTTTCTTTATTCTACTTTTATTCATATTTTTTACAGGTAGTACTTCTTAAGGCAATCCAGATTAACAGGTTCCATGAACTCATTCCCTTCAAGATCTGATATCTTAGCAGCTCCTTTAGATAGGACCGATTTGACCAGGTACAGTCCTTCCCAATTCGATCTAAATTTACCTCTCGGATTGAACATCATAGCTCTAGACTATTTCAGCACCATATCTCCAGCTTTGATCTTCCCAGGCTTAACCTTCTTGTTGAACGCCTTTGCTATCCTTCTCTAATATATCCGAGTGTGGAATAAAGCATTCATCCTTTTCTCATCTATAGATATGAGATTATCATAACTCTTCTGCACCCATTCATTCTCAGTTATTTTAGCTTCCATGGCTACTCTCAAAGACTTAATCTCAATTTCTATGGGCAAAACTGCCTTACAACCATATACCAATTAGAATGGTGTTTGGCCTGTGGCAGTTCTAGTTGTAGTCCTATATCCCCATAAGGCAAAAGGAAGATATTTGGACCAATCCTTGTAAGTTTTAACCATCTTAGAAAGGATTTTCTTGACATTTTTATTAGCCGCTTCCACTGCTCCATTAGCTTGAGGGCGATAAGGTGAAGATTTATCGTGCTCAATCCTATACTTGTGTAACAACTCTGCTATTTCTACTTGAAATTGAACCCCGTTATCTGTCACAATATGATGTGGAACCCCATATTTATAGATAAGGATCTTCTCGATGAACCGTGCCATCTGTTTTGCTTTCAAAGTGTTGAAAGATTCTGCCTCTACCCATCTCGAGAAGTAATTGATTGCCACCACTATGTATTTATGCCCATTTAATGTCGTCGGTCTTATTTCTCCTCTGATATCACTTCCCCATGCTGCAAAGGGCCAAGGGGATGATAAACTATTCAGTACTGTTGGAGGCATATGACTAAGATTCCCGTGGATATGACACTAATAGCATTGTCTTACTATCCTGATACAATCTTTTTCCATACTCATCCAATAATACCCTTATTTGAGTATCTTCTTAACTAGAATCATCCCGTTCATATGAGAACCACAAGCCCCTGCATGAATCTCTTGCATCACCTCTTCAGCTTCATCCTTTTTTAGGCACCTGAGTTGCATCCCATTCAGCATTCTTTTGTATAATACCCTATCATGACTTGCATAGTTACGTACAAGGACACAAAGAGCATATATTTCTTTTGAGGCTACTTCATCTAGATAAATTCCTTCTTTAATGAATCTTTGGACATCATAAAACCAAGGCTTTTCTTCAGGCCCCGTTTGAACATTCATAATCTGTTCACCCCCATAACACGGTGCTCTAGACTTCACGATCACTAAAGGTTTTATGGCCAACCCAGTTGCATTATCCCACATTGAAGAGAGTGTTGCTAGTGCATCTGCCATCTGATTATCATCACTGGATAGATGGATAAAGAGACATTTGGTGAAATTCTTTATTAAGGCTTTCAAATAGCAAATATAAGGCTTCAGCTTTTCCTCTTTTACTTCCCACGTTCATTAGCTTGACTAATGACTAACATTGCATCCCCATAAACTAATAAATCTTTCACTCCAATTGCCTCAACTCTATAGATACATGCTGCATACTCGACCATGTTCTTTATGACCTTGAAATCCAGTTTCTTTGCCATTGGTATGGTTTCTCCTTCCGGTGTAACAAGAATCACTCCCAATCTAGCTCCTTTGTTATTTACAGCTCCATCAAAGTAAAGTTTCCACTCCCGGTGCTCTACAACTGCTAAGTTCTCATCTGGAAACTCTAAATTCCACTGCTCTTCACCTTCGATCACATTCTGAGCTAAGTATTCTACTACTGCTCTTCCTTTAATTACCTTTGTAGTAATGTACTCTATATTAAATTCAGTTAATAGTACCAACCATCAAGAAATTTTTCCAATTAGAGCCGATGTTTGAAATAGATACCTTAAAGGGTCTATTCTCGACACAACTTGAACCTTATAAGATTGAAAATAATGCCTCAATTTCCTTGTAGCCCAAATCATAATCAAACATGTCTTTTCTACTAAATCACATTTTTCCTCATATGGCAAAAAACTTCTTGTTTAGGTAGTACACTGTGTGCTCTATTCCATCTGACCCTTATTATGCTAACATTGCCCCCATTGCATCCTCTTCTAAAGCCAAGTACAAAACCAATGGCTTAACCTGTCTAGGAGGTTTCAGAATAGGTGGATTAACAAAATACTCCTTGATCTTATCAAAAGCTTTCTAACAATCATCATTCCATTTAATTGGCTGTCTTTCCTTAAGAGTTTAAAGATAGGGTAAAAAATATTAGTGAGTTTTGCGATAAACCTACTAATACACTGCAACCTGCCAAGGAATCCTCTTACTTCTTTCTCCTTCTTTAGTGTCGGCATTTCCTGGATAGCTTTCACTTTATTCGGATCCACTTCAATTCCCCAGCTGCTCACTATATGCCCTAATAGCTTCCCTGAAGTAACCCCAAAAATGCACTTCTTCAGGTTGACTCTCAGGTTATACCTCTCAATTCGGGCTAAGAATTGGTCTAAGGCTTCAAAGTGTCCTCCTCTTATCTCTGATTTGACCATCATGTCATCCACATACACTTCAACCTCCTTATGCATCATATCATGGAAAAGTGCAGTAGCGACTCTTTGATAAGTTACACCTGCATTCTTCAGTCCAAAAGGCACCACCTTATAGCAATAGGTCCCCCATTCTATGATGAAAGTTGTCTTAATCTTGTCCATGACAGCCATCATTATTTGGTTTACCTAAAAAATCCATCCATAAAAGAATACACTGCACTTGCTGCAGCACTATCCACTATTACATCAATGTATGGTAACGGGAAGTCATTTTTTGGACAAGCTTTGTTCGGATCCCTAAAATCTACACACATCTATACTTTTCCATCTTTCTTAGGAACAGGTACTATGTTTGCTAGCCATTGAGGGTAGTCTACTACTTCTAGGAAGTTAGCCTGTATTTGCTTGGTAATTTCCTCTCTTATCTTTTCTGTCCATTCTGGTCTTAATCTACGCAATTTTTGTTTAACCGACTTGGTTTCTGGATGAGTTGGAATGTGATGCTCTACTATTTCCCTATCCAAACTTGGCATGTCTTCATAAGTCCAAGCAAATACTACCATTCTTTTTGTAGGAGTTACATCATATGATATAAAAATGTTCTTTGGATTATCATTTGTGCCCATGTTAAATGAATTAAATTGAATTGAATTAATGTCAAACATGCATGATCTATTAAAATTATAATGCATAGAACTATCAGGATGCACATCACACAAGTAAGCAAAATCAACATTCATATCATTGACCATAGGAAAAACAACATCCTCATCTGCATAAAGACTGGACATTATTACATCAGTTTCTTCATAAAAAACATCAATAAAACTATCACTAATGACAATAGCTAAGTCCTAGGGTGGTTCCTCTTTAGGTGGTAGACACAGTAGCTCCTCAACAGCATCATCACCCATCTATTCAGTTACTTGCTCCATGGCTTCCTCTTTGTTGCTGGCTGTTAGGTTTTTCGCAATTTGCTACTTAAAGATCTCAAACCTAGGCATATCCTTTCCAGCCACATTAACAAATTCTTTGGTGCCCAGATAATACTTGCCCTCCCCAGGCTTGATGAAGTTCTCACTTAATGGTCCAATTCTTCCCAAGGGCTTATTTCTTTTTTCTTTCTCCTTGTTCTTTGCTCTTCTACTAGCCGGTCCTACCTCAATATATCCCAAACCCTTCGTATGGTCCTGGGTCTTAATGTTTAGGGGCCTAGGACTTCCTTGTTCATTCTTCTCGAGCCCCTATCCAGGTCGATAATTCATTCTTGCCATCATTTTTACAACCCTGGGATCTGTCCCATCAAATAATCCAGTAATATGATAACCAGGTGGAACACACACTTGCTTCTGTTTATCAAGTATAGCTACCATAGCTAGATTGGTTCCAGCTTCTATTGTCACAACATCTCCTTCATGAGGGAATTTTATTTTCTGGTGCACAGTTGAAGGTACTCCTCACAGTTGAAGCCTAAAATGTTCCCTCCACATTCCTGGTACTGTCATCATAGGCTCTGATTATAAGGTTTAAAACCGTCAAGTCATCTACTTTCAAACCTAGATTAGGTAGGATCTTTAGCGGGCATACATTTATAGTTGAACCATCATCTACCATTACAAAGTTGGTTCTCTTCCCTTTTACTTCAGCTGGGATAAATAATGTCTTATTATGGTTTCTTCCCTCCAAAGGCAAGTCATCATCTGAAAATATTATCAGCCTATGTTTCTTTTTAGTCACCTTTACTACCATAGCCTCAGGCGTAGCTGTCGTTTCAATGCTCATATTCAACAAAGCTTTAACTAGAGCCCTTCTATAACTACTCGAATGCATCAGTAATTCCTAGATGCTCACATTCGCTTTAGCCTTCTTGAGTTGTTCCAAGATCAGGTCTTCTTTTTATCCTTCCTCTACTTCTACATCTTCTGTTTCTTCCCTTTTTGTTACTCTTTCTATTTTCTTTTCTGCTGCTTTATAATTCTTCCCACTTCTAGTGACATGATTCACTTTAGGATCATCACTCCAGACATTGAAACCGCTTGGGGTTTCTTTATCAGAGTCATACCATATGTCAATAACTCTAATGATTCAGTCTTTTTTCCCATTTTTCCATACTTCCATTGTGCATGTTTCCTTCCCTTTCAGATCTCCCATATTGAGCTTACCTAATTGTTGATTCAACAAATCTTCAACTCCTTCTTGAGACTGTTTAAGAGCTAAAGGTTCATCCTCAAATTCATCACCCCACCCTATAGGCATAATCAATTCAATGGGGATGTTAGCGGAAGCGGGCTTAAAATAGAATACTTTATAATCGAACTTGCCCAAAGGTTGTCCCAATAGATCTTCAACTCCTCTTAGCAGCTACTCAGGAATTTTAGGCTCTTCTTTTACCAGCTTATCATCAAACTCATCTCCCCAACCTGAGGGCTTAATTGATTTAATAAGGATATCAGTAGAGGGTGGTTTCGAGTAGAATACTCTTTAATCAAACTTGCCTGTGGGCTAGCCTAGTAAATTTTCCACTCCTCTCTGTGGTTGTCTAAAAGGTTCTCCATTGGGTATAGGGTTGAGGTCCCCAAAGGAGCTTAGCACTTTTTCTTCACTAACCCCTGAGTTGATCATCATGGTGGCTGGTGGAGGAACATTTTGGTAGTCTCGGAGAAGGTTGTTTCTAGTGTTTGGGTTAGAGTTGGATTTTTCAGGGTCGATGATTTTTCCAGAGTCTATCAAGTTTTGGATTTCGTGTTTTAGGCAAATGCAGCTATCTATGGAATGGCCAGCTACCTGATGAAACTTGCAGTAACTGTCACGACCCAAACTAGGAGTCATGACCGGCACTAGGGAACGGGAATTCCTTCGAATCCGAAACCAATAGCAAGCCTAAGAAAATAAAATCATACAATAAATAAATAAAAAGTATGATATAATTAAAATTTTTCGAATCAATATATAAAATAAATTCTCCAAATCCTTTCATAAATGTATACATATTCGTACAGTGTTCAAATACAAATTCTCAGACTATTTAATATCCAAACAAAATAATGCTCCTCAAATACAATAACACAACTACTGCAGTTTTCAGAATATAAATCAGAGTTCAGAATATACATTTGCACAAAATAACCGGGACTGAAGAACACCGGCGAGGAACTCTACTACTAAGGTCTAACGACATAGAATCTCCTGAAAAAAATAATTGAGGGGGGTCAGACCTCATTGAGTGAATTATTATACTATATATACATGCAATCTAAACCATAACAATTAGGCATTATTATATATATGTATGTATATACACATAATTCACACGAATGCCAAACTCTGCTTTTATAAATATACAGAATGTAGGAAAACGTTTAATTAAATTCATGAAGGATCCATAGAACCCTAATAATAACAACCCCAATCAACCCCATTATCACTCTAGCCATACAGGCTCACTTGATTCCAAATAGAACACTTATCCCAAATTGGACAGCAGACTAGCCCCGAGACACTAAGTCGACCGAGCTCCAACAGTCTGGTTGTCAATGTGATTGGAAAATCTCATTAAAATAAATTTTATGGAAATATAATATAATATAATTTTATTTAACCATTTGGTATACATATAATAAATCCATTTTTTTTAAAGAGAAGAAATAAATATTTAAATATCTTTTAAAATCATTTTAGTATAAAAATTTGGTGGAACCCAATTTATAAATTTTTAACAGTCATATGACTCACTTATATCCAAGACTGCCGGATCCTGAGAGCAAGGCATCACCAAGATACACAGCCGCAGTCATATCTCTTAATCCAATATCACTGGCGGTGTCTAAGAGCAAAGCATCACCAGACCATCGGCCCCAGTGATTTAATAAATATAAATTAAAATTATACTGGCGGTGTCCGAGAGCAAAGCATCACTAGACCTTCGGCCCCAGTATTTTAATAAACAAATGTTATACTACTGGCGGTATCCGAGAGCAAAGCATCACCAGACCTTCGGCCCCATAAATATAATTAAATAATCACAAATTTTACCGGTGCGCACACGGTCCTGATGAAACCCATCAGGTAGTCCGTTCTACCGTGGTTTATTTAAAGAATAAAAGAAAATAAATAAAATAATAAAAATTACAATAAATAAAATAAAATAAATCAACTATAAATTAAATCATGCAAGATCATATGAATAATGCCACTAGAAACTCATAAAATTAAATTCATAAGAATTTAATATAATTTAAATTAAAAATCCGACACTCAAATCAAATATTAACTTACTGTTTAAACATATAATGAAAATGAAAAATCCTAAGTCATGCATCCTATATGCAATGCATATATACACAGTATAATAACTCACATGTTAGCGCTCCACGAGACAAACTCGGCGGGCCTGAACCGTTACGCTTCGGTCTCAGCGCAGCTAGACAAACAAATGACAATATGAAATCAGAATAAATTTAACGGAAATTCTAAAGACTCGATCTAGAATTTTAAACACAAAATTAGAATAGGAATTTGATCGGACATCACGTTTTACGAGAATTCTACCAAAAATCCAGCAAAACCTCCCCTGTAAAACGGACATCTCTCTACTCAAAGAGTAGAGCCAGTCCTGCAAAGAAAACACACTTTGGAATAATACCAAATTCACAACCACAATCCCTCGGTCGGACTCCAAACTACAATTCACCGACCGAGGTTCACAATTCACAGAATAATTACAAAATATCGAAAATGCCCTTATATAATAAAAATACATTTTAAAATTCCAAATTACATAATTAACCCTAAAACATGTTAAAAATCGATAAAAACTCATTTATTTAGAAAAATATTATATTATATATAATTTGAAAATAATTTACGAAAAATAGTTTTAATTAGTTAAAAATACTAAAAATTTGTAGAAATCATTTTTATGGCTCAAATAATTATTAAAACCAATTTAATTATATTTTTAGCCAATTTAGTGTCAAATTACCAAAATACCCTACTATATATATAATTACTTAAAAATTCACCAAAAATAATATAATTACTCAAAATTAATTTTCTCAACATATATTTCAATAATATCAGTAAATATACTCAATTAACCAATTTATTTCAATTAAACACATAATTAACCCTATTTTTCAAAATTACATAAAATTAATAAATTCCAAATAAATATATAAAAATTCACAAAAATTACAAATAAATTTCTATAATTCATTTCAAAACCTATAATCACCATAAAACATAATTTCATAATTTAATTAATTAATTTTCAAAAATTAGAAAATATTAATAAAATAATCAAAAATTCACAAAAATTAAAATAAATTCCAAAAATTCTAAAAAAATTACAGCATATAGATTAAGCTTCCAAGAACAAAGTTTATGACGGAAGTTTTCATGAATTAATCAAATTTAAGCTAAAAAAATTCGAAACCCAAAATGGCTAAAATGAAGAAATAGAAACCTAAGCAATTCTAGACCAAATCAAGTGAAACAAAGCTTGAAATCACACTCACCAGAGCTCAATGAGAAGATAGAGACTGACGGTGTCAAAAACGGTGGCCGGAAATGGCTTGATCGGAGTTGAGATGAAATTCGGCCTCTACTTGATTTTCCTGCCAAAACATACCGGAAAAGGGAGCTTTAGGTGGTGGAAATAGCTGGAGGTGGAGGAGGAAGGCTGATGGGCACAGTGACAGCAAAGAAAACCAGCTGGAAATGGCCAAAAATGGAAGAACACGTGTTGGGAAGAAGAAGATGCAGAAAATGGTAAAATTGTAATTTCTGCAAACTTTTGTTTTGTTTTTTTTTTTAAAAAAAAAATTATGTATATATGTATATATATATGTCCACCTTAAATAATAATATTATTTATATTCCCACACACAAATAATACTCACCACACAAATATTTTAATATATTTAATAATTTATACACTTAAAATTAATTAATTAATACAAAAAAATTAAATAATAAAATTAAGGAAATTAATTAAGCTCTAATTAATTAAATAAATACACATATATAAATTTTATTTAGCACTTAAAAATTATGTATGAGTTTATGCAAATTCGTAAAACTAGTCAAAATAATTAATATTAAATTATTTACGTGTCAATTTCTCCGAAAATAAAATTTCCAAAAAAATTTTACGTAATGTACTTAAAATAATGTAAAATAATTAAAATTAGCTTTAAACAAATAATAACTCTTAAAAATTTCATAAATATATACAAAAATTATTAACATTGCATATCCCGATGCAGTATAAAAATATTTAAAAACTCGGGATATTACAGTAACTGTTTGGATCATAGCTAGGGACATTTGGATTTGGGGGTTTGGTAAAGGTCAGGGGTCTAAGTAGTTCTTTTTGGATTAGCCTCTCTAGGACTTTGGAGAATGGTTGGTTGAAGTTAGAAAATCTCCTGGGTTGCTAAATTGCACGCACTTTTACAGCTTGGCTAGTACTTCCTTATTGAATGCCCCCAGTTAGGTAGTTTCGGGTTCCTATGCCTCTAGCAGTTTTCTTTTTCTCACTCTCAATTTCCTCAGCTTGTAACCCATCATCATACAAATCCACAAAATTGTTGGGATTCATCATCTGTAGCCTCTCGACCAAATTAGGTGACACATTATAAACTATCATTCTAACTTGATCCTTCTCAACAAGCTGTCTTTCATCATCCTTGCCTTATTCATGAAACGAGTTAAGAAATCAGAAAAAGACTCATTTGATTCTGTTTAGTTAACTCTAGATCCCTGATGGATACATCCAACCTAGTATTATAATCATATTGTTTTAAAAAAGCATTACATAGTTCTTTCCAGTCAGCCCTAACAGACTTTTCTAACCTGTGGTACTAGTTTACAGCCATTCCTTCCAGTGACAGTACAAACAGCCTAGCAACAACTGACAATGGTGCTTTGGTAGTGCTCATGGTTGTTATGTATTGGCTCAAATGAATTCTAGGGTCTCCTCTCCCATCAAATTTCTACAGTTGAGGCATTTTGAATTTTTCAGGCAGCTTATCTCCCTCTATTTGCAACATGTAATCAAAGTTAAAAGAATATCCCATTCCTTATCCTCTAATCAGCTCTTCCATCTTGGATATTTTCTAAGTCAGTGCTTGCATCTGCTTGGACTCATGATCATAGACCAATTCAAGTGACTTTCTCTTTGCCTTTTCTACCATGTAGTTTTCAACATCTTCCAGTCTCACATCAGTAGCAAGCACATTTCTAGCAGCAGGTTACCCCCTAGCATCATTAGCAATAGGTGGAGCTCCTACAGCAGGTGACTGTTCAATAGTAGCAGTAGGTGGTTGTCCAACACCAGGTTGCACTAGTCTGGCCAAAGCCTGTCTCAATTCATCTAGCATCATAGCTCTCATGTCATCCTCAAAGCTCCTTTAATGTCCTCTAAGGTCCACATCTCTAATTATTGTTCCATTTCAATCTGAGTTGGTTCAGCTTCTAGGTATAGTGGATTGATTAGACTATTCTCTAATTCTTAAAGGATCTCTTGAGCTATTAAATTTGGGCTTAGATCTGTTCTGGTCAATCTACCACCTCTTCACCCCCAAATGCGAGAAGACCAAGATGAATCTATGATGGCTACAAAATAAGGTGTTAGTATGATGCATGGACTATATGTATGCATATATGCATGATGCATGTGTTTATACAACAAGTAGCAAGTAAGCACTTAGCACGTAGCAAGTAGCTAGTATCAAAAAGCAATCAACAGGCAACATGCAAGCATAAGCCTTCCAACCTTATTCCTCCCACACATGTATTCAATGGTGAGTTTCTTTTTCCTAGGATTTTTGGTCTTGTCCTTTATATCAATAGGGAATATTAAGAGCCGATGAGCATGCCAAATCTCTCTTAAAAAAGGCATAGAAATAGCATTTCTAAATATAAAGGTCTAGCCTAATCCTTATTAGCCTGAATGAGCTTCAAAGGTATAGGCCTCGGCTTTTATAAATAGAGATACCTCATGGCAATTCAAACAAAGAAGCATTTTGGGTAAAAATCCTAGGGGAAGTAACTAGGCCATTATATGTGGTTAGAGCCCGGTGAAAAGTTAAGGTTCCCTTAGCAAAATGCTCTCCATTATGGACTTTGAGTTACAAGCCAAGGTTAGAGGGGCCCAACATCCTTTACCAACTTGAGAGAAGATTACCCCTTTTAAAAACTTGGGTTACAGACTCTGGTCAGATGAGCCCAGTAATCTCTCTTGAACCAAGTTAAAGCTAAGAGTGATGGTTAGCCAATCTATAACTCCATGAAGCTAATGGAATCATGGAATCATAAACCAATTCCATCGATTTAGTAGGGACATGCAGAATGAATGAAAGAATGAAATAATAATCGATAAAATAATTCTAAAGAACACAAGTAGAATCAGTATCTCTTATCCCCAATGGAGTTGCCACTATAGACAGTGGGGTTTAGCGCGCATCCAAGATTTTAGCAACCGCGACACTATTTTGGCTCAGTGCCTTAAAGAACACACTAACCACTATTACAAAGGCATGGCATGGAGATGAAGAGTTGTCACCCAGGGTCATAACTAGGACAAATCAAAAAGGTGGTACTCAATTCTCTAAAAGAAAGCTAGCACCACAACCAGGAGATTCTAGATACGGAATACTAACTTCTCTTAGTCTCGTGTTTATTTAGAATAATTTTATAAATGATTATTTCATCCTCTAATTACATGCAATTTTATTAAACCCTTTTTTGACATCCATCTAACCCTAGGCATCTAGTCAATAAAATTACACATAAAAAATGCACTCAAGATTGTGTTGTCCCTAAGTCTAAACTATGTTAATTTTATTAAAAATTTAGCTAGATTTACATTTTATTTACAAGTGAGAAAGGGACTAAAGGTGGGCCTACATTTTTAATTAGTGAGCCTAGATCTACTTATTTTAGTTTGTCTAAGGAATGGGCTTAAGTATATTCAATTTTAAAGGAAAATTAAATTAGGGGGCCTGAGTCTAACTTGGTTTTATTTTAAGTGAAATATGGGCCTATGTATATTATTTTAAAAGAAATGAATTTAAGTGGGCTGAGCTAAGTCTAAACAAGTTTTAATTAACTAAGTGGGCCTAAAATCTAATTAACCTAAATTATTTAAAGTCCTAAACCATTTTTAAGCCTATTTATTAAATGGGTTAGACCTAAACATGGGCTTGGGGCCCAAAATAAATAAAACACAAAAATTGATCAAACAAACATTATAGTGATTTTCTAGAAACCCTAAATTAATTACATGCAAACCCTAAATTAAGCTACTGCTACCATTAATTTTAATTGATTTTTTACCCAATTGAACCTAATTACTAATTGATTTTAAAGAGCAGAAAATTAAATCTTTCACTATTCCCACTACTTAGGCTATTACAAACTACGTACAAAATTAAAATTAAACAATTATACACCTATGAATTAAAATACCTACACAAAACACCAAAATGAAAAATAAAGATACAACCCTAAATTCTACTGGAAAACAACATAGGTTCTTCCATGGCATTCCATGGACCTTCTATTCAGTTTAAACATAAGCAGTATCCTCCTCAATCCACATGCGGACATTAAAACAAAAAAAAACACAAAAGTAATCAGATTAATGGTGAAATTAAATAATCAAAACAATAACAAAAATAAAAGGAAAAATCACAAAAAGAAAATAATAGAAAAGAATGAAATAGAAAAAGAACTGATAATTTAGATGTTGTGCAAATGCCCTTTTTAGCCCCTCAGATTGGATTATCAACATTGAAATTGAATAGCTATTGATTCTGGACTGAAAAGGACATTTTCAGTAACGTTTTTGGATTTTAGCGTTTTTTGCGCAGTCAAGTATCTTAGTATTTGCATGTGTGTTTCTCTCGGTCTCTTTGTGAGTAAAAAAATCCTCTGAAAAAAAATCCCCCTTCGTACACATGCAGACTCTGCTTTTAAATGCGAAGTTTACTTGCGTACTGACTTCCTCCTTTGGAGAAACAGACTTATCTCTCCAAAACATAATGATAAGATTTGATTTTTGAATGTTTTGAATGCATCAAAAAAAATTTCAGATAAAACTAATAATAATAATTCAATTTTCAACCAATCAAAACATTGATTAAATCGATAAAAAATATGTTAAAATGCCCGAAAATTTGAAAAATGGGACTTTTACGCATCGGCTTTGCACCAATGCCTGTCGGCATTAAATGCTAACCTTTTTTTACTTTTAATTACCAAAAGACCCCTAAAAATTGACTTATTTATAATCAAATCCTAAAAAATGTTGTAATTTAGTCCCTAAAGTCCAGAAAATTGACAACCAAGTTCAATTTTTTGAATGAATTTCATCATAGGGGCTTACGTCATAATTGTGCACAATTGCATCCTGAAATTGGGTGCTTACAAAGCTGATAACATATATGGATAGTCATGTTACTTAAGCTTGTATATCATATATAGAGTCCTAATTCTTGTTTATACTTACATTAGACTTCTCTTATATGTATTTGGTTGTAATTCTGATATAAACAATATATTATAATAATTAAATTTGTATACTCTAGTTTAACCTTTACAACCAAAACAAACCCAAAATATAGAAAACCAAAAACAATACTTAGCAGATGTTGCTTAAAATAGCAAAGTTCAATTACAAACTAAACAGAGACCAAACGAAACTACCTATAACAACAAAACCACATGCAATAAATAACAGCAGTAATCAATCTTCAATAGTAGAGCAACCTAGAAAATAAAAGCAATAAGACAAGGTAGCGGATGTAGAATTGAAGCAGCTCTGATAAACTAGGAAAATAACAACTAAATGAGGCAGAAAAATGGGCTAGCAACAAAAATCTTGTCTCCTACACAAAACAGTAGAAAGAGCAGAAAATGTAGGAGAAGAAATGGCAGTATTGTAGTAAAGATTGCAACATAAGAAATAACTAGTAGAAACTAGTTTAAACAGCCAAAAGATAGCAAAATTATGTTCACCATATTATGGGTCCCTCCTAGTGAAGCCCACAAGTTTGAAAAAAATGTCACATTTTGTTGCATCGAATTTGAATATAAAAAAATTATTTTTTATTTTGTTTGTTTCTCATCCAAATGCCTATATAAAGACATTTAGATGGAGAAGTATAACATGATAAGGAGTAGGCAAGCAACGGGAAGAGAAAATTTTTGAGATCTTTATGTGTGCTTATGAGGTGAGAGCCAAAGCAATTTTTCTTTGATGAGTGTGAGAGAGTTTTAGGGTTTTGGAAATTTTTTTCCTCAAAGGGTGAGTGATAAAATAGTGGATAACTATTTTTGAGGTGTTTAAGAAACACTTTGAATGCCACTATTTTGGTGAGATTTTTTATTATGTATCTCTAGTGTTGATTTAAAGAAGACTCTCTCTTATACCTACTATTTTTATGGTGGAAGAATTATTCTGATTTTGTCCCATGGATGTAGCCTAAGAATTAAGGGTGAACCATAATTAAATATTTGTGTCATTTTTATTATTTATACGACAAGTTTTACCACCTATTTTACCTACCCATTTACAAGTTTAATTCCCTCCATTTATTTCTTTGTTTGATTATTTATGCAGTAATTTTATTTGTCTTTGTGAAAATTATTCTGCTACACCAACTCTGTTAATTTTTCCAACAAGTGGTATCAGAGCTATTGGTTCATATTCTAGAGGCATTATTAAATACTGTAATGATAGAGGCTAAGACTAGTAAAATGGTCAACCTAAAGGGCACAAATTACCATATATGGAGAAACAAAATGAAGGATCTCCTATTTTTGATGAAGTTGCATCTACCAATTTTTGCTATAACAAAACCCGAAGGCAAGATGGATGAGGAATGGGCATTTGAGCATGAGTAAGTGTGTGGCTACATCCAATAGTTCATTGAAGACAATATGTACAACCAAATTTGCAATGAAACTCATGCACGGACATTATGGAACAAGCTTAAGGAGTTGTACAATTTAAAGACTGATAATAAAAAATTATTTTATTTGAAAAAATTCATGCAAATAAAATATTAGGAAAGCTCTTCTATCGCCAATCACTTGAATGAAATGCAAGGGATTGTGGATCAATTGTCAAGAATGGGCATGAATTTTGAAAATGAAATTCTTGCTCTTATAGTGTTGGCTTCTCTGCTAGAGTCATGGGAGACTTTGAAGATTTCACTTACAAACTCTGCACCAAACGGTGTAGTGAATATGGAATTTTTCAAAAGCAATATTTTCAAAGAAGAGATGAGACACATATCAAAGGGTGCCTCTTCAACACATTCAAATATTATTGTTGTAAATTCTAAGGGGAGAAATGAGACTCAAAGCTCAAAGTACAGAGATAAGAGTATAGGAAAGTCAAATAAGTATGCAAATATTGAATGCCATTACTATAAAAAGAAAGGCCACATCAAGAAGTTCTATCAAACATTTAAGGATAATAACAAAGGCAAAGATCTAAAAAAAGATGACAGCAATGATGATTATGAAGCAAATCTTCTTGAAGAATTCAATGTCCTTTTTTATGATGATACTATTATTCTTACTACCCATGAGACTAACTAGGTGATTGACAGTGGTGCTCCCATTCATGCTACATCTTAAAGAAAATTCTTCTCATCCTACACTCCAAGAGATTTTGGATTTATGAAGATGGGAAATGGTAATCGAACAAGAGTTTCCGGTGAAGGAAATGTGTGTTTGGAAACAACGAATGGCACAAGACTAATCTTAAAGAATGTCAAGCATGTTCTAGATATTCACCTAAATTTGATCTTAACAGACAACCTTGATGATGAAGGTTTCTACATCACCTTCCACATCGACTAATGGAAACCCACTAAAGGCTCACTAATGGTGGCCAGAGGTAAAAAGGACTCAGCATTGTACTTTATGCATGCAAATATCTCCAAAGACATGGTGAATGTTATGGAGAAAGACAGTACAGTTGACTTATAGCATAGAAGACTTAACCACATGAGTGAAAAAGGGATGACAATGCTGGCCAAGAAAAATGTGTTATCTGGAGTAGAATTTGTGCATCTAGAGAAATGTGCCAATTTTCTTATAGGAAAGCAAAACAGGGTTGCTTTCAGGAGTTCTCCTCCTTCCAAAATGAAGAATGTGCTGGATTTAATTCATTCATACTTGTATGGGCCAATGCTAAAGTTACTTAGTGGTTATCAGTACTTTTATGACTTTCATTGATAATCATTCTCAAAAGACATGGGCATACATCTTGAAGTTAAAAGATCATATGCTAAATGTCTTCAAGGAATTTCACACACTAGTGGAGAGACAAACTAGCAAGAAACTGAAGTGCATCTGAATAGACAACGGTGGAGAGTATTCTAGATCATTTAATGCTTATTGTAAAGAGCATGGTATACGACATCAAATGACACCTCCAAAGACATTGCAGTTGAATGGTTTAGCTGAGAGGATGAATAGGAATTTGATGGAGAGAGTTAGATCTTTGCTCTAACATTCAAAGTTGCCTAAGACATTTTAGGGCGAAGCTCTACTTACAGCAATGCATATGGTGAACCTTTCACCATACGTTCCTCTATAGTTTGACACTCCAAAGAGGGTGTGGTTAGGAAAAGATGTTCCCTATAGTCATTTGTATATTTTTTGGTGCAAAGCCTTTATGCATATTCCTAAGGATGAGAGGTCCAAGCTTGATGTCAAGACACGACAGTGTGTGTTTATTGGATATGGTCAAGATTAACTTGGTTATAGATTTTATGATCATCTAGAAGAATCTTGTCAGAAGCTATGATGTTGTGTTTATTAAAGATAAGACAATCTAAGATATTGCCAAAGTTAAGAAGAACATTCCCAGCTCTGAAGATTATTCAAATTTGAAGTTAGTTCCTCTAATAAGGGAAGTTAGAGATGAAAATGAAGTTATTTTGCCAGAAGTAGGTGATGAAGATGCTCCAATTAAGATTCCTTTTGAAAATGATAATGATGTTGTTCATGATCAACCATTGGAAGATGAGGCTTCTCTAGTGCCACTGAGGAGATCTGATAGAATCAGATAACCTTTTACCAGATATCTTAGAGACCAGTTTATGTTACTAACTGATGGGAGAGAGCCAGCAAGCTTTGAAAAAGCTATAAATGATGAACATAAGTAGAAATGGTTTGAAACTATACAGGATGAGATGAAGTCACTGCATGAAAATAAGACATTTGAGCTTATGAAGTTGCCTAAAGGTAAGAGAGCTTTAAAGAATAAGTGGGTGTTCAGGATCAAGCATGAATAACATAATCTTTAGCCACAATTCAAAGTTAAACTAGTCGTAAAAAGATTCAACCAAAGAAAGGGCATCGACTTTGATGAGATTTTTTCTCCAGTCGTGAAGATGACATCCATCCATACTGTGTTGGGTTTAGCAATAAGTTTTAATCTGGAGATTGAGCAAATGGATGTTAAAACTACCTTCCTTCATGATGATTTAGAAGAGGAAATAATTATGGAGAAACTAGAGGGTTTCAAAGAAAAGGGAAAAGAGTACTATGTTTATAAATTGAAGAAAAGCTTGTACGGCTTGAAACAGGCACCAAGACAATGGTATAAGAAGTGTGAGCCTATTATAGGGGAGCAAGGCTACAGGAAGACCACTTTAGACCATTGTGTATTTATTCTAAAATTCTTTGATGATGACTTTATTGTGTTATTGCTCTATGTGGATGACATGTTAATTATTGGTTGAAATATTTCTAGAATCAACAGCTTAAAGAAATAATTGAGTAAGTCTTTTGCTATGAAAGACTTAGGATCAGCAAAAAAGATTTTTGGCATGAAGATTATCATAGAAAGAGGCATCAAGAAGTTCTGGTTATCACAAGAGAAGTATATTGAGAAGGTACTTCAGAGATTTAATATGTACAATGCTAAAGCGATTAGTTATCCTTTTGCTAATCACTTTCAACAAAACCCTTCCATTGATAAGGAGAAGGAAGAGATGGATAGAGTTCCATATACTTCAACAATTGGTAGTTTAATATATGCCATGGTATATACACGGCTAAATATTGCACACTCAGTTGAAGTTATGAGTTGGTTCCTTTCAAATCCTGAAAAGGAGCATTGGGTTGCAATGAAATGGATTTTCAGGTATCTTTATGGAACATCCAAAATATGTTTATATTTTGGAGATGCCAAACATATGTTAGCTGGATACACAAATGCATATATGGTAGGAGATGTTGATTCAAGAAAATCAACCTCTGGTTACCTAATTACTTTTATAGGGGGAGTTATGTCATGGCAATCAAAATTACAAAAATATGTTGCTTTGTCTACCACTGAAGCAAAGTTTATTACAATAATGGAAGCTTGTAAAGAGTTGCTATGGATGAAAAAGTTCTTAAATGAACTTAATTTTTCAACAAGATAAACATGAGTTATTTTGTGATAGTCAAAGTGTTATCCACCTTAGTAAGAGTTCCTCCTTTCATTCAAGGTCAAAGCGTATTGATGTGAGATATCACTAGATATGGGATGTATTGGAGAAAAAGCTATTATAGCTAAAGAAGATTCATACTAATGAAAATGGATCAGACATCTTAACAAAGACTCTACTAAGGGAGAAGTTTGAATTTTGTCAATTGGCTGCCAGAATGGTGATGACCTCCACGTAGTCAGGAGAGGGAGAATTGTTGTAGGTCCCTCCTAGTGGAGCCCACAAGTTTGAAACTAATTTCACATTTTGCTACATCGATGTTGAATATAAAAAAAACCTATTTTTTGTTTTGTTTATTTCTTATCCAAATGCCTATATAAAGGCATTTGGATGGAGAAGCATAAAATGATAAGGAGTAGGCAAGCAATGGGAAGAGAAAAAATTTGAGATCTTTGTGTGTTCTTGTGTGGTGAGAGCTAAAGGAATTTTGCTTTGATGAGTGTGAGAGAGTTTTAGGGTTTAAGAAATTTTTTCCTCAAAGGATGAGTGACAAAATAGTGAGATAATTATTTTTGGGTGTTTGGGAAACACTTTGAGTGCCACTATTTTGCTGAGATTTTTTATTATGTACCTCAAATGTTAATCTAAAGAAGACTCTCTCTTATACCTACTTTTTTTATAGTGGAAAAATTATTCTAATTTTGTCTCATAGATGTAGCCCAAGAATTAAAGGTAAACCACATTCAAATATTTGTATCATTTTTATTATTTATACGGTAGGTTTTACTGCCTATTTTACTCACCCATTTGCCAATTTAACTGCCTCCATTTATTTATTTCTTTGATTATTTTTGTAGTAATTTTATTTTGTCTCAGTGAAAATTATTTTGCTGCACCAACTCTGTTAATTTTCCAAACACACCAGAACACAAGTAAAAGAATACATTCAATTGTATAGAAGTTATTCTTATAATATGGTGTGGATCACTCGCATAATGGTCTTTATCATGTTATGATGCAAGTAAAAGTTTCTTTTATGAACAAAACACAACTTAGTTCTTGAAAGACAAAGTAACAATTTCTTAAGATAAAAATAAAGGAAAGCAACAAGACCATGCACACACTTGAAAAACACAATCACCTTTTGCTTCCTAAACATCTACTTGAGATGGATGATCATTGAATTCCACCAAAACATCGGATTGAGATGGAGGGATGAGTTGTATTTCAATATTAACATCTTCTTCTTTCTTGAAGAAGTACTTGAATGAGTAAGAAATCCAATTAATAGCTTTCACAATGGGCTTAAAGAATTCGTACACATGTTCCTATTGGAGGCAAAAGAATGTAAAGTACAAGAGAATAATAATACTAAACACCAAAATATATATATTTCAAAATAATCAAATACACAAATTCTCTCCAAGGGACAATAGGACATTTACACTCTCAAATTACTTGTATTTTTCTCTCGTACAATTCTTATCTTCTTCTTATGTTTATATACACAATGCATATCTATTTTTAGCTTTTACAAAGAATGGTTAAAAACCATTTTCTATAAAATGAACAATTTTCATTTAATTTGTTTAAATAACTTTATTTAGTGTTTAGTTTAAAAATCAAGTTTACTTTTCAACATCCTCCCTTAAACTTGATTTGTGACTCCGAGTAAAATCCTTAGCTTGATAAATGTCTCATGTTTTAATGGCTTGGTGAAAGTATTTGCAACTTGATCTTCAAATCTTATGAATTATACTTCAACATCCTTCTTGTCAATGCACTCTCTAATGAAATGATAGTGAGTATTAATATGTTTGCTTCATTCATGAAAGATAGGATTTTTTGCCAGAGCTATTGTTGTCTTGTTATCTATATAAATTTTTGCTGCTTCCTTTTAGTATATACCAAACTCCCTTAATAAACTCCTCAACCACAATGCATGACATACACAAGCAGTTATAGCCACATATTCAACTTCACAAGTAGATAGAGTAATAATAGGTTGCTTCTTTGAACTCTAAGTGAAAGTTATATCTCCCATATAAAATAAAAATCCTGTAGTGCTTTTTCTATTATTGATATCACCAGCCCAATCACTATCATTGAATCCTATAAGATTAAAATTTTGAGAGTGAGTGTACAAAAGTCCATATTCAAGTGTGTCTTTAATGTAACAAAGAATTCTTTTAGCAATTATTGAAAAGTAAACTTAATTTTTAAGCTAAAGATATATGTGTTTCTAAAAATAGTGAAGTTACAATATATATATATATACATATATATATATATATATATATATATATATATATATATATATATATATATATATATATATATATATATATATATATATATATATATATATATATATATATATCATTAAATAAAGTTGTTTAAACAAATAAACAAATTAAATAAAAATTGTTCATTTTATAGAAACTAGTTTTTAACCATTCTTTGTAAAAGCTAAAAATAGACATGCATCGTGTATATAAGCATAAGAAGAATAGAAGAATTGTATAAGAGAAAAATATAAATCTTTTGATATTGTAAAGGGCCTATTATCCCTTGAAGAGAATTTGTGTATTTGATTGTTCTAAAATATATATATTTTTGTTCTCAGTTTTATTATTCTCTTATGCTTTATACTATTTTACCTCTAACAAAGTGGCATAAGAGCTTTACATTTTAATAATGACAAAACAAGGCTAGTGGGATAGCTCCATTACAACTCCCTCATCTCACCAAAGACAACTATGACAGTTAGTCCATTAGCATCAAAGCTATTTTAGGTTCACAAGATGCTTGGGATGTTGTGGAAAGAGGATATGAGGCACCAACTAATGAATCTTCTTTTAATCAAAATAAAAGAAGACTTTTGCAAGAATTAAGCAAGAAAGATCAATAAGCTCTTTCTATTATTCACTCATTTTGCATGAAAGTGTGTTTGAAAAGGTTTCTTATACGACCACCACCAAGGAAACTTGGGAGATTTTACAAAATTCTAAAAAATGTGTAGAATGAGTTAAGAAAGTTTGTTTTCAAACTCTACGAGGAGAATTTGAATCTCTTTAAATCAGTGATAAAGATTTGATTTCATCATTACTTATCAATCACTAATCAACTAAAAAGAGGAGTTAAATGATACTCGCGTAATAGAAAACATACTTCATTCCTTGCATCCAAAATATGATTATATTGAGGTGGCCATTAAGGAATCCAAAGACCTAGAGTCTATAAAAGTTTATGAACTCATGGGCTCATTATAAACCTATGAAAAAAGACATATCAAAAGAAATAAAGAAGTTTCTTAACAAGTGTTGTAAAGTAAGATTACTATAAAGAAAGATAAAAATTTTGGTAATCAACGAAACCAAAGAGGATCTAGTAGAGGCAAATGTCAAAGTAGAGGATGAGGTGGAAGAGGAAGTTATACGCGATCACAACATGTAGAAAGAAATCAAAGTTCTCACCCCACAAGAGGATGTGGAAGAGGGAATTACATGAAATCATCGTATTACAAATCTCAAATTCAATATTATAATTGCAATAAGTTCAGTTATTATGCTTCTGAATGCAGAAATAAAACTTGTCAAGTGCAGGAGACAGTCCATGTTGTAGAGGATATTAATGAAGAAGAAGTTTAATTACTGATGGCTTATTAAGATGATCATAAACTAAAAGGAAGTACATAGATACTGGAGCCAGCAATCACATGACTGGTAATAAGTATTTATTCTTGGAGATC
Organism: Mallotus nudiflorus; assembly: GCA_947683625.1. Lineage (NCBI taxonomy): Eukaryota > Viridiplantae > Streptophyta > Magnoliopsida > Malpighiales > Euphorbiaceae > Mallotus > Mallotus nudiflorus. The sequence continues at coordinate 463,419 of CANTUR010001072.1, forward strand.
AATGAATCAATAAAAGGAACAGTAACTTTTGGAGATGGAACAAAAGTTTTAGTATAAGGTAAAATTCTTATTCACCTTAAAGATGGAAATCATCGTTTCATCAATGAAGTTTGTTATGTGCCAAAATTAAAAAGCAATATGTTGATTTTGGGTTTATTTCTTAAAAAGAATTATAAAATTACATTGAAGAACAAGACATGCTCTATCAAGGATGCTAAAATTAACTTGATAGCAAAAGTGCCCATGATAAGAAACAGATTATTTTTATTAAACATTCAAAGTAATAATGAAAGTTGCTTGAAAGCTTCAATAAAATATGTTTCATGGTTATGGAATTTGAGGTATAAACATATTAATTTTAATAATTTAAACAAGCTTGCAAACAAAGAAATGGTAAAACGATTGCCTTCTATCAACAATCCCTATCAGTTATGCAAAGGATGTCTCATTGGAAAACATGCTAAGTTTTCCATAAGAAAGCTACTTCATGAGCCACTAAACCTCTCGAGCTCATCCATGCAAACATATGTGGGCTAATAAATCCAAGTTCTTATGGTAAAAATAAATATTTTCTTCTTTTTATTAATGATTTTAGCCGTTAAACTTGGGTTTATTTCTTAAAAGAAAAATCAGACACATTTAGTGCATTTAAAAAATACAAAGCACTAGTAGAAAAGGAAATTCACTATCAAATTAAGGCCATGAGAACAAATAGGGGAGGCGAGTTCATATCGAAAGAGTTTAATGAATTTTGTGAAGATATTGGAATCTAACGTCCTTTAATAGTGCGAAGGTCACCTCAACAAAATGGAGTTGTAAAAAGAAAAAACATAACCATTCTCAAAATGACAAAAAGTATCTTGAAGTTTAAAAACATGCCAAAAGAATTTTAGGCTCAAGCTATTGATTGTGCAGTGTACCTTACCAATCAAAGTCTTATAAAAAGTCTGGTAAATAAAACTCCTTTAGAAACATGGAATGGAAGAAAGTCGAATGTCAAGCACTTTAAATTTTTTGGAAGCATTGCCTATATACATGTTCCATATCAAATTTGCACTAAGCTTGATGAAAAAAGTGAAAAATATGTCTCCATCGGCTATGACAAAAACTCCAAAGTCTATAGACTTTACAATTCAACAACAGGAAAGACTATCGTCAATAGAGATGTAAAATTTGATGAAGAGGCTTCCTGGGACTGGAGCATCAACAAGGAAGAAAAGTATAATTTTCTTCCAATTTTTGAAGAGAGTGAAGATCAACCAAGTCAAAATTCAATAGTAGTACAAATAGAAGATTCTCCTACAGCAAACTCAGATGAAAGAACTCCTAAAATAAGGACTTTCGATGAAATTTATGCAGTTACACAAAATCTAAATGATGAGGTGACTATATTTTATCTACTTGCTGATAGTGAACCAGTTAGCCTTGAAGAAGCTTCTCAAAATAAAAAATGGAGAAGTGCAATGGATGAAGAAAGTAAGGCGATTGAGAAAAATAATACTTGGGAGCTCACAACATTTCCAAAAGGTCACAAACCAATTGGTATCAAATTGGTCTATAAAATTAAGAAAAATGCAAATGGAGAAGTGGAAAGGTACAGTGCCAGACTAATTGTGAAAGGCTATAGTTAAAAAGCTAGAATTGATTATGAAGAGGTATTTTCTCCAATTACTCACTTATAGACTATAAGATTCATTATATCTCTTGCAACTCAAAATAAATGGAACATCTTTAAAATGGATGTCAAGTATGCATTCTTGAATGGCTATCTGGGAGAAGATGTCTACAAAGAACAACCACCAAGTTATATTAAAACATAAGATAAAGATCAAGTTTTAAAATTGAAGAAGACATTATACGAATTAAAACAAGCTCTAAGAGCATGGTACATTAGAATTGACCAATACTTTTAACAAAATAATTTTTCAAAATGTCCACATGAACAGGCTCTCTATATAAAAAATTTTGGTGGAGATATGTTGATTGTATGCTTGTACATAGATGATTTAATCTTTACTGGAAATAATCCAAAATTTTTTGAAGACTTCAAGAAGGCTATGGTAAAAGAATTCGACATGACTGACATTAGTTTAATGACTTACTATCTTGGAATATAAGTAAAGCAACAAGAAGATGGCATCTTCATATCGCATGAGAATTATGCAAAGGAAACACTCAAGAAATTTAAAATGGAAGACTGCAAACCAGTTAACACACTTGTAGAATGTGGAATTAAGCTATCTAAGCAAAGTGAAGGAGAAAATGTAAATCCAACTTATTTCAAGAGTCTAGTTGGAAGCTTAAGGTATCTTACATGCACAAGACCATATATTTATAGGCTTAATAAGTCGCTACATGGAGACTTTAATAACATCACAATTAAAAATTACTAAAAGAATTCTTCATTACATCAAAGGCACACTTGACTATGGACTTCTCTACACTCACTCTTGAAATTTTTATTTTATAGGATTCAGTGATAGTGACTGGGCTGGTGATTTCAACGATAGAAAAAGCACTACAGGATTTTTATTTTATATAGAAGATACATCTTTCACTTAGAGTTTAAAAAATCAACCTATTGTTACTCTATCTACTTGTGAAGCTTAACATATGGCTATAACTGCTTGTGTATGCCATGCATTGTGGTTAAGGAGTTTATTAAGGGAGCTTAGTATATCCCAAAAAGAAGCAACTAAAATTTATATAGATAACAAGGTAGCTATGGTTCTGGTAAAAAATCTTGTCTTTCATGAACGAAGTAAACATATTGATACTCACTATCATTTCATTAGAGAGTACATTGCCAAGAAGGATGTTGAAGTAAAATTCACAAGATCTTAAGATCAAGTTACGGATATTTTTAGCAAGTCATTAAAACATGAGACATTTATCAAGCTGAGGATTTTACTTGGAGTAACAAATCAAGTTTAAAAGAGGATGTTGAAAAGTAAACTTGATTTTTAAACTAAAAGTATATGTGTTTCCAAAAATAGTGAAGTTACAATATATATATATATATATATATATATATATATATATATATATATATATATATATATATATATATATATATATATATATATATATATATATATATATATCACTAAATAAAGTTGTTTAAACAAATTAAATAAATAAAGTTGTTTAAACAAATTAAATAAATAAAGTTGTTTAAACAAATTAAATAAAAATCATTCATTTTACAGAAAATGGTTTTGAACCATTCTTTGTAAAAGCTAAAAATAGACATGTATTGTGTATATAAGCATAAGAAGAAGAGAAGAATTGTATAAGAGAAAAATACAAGTCTTTTGAGAGGGTAAAGGGCCTATTGTCCCTTGGAGAGAATTTATGTATTTGATTATTCTGAAATATATGTATTTTTATGTTCAGTTTTATTATTCTCTTGTGCTTTATACTGTTATACTTCTCTTCCTAGTCGATGCTTCAATCCCAGGAAGCCTCTTCATCAAATTTTACATCTCTGCTAACGATAGTCTTTCCTATTATTAGATTGTAAAGTCTATAGCCTTTAGAGTTTTTTTCATAGCTGATGAAGACATATTTTTCACTTTTATCATCAAGCTTAGTGTGAATTTGATTTGGAACATGTACATAGGCAATGCTTCCAAAAACCTTAAGGTGCTTAACATTCGGCTTTCTTCCATTCCATGTTTCCAAAGGAGTTTTATTCACCACACTTTTTGTAGGACTTCGATTAGTAAGGTACATTGCACAATTAATAACTTCAGTCCAAAATTCTTTTGGCATGTTTTTAAACTTCAAGATACTTCTTGTCATTTCGAGAATGGTTCTATTTTTTCTTTCTGTAATTCCATTTTGTTGAGGTGACCTTTGTTAGTGATATGCACTAGGTTAATCATTTGTGATTATGTATTGACTTTCTTATTTTATTAATAAAAAGGTATTTCATTATCATTTGATTTTATGATAATTATATTAATGGTTAATTCTTATTAAGGCCATCAAGTATATGACTTGATAGTAAAACCCTTAGATTAAAATAAGAGTTCTATTCTAATTATCCCTAGCCATTTATTCATTATATAAATATTAAAGTATTAAGGCTAGTATGATGTTGACTGATGTTTATGTTTCACTAATCATGAATATGAGATATTAAGTCAACTCATAGGTACATGATGAGAGATCATATACTGGATTGACCCACTATGAGAATACTACATAAATTATTGTCATAAGTATTTCTCATCACATTAATTTTATTTAGGTTCGTTGACCTTGAAATCATCATGGATTTATACGTAGCTATTTTATGTTTTGATACATTCTAACATTGTCTTTAACCGGATGATTAAATAGCATGTTGTTGGATATGAAATTAGTTATGTGAGGAATGTGAGTGATTCTGAAGGAATTTATCCCTCATTAATATGAGAAAGATATCTATAGGCCCTTTGATGAGATAGACTGAAGGAAAATGCATGGCCATGTTGAAATGAATTGATAAAGAGTTATCATTTTCAGTTTACTTAGAATCAAGTCATAATATTGAACAATATAAGGATGACATTCTATGCCTTATGTTCAATTAAGATATCATGTGATAAAGGGATGATAAAATTCATTATAATTAGGTTATGTCGGATTATTGACTTCGCATGACTTAGGTAGTCATAATGTCTTGCTAGAGGCCACTTATGACTTATAGGCCTAAATAGAGATTTAGGCCCACTGCCAATGTTATATGAACCTACAGGGTCACACACTTAGAACAAGCCCAAAACAAATATGGGTTTAATAAGCCCAAAATAAACTCTGTGAAAATAAATAATTAAAGTGTTTTATTTATTTATTTATTTATTTAAGATAAATGTTATTTTAAATAAATAAATAAGATATTATTTCTGATTTATTTTTAAAACAAAATCATAATATAATAAATGGGAAATTACCAAAAGGTCATTGGTAGGTAAAACCCTAATTTAGAGTCTATAAATATGTTATATTCTCTAGGGTTTAACTCACTTATTTTTCCTGCATCCAAAAACATTTTCTCTCTTCTTAGAAAACAAACACAGAGTTTTTCTTTTGTTCTTGATTTGTGAGACAATCAAGAAAGTTGCTATTACACACTCCAATTCATTTTTGTGAAGGGTTGTTGGTATGGATACCTATAGAGGATGCATCCTTTTGGAGACATCTAGATACGAACAACCAAAGCAAAAAGCTCAAGGTAAGGTGTCACCGGTGTGAACCTCCTCTCATCCTTCCAGAAAATTTTGCCTCTTCTGCATTTTGGTGAGATTCTTGAAACCCTAGATTTAATCAAGTAGTCGAATTACATGGATCTAGGTTTGGAAACGTGATAAATTTTTAAATTTTTCGCTACGTTTGTATCATGAAATCCAACAACCTTGGCACTATTAAAGGACGTCGAATTCCATTATCTTCAAAAAATTCATTGAACTCTTTCGATGTGAACTCGCTTCCTTTTGGGATATACTAAGCTCCTTTAATAAACTCCTCAACCACAATGCATGACATACACAAGTAGTTATAGCCACATATTCAGCTTCGCAAGTAAATAGAGTAACAATAGGTTGCTTCTTTTAACTCCAAGTGAAAGTTGTATCTTCCATATAAAATAAAAATCCTATAGTGCTTTTTCCATCATCGACATCACTAGCCCAGTCATTATCATTAAATTCTATAAGATTGAAATTTTGAGAGTGAGTGTAGTGAAGTCCATAGTCAAGTGTGCCTTTAATGTAATGAAGAATTCTTTTAGTAATTTTTAAATGTGATGTTGTTGGAGTCTCTATGTAGCGACTTATTAAGCCCACTCCAAAAAGAATATTTGGTCTTGTGCATGTAAGATACCTTAAGCTTCCAACTAGGATCTTGAAATAAGTTAGATTTACATTTTCTCCTTCATTTTGCTTAAATAACTTGATTCCACATTCTACAGGTGTGTTAACTGGTTTGCAGTCTTCCATTTTAAATTTCTTGAGTGTTTCCTTTGCATAATTCTCCTACAATATGAAGATGCCATCTTTTTGTTGCTTTACTTCTATTCCAAGATAGTAAGTCATTAAACCAATGTCAGTCATCTCAAATTCTTTTACCATAGCCTTCTTGAAGTCTTCGAATAATTTTGGATTATTTCTAGTAAAGATTAAATCATATACGTACAAGCATACAATTAACATATCTCCACCAAAATTTTTTATATAGAGAACATGTTCATGTGGGCATTTTGAAAAATTATTTTATTGAAAGTATTAGTCAATTCTGTTATACTATGCTCTTGGAGCTTGTTTTAATCCATATAGAGCCTTCTTCAATTTTAAAACTTGATTTTTATCTTCTATTTCAATATAACCTAGTGGTTATTTTATATAGACATCTTCTTCCATATAGTCATTCAAGAAAGCAGACTTGACATTGTAAGCACCTAATTTTAGGATGCAATTGTGCACAATTATGACGTAAGCCCCTATGATGAAATTTATTCAAAAATTGAACTTGGTTGTTGATTTTCTGGACTTTAAGGACTAAATTGAAAAATTTTATAGGATTTGATTAAAAGGAAGTCAATTTTTCAGGGGTCTTTTGGTAATTAAAAGTTAAAAAATTAAATTAGGATTGGCATTATACAATGCCGACGCGTAAAGTCCCATTTTTCAATTTTTGTATTTTTTTCATTTTTTATCGATTTTTTCAGTGTTTTGATTAGTTGAAATTTATTTTTATTATTATTATTATTATCTGATGAAAATTGCAACACGTTCAAAACACGTAAATAGCTTTCAAAAATCAAAACTCTATCTATTTGTTTTGAAGAGATAAGACCGTTCCTATAAATTTAAGAAGTCAATACGTGCAAACTTTACTTTAAAAAGTAAAGAGTCTGCATGCGTGCAGAGGGGGCTGGAGACTCACAAACACAGACTAAAAAAAAGATGAAAGAAAGAAAAAAAATAGAGAGACTGCGAAAGATAGAAGAGAGTTATGCAAAAAACCCTATCACATAAGAAAACCTTAAAAATCTAGATGCGAAGAACACCTCGCACACACCCTTGTCTCTCAAAAACCTAATTTTGGATACTGTCAGTGTCTTCAAACGCAATCAAATCCCAGTCCAAAATCAAATCAATACTGAGTCAATTTTAACGGTGATAATCCAATTTGAGGGGCTATCTCAAAGTTTTTGCATAGCATCTAAAATCATCAATTTCTTTTCTATTCCATTCTTTTCTATTCTTTTATTTCTTTATGATTTCTTATTTTTATTGTGTTATTAATTTAAGTATTAAATTTTACTAATTTTTTTATTTTTTTTTTGTTTTGATGTCCGAATGTGGATTGAGGAGGATGCTGCTTGTGTTTAAACTAAACAAAAGATCCATGGAATGTCATGGAAGAACCTGTGTTGTTTTCTAGTAGAATTTAAGGTTTTATCTTTATTTTACATTTTGGTATCCTGTGTAGTTATTTTAATTCATGGGTGTATAATTATTTAATTTTAATTCGTGTATGTAGTTTGTAATAGCCCCAGTAGTGGGAATGGTGAAAGATTTAATTTTTTTGCGTTTAGAATCAATTAGTATTTAGGTTCAATTGGGTAAAAATCAATTAAAATCAATGGTGGTAGTAGCTTAATTTAGGGTTTGCATGTAATTGATTTAGGGTTTCTAGAAAATCACAAAAATGTTTGTTTGATCCTTTTTTATGTTTTATTTATTTTGGGTTTTTTTTTTATTTTTTATATTATTTTGATCCCCAAGCCCACGCTTAGGTCCAACTCACTTTAAATAAGCTTAAAAATGGTTTAGGACTTTAAATGATTAAAATCAATTTAAGCCCATTAGGTTAATTAGATTTTAGGCCCACTTAGTTAATTAAAACTTGTTTAGACTTAGCTTAGCCCACTTAATTTCATTTCTTTTAAAATAAATAGACCTAAGTCCACATTTCACTTAAAATAAAACCAAGTTAGACTTAGACCCATTAATTTAACTTTTCTTTAAAATTGAATAGACTTAAGCCCATTTCTTAGACAGACTAAAAAAAATAGATCTAGGCTCACTAATTAATAAAAAATGTAGGCCCACCTTTAGTCCATTTCTCACTTGTAAATAAAATGTAAATCTAGCTAACTTTTTAATAAAATTAACATAGTTTAGACTTAGGGACAACGTGATCTTGAGTGCATTTCTTATGTGTAATTTTATTGGAGTCAAATAGGGTTTAAATAAAATTGCATGTAATTAAAGGATGAAATAATCATTTATAAAATTATTCTAAATGAACACGAGACTTAGAGAAGTTAGTATTCCGTTCCCAGAATCTCCTGATTGTGGTGCTAACTTTCTTTTAGAGAATTGAGTATCACCAATCAAATTGTCTTAGTTATTACCCTGGGTGGTGACTCCTCTTCTCCACACTATGACTTTGTGACATAGTAGTGTGTTCCCTAAGGCCCTGAGCCTAAACAATGTCGTGATTGCTAAAATCTTGTACACGCGCTAAACCCCATCGTCTACAGACATCCATTTGAAAGATCTTCTATTTATTTTAATCTGCAAGAGATATAATGAATCTTATAGTCTCTAAGTGAGCAACAAGAGCAAATACCTCATTATAGTCGATTCTAGCTTTTTGACTATAGTCTTTCTCAACTAGTCTAGCCTTGTACCTTTCCACTTCTCCATTTGCATTTTTCTTGATTTTATAGACCCATTTAACACCAATTAGTTTGTGACCTCTTGGCAATGTTATGAGCTCCCAAGTATTATTTTTCTCAATCGCCTTAATTTCTTTATCCATTACACTTCTCCATTTTTTATTTTAAGTAGCTTCTTTAAAGCTAACTGGTTCACAATTAGTAAGTAAACAAAATAGAGTCACCTCATCATTTAGATTTTGTGTAACTGCATAAATTTCATCCAAAGTCCTTGTTTTAGGAGTTCTTTCATCTGAGTTTGCTGTAGGAGAATCTTCTATTTGTACTACTATTGAATTTTGACTTGCCTGATCTTCATTTTCTTCAAAAACTGGAAGAAAATTATACTTCTCTTCCTTGTCAATGCTCCAGTCCTAGGAAGCTTCTTCATCAAATTTTACATCTTTTTTATGACAGTCTTTCCTGTTGTTGGATTGTAAAGTTTATAGCCTTTAGAGTTTTTATCATAGTTAATGAAGACATATTTTTCACTTTTGTCATCAAGCTTAGTGCGAATTTGATATGGAACATGTACATAGGCAATGCTTCCAAAAACTTTAAGGTGTTTGACATTCGGCTTTCTTCCATTCCATGTTTCTAAAGGAGTTTTATTTGCCACTCTTTTTATAGGACTTTAATTAGTAAGGTACACTGCACAATCAATAGCTTAAGCCTAAAATTCTTTTGCCATGTTTTTAAATTTCAAGATACTTCTTATCATTTCGAGGATGGTTCTATTTTTTCTTTCTACAACTCCATTTTGTTGAGGTGATGTTGGGACTATTAAAGGACGTCGGATTCCAATATCTTCATAAAATTCATTGAACTTTTTTAATGTGAACTCGTCTCCCCTATCTGTTCTTATGGCTTTAATTTAATAGCGACTTTCCTTTTCTACTAGTTTTTGAATTTTTTAAATGCACCAAATGCTTTTGATTTTTCTTTTAAGAAATAAACCCAAGTTTTACAGCTAAAATCATTAATAAAAAGGAGAAAATTTTTATTTTTACCATAAGAACTTGGATTTATTGGCCCACATATGTCTGCATGGATGAGCTCAAGAGGTTTGGTGGCTCGTCAACTAGCTTCTTGTGGAAAAATTTTCTTAGCTTGTTTTCTAATGAGACATCATTCACATAACTGATGGGGATTGTTGATAAAAGGCAATCCTTTCACTATTTCTTTATTTGCAAGCTTGTTTAAATTATCAAAATTAATATGTCCATTCCTCAAATGCCATAACCATGAAACGTCTTTCATTGAAGCTTTCAAGCAATTTTCATTATTACTTTGAATGTTCAATAAAAATAATATGTTTCTTGCCATGGGTACTTTTGTTATCAAGTTATTTTTAGCAACCCTGATAGTGCATGTCATGTTCTTCAATGTAATTTCATAATTATTTTCAAGAAATTAACCCAAACTCAATATATTGCTTTTTAATTTGGGCACATAACAAACTTCATTAATGAAATGATGACTGTCATCCTTGAGGCGAATAACAATTTTACCTTTGCCTTCTACTAAAACTTTTGTTCCATCTCCAAAAGTTACTATTCCTTTTATTGATTCATCGATCTCCAAGAATAAATACTTATTACCAATCATGTGATTGCTGGCTCCAGTATCTAAATGCCACGTACTTGCTTTTGGTTCATGATCATCCTGATAAGCCATCAGTAATGAAACTTCTTCTTCATTAATATCCTCTGTAACATGGACCATCTCTTGCACTTGACAATTTTTATTTTTGCATTCAGAAGCATAATGACCAAACTTATTGCAATTATAACATTGAATTTGAGATTTGTCGTAAGACGATCTCATGTAATTCCCTCTTCCATATCCTCTTGTGGGGTGAGAACATTGATTTCTTTCTACATATTGTGATTGCGTATAACTTCCTCTTTCACCTCGTCCTCTACTTCGACATCTACCGCTACCATATCCTCTTTGGTTTCTCTGATTACCAAAATTTTCATCCTTCTTTATAGTAATCTTAGTTTGCAACACTTATTCAATAACTTCTTTATTTCTTTTTATATGTCTTTCTTCATAGGCTGGTAATAAGCCCACAAGTTCATCAACCTTCATAGACTTTAAATCTTTGGATTCCTTAATGGCCACCACAATATAATCATATTTTGGATGCAAGGAATGAAGTATTTTTTTTCTATTATATGAGTATCATTTAAGTCCTTCTCTCCATATCTTTTTAGTTGTTTGGTGATTAATAACAAATGAGTGATATATTCTGAAATCAAATCTTTATCACTCATTTGGAGAGATTCAAATTCTCCTCACAAAGTTTGAAAATGAACTTTCTTGACTTGTTCTACACGTTTTTGAGAATTTTGTAAAATCTCGCAGGCTTCCTTGGCAACAAAACTTTTCAAACATGCTTTCATCCAAACATGAGTGAATAATAGATAGAGCTTGTTGATCTTTCTTGAGTACTTCTTATAAAAGTCTTTTTGATTTTGATTCAAAGAAGATTCATCAGTTGGTGCCTTATATCCTGTTTCCACAACATCCCAAGCATCTTGCGAATCTAAAATAGCTTTGATCCTAATGGACCAACTGTCATAGTTGTCCTTGGTGAGACGAGGGAGTTGCAATGGAACTATCCCACTAGCCATCTTTTGTCACTGTTAAAATGTAAAGCTCAGATACTACTTTGTTGGAGGCAAAAGAGTATAAAGCATAAGAGAATAATAAAACTGAACACAAAAATATATATATTTCAAAATAATCAAATACACAAATTCTCTCCAAGGGACAATAGACCCTTTACACTCTCAAAAGACTTGTATTTTTCTCTCATAAAATTTTTCTCTTCTTCTTATGCTTATATACACAATATATATCTATTTGTAGTTTTTACAAAGAATGGTTAAAAATCATTTTCTATAAAATGAAGGATTTTTATTTAATTTGTTTAAATAACTTTATTTAGTGTTATATATATATATATATATATATATATATATATATATATATATATTGTAACTTCACTATTTTTAGAAACACATATACTTTTAGTTTAAAAATCAAGTTTACTGTTCAACAGTTCCCACAAAGCAGAGAAAAGTTTGTGCTGCATTATCACAAACACGGAGATAGGAAGAAACGCAGCAACAGAAATGAGACTTGCAGTCCATTCCTTTTTTTTGGCGAATGACGAGCAAAATTGTAGCACCAAAAGAGAGCATTGTGGCCAATATAGAGAAAAAGAGAAACATAAAACCCAAGTTAGGTTTCCGGGGTAAAGAGCGGTGAAAATCCTGCAAATCGAATGAAGATGTGAGTATAGAGACGAACATCACAACTGAGGTCAACGATCCAGCTAAGGCAGCCACATCCATGACGGTGAAGAACACGAAATATGGAGACTGGAGGAAAACTGGAACACCCTTGTCGTTGTTTCCTCCAGGAACAGTATATATAGAAGCATAAACAACAGTCGCCACCAAAACAGCTACAGCAGAACATGATTGAGAGTTTTTTTTAATCCATTTCTTGGCTTCTTTGAGCATGTCCTGATGGGTCTTTCGAAATCGCTTTTTTGCAGTCTTATTGTAAACTTTGTGTGAAATAATAATCTGGACACAACTCTCGTACATGCTGCAGGGAGAAACCATATATATATATATATATCACACCGAAACCATGATAATGCCAAAAAAAATCACACATAAACATATACATAAAGAAAAAAAAAAAAACATATACATAATGATATGAAACCCTTTACAGATAAAAATAAAATATAATACCATATCATGATGATACTAAAGACAAAATTCAATTTTCATGCCTGATGATATCAATCCTTCTACAGATGAAAGTAAATATGACACCAAATCATGATGACAGATAAAAAAAAATTAAAAAAAAAAATCAACTTTCAAGTAATAATATTAAACCTTTTACAGGTAAAAGTAAAATATGATATTGTATCATGATGACACCCAAAAAAAAGAACCATTATAATCATGGGATGAAATGATGATAAGTACCATAATAGGTCGTTATAATGGAATCAACTCAAAGAAAATGAGGAAGTTGATGAATGGTTTGATGATTTGTCGAATTGGCTTAGGTTAAGATAATAATCACCTCAAACCATCGTAGCTCTTCTTGCAACTCGAGTGCAGGCCTGTGTTTAGTTCCTTCAGTGCAATATTTTGTCTCTGCAACAAGTTACAGCCATTATTGTCAATAATTCTGCTCATCCTCTTCCACAATATTTTCTTTCTTTCGAAGAGATCAAAAATCTGCTCCTGGCCGTGCAATATAGTCACATGTTATACATTCTGTCCCAAGTTATTTAGGTGCTCAAAAGCCTGAGGATGCCTTCTAAGTACTTCTTGCACAATCTCAGTAATGCCTCTGCTAGTGGCTATAAACAATGGATCCACACCTTCGCTCTCGATGGTGATCCTATGGTACTCATCTATCGATTCACCTTCTTTGACCTCATTGTCGATCAATGTATTGTCGTTATAATATATGTCTATTAATATTGGAGCAAGTTTAGAAGCAAACACATGCCTATGTTTTTCTTTTTGCATTCTTTCCACCATTCCTCTTCATATATGATTACTTGTTGTATCAATATCAGTACACAAACACATGAAACAAATAATTGATTGTATCCAATACTAGTGCTGCTGCCCATAGATAATTACATGTACCTGTAGCTAATATTTTGAAGATACGCAGATAAATATGCTTCAACACTGCCAAGATGAGACGCTTATTATATTCCAGTGATAATATATATAATAGAAAGTATATACATATATAGTAGTTTTCTAGATTTCCCAAACAAATTAACAAGTGATTTCTTTGTGTCCTTGAAAAATATTTGACTACACGCACCAACTATATAAACGTTAGACACACGGACTGCGATATTGCAACACTCAAGAAAATTTTAAAAAAATTAAAATTACATTTTTAACCTCATATTTACATAAGATAGATATTTATGGAGAAACTATTTTGTAATTTCACACAAGTTGTGACCGTAATATCGTCATTCCAACTCAGGACACATATCTTTATCTATATATGTTTTTAGTGCAAAGAACATTTGAGTTAGAAAGTTTTTCTATTTCTCATGTCAAGCACACAAGTATGAAAAGAGGCCTACTCCAGGTATTTATACTTGATAATAAAATTTGCATATATATTGATCAAACATAAAACATTTAAAATGTGCATTACTCATGTAATCATAAAATAGTTAATTTATACTTCTTCCTATAAAATCTGGTATGAAATGATGACCAGTTTATATAGATGTTTCATCATATGTCTGGCTATGCGGGAGGTTTGAAACCTCTGCATACATGTTAGCGAAGATACATATCATCCAAAGTAAGTTTTATGAATTCCATCAGTTACATTAATGTGGTAGAAAAAAAAACTAATTAACGTACTACCTATATCTTTGGCGAAAAATAGTAATAATAAAAAAAAAACGGAAGGGAGACACAAATTAGCTAGTGTACCTTTAAAAAGATTGAACCTTGTTCTGATCCAAGAAAGATTACTGATGTTTCTAAGCTGGCTTTTTTTATTTCTTTTCTGATCATTGTCCTCTTCATCATCATAAGCTTCTATGTCTTGGACTGGAATGCCTGAATTAATTACTCGCAAATAATTTATGGTGGGATTTTTTTTTTTTTCCTCAAACTGCATACACCCACATGACATCCATGTAATGTAAATAAAGGGGTTAGTTCAAATGATTGAAAGAATTTGTTTCTAATCTTAACATAGTATAACTTGTACATTTATACCAGTCGGATGCCATTATTATTATTTTATTGTTTTTTTTTTTTTATGTATCGAGAAATCTTTGCACTCTGACTAATTGAAAATGCAATTTTTTATGGTTCGTAGGCTTGACTAATTAAGGCAACTTGTACTTGATACATGCATAAATGTAAAAAGAGAGGAGAAACATACAATAGTACAGAAGCAATTCTAATATGTTTATTGGATACCCGCTCCTAAAAGCAGATGGCATATCAGCTAAAAGATGAAGACCAGTCCTTCCTTCAGAGTTCTTTCAAGTTCCCAAATGATTTATCCATTGTTATCAACGCAAAAGCAGTTTCTGCATTCAAATGCAAATTGTGGATTAGCAAGAATTATTTTGATGCAAAATAATAATAGTAATAATTAATTGCTTGTCTTATAGTAAGATGGAGTCATGGATCAAACTTTATGTCATTTCAACTAATATTAACAATGATATATATAATGGTTAGGGAAAAGTTTAAAAAAAAAATAAAGTATTTTGTGATTTAAAGGCTTTTTCAATTATTGGTATATGGTTCTTTGCTTAATGTTGATAAGAATATATAATTTAACATTGAAAAAATATAAATATTTACTAGTAGAATTATTTACTAAATAACGTACCATTTAACTAACTATAACAAATTTACAATAAATAAAATTAATATGTATTTTAAATTTTATTATCAATAAAATAAAATAATTTTTAAAAAAAATTATAATATTGGTAAAAGTATCTAAGTAGATAGATTGATAGTAAATCATATATAAAATAATTGTATTATTAAATATCAATATTATAATACCATTTTATCATTAAAAAAGTGATAATATTAGCGGATAAAGTACAGAAATGACTGAAAAAAAACGTATAATGACTAATCATAAATAGGGGGAGAGAGATGGAGAGAGAGGACAAAACTGAAGTGCTTTCCATTGATGGCAATACGAAGAATGGATGTGGAATCAGGTCCCTCGACATGAATTGTTGATAATCTGTTATTATGGGTCATTTGTCCTTCTAATTTGGCCTATGTACTCCTTTATGGATGGCTTCTCAAGATACAACCAAATTGTGATGGTAGTGATTGATAAGTTGAAGACTTCTTTCATCACTAAATAGGGAGTTTATTATTATACAGTCATGCCATTTAGGTTGAAAAATGCAAGAGCCACTTATTAAAGGATGGCTACCATGTTGCTGCATGACATCGTTCATAAAGAGATAGAGGTGTACGTGGATGACATGATGGTAAAGTCTCCGACTAGAGAAGGGCACTTCCAGGCTCTAGATAAGTTTCTAGCAAGAGCGAAAAAGTATAACCTCAGGTTGAATCTGAAGAAATGTGTTTTTAAGGTAACCTCTAGTTAGCTACTAGGGCATATTGTTAGTCAAAGAGGCATAGAGGTGGATTCGAATAAAGTGAGAGCAATCAGAGAAATGCTTACACCAAAAAATGAGAAAGATGTCAGAGGGTTTATTAGATGGTTGCAATACATCAGTAGGTTCATTGCCAAGCTGACTACCATCTGTGAGCTAATCTTCAAACTCTTAAAGAAGAATCAACTAATCATTTAGGATGACAAATGTCAGTAAAGTTTTGAAACCATTAAGAATTATTTAATGAATCCCCCAGTCTTACAGCCACCAAGACTGGGTGAGCCTTTCATCCTTTATCTGGCAATAGAGAAGGATGCGATTAGCACAACGCTAGCTCAAGAAAGAGAAGGAAGGGTTGAGCATATTGTGTATTATCTGAGTAAGAAGTTTCTACCCTATGAAGCCAATTACAGTCTAGTAAAGAGAACTTGATTGGCTATAATTTGGGTAACAAAGAAGCTTCATTATTATTTTTAGTCTTATAGAATTCAGGCAGTCTCTAAACATAATCCTCTCAAGTATCTTCAACAAACTTCTTCTCTTATAGGGAAAGTAGCCAGATGGTTGGTCTTGCTTACTAAATTCGATATTGATTATGTGGAAAAGAAGGTGATAAAAGGGAGAGCTGTAGCAGGCTTTTTAGCTGAAAATCTGGTAGATGATGGACAATAATAGGAGTTGGAATTCCTGGATAAGCACCTGGGGGCAATAGAGATCTAGATATGGAAAATGTATTTTAATGGAGCAGTCAATAATAGAGGAGCAGGCATTGGTGTGATTCTAGTCTCGCCAGAAGGAGAAATGATTCTAATGGCAAAGCGATTGAAATTTGAAGTCACTAATAATCAAGCTAAATATAAAGCTTGCATCTTTGGTCTGGAAGCACTCAGGAATGTGGGGGTATAAGAGGTTATAGTATATGGAGACTCGATGCTAGTAGTGAAACAAATCTCTAATAAATGGGAAGTGAGAGAAGATAAGCTGAGAATGTACTGGGACTACTAGCCATGATTCTGTTATCTTTCACCCAATGCAGATTCATGCACTTGCCGTAGGAAAAGAATCATATGGCAAATGCTTTGGCTACTGTAGCTTTAATATGGGAAGGAGGAAAGCAGGCAGAAATTAAGCCCCTTATTCTAGTAAATTCTTGAACTCCTTGTTATGAAGAGATTAAAATAATATCAATCAACCCCACAAAGAAGCCTTAGTTTCATGATCTACAACAGTTTCTCGAGATGAGGCAATTTCTTGATGATGCCAATAGAAAAGAAAGAATGTCACTAAGGATGTTATCTTAGCAATTCATCAACCATTATATGATGTTATACAAGAGGATGCCAACTGGAGTACATTTGAGATTTGTTGATAAGGATAAGGTATGAAAAATCATGGAAACAGTTCACAAGGGTGTATGTGGACCACATATGAACAAAACAATCCTTACTAAGAAAATAACTCGTCAAGGGTATTTCTGGCTAACCATGGAGGCAGATTGTGTGAAATATATGAAAAAATGCCATAACTGCTAAGTGGATAGTGATGTGAGTCATTTGCCTTCTATAGAGCTTTAAGGATTGACCTCTCCTTGGCCATTCACAGTCTAGGGAATTGATATCATTAGAGAGATAATGCTAAAGGCATCTAATGGTCATCGCTATATTATAGTAGCAATCGACTACTTCTCTAAATGGGTTGAAGCATAATCATTCATGACTATTGGGGCAAAACAAATGGCGAGGTTCATAGAAAAGAATATAATTTGTAGATATGGTTTGCCTCATCATATCATCACTGATAATGGTGTTCATTTCAGGGCAGAAATGGCCAATTTATTAGAGGAATATAAGATTGAACATCATAGATCCTCTCCTTACAGACTACAGGCAAATGGAGCAGTAGAAGAGGCAAACAAGAATATAAAAAGGATCCTACCCAAGATACTAGAAAACTATAATGATTAGGTAAGCTACCTACAGTTTGCATCATGGAGATATAGGACCATGGCCATAACATTAACGGGAGCTACTCTATAATCTTTAGTGTATGGGTGTGAAGCTATATTGCCAGTTGAGATTCAATCATTAAAGGTTCTCCTGGAATCTAAAATCCCTGGGTATCAATGGGTTAAAAGCCAATTGGCACAACTGACACTACTAGATGAAAAGAGAATGAAAGTCATGTATCACTCTCAGTTGTACCAAAAAAGGATAGCCTAAGCTTATAACAAAAGGATTAAACTAGGCAAAATCAAAGAGGGTGACTTTGTGTTAAAGCTCACTAGGCCCATCAAGACTAATCCACGGGAAAAGTTTAAACCAAACTGGCAAGGTCCGTATCAAATGAAGAAGCTATTTTCCAAGGGCACTGCAATTCTGTCTTATTTAAAAGAAAATGAGTTCAAAGAGCCCATTAACCTAAATAAGCTCAAAAAATACTTTATGTAAAGTCTCATTGGGGAGAAAACCTCAAAAAGAGGTTACCTAGGCAAAAGTTAAAGACAAAATACTTTTTGTAAAGTCTCATTAGGAAGAAAACCTCAAAAAGAGGTTACCTAGGCAAAAGTTAAAGATAGAAAAATATGAAAAAATAAAAAGCCCTGCTAGATTAAAAACCTGAAAGGGCAATCCAAGCAAAAGTAAAAGACATATAAAAGAGGAGAGAGAAAAAAATATTTAGTTAGAAATCTTACAAGGGCAAGCCAATTAATGATAGGAGATATATAAGAAGCAAGATGCATAGTCACTTTATGCTTAAATTAAATGGAATGGATTGCCTTTATTATTGTTGAACATTGCATTAAATGCTTATTACACATTATTTAACTGGAAAGGAAATTTCATCCAACAAAAAGCAAATAAAGACTAAATTTTATAAACTAGTGATGCTTGCTTTTCTTTTGAACACCCTGGGCACTCAATGCCTACAATGCCTTTGTCCTTTTATTTCTTATGAATTCATCTTTCTATGTCTACTATAATTGGATCAATGCCTTGTTTTGGTCATCAATGGACTGATCTTCGTTTTAGTCAATGAACCTCTGAATGATTATCTAAGGCCAGGTAGCAATCAGGTTATCCAAAAAGTTCTAAGAAAAGGGCCCTGGTGTAGACGGCGGGGTTTAGCGCGCGTCCAAGATTTTAGCAACTGCGTCACTGTTTGAGCTCAGGGCTCTAGAGAACACACTAACCACTGTCACAAAGACATGGCGTAGAGATGAGGAGTCGCCACCCAAGGTAATAACTAGGACAAATCAAAAAGTTGGTACTCGATTCCCTAAAAGAAAGCTAGCACCACAACCAGAAGATTCTGGATACGGAATACCAACTTCTTTCAGTCTTGTGTTCATTTAGAATTACTTTATGAATTATTATTTTATTCTCTATTTATATGTAATTTCATATAAACCCAAAACAATAAACTCCAAGGCAAACTTGTCATGAAATATACAAGTAAATAATGCATTCAATAAATCACATAATCCCTAAGTTAGTCTAATCTACAAGGATTTTAAATAAATGAGTTAAATCTACATATTTTAATTTATAAGTGAACCTAAAGAACTAATTCTTTTGATTTTAATTAAATGAACCTAAGTCTATGTATTTTAATTCTAAAAATGGGCCTAATTCTACATGTTATAAAGGTATTTGAATTAATGGACCTAATTCTATATGTTTTAATTAAATTATGATCTTAAATCTACAAATTATGAAAAATGTTTAAATTAAGTGGGCTAAGTCTAAATTAATTAAATTAAATTAGGTGGGTCTATGTCTAATTAACTAAATGGACCTAAAGGATATTTCTAACCTAAAATCTAATTAATTATGGACCGAAAAATATATTTTAATTAATTAAACCTAATTAATTATTAAATGATATGGGCTAAAAATAAAAAAATCTAAATCTAAAATGGGCTTAAGGCCCAAAACACACAAAACTAATAAATAAGCTCAAAAACAAATAAAAAAACATAAAAAAAAATTAAATAAGATCAAATAAATAACTAAATTAATCCTTACTAAAATCCTAATTTTTATTAACATGCAACCTAAATTAATCTACTTCCTCCATTGATTTTAAATGATTACCAAAATGAAACCTAATTTTACTAACCGATTTAATCAAAATAAACAGGCAACCACACACATAATTTTATTACTATTCCCACTATTGGGGCTATTACATTAGTTCCTAAAATAATTGATAAAAAAAATAAAAATAAAGACAATAAAAATAAAACCCTAAAAACTAGGTCTCTATGAGGCTTTATCCATAGTCTTCTGTGGATTTCCAATGAAATTCATCTCCCTCATATGATCATTATGCGTTTTCCTCCACAATCACCATAAAAAATAAAATAATAATTAATAAATAAATTATGATAAAATAAATAGAATAATAAATAAACAAATAAATAAAAGAAAAATAGAAGAATATGGTATGCTTATGGATGATTAGGGTGCTCCTCAGATTTGTGATTCGCCATTCTTGATAAGTCTTTGAACCTTTTCTTCAAAAAATCCTTCACAAGTTTTGAATTATTTGATAAATCAAAAGTAATTTTTTTATTAAGAAAAATAAAATCACAATTTTCTTTCTCTCCTCTCCTTCTTTTCTACACCCCTCTCTTCTTCTCCTCTTTTTTCTTTTTTTTTCTCTCTCCTTTTTTTTCTCCTCCTTAGCTCCCCTTTTATAATGGAGCTAGGAAGCCTAACCCTAATCTTAATGTGATTCTCATTCCTAAAGTGTATTTAGAAATTTTGAACCAAATAGAATTAAATTAATTAGGAAGTTTAAACCAATTTAGGATTGAATTAATTAGGAAATTTAAACCACCTAAAATTAGAAATAGGAAAACGGAAGAGTTCAATTCCAATCGGGATTGTGCAATTCCGATCGAAATTGTACAATCCCGATTGGAATTATTGTAATTCCGATCGGGATTACATAATTCTGATCGGAATTACATAATTCCGGTCAGAATTATGGAATTCTGACACGTAAAAATTTTTTTTTAACATTTAATTACAAAAAGGCCCTCAAAAAAATTTAAATTTTGTAATTACATCCTAAAAAGAACTTTGCGATTTAGTTCCTGAAAACATTAAATTCTTCCTTTAGAAGCCCTAAGAATTTTTTTTTTTAAAGATTGAGCATCGAAGACATTTTCATCATTGGAGTCCTTTACTGCATCCATAACATATCATCCCGAAATTTGGTGTCTACACCTAGCTCAAATTCATGCACCACTCCACAATCAATTATTTTTTCCCGTATTGCCTGTAAAGCCGAGAAGGATTGTAGAAAGTGGTAAAGTGGAGACCGATCAATGGAACATAATAGGTATAGGATCAAATGGTCACATGCTGTAACCTCCATCATGGGCACATCCACTAAATCAAAATATCAAGAAATATGGACAACCAACTTCGAATATCCTTGGGAATAATGTAAAGTCTTCTGGTACAATAGTGTTTGGCCTTATAATGTGCAATGTCTCTAAGAGGTTCGAGCAACCTCAGCTTTTCATGAAACCATGCATGTTGGAAGAATGGATAAGTACAAAATGATAAAAAAAAATAGAAGATGATAAAAGGAAAAGAAAGCTAACCTCCAATAATAAAGGACTCCTTGAGAATCGCCTAGTTTTAGAGAAGTTGTCAAGCCCACTGATGGTCTCTACCAGGATCAGAGAGAAAGGATTTAGGCTAACCTCCACTTGATCTAGAATGTGAAGAAACTTTGGGTCATAATTGCTAAAAGGGGAAACCAGTAAAAATTAAGCATATATGCAAAGAGTGATCATCTGAGGGCAGTAAACCTCATTGCAATCTACAATCACAACAGCTTCAAAAAAAGAGCTTATTAGAATCTTATTTCTTATTACTAAAGATATGGAAAAGTGAAGACTAAGGGGAAAGTTTGAATAACCTAGCCATTTGGTATTGGATGGAATGTAAATCTGGGGTTTCAAATGGAGGAATTACAATCTGACAAGTAGAATCCATCTAAAAGCCCAAGATACCTTCAAATTCCTCTAGCAACGGGCATAACTCTACTGTAATATCCCGTGTTTTTAAAATAATTTTTACACTGTACCGGGATATGCAGTGTCAGTGATTTCTGTATTTTATATGATATTTTTATGAGTTGATATGTATTTTAAACCTATTGTAATTACTGTGTTTTATATACAGTGTTTTACATAAAATTTTCCCGGGATTTGCATTTTCGGGGAAATTTCCACGTAAACAATTTATTATTAATTATTTTAAATGTATTTACGGGTTTGCATGAACTCATACATATTTTTAAATTATTAAATAAAGCCCGTGTGTGTATATTTATTTAATTAGGGTTTATTATTACCCTAATATTAATTTAAGTATTTAATTGTTTTATTGTTATTTAATTAATTTTATTTGGTATAAATTATTAAAATATTAATATTTTAATGTGTGTGGTGTATATTTGATGTGTGTGATTTAATATTATTTTAATATATAGTATAAAGTATATATATATACATATATACATTAAAAATTACAAAAGTTTGCCAAATTACCATTTTACCCCCGACAGTTTTCTTCTTCTTCTTCTTCTCCGACCGATTGCTTCTCCATTTCCGGCCGCTGTCACGCCGTTCCTTCACCGTGGGTGTGCCGTCCGGTGTGCCACCATCTTCCCCGACCAGTTTCGCCGCCTGTGGAGGCCGTTTCCGGCGTCGGGAGAGTGATTTTGGCCGGAGAAGCCGAAAATCAACTCACCGTCGATCACGCCGATTCCGGCCACCATTTTCGACACCGCCGGTCTCTTTCTTCTCCTTGAGCTCCGGTGAGTGTTATTCTAGCTTTGGTTTGAGCTAAAATGGTCTAGAATTGCCTAGTTTTCGATTTGTTGAATTCGGCCTATTAGGGTTTTTGATTTTTTTCGAATTGTTCTTGATTGATTCATGCTTAATTCCTTCACAAATGTTGTTCCTAGTAGCTTAATCTACATGTATGAATTTTTGTAGAATTTTTGGAGATTGTTTGGATTTTTGGGCATTTTTGTATATTTTAATATTATTTTCTAATTTTCGGAAATTAATTATTTAAATTATGAAATTGGAGTTTTTGGATAAATTAGGTGTTGAAATGAATTATAGGAATTTATTTGGAATTTTATTGAATTTCTAAGTATTTATTTTTAATTAATTGAGTTTATGTAATATTGAGAAAATTAGGTTAAATGTGTTTTTATTTGAAATTAAATGGATAATTGGGTTTAATTATTAATTTTATTGATAAATATGTTGAGAAAATTAATTTTGGATAATTTTATAATTTTTGGTGAATTTTTGAAGTAATTTAGGTATATTTATATATATAGGGGTATTTTGGTAATTTTACCCTAAATTGTCTAAAAATGTAATTTAATTGGTTTTAATATTTATTTAAGGTATAAAAATGATTTCTACAAAATATTTGGTATTTTTAATTAATTAAAACTATTTTTCGTGAATTATTTTCAATTATATATATAATATACGGTTTTTCAAATAAAATGAGTTTTAATCGGTTTTTATAGTGTTTCAAGGTTAATTATGTAATTTTTACCTATAAAATGTATTTCTGTGATTGAAGGATATTTTTGGTATATCTGGGATTGTTCTGTGTTGTGGACCCCGGTCGGTAGTTTGGAGTCCGACCGAGGGGTTGTGGTTGAGTGTGGTGTTTATTTTCGAAGTGTGTTTCTTTGCAGGGTCGGCTCTACTCTTTTGAGTAGAGAGATGTCCATTTTACAGGGGAGGTTCTGCCGAATTTTCGATAGAATTCTCGTAAAACGTGATATCCAGTCGAACCCTAAATTCCGATTCTGTGTTTAATACTCTAGATTGAATTCTAGGATTTCTGTTAGGGTTATTCTGATGTCGATTAATTATTTCTTGTTTAGTTGCGCCGAGACCGAGGACTAGTGGTCCAGGCCCGTCGGACCCGTCTCGTGGAGCGCACTAGGTGAGTTACTATACTATGTATACATGCTTAGGATGCATGATTTAGAAATATATGTTTTACTTGATTTAAAATGCATGTTTTATTTTGACTGAATATGCATAAATAATGTGATTTATATTCAAGTATATTTTTGGTATATTTTTGGTATATAATAAATTATATACATGTTTTGTTAATAAAATATATTTAAAATGTTTTTAAATATATTTTTAGTTTAATTCATGATTTGATTGAATTTATTTGACGTATATATACTCAAAATATACCTGGTTTATGTTTGGTATATTTTCTGTATATATATGGTTTATATTGTTGTTTCATTTACATTCATGCATCATTTATTGTGAATGAATGATTTATATTATTAATGAAGGATATCTATAGAACGTGCTACCTAGTGGGCAGCACTAGGACCGAGTACGTACCGGTACGCCTATAGTATTTAGGCTATTATACAAACTATTTGTGGATATTGATTTGATGTGATTATTGATATGTGTGAGATGTGGTTTGGAGGTGTGATTGCTGGAGCTCGGTTGACCAAGTGTCTCGGGGCCAATCACACTGGCAGTCAGACTGCTGGAGCTCGGTTGACTTAGTGTCTCGGGGCCAGTCTACTGTCTAAATGGATTAAGTGGATATAATTGGATTCAGTGAGCCTGTATGGCTAGAGTGTTGTCTAACACTATTTTTCGAGGTTGCGATATCTTAGGGTTCTATATAATCCTTCATAAAAGATGATTTTCAGATAATATATAAAATGATTTTTCTGCATCTGTGTGAATTTGCTTGTATATATACATATTAGATATGTATTATTGACTGTATGCATTGTCATTTAGAGTGTATGTATATATATTATAGTAATTCACTCAGTGAGGTCTGACTCCCCTCCGTTGACTATTTTTCAGGAGAGTCAACTTCCTCAGACCTCAGTAGCAGGTCGATACGCCGGATTTCTTCCGCCCCGGCTTCTTTATGTAAACTGTCTACTTGAGTCTTATTTATTTATTCTAGATACTGCAGTAGTTGTGAATTAAAGTATTGGATTTCATGTATCTTAATTTGTTTTAAAGAAGATATATCATGTTAAACTGGATTTGTATTAAAGAGAATTTATATATATGAGGAGATGAGTTTTTATTTAATCCAGTTGATATGAAAATGATATTATGATATTATGATTTTATTTTCCGCTGCATATTATATTTTTATTGTTATTGTGGCATGCTTTATTTTATTTTTAGGCTTGCTACGGGTTCCGGATTCGAAAGAATTCCCGTTCCCTAGCGCCGGTCATGACTCCTGTTTTGGGTCGTGACATCTACTATATTGAATTTAAAGACATGTTTTTTAGGATCCCAAAATTGAATAAGAACATGGAGAAAAGGGAAATTGATCGTCCTAACATGCAAAGATTAGAAGATGGACATGTGGAATAGCTCTAATCTAGCCCATGATCAACCATCCAGGCTTTTCAAAATCAACTGTAGTTGTTTCAAGCTTTTTTCAATCATGTTGAGAGAGAATTTGCATGAATGAAAAATTAAGGATTTTGAAGAAAAGCTAGGCATTTAAGTAGCTGCAGGATACTAGCATAAAGGTGTTCACCTCTATGATTAGGCGACATCTCTGTGTGTTGAGGCGATTCCCTATTGCCTCTTCACAAAGAGGTGACACCTCTATGAAGAGGCGACGCCTCTTTAATAATTAAAATGTGCCTTTGTGTTACTGTAAAATGGTTTTATAGTACATGAAAATTCAAGAGAAGAGCATCTTAGTAATAAAAATAATAATTTCCTTGATTGATCCAAAATTTGAATTTAAATGTTGCATTATTCATCTAGTGCAAAATATGAAAATATTAAAATGAGAAGTTAATTCAAAAAATGACAGAGCAATAATGTAAAGCAGCAAAAATTTCTCCGATAAAAATGATCTTATACTAACAAGCTTCTGGGGTATCCCTCTACTCATCAGCTCCAGGCTCATCAGCTCCATCGTCATCATTTTCGTCCTCAATATGCTCGTCAGCTAGCTCCTCCTCCTCGTCATCAATCATGTCATCCTCCTCCTCATCACCAGACCTGAAGAGTAGCAAACTGACACTCAAGAGCAGTAATCTTAGCCTAACTAGCCTCATCTCAATCCTATCAAAATGAAACAAAAAGTAAGAAATCATAAGAGCATGCATACATATAGAAATAAGGTGTAATTATTACCTTCCATTATTGTGTGTTACCTTATATTATTGTGTCTTCTGCATCAGGAAGTTTGGATGGGCCTCAGTCACCCTGTACATATACTCTCCACATGCAGGCCTCTCCTCTGTAGTAGGCCTAAGACGAGGAGCTGGTGCCCTAGGTGATACCTAAGAATGAAAATTAAGTTAGGAAATAGTATCCATAAGTATAAATATGAAATAATATATTTAATAAAATTGCATGCTTACTTGAGGTGTAGGTACAGGTAGAGGCACCCTTTATAAGAGATGAGCTTGTGCAAAATCAACATATTGAGACTTCCTCCTCTCGCAATAATCCATAGCATCATCTCTTACCAAAGCCTATTCAAGCTCATCTCCCTCTAACTCATGTGCCCAAAATATATGTCGAGAAGGAGCGAGGGATGGCCATCTCACTCGAGCACCAATCCGCCACTAGTGTGTACTCTCTCGCTGAGGTACAAAACTCTACAATCAAGCCCTCAAAGTCGTACCCTCCTTCTGGATTATGAAATTGAGTGAACTATAGCCTGGAACTATCCAGTTTGGGGACCCCATAAATCCGGGCACAACTATAAAAGCAAGCCATTAAGTGAATGAATTTGAATGTGTTGCTAATTACAATTATATTTATAGGTACCTACCTTATCATGTGTGAGAGTGTTTAGTCACTTGTAATGAATATGTCGGTGAGCAACTGGCCTCCTCCAAGCGCAAATAGGGCCCCATCTTGCCATAATAGGAAAAAAAGTGTCGCTAACATAAGTGATCCCTATAATCAGCTCCAGCTCTAAAGCCCAATCCTGCTAGAGAAAGGACGTTAATAAATCATGATAATAGTATTTAAGATGGAATTTAATGGTAAAAGAGGAGGGAAGTATTAGAATGGCATGCCATAAACCACAACGCCTCTTGGCTCCACACACTGACTCATCCATACTCCTGAACAAATAGGCTACAGCACAGCTGCCCCAGTCATATGAAGCCACTAGATCTAAATCTCTCAAGGGCATTAGAAAACTCATGTCTATGGAACTAGTAGTGTTCACAAAAAGAGTGGTACCCAACAAGTAAACCAGGAATGCATGCATTACCTGATTAATCTAACGAGGTGTGGTAGCCGCTTCAACTCTAGCATGGGTATGGAAGCTCATAATGGAATCAAACTTCGTTGTGTATGTCCCTTTCATATTCTGGACCATGCCAAGTAGATGCTTAATGAAAGCAAAATTGTCAAGAGACAGGCAATAAAGACTCACATCAAGGGGAATAGAATCCCCTGCATAAGCAATACCAATAATAGCAGCAAAAGTAACTGGATTGGGTGTAAACTCCCTGAAAGGAAGGTGGAATATGTGAGTAATGTTATACCATCTCTCCATCAGAACATATAGAGACTAGTAGTCTGTATGCCCTACAATGCCAAAAGTATAAGAATGAAATAAAAAATATGATATCATAAATACAAGCCTTCACTGCATCCGTGAGCTCATTGTACTATATACGAGCACTACTGAAGTTCCCAGCACTCTTGAGGGTGTGGGCATCGAGCTATAGGAACAAAATAAGGAGTTGAATTACTGTTTATATGAATGAAGCT
The DNA here is from genome assembly GCA_947683625.1 of Mallotus nudiflorus. Lineage (NCBI taxonomy): Eukaryota > Viridiplantae > Streptophyta > Magnoliopsida > Malpighiales > Euphorbiaceae > Mallotus > Mallotus nudiflorus. Next base: position 491,154 of record CANTUR010001072.1, read on the forward strand.
ATTTTTTTATTCAGAGTTCTGTTAATGAGGCAAATGCCTCTATGATAGAGGTGATTGCCCCATCAAAGAGGCGCTGCCTCTTAGCTAAGAGGCGATCACCTCTCTATAAGACACCTAGACGTAAAGAGGCATCCACCTCTTTGTGATTAAGTGATTGCTTAATCAAAGAGGCAATCATACCATCGAAGAGGCGATGCCTCTTCATGTTAGTAATCTAGCCTCTTTATAAGACACCTAAACGTAAAAAGGCATCCACCTCTTTATGATTAAGTGATTGCTTGATCAAAGAGGCAATCAACCCATTAAAGAGGCAATGCCTCTTCGTGTCAGTGATCTAACAAAATGATTTAATTTTTGCAATTTTATTCAATAAAATCAAAATTATTTTGGTTAAAATGATAGACATGCATATATGAACAGTAAACCGATGTTATTTAATATTATTTATAGAAAAAATAAAGAAATTAAGTACTAACCTCTCCTGTAGCCAATCCGCAGATATGGGGTCATATATCTATAAAAAGGGGGATCTCATCTCCGATGCTGAGCCTAAAACTATGTAAGGGGTGTACTGAGGGAGTCATTAGGTCCTATGTAGGTAAATCCAGGGTCCGTACAGCATCCATAGCGATTAAAGGATTTGAAGAGTATAAGAGAAGAAAAGAAAAAAGAGAGAGAATTTGAAAGCAAAAAGGTGAAAGTGACCTTGAAAGGGGAAAGGGAATTTATATGCTAAAGAAAAAGGGTAAAAGAGGAAGCCTAGTTGAAAAGAAAAGAAAGGAAGAGGGTTAAGCCATTTGAAGAAAAGAACACAAAGGCCCATCAAAAATAAACTCCCAAATGGAGTAAAAAAAAGATGAAAATTACTATTTGACCTCTCAGGTGTACCTCAAAATTGATGTTGGCAAAAAGAGCATATAGTTAAGTTTGAATCCCCAAAGTGCACATCATAAAGAAGCATTTGGTCAGGTTTAAATCCATGAAGTGCACATCGTAATGGATATCTGGTCAGGTTTGAATCCTCGAAGTGCATCTCCTTTCAAAGAGCATCTGTTTGGGTTTGAATTCCCAAAGTGTGCATCACAAAAAAGTATCTGGTCAGGTTTGAAATCCTGAATTACACATCGCAAGGAGTGTCTGGTTAGGTTTGAATCCCTGAAGTGCATCTTCTTTTCAAAGAGCATTTGGTCGGGTTTAAATCCCCAAAGTGCACATCACAAAAGGTGTTTGGTCAGGTTTGAATCCCTGAAGTGCATCTTCTTTTATTGAGTGACTTTTAGAGCCAAATAAACTTAGGAATCATGCTAAACTATAATGAGTGGCTGATCGGGCCAGGAAAACCTAAGAATCACAATCACGTTTTCATCTTCTTTTACTAAGTGACTTATTGAGCCAGGAAAATTTGGGAATCACACCAAACTATAATGAGCGGCTAATCGGGCCAGGAAAACTTGAGGATCATGATCAAATTTTCATCTTCTTTACTGAGTGACTTCTCAAGCCAGGAAAACTTAGGAATCATGCCAAACTATAATAAGTGGCTTGTCGTGTCAGGTTAACCCAAGGGCTGAGTAACTTCTCGAGCTAGGAAAACTTGGAAATTATGCTAAACTACAATGAGTGGCTGATCGGGCCAGGAAAACCCAAGGATCACCATCACATTTTCATCTTCTTTACTAAATGACTTCTCGAGCTAAGAAAACTTGGGAATCACGTCAAACTATAATGAGTGGTTGATCGAGTCAGGAAAACTTAAGGATCATGGTCATGTTTTGAATAAAAGTTTAACCTCTCAGGTTTGAATTCCTGAGGTTGACGACCCGAGTGAAGCTCAAAGATCATGTATGTCATTCTTATCACTCAATTTTTTTGTGTTTATATTGCCTTTTCAACAAATTAATTTTTTACAAAAAACTAAAGGGGCAAATTGTAGACACCTTCAGTTTGATCGGCCTGCAATGAAAGTCAAATAATGAAAAAGTATGAGTTTTGAATGCGAAGGAAGCCCGAAACTTTTTAAAATAAACTTAAAAGTCCAAAACACCAAATTCAAGCCCAAGCCCATTGCCTTATGGCCCAAAGGCCTTGACTTAGCCTAGGTGAAGAGGCGATCACCTTAATAAAGAGTCATTGCTCTTCATCCTAGGTATCGGTGAGGTAATGCCTCTTCACAGCCACCCTCTATAGCATTAAATATCATTAATGGCAACAGTAGAGGCCCACCTGCCTTTAATTTAAGTCATTTTTAGACACCAAAGAAATGAGAAAAGGCAAGAAAAAGAGAAAATAGGTATGGGGAATGATGAAAAGGATGGGGAAAGGGTGAGAGTGAGTCAGTTTTAGGAATTGAAAAAGACAAAAAGTTGAAGAGGCTTAAAAGGGATTAGTGTGGGCAAAGGGAAGGGACTTTTTTTGGGACCTGAACTTTTGGTCTGGAGAAGAGAGAAAAACAAAGAAAAAGGAAAAAAAGAAAAAAAGGAGAAAAAATGAGGAAAAGAAAAAGAAGAGGAGGATTTTTGGAGCAAAAGACTTGATATTCTTGAGAAGGAAGAGGATTCTTTTATGTTTAAAGCATTCAAATCAACAAATCAAGCTCTAGAGTTTATTTAGCAGTATCAACTCATCCAAACTAGTGACAATCCCCATTTTCAAGCTTTAAACACCTAGGAAGCAAGAGTGGAGGCTGGTTCATAATTCAGAATCTTTGTTGGCTAAAATCTTAAAAGCAAGATACTTCCCCAAAACTTCATTTTTGGAGGCTCAAAAAGGTTTGAGGATACAATCCTAGCTTCTTTTGGAGGAGTATTGTTGAGGCTCAAGGTCTTTTGAAAAAGGGATTGAGATGGCGTGTGGGTAATGGTACTGATATTGGTGTTTGGAATGATTGTTGGCTCCTAGAAAATCCCAAATTTAGAGCAGTTGTAGCGAATCCAGAGTTGAAGGTTTCTGATTTATTGAATGACAGCTGTTCCGCGTGGATTAGGCAATTGGTTCAGGGGATGTTTCATCCAAATGATGCAAAACAGATACTGTCAATGCCAATCAGTTCTAGGAATCCCCATGATTCTCTGGTTTGGCACTTTTCATTAACGGGTGTTCCTACTGTTAAAACAGCATATGATTTGGAGCAAAGATGCAGACAATTGCGACAGGGTAATCGAGCTTCTTCTTTATCTGACCCAAATTGGAACTGGCTGTGGAAAATCATTATGCCTCCGAAGGTTAAAATCTTCATTTGGCGTTTATTACATGGTTTGCTTCCTACGGGTTCTGAATTTATCAGGCGGAAAATTCAGATTGACGGCATTTGCAATAAATGTGGAGAATGTGAGTAAACTATCAAGCATGTGTTCAAGGATTGTAGTTGGAGTAGGTTATTTTTGTATTCTTCCCGTTTGAGGATTGTTGTCACGGAGGGGGATTGTAGATGTGAATTGGATGAGTGGATCTTCAACAAAAACAACAATATCCAGCAGAATGCTTTTCTTTATACCTTATGTTTCTTTGGTAAATCTGGTACTCGAGATATATCATGGTTCATAACGAAATTCAGATGGATGTTACGGAGTGTCAGCAAAGAGCCATGCGGATCATGTTGGAGTATGAAGAGGTTAATCGAGGTCCACCAAAGCTCTCACAGCAATCAAGCCCAGCTCGATGGAGACCACCGGTTTGTAACCAGTTCAAGGTAAATTCAGATGCTGCTGTAAAAGAGGGACGGGGTACTGGTTATGAAGCAATAATCCGAGACACCTCAGGTAATATTTTGGCAGCTCAAGCCTGGTGTGAGAATTAAAAAAAAAAAAGAATTAAATTTAAAAAAAAATGCTGCAAACTTTTTTGGTAATTAAGTCTTGTTTGTACCCTTTTTTTTTAACACTAGTACAAAATTGCATAATGTTGCATAGTGGCTCAGGAATTGTTACTTTTTCATCTTTTGTACACAGTGAAATTCTTGATTCAATTTAAGAAAATGACATCCGAGTTATGTATACATATACACTTGGAGTCAAATGAGTTTTTGGGTTGTTGTTTCTTGTTTGGTTAGAGATGTAGTGCTGAGAAATCCTGAAAGATTTGCTCAACCACTATGCCACAAGCAAAGATGCCTACTCCAACAAGTGCAGGCTTAGCTCTCCATGATATTTCTTCTTTAAAATCCTCCTTTTCTCTATCATACATTGCCCATGCCATAGCTGGTGGAAGAACTCCATACAGCATTGTCATGCAATATCCACCCTGTTCCACATTAGTAATGCCAGTAATAACATCAAACATTACATATTTCATATTTTTGTTACATAAGAAATTTTTAAAGTAAGGTGTCATTTGAATATCTATTTGGGATTTTTGCCTTGCGAGATAGATGCTCGATTATCTGGAAATTAGCAAAATGGCAATTTCATGGTGTTGTTCGTCTTTGATTAGCTAACTAAAAATTTATTTTGCAACAAAGATTAATCCTTTAAAAAAAAAAAAGTTTGTTGGTCAAAAATTACAACATTTACGACTTTTAAATTTATTTCAACTTAAACAATTGACAAATGTTTCCTAATTTGATAAATAATTTGAGCGCAGTGTGCAATTTGGACAAAATTAACAAATAAATGCAAATGCGACATATGAGATAGCTTTGTTTTAAGCTAACTATATGTGCAGTTTTTTTATATTAATTTTGACTAAAGTGTAAATTCTGCTACAATTTTTTCTAAAATTTAAAAGTTGGATTAAATTTGTAAAAAGATGAAAACGTTGTGATATATTATATCAATATGCCACTTGGAACCTTAAAGTGCTTCACTTGATTCTGAGATTAATTTTGTGCCTGCATGGATATGTTAACTTACAGCAATGTCTGTAGCAGCAGAGAAGGCGTCAGGAACAGTGGTTGAGACAAGCAGTGTTGGAGCTATAATCATTGCCATCGCTGTGAAGCTAATTTTATTTCTTCTCCACCAATTGCTCAATCCAAATAGCTCTCTTGGTTCCTGAAACAGTTTTGCATTATGTTCAACTAGTAGCAGAGACATGCATGCTGCATCTTACACAGAAAAGAGTAACTACCTTTAATATTTGCATAGCAGATGAATGCCATGAAAGATTCTTGAGCTGCTCTTTGAAGAACTCAGAGAGGCCTAAAAGAGTGCCGATCAGTGAAGTTCCTACTGCCAGAAGTGAAAATGTCTCAACCATGTATGACATCCCACTCCATCTCACACTGAACCAAGAACAATTAATAAACATGAGATTCGAGATTTTTAGCATCAAAATTTAATTGGGACTCAAAAGAAAACTCAGTAATTTACTGCCAAGAAAATCACATACCTCATTAGCAATTCTAAAGGATCAACATCCTGATCAGTCTGAGCCGAGAGACCTAATGCAATTGCATCCCAAACAAGCAATGCCAGCAATGGAACAAGGCTACCGAGCAGAGCTGATGCCCTTAGTCGAGGAAGATCAAAACCCAGATAAGCACAAAGAACTGCAAGAGTATCAATCATCATAAACCATGAGGCATTTTGCAGCTTATAAAACTTATGAATCTTGAATTCTATATATATTTACCAGGAACAAGATCATGATATACCAAAGAAAAGATTATTACAGGAATTGTAGCTGGGACTTTTCCCCAATCTCCACTTCCTCCTAATCCGAACCACCCTCCAAACGCAACTGCTAGAACCTCAATAGCCATCAGCAAACCTGTTCATCAATTCTTTCAGTAACAGCATTCATGTGCCCAACTTCAGTTTCTTAATCTACGAAAATATATAGTGGCACACAGAAGTTACATCAGAAATCACACGTTAATTTTTGTGTACCTATCATGGCAACAGTGAGCCATCGGTTGACTTGATCAGTGGCTGCAGTGCCACCAATGGAGATTAGAATAGTGAAAAGAACAGTGAACAAGCAGCCTGAGAGTGACTCAGGAAGATTGATCAAATGGAAAAGGAGCTCCCCAGATTTAGAGCTACAAACAATCATGCATGTGTAACCCAAGAACACATAGGTGATAGTGGCTAAATTTCCACACCAATCTCCTAATGTCTGTTGAGCCATAGTCCTTACAGATATAACATCTAATTCACCTTCTTCTTCTTCTGTTTTTCTCTTTTTTCTCCTCAGACCCACATTGATTTCAATCAGCAATAGTGCTTCAAGTAAGAGAAAACCCCAACACACTACAATGGTAAGTGAACTTGGAATCATTCCCTGAAATTTAAAAAATAACCAATGCCTTAAAATCCCATATAGCTCAAGTTAAAATCTTAAGAAATCTTGCATTACTCGATACATCCTCAAATTTCTACCTTACTAAATGTCCTTTATTACGATGCTGCTTATGCACTTCAAATCATAATTATGAATTTATACTACTGAAAAAAGTACAACTCAACCAACAGTTGCTGGTGCAAGTGACAAATTGGATTTTTTAAAGTAAAGTCTCAAATTTAAGCTTTATAAATGGATAATTAAGCACTGGGAGCAGGGAGTAGGGTCCATCCCCAGATTAGTCAGCAACAAAAAAAATGATTGGGGTTGGAGCATGAAAATCCAATTTCTATATAAAGAAAATCTAATGTTTATACTTTTCAAATTCTTGAAAAACTTGAACACATATGAGTAAGATAGATAAAGAAATGGAGAGACAATTACAGCATGAGAAGCTTTTTGAGGAAGAGCAAGAATCCCAGAACCAATACTTGTACCAATAATAAGAGCAACTGCTCCAACAATTGTTCCTTTCTTCTCAGCTACAATCTTAACATCAGGTTTCTTCTCTTCCTCATCAGTCAATTCCATGGAAACATTTTTTGCCTTTGACACCAAAGGTCTTTGAGTACCAAGCCACTTCTGCTGCCATTTGCAGACACGAGGATGATTGCTGCAGCTGTGAGAAGAGAGAACTTATACTTACATGTATCAATAATATTAATAAATTTACAAGATTTAACTCAGTGGCACTGGAATCGTCTTCAGAGTTGAAAGATTCCTAGTTTTAAACATTAACATAGAAAAGAGAAAAAAATCGACAATAGAGCTACTCCCTACATTTTCTTGTAACTGAAGCAAATTTTTCTTCTTGTTATTCGGTGAATGTTTGTTGGCCATAATGAACTGGTATCTTTGTTGCTTTTGGGACACAAGGAAGAAGAAGATGAAGGCATGTACTGTGTATCCATTAGAGAGAGGGAGAAGATAGAGCTATGTATGAAATGAATGGATTATAAATGCAAGTTCCCCACAAATCTTGGAAGTAGACCATTGTTGAGAGTGATAGGTAAGTCCATAAAATGTTTTTCAACAATGCAATTTATAGGCAAATTTGATATTCCCTGGATTCTACGCTACATGGCTGGATGCATGTGGAGTCCTATTTCATTGGGCTATTTATAATAAATTTTTTTTTTTCGAACCATGGCTATTTATAATAATATTGTTGGGCAACATGCCTCAAAATTTAATATATGTAGTTATTTGTAACTTTATTTGTTTTTTTCAAGAGTACTTTATTTTTGTTCTATGATCTGATTACACACTATTTTAATAAAAGAAAGTAATATCATGGTTTCATTTTTAGGCATAATTTTTTTTTTTTTAGTCTATATGACACCATTAGTTATTTGTAACTTTATTTGTTTTTTTTAAGAATACTTTATTTTTTGTTTAGGATTACTTTTATTTTTATTTACTTTATTTTTATTTTATTTTTATTATTATTGAATGAAAGTGTATTAAAATATCTAATGGTGTCTAATAAAGTAAAATTTACTTTGTAAAAAATGAAGTAACTATCGACTACACTAGTTATTAGTATCAAAATTAATCCATTCATGAGAAAAACATTTTAAAAATAATGGAATTTGACTACCAATTAAAATTAATAATATGTGTGTAAATTAATCTAATCTATAACCTAGCTCAATGAGAGTTTTTTTTTTTTCTTGAAACAAGATTTTTTTTAAAAGCAAACAAAAGAGTAGGTTATTTTATTTAGTATTTCTAATATCCGGTGATTGTAAAAGGTTGCAATTATTTTGAATTTGAATCAAATGAATCTTATAATTTATTTTTCAATATATAATTTGATCCGAAAGTTAAACAGTTAAGTGGTATAACTTCTTGAAGACATAACTAGATGAAATAATTGATTCTTATCTCTCTATCCCACTTTAAAAAAAAAATTGAATTTGACATTTAACTTAAAAATTCAAAAAGTTGAGAGATATTGGTTATGATATTTGTCTTATAACATTAAAAAAATAAAAATAAAAAAACCTAAGCATTCAATCTCTAATACTCTTTTCTTATTATTAATATATAAATTTTTTTTATTGACCATTAAAGAGCCTTATGACTGGAGCGGGTGACTTTAAATTTTTTTTTAAAAGTGTCATCTCTAATAATCCAACTAATGGTATGAAGTCATAGGTTGACCCTAATTACCACCATGCAAAATGGTATTGGGAGTCTTTTATGTTCAAACAAGAAATAAAATAAAATAACATCCGTTGCATGGAAGCTTGTACAAAAATGTAATTGACATGTGTTACCATACAAATGCATTCCTGGGCTATTCTAGAGCCTTGATTAAACATGTACGTAGAGGAAGATTAAAGTAAAAACAGGTTGCATTATAGCAAGGACCCAAAAGTCTCTGTCTGAATCTTTTAACCCTCTCATTATCTGTCAGAATTAGATGTGGTCTGATCACTAGTCAGGACTGCATAATCTGTCTGTCAGGATTCAGCTCTCAGGATTATGGACTTTCCTCCATTTTCTGGAAAAATACTTGCCTGGAATCCTGAAGCCCTAGGCCCATTTTGCACTTATTGCATATCCCAGATGCTTTGGACCATCTTTTTAGTGTGCTTCTTTTGTAAGTGACAAAAGAGACCGACTCTTCACCTTTTCTTATCACATGTCTGCGCAATCCCACCAAGCTCATCTCCAGTTTACAATTTCCAAATTCTTTGAGAAAAAAAATAAAAGAAATTCAACATATAATTAAAATTTACCCTAAAATAACGATGTTTTACTTCCAAGTTCCAACATATCAAATGGTCAATAAATTGAGAACTTTTTATATATTATCTTATAATTTAGCAAACTATTAATTTAGTCTGTTTGTCTCAAGTCAGAACTTGCTAAAAATATTATATAAAGAAATTGTTAATTAATTGAATATTAATATTATTTCATCAAGATTTTACTTTAATTATAAAATATAATTTTTTTTTTTTTTTGAGATAATTACTATTGCCTCTAATTTGACCATAATAATTACTTCATCCCTTCCTTTTGAAAGATAACCAAAAACCCCCCTCAATTTTAAATTCATTAAACAAATTTCCCTCTTTGTTAAAAAAAAAGTTAAATGACATAAAAAGACATATTTACCCTCAATACCTAATTAAATTTAGAACACTATACCATTTTTTTTTTTAAATAATTCATTTTTCTTTTATACTACTATAACATTAAAAATAATAAAAACAACTATAATTAAATTAAATCAAATTACATTAAAAAGTATAATTTCAACAAACTAATTTTTTGTTGAAAAGATTAACTTAAATAAAAAAGATATATTTATGCTCAATTTGTTAAATATATAGTATTATACAATCTTTAATTAACTTCTTATTTTCAATTTTTTTAAAAAATTAATTTACCTTTTATATACTATTAAAATATTTAAAGTAATAAAAATTTTAAGCTATAATTTAATTAAACGAAATCAAATTAAATTAAAATTTAATAAAAATTTGTATTAAAATTAAATATTATAAAAATATATATTTATTCTCAATATTTGACTAAATTTATAATATTATACCATATTTAATTTATTTCTTTTAAATCCTACAATTTTGTTACATTGTTACAATACAAAAATATAGAAATTTCAATATTCTTTAATTAAATTAAAAAATTACAATTCCTTAACAAAATAGTGAATTTATTATTAAAAAAAATTTAGTATAAATATTTGTATTTTATTTTTAAAAATATTTGTAAATTTCAATTTTAGGATATTTTTGAAAATATTGACATTTTAACCTTTAACTAACTGCATATTCCAAAATTATTCTTACACCTTTTAATGGAGAGGGAAAATTGTTTGGCGAATCTAAAAATTGAGGAGTTTTTAGCTATTTTTTAAAAAGAAGGGATAAAATAGCAATTTAGATCAAATCTCATTGGCTAATAATAGTTATCCCTTTTTTTATTAATATAGAGCTCATATGACATAATATTTAATGAACTATACAATATGGTGTAATTATTTCCTTTTAAATTAACAATGACATGAATTAAATCATACATCTCACAATGTTTTTGGAGAAGAATTATCACTTAATTATTTTCTCGCTAACTAGAATTTGTTTTTTTATTACACTTGTTAGTTATTTGTGAGTCTTTTATTTTGGAATATAATTCATATCTTATAAATAGCTATTTTTTATAATTAAAGATTTATATCTCTTTATGAATAAAAAAGTCATTTTATTATCACTTTTTTCTAAAAATATCATGAAATGTATGATTTAAATTATATTGTTGTTGAGTTTTATCATGCATCCCAACATTATTTAATTTATCAGATCAAAATGGAGGAAAATTCTGATGCAATGTCCACAGGAAAAAAATTATTTCAAACAGAAGTATAAAATCTCAAATCAAAATTGCAGAGGATCCAATGAAAGAAGATACAAAATATTAGATTGAGCAACTAGAGAGGCAGATTTCTGTTACATGTGACAATGAATATGAGTAGAGAGGAATGGATTAAGAGATAAATGTGACCATACAGTAATGGAAGAAAAGGATATGAAATTTAAGAGAATTGTGACAAAAAATAAAATAAAATAAAATAATGCAACATGAAAGAAGGCAACAGATGACATACAGATAGCTCGTTGCTTAAGGTTTTAAATGGGTTTGCCGTTTGTGTTGCCTTCCTCTAAATATATATATATACATATATATCCGCTTGATGCCTTGCCAGCCCATTCCCTGTTCACCAAATGCCAAAAATTTTGTATGCTACAATCCTTACACGTGCATCAATTACATTGCTCTAAAAACAGTTTTTTTTTTTTTTTTAAATCTGAGCAATGATACTGTAGAATCCAACTAATTCATATTCAACCCAGGAATGACCCTAAAGGGCAGCAAAAGTCTACCTTAAGAGTTTTAAAGTAACTATTCAAACCCGAAACCTCTAGTTAAGCTGGAATAATCTCAAACCAATTCATCTACATCCTCACCATCTTGGATCTAAAAACAGTCTTTAATAAGACAAAAACAAATGAAAGAAAAAATGTATTTTTATTATGAAAAAAAAAACAATGTTTCCAAAGAACACATATTATAGGGTAAATTATTATAGGGATAGGTAAAAAAAAATATTTTGTGGTTAAACATATTTTCATTTAAAAATTTGTGATTTGTATCATAATATTTTAGAGGTATATGATTTTATTTTTTAATACTTTAATATCTTATCAACTAATATTGTCTCTATTTTGTGTTAAAATTTCAATATATAGTATTCTATTTCAATAATACATATATTTTACATATGATATATTATCAATATAACTATTTAGATATTTTTAAAAATATTACGAATTTATTTTAAAAATTATTTTTTTTTATTCATAATAAAATTAAAAATATATTTTATTTTTATTTACAATAAATTTATTTTAGTTAGTTGAATGCTACAATACTTAATAAATAATTTTACTACTAAAAATTCATATTACTTTAACATTATATCATATTATTAATAATTTTATTATTGAGTGGGTACCAAAATGCATGTAAACTTAAACCGCATACTCTTAAACGTTATAAAAAAAATATCATAGTCCTTCAAATGAAAAAACACAACCACAAAGTCTTTTATTGTATATTTTCCATTATTACAACTCTTTAAGATTTACTCAAATATATTAGTGTATCACTCATTTTATTGTTAATTCATAGACTAAAGTATAATTTTCTAAAAGAAAACCTTTTTTTTTTTGTTTTCAGAGTCTTATATTTTTAAAATTTATACCATTTTTTACTATTTAGCTACTATATCACTTTTATTTAATTTTTTTGATAAATAAAAATAAAAGTAATTTATCATAATTTATTTTTAATTATACTTTTATATTTTTTATCAAAATATATTTTTATTTTTTTATAAATAAATAATTCATCTTTTCTCTTGAAAAATAAACAAGTAAATAAAATATCTCACCCATAACTATACCAGCTAATATCTAATATCATTTATAAGCAGCCTCAATCATAAACTCATTATAATAACACTATAAGAAAAACTCAGCTTAGCAAACGAAAATTTCCATTTGTAATATTGATATATTTTTAGCAAACTAATTTTAAAAAACACAGCTTAGAAAACCAAAAATTCCATTTTGTAACATAGATATAAATTTGTAAAATTTTGTTTTAAATCTGAAATAAGGAACCATTTGAAAACCATTTTGCTCCATATTGAAATTACTAGTATTAATAAAATAATTTCAAATTAGTTTAAATAAAAAATTAAGTTCAAATTACTTTTGCTTTCATAAATTAAATAATGAAAATATTAATTTTTTTTTTGTCTTAAAAAAAAAGGTTTGAACTAATGACATCATAATATAGGTTTGACCTTAGAGCCAAGAAGAAGCAGAGCATAAAAAGTGTTTCAAAAAAATCATTTCTCAAATGAAATTGTCTGTTTTTTGTTAGGATAAAATTATTCCTCCGTAAGTCAAAGTCAAGTGGGCTTTGACATGATGATAACCGTGATTAGTGGTCTAAGTGCTTCAAATCAATTCTCTAATCTCATCAATTTTCACTTGGAGGGAAAAAAAAAATGCATACATATCACCCTTAATTAGTGCCTATGATTTTTCCTAGTACATAGACTTTTATGTTTTTTGGATTGAAAAAAAAAATAATGAAAAAGACTCATTAAATCATACAAAACAGAAATTGTTGATCTTCATGAAATGAAAGATTAAATCACACAATTTTTAATAAAATGGTCATATCATTAGCAACAAGCATTTTAGTTGGTATTTGCTAGTTGTGGAAGTTGGGAAATTATGGTTTTTATAAAAATCAATATCAAATTTCCTAATAATCATAATGACAAAGCTAAATGATGGAGAAAAATCAATAACAATTTAATTAGTATGCTTTTTTTGGCCTTTCTCAATAGCTTGATTCTGCTTGAACTTTTATGCTCTATACCATTTTTATTGGTTACATTGAGGTTTTGAGTGACATCAATTTAAAATTTTCGTGTAAATTTTGCTCTTGATAATTTAGTTTGATTGATTTAAGTAGAATTATAAAAACAATAAAATTTATCAATAACTAATTTAATATAATTTTATATAGTACAATTCGATATTTATACGAAAACTGTTAGGGAAAATGGAGCCCCTTGACAATCCAACAAGTACTTTCATCCCTGTAGATCACAATTTAAAAGAGAGAAATACAAAATAAAAATATTTGAAAAATAAAAGAGATAAATACAAAATAATTTAACGTGGAAAACTCCCAAATGAAGAAAAATCACGGGTGTTGTCAAACGACAACGAAGAGAAAAATATTTATTATGTGAAAAATTATTACAACCACACTACAAAATATTTAACTCTTACTCACACCTAAAAGCTCAAGTATACCTAAAAAAATTTTCCATAAATTTTTTATTAGTATAGCTAATAGCTTTCAATGGTACATCAAATACAAATGGTGATTGATATACTTTAACTAAAGGAGGGAGGAGTCTATCTATAACTAAATACTCCTCCCTATTTCTCTCAAATTCCCGATGTTGGAATTTTACAACGTAACAAATCTTCACCTTGGGAAATTCCAAACAGTTTTCTCATAAATCCTCTCCATAATTAAAAATAAAGAACAACAGCTACCTCACCATCAGTTATGTCAGTCACAATTCAAAAAATAAAAATAGTCATACTCCACCATAAGCGTATACACACTCAGAATTCACCAACTCTAAGAATTTTCAACTCAGCCAGTTCATGTCAAAAAACTGCTAATAAGTTATAGTGCAACTTACAATTTTAACTTTCTAGGAAGTTCATTAGCTATCGACATTAATTCCACCACACACCTTGCATCAACTGTCAACTAATGCCTATGTGTAAATTATGAACATGCTACCTATCATACATCCTTTTTCCATGGCAACTCAGTTGGTAGTTATCATGCCATGAGGATATATATCTTTCCGTATATAAAAAGTTCATCGTCTCCTTCTTCAAAGACGACTGTATTAATAGCATTACTTTTGGAGCCATTAGTCGAATTAGCTCCACCATTTTTGTAATCATTCTTTACATGTTGTAATATCCCTTGTTTTTAAATATTTTTATATTGCATCGGGATATGCAGTGTTAATAATTTTCGTATATAATATTAATATTTTATGAGTTTGTTATTTAATTAAAGCTAATTTTAATTTTTTTTATATTATTTTAAACATTTACGTAAAATTTTCCCGGGACTTGCATTTCCGAGGAAATTGATACGTAAATTGTTTATTATTAATTATTTTAAATAGATTTACGCATTTGCATGAGCTCATATATTTTTAAAAGTACTAGATAGAGTGTATATGTGTGTATATTTAAATTAAACTAGGGTTTAATTAATTACCCTAATTTTTATTATTTATTATTAGTTTAATATTATTTAATTATTTTTTTAGTGTATAAATTATTAAAATATTAAATTATGTGTGTGGTGAATATTTATTGTCCATATAATATTATATATTAAAATAATATAAAGTATATATATATATATATATACATACATATACATATAATATTTAACAAAAAAATAAAGTTTGATAAAATTACAAGTTTGCCATTAAAGCTTCTCCTTCTTCCCCGATCGTCCCTCACTCCTCCGGCGTCTTCAACTCTGTTCACTCACTGCCGGTGTGCCTCCCGGCGTGCCACCTCCTTCCTCCAGCTGTTCCGCCGCCAGCAGAGCCCATTTCCGGCGTCGGGAAGCTCATTTTGGCCGGAGAAGCCGAAACTCTTCTCACCGTCGTTCACAGCGTTTCCGGCCACTGTTTTCAACACCGCCGGTCTATTTCTTCCCCTTGAGATCCGGTGAGTGTGATTCCAAGATTTTTTTTCACTTAAAATGGTCTAGATTTACCTAGGTTTCGATTTTTGCAATTCGGCCATTTTAGGGTTCTTGATTTTTTTGAAATTTTAATTGATTGATTCATTAAAAATTCCTTCACAAATGTTGTTCCCCTTATCTTAATATACATGTGTGAATTTTTGTAGAATTTTTGGAAGTTATTTTGATTTTTGGGTATTTTTGAATATTTTATTATTATTTTCTAATTTTTGAAAAATTAATTAAATAAATTATGAAATTGTGTTTTATGGTAATTATAGGTGTTCAAATGAATTATAGAAATTTATTTGGAATTTTTGTGAATTTCTATGTATTTATTTTGAATTTAATTAGTTTATGTAATTTTGGAAAAATAGGGTTAATTGTGTTTTTAATTGAAATTAATTATTTAATTGAGTTTATTTGTTGATATTATTGATAAATATGTTGAGAAAATTAATTTTTTACAATTATATTATTTTTGGTGAATTTTTGGATTAATTTTAGTATATTTATATATAGGGGTATTTTGGTAATTTTACCCTAAATTGGCTAAAAATGTAATTAAATTGGTTTTAATAGTTATTTAAGGTATAAAAATGATTTCTACAAATTATTTAGTATTTTTAACTAATTAAAACTATTTTTCGTAAATTATTTTCAATTATATATATAATATACAATTTTTCTAATAAAATGAGTTTTTATCGGTTTTTACTGTGTTTTAGGGTTAATTATGTAAATTCTACTTATAAAATGTATTTTTAGTAGACAAGGGTATTTTTGGTATTTTATGAATATTCAGTAAATTGTGGACCTCGGTCGGTAAATTGTAGTTTGGAGTCCGACCGAGGGATTTTGGTTGTGTTTTGTGTTTATTTTCAAAGTGTGTTTCTTTGCAGGGCCGGCTCTACTCTTTGAGTAGAGAGATGTCCATTTTACAGGGGAGGTTCTACCGGATTTTCGATAGAATTCTCGTAAAACATGATGTCCGATCGGATTCTGATTTAATTCTGAGTCTAGTAACCTAGATCGAGTTTTTAGGAGTTTTCATTAGATTTATTCTGATTCCTGTCGTTATTTATTTGTTTAGTTGCGCCGAGACCGAGGCCTAGTGGACTAGGCCCATCAGACCCATCTCGAGGAGCGCACTAATTGTGAGTTACTATTCTATATATATATGCTTTAGGGTGCATGATTTAGAAATCTATGTTTTATTTGACTAAAAATGGATAATGATTTTATTAGTACTTAAGTTTACTTTTGGTTTATTATTGGTATATTTTAAACTATATGCATGTTTTATTAATGAATTATGTTTAAAATGTTTTTAAGTATATTTCTAGTTTATTTTGTAATTTAATTGGATTTAGTTGACGTATATATACTCGAAATATACCTGTTTATTTTTGGTATATTTTTAGTATATATATGGTTTATGTTGCTATTTTATTCAATTCATGCATCATTTACTTTTATGAATGTATGTTTTATATTTTAATGAAGGATATCAATAGAACGTGCTATCTAGTAGGCAGCACTAGGACCGAGTACGTATCGGTACGCTGATAGCATTTAGGCTATATTACTAACCATTTGTGGATCTTGATTGGATATGATTATTTGATGTGTGAGAAATGATTTGGGAGTGTGATTGCTGGAGCTCGGTTGACCAAGTGTCTCGGGGCCAATCACATTGACAGTCAGACTGCTAGAACTCGGTTGACTTAGTATCTCGGGGCCAGTCTACTGTCCAAATGGATCAAGTGATTATATTGGAATAAGTGAGCCTGTGTGGCTAGAGTGTTGTCTAACACTGTTTGAGGTTGTAATTTTTCTAGGGTTCTATTTGATCCTTCATAAACAGTGATTTTCAATAAAAATATATAAAATGATTTTATTGCATCTGTGTGTATTTACTTGTATACATACATATTATATATACTTTTGATTGTATGCATTGGCATTTAGTATGCATGTATATATATTATAGTAATTCACTCAGTGAGGTCTGACTCCCCTCCGTTAACTATTTTTTAGGAGAGTCATCGTCTTCAGACCTCAGTAGTAGGCCTATACGCCGGATTTCTTCCCCCCCCCCCCCCCCCCGGCTTCTTTATATAAACTACTCACTTGAGTTCTATTTTTTTTTTATAATCTAGACACTGCAGTAGTTATGGTCGACTGTGAGATTATTATATTATATTTGTATGAGTTATGTATTTTAAGAATTTGAACTGAAACTTGTATTAAAAGTTTATTTATATATATGAGATGAGGATTTGATTTAATTTCATCTAGTGTAAATATTATTTTGATATTTATGATTTTATTCCGCTGTAAATTATGTTATTATTAGTATTGCATGTTTTATTTATTTTTAGGTTTGCTACGGGTTCCGAATTCGAAAGAATTCTCATTCCCTAGCGCCGGTCATGGCCCCTATTTTGGGTCGTGACACATGTCTAGGTTGCCCACATCCCCAGTAGATAATTTTCTTTTTGGAGCCTTTATTCTTCCTCCTATTTCCATAAATTGACAATGTTGTACTTTCAGAGGACTTGTTCTCTCCATTTTTCAACCTTATTTCTTCAGAAATCAGCTTATTAGTCACTTCTGAAAATTTCACATTTTCCTTTCCGTACATTAAAACAATTTGCATGTGTTTATAGGAAGGTAAAAGAGACCAGATAAGTCTCAACGCTTTATCTTCATCATCAATTTTCACTTCAATAGATTCCAGTTCAGAAACAATCCCATTGGGTACGCTAAGGTGGTCAGAAATTTTTGCACCTTCTTCCACTTGCAATCTGTGAAATTGCTCCTTCAAATATAACCTATTTAAAAGAATTTTAGTCTGATACATTTCCTCAAGCTTTTCCCAAAACTCCTTTATTGTTGATCATCTAGCAACATTAACAAGAACATTTTTTGCTAGACAAAGACAAATATGACTTGCTACTCTTATGTCTAGCTCCTCCTATTCTTTTTCACTCATCTTGGATTTTCCTGTGTTTGCACCACCGGATTTAATTGGCTCCTTTCCTTCGGAAAAAAAAGTTGACTTTCCCTTCAAGACCTTATGCAATTTAGATTGGATTAGTATATCCTTAACTTGTACTTGCCACAACCCAAAATTAGTTTTCCCATCAAATTTCTCAATATTAAATCTAAAACTCATTTTTGCTTAACAATGCACAGTACCTCTATATATTTGAACAATACTTGCTGCTATAATAACCTCACACGTGAATAATAAGTGAACAATTGTATCTACAAAATGCACTAAGAAAGTTTCTAGGAAAGATTGGAGGGACACAAACGGTACCACTTAAGTCCCAACCTCCTTAGGTGATTATAGCTTATGTGACAAAACTTTCTTGGCTGCACTTACTTACATAATACCACACTTAATAAACTATAATATCCTGTGTTTTTTAAAAATATTTTTACACTGTACCGGGATATACAGTGTCAATAATTTTTATGCATTATACGATATTTTTATGAGTTGATATGTATTTTAAACCTATTTTAATTACTGTCTATTATTTTCAGTTTTTTACGTAAAATTTTCCCGGGATTTGTATTTTCGGGGAAATTTCTACGTAAACAATGTATTATTAATTATTTTAAATGTATTTACGGGTTTGCATGAACTCATACATATTTTTAAATTATTAAATAAAGCCTGTGTGTGTATATTTATTTAATTAGGGTTTATTATTACCCTAATATTTTATTATTTATTTATTATTATTTGATTATTTTATTTATTATTAAATTATTAAAATTTATTATTTTATTATTTATTTATTAATATTTAATTATTTTAATTTATTTTATTTTTTTTCTTTTTTTTTCTTTTCCTTTTTCTTTCTTTTTCTTTTTCTTTTTCTTTCCTTTTCTTCTTTTTCTTTTTCTTCTTCTTCTTCTTCCCGTGGGTGCCCGACGGACCACCACATTTTCCCACCGTCGTTTCTCCCTCCTCCGGCCACCGTTTTCGACACCGCCGGTCTCTATCTTCTCCTTGAGCTCCAGTGAGTGTTATTCTAGCTTTGGTTTGAGCTAAAATGGTCTAGAATTGCTTAGGTTTCGATTTGAATATTTCGGCCACTTTTGGTTTTCGATTTTTTTGAGCTTCAATTTGGATGATTCATGGAAACTTCCTTCACAAATGTTGTTCCTGGTAGTTTAATCTTCATGTATGAATTTTTACAGAATTTTTGGAGGTTGTTTGGATTTTTGGGTATTTTTGAATATTTTAATATTATTTTCTAATTTTCGGAAATTAATTATTTAAATTATGAAATTGGAGTTTATGGTTGAATTAGGTGTTGAAATGAATTATAGGAATTTATTTGGAATTTTTATGAATTTCTAAGTATTTATTTTTAATTATTGAAGTTTATGTGATTTTGTAAAATTAAGTTAATTGTGTTTTAAATTGAATTTAATTGGTTAATTGAGTTTAATTATTAATATTATTGATAAATATGTTGAGAAAATTAATTTTGGATAATTGTATGATTTTTGGTGAATTTTTGAAGTAATTTAGGTATATATATATAGGGGTATTTTGGTAATTTTACCCTAAATTGTCTAAAAATGTAATTTAATTGGTTTTAATAGTTATTTAAGGTATAAAAATGATTTCTATAAATTATTTGGTATTTTTAACTAATTAAAACTATTTTTCGTGAATTATTTTCAATTATATATATAATATACGGTTTTTCAAATAAAATGAGTTTTAATCGGTTTTTACAGTGTTTCAAGATTTATTATATAATTTCTACGTATAAAATGTATTTTTATGATTTAAGGATATTTTTGATGTATTTGAATATATATTCTGTGTTTGTGGACCCCGGTCGACAGATTGTAGTCTGGAGTCCGACCGAGGGGTTGTGATCGATTGTGGAGTTTATTTTTGAAGTGTATTTTCTTTGCAGGGTCGGCTCTACTCTTTTGAGTAGAGAGATGTCCGTTTTACAGGGGAGGTTCTGCCGAATTTTCGGTAGAATTCTCGTAAAACGTGATATCCAGTCGAACCCTAATTTCTAATTCTGTTTCCGTATTTTAATACTCTAGATTGAATTCTAGGATTTCTGTTAGGATTATTCTGATGTCGAATAATTATTTCTTGTTTAGTTGCGCCGAGACCGAGGGTTAGTGGACCAGGCCCGTCGGACCTGTCTCGTGGAGCGCATTAGGTGAGTTACTATATTATATATATATGCTTAGGATGCATGATTTAGAAAATGCATGTTTTATTTTGACTAAATATGCATAAATAACATGATTTATATTCAAGTATATTTTTGGTGTATAATAAATTATATACATGTTTTATTAATAAAATATATTTAAAATATTTTTAAATATATTTTTAGTTTAATTCATTATTTGATTGGATTTATTTGACATATATATACTCAAAATATACCTGGTTTATGTTTGGTATATTTTCGGTATATATATGGTTTATATTGCTATTTCATTTATATCCATGCATCATTTATTTTTGTGAATGAATGTTTTATTATTTATTAATGAAGGATATCAATAGAACGTGCTACCTAGTGGGCAGCACTAGGACCGAGTACGTACCGGTACGCCTATAGTATTTAGGCTATTATACTAACTTATTTGTGGATATTGATTTGATTATGATTATTGATATGTGAGATGTGGTTTGGGGTGTGATTGCTGGAGCTCGGTTGACCAAGTGTCTCGGGGCCAATCACACTGGCAGTCAGACTGCTGGAGCTCGGTTGACTTAGTGTCTCGGGGCCAGTCTACTGTCCATATGGATTAAGTGGATATATTTGGAATCAGTGAGCCTGTATGGCTAGAGTGTTGTTTAACACTATTTTCTGAGGTTGCGATATTCTAGGGTTCTATATAATCCTTCATAAAAGTTGATTTTCAGACAAAATATATAAAATAATTTTTCTGCATCTGTATGAACTTGCCTGTATATATACATATTACTCTTATACTGTTGACTGTATGCATTATCACTTAGAGTGTATGTATATATACTATAGTAATTCACTCAGTGAGGTCTGACTCCCCTCCGTTGACTATTTTTCAGGAGAGTCAACTTCCTCAGACCTCAGTAGCAGGTCGATACGCCGGATTTCTTCCGCCCCGGCTTCTTTATGTAAATTGTATACTTGAGTCTTATTTATTTTATCTAGACATTGCAGTAGTTGTGATTTTCGGTAGTTGTAAATTTCAGTATCGGATTTTATGTACTTTATTTTAAAGAGATGTATTATAGTAAAACTGGATTTGTATAAAGATTATACATTTATGAGATTATATATGCGATGTGATGAGTTTTGAATTATATCCAGTTGATATGGATGATATTGTAATATTTATGATTTTATTTTTCGCTGCATATTATATTTTTATGGTTATTATTGCATATTTATTTTATTTTTAGGCTTGCTACGGGTTCCGGATTCGAAAGAATTCCCGTTCCCTAGCGCCGGTCATGGCCCCTGTTTTGGGTCGTGACAAAGTTGGTATCAGAGCGAAGTTCGTATCAGAATGGAGTTCTGTGTCAGGGCTTAGTTTTGTGAGTTGTGGCCCTAGTTTTAAAGTTGTGTTTTCTGTTGGACTACTGCAGTGTATTAGGTTCGAGTATGTCTTGATGAGTATTCCTTGCTGTAGTTTTCAGCGTTATTCCTCCGTTGTCTGTTTTGTCTGAATCTTTCCGTTTGTCTTTTCAGTATGAGGAGGCGAGCGCGTGTCGCTCCACCGGTCGTTGAGGCCGAGGATGATGAGTCTTTTCAGGATGAGGTTTTACCTCCTGAGCAGCCAGTTAGACGTAGAGGTCGTGGCAGGGGTAGACCTCGAGGAGCGGCAGGTCGCCGTAGGCAGAGAGAGTTACAGGACGAGGAGCCTGTTGAGCCTGAATTTGATATTCCTGTTCCTCCTGTTGTTCAGCCTGTTCAGCCTGCCTATCAGCAGGGTATGTCTGACCCTGAGGCAGCTTTGTTCTATGCCCGAGTTGGCAGGATTGTTTTTGATGGTACTTCTGATCCTTTAGATTTTCTGCATGCAATTGAGACTAGGACTCGGACTGCTCATACCGAGTACTAGAGGATCATGATTGTTGAGTTGTCTGTCGAGGGATCAGCTTTGGATTGGTTTATTCAGATGATCCAGCCCTTTATGTTGACGATGACATGGGCTCAGTTTCGAGAGCGATTCATGAGGAGATTTTGTCCAGAGCCTCTTCGTTTGAGTTATCGTCTTCGTCTGACCAGTATTTCTCGTGAAGATCGATCAGTAGAGGAGTATACCTGAGAGTTTCTTCGTCTGGGTAGATATGCTGAGGATCTGATGCGAGATCAGTATTTCGCTGTTACTACCTATGTTACTGGTTTGGGTTCAGCTTTTGCTGGTATGCCTACAGCAGGTCTTACTCTCGAGTCTGTGATCGAGTTAGCTAAGGAGATCGAGCTGAGGTTAGTTAGGCAGGGAGCGATGCCTGATTATTACCAGTTGGGAGTTCAGTCGAGTGGATTGCAGGCTACTCCATATTCGAGTTTTCATGTTGGTTCGAGTAGTCAGCAGCGAGGTTTGACTCAACAGAGTCAGAGACAGCAGCAGCGAGTGCATCGGAGCAGTAGACATGGTCGTGGAGGTCAGCGTAGATCGTTTAGATTTGGGTCAGGTGCTTCGAGCAGCAGCAGTGGTCGTAGTTCTGGATCAGCGGCCAGTGTTTATCAGACTTGTGGTAGAGTCCATCAAGGACCGTGTTATCTGACACCGTTGACATGCTTCAGATGCGGGCAGACAGGACATTTTGCCAGATCGTGTCCTTACCCCGGATATCAGCAGCAGCAGATTCCGCGATTCCCACAGCAGTCGATTGCTAGTGCAGCACCCGTGCCATTTCAGTTACCACCAGCTCAGCATCAGAGTTCCACTCAGTTTGTTCCACAGCAGAGTCGTGGTAGAGGTACTAGAGGAGGTGCCAGAGGTGTTGGCCAGGCTTCTACCAATCAGCAGGGAGGTCGAGGTCAGGCCAGAGTCTTCCATCTGACTCAGCAGGATGCTCAGGCATCTAATGCAGTCGTGGCAGGTATTCTTTCTGTTTGTTACCTGGATGCTTTGGTTTTGTTTGATCCGGGTGCCACGCATTCGTTTGTTTCTCCTGTTTTTGCTTCTAAATCTTGTTGGCAAGCTTCGAGGATGGCTTTTCCTTTGTCTGTTGCCACTCCTCTGAGTGATTCTTTGGACATCGATATTGTTCTTTCTGGTTGTCCAGTTCTTGTGGGAGATAGAGAATTACCCGTTGATTTGATTTTGTTGGATGTGATGGAGTTCGATGTTATTTTGGGAATGGATTGGTTGTCTCAGTACTATGCCGTGGTTGATTGCAGGAATAAGGAGGTGATTTTTAGAATTCCTGGTGAAGAAGATTTTAAGTTTGTTGGTGACAGGAGTTCAGCACCTCAGAATCTTATTTCTGTTATTACGGCTAGGAAGTTATTGAAGAAAGGTTGTCAAGGGTTTTTGGCATTGGTCAGGGATACGTCAGTGGAGAAGTTGTCACTCACAGATGTTCCTGTTGCTTGTGAGTTTCCTGATGTTTTTCCCGAGGAGTTGCCAGGTTTACCACCTCATAGAGAGATTGAGTTCTGTATAGATGTGGTTCCAGGTACTACTCCTATATCTATGACACCCTATCGTATGGCTCCTGCAGAGTTGAGAGAATTGAAGGAGCAGTTGCAAGAGTTGTTGGAGAAAGGTTTTATTAGACCTAGTGTTTCTCCTTGGGGTGCACCAGTCCTGTTTGTGAAGAAGAAGGATGGTACCCTGAGACTGTGCATTGACTACAGAGAGTTGAATAAGGTGACAGTGAAGAATAAGTATCCTCTTCCGAGGATAGATGATTTGTTTGATCAGTTACAAGGTGCACAATTCTTTTCTAAGGTTGACTTGAGGTCGGGTTATCATCAGCTGCGGATTAGTGAAGCTGATATTCCTAAGACAGCATTCCGCACTCGATATGGCCATTATGAGTTTCTGGTGATGTCTTTTGGTTTGACTAATGCACCAGCAGCTTTTATGGACCTGATGAACAAAGTATTCCGACCGTATGTGGATCAGTTTGTAGTAGTCTTCATTGATGATATACTGGTATATTCGAGGAGTATGGAAGAGCATGTATATCATTTGAGGATTGTACTACAGACACTGAGAGATCATCAGCTTTATGCTAAATTCTCGAAGTATGATTTCTGGATGGAGAGTGTTTCTTTTCTTGGACACGTAGTGTCTAAAGAAGGTATTCAGGTTGATCCACAGAAGATTGAAGCAGTATCTGAGTGGCCTAGACCTACTTCAGTTACTGAGATTCGGAGTTTTCTGGGTTTAGCCGGGTATTATAGGCGGTTTGTGCAGGATTTTTCCAGGATTGCAGCCCCTATGACTCGCTTGACTCAGAAGAATGTTAGATTCGAGTGGTCAGAAGCTTGTGAGAATAGTTTTCAGTTGTTGAAGGAGAAGTTGACCACAGCGCCAGTATTAGCTTTGCCTAATAGTGTGGATAAGTTCACAGTTTACTGTGATGCCTCTAAAATTGGTCTTGGTTGTGTGTTGATGCAGAATGGAAGGGTGATAGCCTATGCTTCGAGGCAGTTAAAGAAGCATGAGCAGAACTATCCTACACATGATCTGGAGATGGCTGCAGTGATCTTTGCTTTGAAGATTTGGAGACATTATTTGTACGGGGTGACTTGTGAGATATTTACTAATCACAAGAGCCTTAAGTACATTTTCCAGCAGCGAGATTTGAATCTGAGGCAGAGAAGATGGTTGGAACTGTTGAAGGATTATGATTGCGAGATTCTTTACCATCCGGGTAAAGCTAATGTGGTAGCAGATGCCTTGAGTAGGAAGTCCTCAGGTAGTCTTGCTCACATTGGTGTTGAGAGGAGACCATTGATCCAGGAACTGCATTTGATGGTGGATCAAGGTCTGATGATGAAGATCAGTAGATCAGGTGGACTGTTAGCTCAGTTTAAAGTACGATCTGTGCTAAGGGATAGGATTAAAGCAGCTCAGAGCCGAGATCCTATTCTGGAAGAGCTTGCAGAGAATGTCAGAGCAGGGAAGTTCACTGATTTCACACTCGATGATGATGGTGTGTTGTGGATCAGTGGTAGATTGTGTGTTCCTGATGTGGATGATTTGAGAGAAGAGATCCTAGAGGAAGCACATTCTACAGCTTACAGCGTTCATCCTGGTGTTACTAAGATGTACCACAGTATCAGAGATCTATACTGGTGGGATGGATTGAAGAAGGATGTTGCTGATTATGTTGCTAAGTGCTTGACGTGTCAGCAAGTGAAAGCCGAACATCAGAAGCCTTCTGGGAAGCTTCAGCCTCTTCCTATTCCCGAGTGGAAGTGGGAAAGGATAGCTATGGATTTTGTGGTCGGTTTACCTCGTTCGAAGGATGGATACGACTCCATCTGGGTGATTGTAGACAGATTGACGAAGTCTGCACATTTCTTGCCTGTGAGAGCCACATATTCAGTTGCTAGATTGGCGAAGTTGTATGTGAAGCATATTGTATGCCTTCATGGAGTACCTGTGTCCATTGTGTCAGATAGAGGTTCAGTGTTTACTTCTCGTTTTTGGCAGAAGTTGCAGGAAGCGATGGGCACTAGGTTGGATTTCAGTACTGCTTTTCATCCTCAGACAGATGGTCAGTCTGAGAGGACGATCCAGACACTAGAAGATATGTTGAGGATGTGTGTCTTGGATTTGAGAGGTAGCTGGGATGATCATTTGTCGCTTGTTGAGTTTGCATATAATAACAACTACCATAGCAGTATTGGCATGGCACCGTATGAGGCATTGTATGGAAGGAAGTGTAGATCCCCGTTGAGTTGGGATGAGATTGGTGAGAGAGTTTTGACTGGACCAGAGATGGTTCAAGATGCTGCAGAGAAAGTCACCGTGATCAAGCGCAGGTTAGAGACCGCAGTTAGTAGACAGAAGAGTTATGCGGATCCTAGGCGCAGAGATGTGGAGTTTCAGGTTGGAGATTTCGTTTTTCTGAAAGTATCTCCGATGAAGGGTGTGATGAGATTTGGCAGGAAGGGTAAGTTAGCACCGAGATATATTGGACCGTTTGAGATTCTGGAGAGAATTGACACTGTTGCATATCGGTTGGATTTGCCTCCGAGTATGTCACAAGTGCATCCAGTATTTCATATCTCGATGTTGAGGAAGTATATCTCAGATCCTTCACATGTGTTGCAACCCGACAGTGTGGAAGTGAGTGAAGATTTGACATTTGTGGAAGAACCTGTGGCGATCGTTGATTTTCAAGTTCGACAGTTGCGATCGAAGCAGATTCCGATGGTCAAGGTTTTGTGGCGTAGCGACAGAGTTGAAGAGCATACGTGGGAGACTGAAGCTGAGATGCGAGCTTCTTACCCGTATCTCTTTCCTTCCTGATTCTGTAATCTTGTTTTTAGAATTCGGGGACGAATTCTTGTAAGGGGGGAAGACTGTAATATCCCGTGTTTTTTAAAAATATTTTTACACTGTACCGGGATATACAGTGTCAATAATTTTTATGCATTATACGATATTTTTATGAGTTGATATGTATTTTAAACCTATTTTAATTACTGTCTATTATTTTCAGTTTTTTACGTAAAATTTTCCCGGGATTTGCATTTTCGGGGAAATTTCTACGTAAACAATGTATTATTAATTATTTTAAATGTATTTACGGGTTTGCATGAACTCATACATATTTTTAAATTATTAAATAAAGCCTGTGTGTGTATATTTATTTAATTAGGGTTTATTATTACCCTAATATTTTATTATTTATTTATTATTATTTGATTATTTTATTTATTATTAAATTATTAAAATTTATTATTTTATTATTTATTTATTAATATTTAATTATTTTAATTTATTTTATTTTTTTTCTTTTTTTTTCTTTTCCTTTTTCTTTCTTTTTCTTTTTCTTTTTCTTTTTCTTTCCTTTTCTTCTTTTTCTTTTTCTTCTTCTTCTTCTTCCCGTGGGTGCCCGACGGACCACCACATTTTCCCACCATCGTTTCTCCCTCCTCCGGCCACCGTTTTCGACACCGCCGGTCTCTATCTTCTCCTTGAGCTCCGGTGAGTGTTATTCTAGCTTTGGTTTGAGCTAAAATGGTCTAGAATTGCTTAGGTTTCGATTTGAATATTTCGGCCACTTTTGGTTTTTGATTTTTTTGAGCTTCAATTTGGATGATTCATGGAAACTTCCTTCACAAATGTTGTTCCTGGTAGTTTAATCTTCATGTATGAATTTTTACAGAATTTTTGGAGGTTGTTTGGATTTTTGGGTATTTTTGAATATTTTAATATTATTTTCTAATTTTCGGAAATTAATTATTTAAATTATGAAATTGGAGTTTATGGTTGAATTAGGTGTTGAAATGAATTATAGGAATTTATTTGGAATTTTTATGAATTTCTAAGTATTTATTTTTAATTATTGAAGTTTATGTGATTTTGTAAAATTAAGTTAATTGTGTTTTAAATTGAATTTAATTGGTTAATTGAGTTTAATTATTAATATTATTGATAAATATGTTGAGAAAATTAATTTTGGATAATTGTATGATTTTTGGTGAATTTTTGAAGTAATTTAGGTATATATATATATATAGGGGTATTTTGGTAATTTTACCCTAAATTGTCTAAAAATGTAATTTAATTGGTTTTAATAGTTATTTAAGGTATAAAAATGATTTCTATAAATTATTTGGTATTTTTAACTAATTAAAACTATTTTTCGTGAATTATTTTCAATTATATATATAATATACGGTTTTTCAAATAAAATGAGTTTTAATCGGTTTTTACAGTGTTTCAAGATTTATTATATAATTTCTACGTATAAAATGTATTTTTATGATTTAAGGATATTTTTGATGTATTTGAATATATATTCTGTGTTTGTGGACCCCGGTCGACAGATTGTAGTCTGGAGTCCGACCGAGGGGTTGTGATCGATTGTGGAGTTTATTTTTGAAGTGTATTTTCTTTGCAGGGTTGACTCTACTCTTTTGAGTAGAGAGATGTCCGTTTTACAGGGGAGGTTCTGCCGAATTTTCGGTAGAATTCTCGTAAAACGTGATATCCAGTCGAACCCTAATTTCTAATTCTGTTTCCGTATTTTAATACTCTAGATTGAATTCTAGGATTTCTGTTAGGGTTATTCTGATGTCGAATAATTATTTCTTGTTTAGTTGCGCCGAGACCGAGGGTTAGTGGACCAGGCCCGTCAAACCTGTCTCGTGGAGCGCATTAGGTGAGTTACTATATTATATATATATGCTTAGGATGCATGATTTAGAAAATGCATGTTTTATTTTGACTAAATATGCATAAATAACATGATTTATATTCAAGTATATTTTTGGTGTATAATAAATTATATACATGTTTTATTAATAAAATATATTTAAAATATTTTTAAATATATTTTTAGTTTAATTCATTATTTGATTGGATTTATTTGACATATATATACTCAAAATATACCTGGTTTATGTTTGGTATATTTTCGGTATATATATGGTTTATATTGCTATTTCATTTATATCCATGCATCATTTATTTTTGTGAATGAATGTTTTATTATTTATTAATGAAGGATATCAATAGAACGTGCTACCTAGTGGGCAGCACTAGGACCGAGTACGTACCGGTACGCCTATAGTATTTAGGCTATTATACTAACTTATTTGTGGATATTGATTTGATTATGATTATTGATATGTGAGATGTGGTTTGGGGTGTGATTGCTGGAGCTCGGTTGACCAAGTGTCTCGGGGCCAATCACACTGGCAGTCAGACTGCTGGAGCTCGGTTGACTTAGTGTCTCGGGGCCAGTCTACTGTCCATATGGATTAAGTGGATATATTTGGAATCAGTGAGCCTGTATGGCTAGAGTGTTGTTTAACACTATTTTCTGAGGTTGCGATATTCTAGGGTTCTATATAATCCTTCATAAAAGTTGATTTTCAGACAAAATATATAAAATAATTTTTCTGCATCTGTATGAACTTGCCTGTATATATACATATTACTCTTATACTGTTGACTGTATGCATTATCACTTAGAGTGTATGTATATATACTATAGTAATTCACTCAGTGAGGTCTGACTCCCCTCCGTTGACTATTTTTCAGGAGAGTCAACTTCCTCAGACCTCAGTAGCAGGTCGATACGCCGGATTTCTTCCGCCCCGGCTTCTTTATGTAAATTGTATACTTGAGTCTTATTTATTTTATCTAGACACTGCAGTAGTTGTGATTTTCGGTAGTTGTAAATTTCAGTATCGGATTTTATGTACTTTATTTTAAAGAGATGTATTATAGTAAAACTGGATTTGTATAAAGATTATACATTTATGAGATTATATATGCGATGTGATGAGTTTTGAATTATATCCAGTTGATATGGATGATATTGTAATATTTATGATTTTATTTTCCGCTGCATATTATATTTTTATGGTTATTATTGCATATTTATTTTATTTTTAGGCTTGCTACGGGTTCCGGATTCGAAAGAATTCCCGTTCCCTAGCGCCGGTCATGGCCCCTGTTTTGGGTCGTGACATAAACACAATACAAATGACCTCCAGTTGTATTACAATAATTTCTAAAAAATCTTTGTTGATGTGGAAGATCGGACAAAATTGCAACCACAGAGCATACTAAGAAATTTAAAGAAATTCCTACGCCACCTTCATGCTTATCTCTTACTGAACCATTGACTCTGATACCAATTGTTAGGGAAAATGGAGCCCCTTGACATCCAACAAGTACCTTCACCCCCTGTAAATCACAATTTGAACAAAATTCTTGAAAAATAAAAGATAGAAATATAAAATAATTTAACGTGGAAAACTCCCAAATGGAGAAAAACCACGGGTGTTATCAAGAGACAACCAAGAGAAAAATATTAACTATGTAAAAAATTATTATAATTATACTACAAAATATTTAACTATCACTCACACCCAAAAGCTCGAGTATACCCAAGAAAATTTTTCATAAATTTTCTACTAATATAGCTAATCGTTTTCAATGGTACACCAAATACAAATAGTGATTGACATACTTTAACCAAATGAGGAGGAGTTTATTTATAACTAAATACGCCTCTTTATTTCTCTCAAACTCCCTATATAAAAATTTTACAACATAACAAAACAACTTTCTACCAACTAATTAACATTTTTTAGTAAAGGAAATATAAATTCACATGCATTGTGAAGTGACAAATTCTAATAAAGTAAGAATTTGTCGATAAATTAGGGATTATATTAATAAAATATAGACATCGTCACATTGAAAATCTAGGAATAATTAATTTAAAGAAAAAAATGGAAATTAAGATGATGATTTGAATTAGTCTAAAGTTCAAGTTTAATTCTTTGTGTCATATATATATATATATATATATATATATATATATATATATATATATATATATATATATCCTAATAAATAATAATCAACGGGGCTAAATTTGAATTTTATGGAGGGCATGATATGATGTAATTAGAATTGTCAACCACTAATAACCAGAAAACTATAAAGATGAGTGGATGAGCATCATGTCCATTTATATTAATTCCTCCCTCAATCACTTCAATTTCAATAGCAACAACCTCAACATCCATTTCCTTCCAAAATAATGGCTTCCAAGATTTTTGAACAAGTACCATCTCATCACGTCTTTTACTAAATTTCATTTTTTTGTTTTTTTTTTTGCAACAAAATGATATTTTTCATTGGATATGTACGTATATATAGGACACCATAAAAATTAAATAATTATCTCAAAAAGGAGGAAGAAGCTAAATGAAAAAAAAAAATTGTAAATAGTTAATTTATTTTTTATTTTTATTCCTTTTGAATTAAATATAAATTTTTCAAATATATCAAATAATAAATCAATATGTGTATGTATAAAAAACAATCTAATTATCTTATAATCATTGGAATAAAAATAAAATATTGCAATAGCTTATATAATTAAATTTATTTTTGAGAACTTTTTTTTTTTTTCAAGGGACCAACCTTGTCATCAAAATGTAGCTAACTACTAGCTAGAATAACAATTCAATATTCAAACATATATATATATATATATATATATAATATCACAAAATAAATAAATGATGTAACCATGGTTAAAAAGTAGATAAATTTGTTTCTCTAGTTTTTTAAGTTAAAAGTTTAAAAAGTAGATAAATATATTTCAAGTTTATACAGTTTCATGTCATATTTGCCCATTATTTGATACAAGAAAATAATAATTTATGCGGTTACACTTACACTAGAAATTATGATTAAGTTGAAAATAAATGAATCAAACAATATAATGCCAAATACAATAATGTACTTAAAACAAACAAAAAATGGATACGATTTAAACAAAAAATGAATTAATAGAAATAAAATCTCACACACCCAATACAAAAATCAACATTTAATGAAGATAAAATAGTCAATTGGGATTTTGTTGATAATTTTTTTTTTTCATCTTACGTAAATAGATAATTTATGGAAAACGAATATTTGACAAATTCAATCTTCTTTTTTTTCTTTTTTTTTTCTTGATAGGGATTTTAGTTTTAATAAATGGGACCAACCAACATTCAAGGCCTGTGTCATTCTCACCAGAAATTTTCTACGAGCATGTTAAATGTTGCCATATGTCTATACATATGTATATGCTCACCACTGCGTCACTATTTCTTTCTTAAAATCTTTGTCTTCTTAGATCGCAATTACCATAAGCTAAATATAGTTTTTTTTTATTCGAACAACAGCTAAATATAGTTATAGCTTATAAGAAAAAGCAAAAAAGTTAAGTATGTCCGCACATATATATATATAATTCTATCTAAATTAAATTAAATTAATTAAAATTTATTAAATTTTAAAAATCTTTAATTTATTTTTAAACTTAATTTCTATTTTTTATTTAAAAAAATTAAATTTTAAATTATTTAGTTCCAGCTCAAGCTCGAATTTAATTATACACACTCAACATAAAGTTTGAGTTTTTTTTGAAACTCAACTTGTTTCCACTTGATTAAACTTCTCTTACACTATTAGGAACTATTTTTTTAATTATTTTGTTTATATATTGTTAAATAATTTGAACTTAAATAAAAATATATAAGTTTTCATTCTCAATATAGTGGTCATAGCCAATAGACGGTTGACAGATAGGTCAACTAAATGTGGTAGTTATGATTATCTTTTCCATTTTAACCGAATTTCAGTTAGCCCTTTTTACTCTCACTTTTAACAATTTATATAATTAAAAATAGAGTGAATTAAAAATTTGCTCCTGGAATTTGCTATATTATATTATTTAATTCTTAATATTTAATATTATTTTTTTCTTTTTCTTTTATAATATTATACTATATACTCATTTCATCTTTATCACAAATATTATTAACTAACATGATGATAATCAAGTAAATATTATTTTCCTTTTATATTTAAATATATTATACTATTTGTCTACTCTATTTGATATATTATACTATTTATCCCTAAAATTACAAAACATATTTTTATTATTAAACTAATTGTTTAACGAAATATATGTTAAATAAAAGTATCATTAATTGATTATAAAATTGATAATTTTATTAAAAATATTTTAATAAAAATTATAAATTTTATTTTTAATTTAATCAAAATTTAAATCAAATAACAATTAATTACTTTCAATTTTAAAATATCTTTACTTAAATATCAACTTAAAATATTTATATTGCATGAAAAATTAACCAAATAAATTCTCTTTTTAACTGTAAATTTAATTTTTATTTGAATTGTTAGTTTAGATTATTGAGTAAATAAATTATATTTATGAACAAACTTAATAATTTTAAATAATTTAATTTGTATACCCAACAATTGAAATTGACAATTAAAATAAATAAGAGAGTTAATTTGATTAAATTTGTTGATGCAACATAAACATTTTAAGTTATTATTTAAGTGGAAATATTTTAACAGTAATACTAATTAATTGGTATTTAATTAAAATTTTAATGATATAAAATCAAACATTAAGCATTTTATATTTTTATGTAAATGATTTAATTATCATGTTGCAATTAAATTTATAAAAATTACTTTAATAATACAAAATATAAATTTTAAATATTAGGGGTGAATAATATAATATATTCAAATAGAGGGGTAAAATAGTATAATTTATCAAAGCATAAGGGGCAAATAGTCGTTGTTTGATAATTTTTATGTTAATTAAGGGTAACTACGATGAAAAATTTGACGAAATGATTTTACAAAATAAAATGAGAGATAATATAAATTTTAATTGTTAGAGACCAAAGAGTAAAATATAGAAACTCACATGATACAAATAGTAATTTTCCCTTAAAAATAATTTAATAGCATTACTTCAGGGTAATCTATTTTCAAAATAAATAATATAAAACAGATTTTTTTAAGATAAAACGTAAATCTTCTAATATTAATTTGCAACAATACATTTTGAATGAAAAACAAATAAATTTAGATAAAACACTCAATTATATATATACAGAAATTATATAACTTATGTATTAATAAACTCCATAAAAGAGACAATTATTTTTTTTTCTAAATTGACAAGGTTGGAACCTTGCAAAAGGCCAATTAATAACCTTAGAGTGGCTAATAAACTCTCTTTCACAACCTATATGTATAATGGCAATCTAAATTTTTTTTATATATTTCAAATATGTATTTTGATTTATATAGTATTTACAAATATTAATTAATTAAATAATATTAATTTATAAATATAAAATACCCATAATTTATATGGCACCTAGATATATTGTAGTGTGTAAAATTGTCCTATATTTTTTACTTTTCAGTTTAATTTGGACAAAATTATTATATAGTAAAAATAATTTAAATTATTAATATTTAAAATTTATTAAATTTTAATTAATTTAATTTTATTGAAATAAATTTTAAAAAATTAATAACTAATTTAATATAATCATAAATATTATTATTTAAATTTATAATATTATTTAACTGAAAATAATTTTTTATCAACTAATTACAAGTAGCATGATAAACATCTTTTTTACTTTATGAAAAAAAAAAAAATAGAAGAAAATTTTATTAGTGCTTCCCATTGTTTTGCCGACCAGGCGAAAATGGGTCCACGCGTAACGACAAGGGCGGGAAGCATAAGAACATAAAAAAAATACAAGTTTGTGTTTTCCTTCAATTTGACCGTTGATCACGGACAAACAGTGATTAACTTATCTTGACCGTTTGATCTCTGACCGGAAAAGACCTCATCATCTATGTACAGCCGTCGGTGATTGGTCCCTCCCTAACCTCCCACTCCCAAAAAAAAAAAAAAAAAAACATAAATAAATCCAAAAGTTAACGGAAGTTTTTCCTGACTTTCCAATATCTAACTTACAAATAGATTTATAATAGTTGTTCGGAAAAAAAAAATTTATAATATACAATATATTTATTATATTTTCAAAATAAAAAATATAAATTTTATTTAATAAATAAAAATTGAAAATCCTAAAAATTAAATAAAAATTTAATTTTAGAACTCGAATATAATTAAAAACACTCATTAGAATTTTTTTATTGTCATAGTTATGTATTTTATTCTTATAAAATATCAAACTTCACTTATATAGTGATTTTTTAATTAATTAACTTTGATTAAAATTTAGTTCAGTCATCTATACGCACATATAATTTATATAAATTCAATAATAAAAATATAAAAATTAAATATATTAATTTTCTTTATAATTAATATTCTATTAATTGATGTATTTGCTATATTAGAAAAATTATTAACTTTTAGGAATATTAGTTTATTTTACAAAACAATTATATGTATATTTTTCAAGTCAAAAAATTTTAAAATTAAAATTATGCTTAAAATATAAATAAATAAATAAATTCTATTTTTTCTATAATAAGAATTCAAATTATTTAATTTTCTAATATCTAATTTCTAAAATTTTTTTCAGATAAATAGAAAATTAATTTAATATTTAGTTATATATTTAACTTATAAATAAATTATATTTTTATTAACTAAATTTTATTTTAATTTTTAATAATTAAAATTACTTAATATGTTGGTTAAACTTTTACTAATTAATATTCTATAACAACAGTAAAAAAATTTTGCTCTTAAAAAAAAAAGTAAAAAAATTCGCTATATATAAATTTTTTTAGATGGATAAGAGAGAGACAAGAAAGGAAAAAAAAAAAAAGAGCAAGAAAGAAACAAAAATAAAAAAAATAACCAAAGAAATTAAAAATAGAGAAATAAAGAAAAGAAAAGAGTTGAATATTGTGGTTTTAAAAGCTATAAACAGACATCCTCTGCAACTGCTGTGTTATTGCCTCCTCTGTCTCTTTCTCTTTCTCCGTCTCCTCCCTCTTTGGCTTTTTGACACCTTTTGTTGTTGTTGTTGTTGTTTTGAGGGTGTTATCTTGCTATAGCTCATTATTAATTTATTATTATTAATAGCTAGAGAGCTCGATAACCAGAGCTTCTTTTTGGTTGGTTTAATCTTTTTATGCCATTTCCATCTTTAGCGTGCTCTGTTACGCCCAGAATACAAAGATTGAGAACTTGGCCAGAAGGGTTTTTCAAGACAGGGTTTTTGGGTCTTTTCCTTTTCTTTTTTTTTTTCTTTTGCTTCTCTTCTTTTCTTGTAAAAAGAAATGATCGGTTCTTTTAGACCATGAACCCAACTCACAGCTAGCAATTTCGGCAACCTAAAAAGATTTTCTTGCAGAATTTTTTTTTTTTAATTTTTTGAAGATGATGAAGATTTTTCCATGTTCTTGTTGTTGATCATGGAAGAATAGTGAAGTTCTTTCAACAAATTAATTCTCTTTGGAAGCTTCTAATTGAAAAAAATATTTATTTTGGCAAGAAAATCTCTGGTGGCGTTAATGTCAAGGTAAACCAGCAGCAGAAGAAGAAACAAAGAGAGAAAATTAACCTTTCATCTATCAAGAAAATCAAGCTCCATCATCGAGAATTATTCTCATGCAAAGAAAATTTAATTCTTAAGCAACTCTTTCATTTGCAAACCCAAAACCAATTTTTTTTTTAATTTTTTTGTTTTGTTTTGTTGAAATATGGATATCAATCAGTCTTTAGAAATGCAAGAACCAAGCATAGATACAGACAAGCTCAGCTACGAAATCTTTTCAATTCTTGAAAGCAAATTTCTTTTCGGCTACGACGATCAGAAGCTCTGGGTCCCCAAGCAGATCTCCTCTCTACCACCAACAGAGCACCAAAAACCTGACACTCTCTTATCTCAATCTGTCACCACCGATACCATCAACAATACAAGCCTCTCTGCAATCAAGAACCAGCGTGGAAAAATCTGCATACTCTCCATAGACTGTGGCGGCATGAAAGGTATTATTCCAGGCAAAGCACTTGCATACCTTGAAGAAGCACTTAAAACAAAATCAGGCAACCCTGACGCAAGAATCGCTGATTACTTTGACGTAGCCGCCGGTACCGGCATCGGAGGTATATTTACAGCAATGCTTTTTGGTACCAAAGACCATAACCGTCCACTCAAGAAAGCTGATGATACGTGGAGGTTTCTAGCTGATCAGGGTAAAAAATTTTACCGCGGCGGTGCTGGTGGTGGCATTAAGCGACTGTTCAAAGGCGGTTCCGGTTTGACGGCGGCTACGGCCGGGTTAGAAAAGGTCATGAAAGAGACTTTTGCGGAGAAAGAAAGGAGCTTAACGCTTAAAGATACGTTAAAACCGGTTCTAATACCGTGTTATGACCTTTCGAGTACGGCGCCGTTTCTGTTCTCGAGAGCTGATGCATTAGAGACTGATGGTTTTGATTTCCGGTTATGGGAAGTTTGCCGGGCGACATCAGCAGAACCGGGTTTATTTGAACCGGTTCAAATGTGGTCGGTTGATGGTCAGACCAAGTGTTTAGCCATTGATGGTGGTTTAGCAATGAGCAACCCAACATCTGCAGCAATCACACACGTGTTGCACAACAAGCAAGAGTTTCCTTTTGTTAGAGGTGTGGAGGATTTATTAGTGTTGTCACTAGGTACTGGTCAACTTCTTGAGGTTAGCTATGATTTTGATGAGGTTAAAAATTGGAGGGCTAAACACTGGGCTAGACCCATGGCTCGAATTTCGGGTGATGGTTCGGCAGATGCAGTGGACCAAGCGGTAGCAATGGCATTTGGTCAGAGTAAAAGCAGTAACTATGTGAGAATTCAGGTATGGGCATTAGACAACTTGTTTGTGTATCTTCTTCTGTATTTAATTCTGTACAACTTGGTTTATGGTCTTTTTCTTAGTTATAGTGTGTACCGGACAGTTTTAGCCAGCCTGGTGTGAAGGGTTTAGCCAATTGTGTCTTTTTCATGCATAGATGTTATGTGTAGATACGTACATTATGATATATATAACTTTGCAGTAAGGTTATTCTTGTTTGTAATCAGAAGGTCACAGGTTTTAGCTTTTTCTTTTTGAACTTGGGTGGTGAGTTTCACCTATGTGGTGGTCAAAAATTGAACCCACTACTTCTTAATATTACGAAGCAAGTTTTTGTCAATTTTCGGCATAGATTTTAGCTTGCAGAACTTGACATTGCTGATTTTCTTTTTTTTTTTTTTTGTCCTGGTGTAATGGGGTCATTGGATTTAGTGTTTCTATGGCCTGTGTTAGCCGACATGTAGTAGCAGAAGTGATACAAGGGCAACCTAAGTTCAAGGGAGGTAATAAGGAACTGTGTGGTTGTTTGTGTGATTGTCTTTATTTTATTGGGTTGACTAGAGCCATAAAGATATGTTGGTATTGTTTCTGGGTTTTAGATTCTTTAATTGGTTTGGGTTTTGGTCAAAATGTCAGGTATAATTCCGAGTTAAATCTCAAGTTACCATTTTGTTTATACTACACTTTCTTAATGAGGAGTTTAATTGCCAAAATAAAGTTTTCAGATTCTCCTTTGTTGTCAAATTAAAGATTGTAGGTCCAAATCTCTAGCCAGATTAGCAAAAATTAAGTGTGATAAATGATTTATGACCAACTTTTTTTTTCCTTCCTACCAGGAATCTCTACCAAAATGGTTAAAAAGTTTCAGTAGGTGGCTGAATTATTTTTTCCAATCCTTCCAAGTCCAACTCATCCAGAATTGAATTCTGCAACCAATTTTAGAATCATTATCTGCATGTCAATTCCTGAATAGGAAAAATCTAATTTACCTCTGTCAATATGAGCTGGATGAATAAATAAAAGGCAACAGATAGAATTTTTGTTTTTGGTTTTTTTTTTTTAAAAAAATTAGCAATTAAGTGGAGAAGAAATGGCTGGAGACATGGGCTTTGGAGTTTGTCAGGAGTGTGGGGGGTATATACAATGATTTATCTTCACATATTAGTTACAGGCTAAACATGCTTACCATAATTAGCTTGAAGCTTTTATTATTAGGGTCACTTACTGGTATGATTTAATTTGCTGTCAAATGCTAAGGATGTATAGTCTTTGATCAACCTATTCTTGTACTACCTTAATATTAGCCACCTACAGTAAAGTAGGGGACCTCAATCTTCAATTTATTGTCCTCTCATTTTTTGCTTGTAAAATTTGACATTTTAACCAAAAGTACTAGTGTGACTGGTGTTAGAACCTTATTTGTTAGCCAACACCATGCAATTGAATTTCGAATGCTACCCAATTACTCATTTGTGCCAATAAAATAATTAAGTGCACCCAGATGCAGTCTTGAGGAATCAATGCTAATAAAGGAGTATAAATTATGGGCTCTGATTTTGGGTGCTTTTTGTCTAATTGACTAGGTTCTGTAGCTTTAGAGTGGTCTGAGTTTTTTTTACTGAAAGAATGGTCTATATGTGCATGGAGTACTTTACTTTGTGCAGGATTGCAGAGAAAAAAAGGCTGATTATGATTTTTATTTTTATTTTTTTTGTTGGTGGGGACAGGCAAATGGGTCTAGCTTAGGCAGGTGTGGACCCAATGTGGACACAGACTCTGGTCCTAACAATGTGAAGATGTTGATCGCCACAGCAGAGGAGATGTTGAAGCAGAAAAATGTTGAATCAGTTCTGTTTGGGGGTAAGAAGATTGGAGAACAAAGCAATTTCGAGAAATTGGATTGGTTTGCTGGTGAACTTGTGCTTGAACATCAGAGGAGGAGCTGCAGAATTGCTCCCACTGTTGCTTTTAAGCAAGCAGCTGCTTCTAAGCCCGCATAGACCCTACTCTTTCAACTGTTTCTACAGCCAACCAAAAACATAGACAAAGGGTAAGCTGTTTTCTTTTTCTTTACCTTTCACTAAATGTTTATTTATTCATAATAAACACAGCATATTAGTGGACCCTTTATAGACATAATTAGGAAGCTTTTGTTTTATAATATAAGAACAAACCAAAATAATTAAATAAATAACAAAGAAAAAAAAAATTAGATGGAATGGTTGCTTCAGAATTTGAAAAAGCTACAAAAATTTATGAAATCTCATGTTCCTTTCTTCAACATAATTTAAAGAGGGAGCTTGGGACCATTATAATCATTACTTTGAATCTAAATTTGCATTTCTTTTTAATTTCTAAGAAACAAATGTCTCTATCCACCAGAACCTACTGTGCCTAATTGAAAATGAACACATTTTAGTTCATTTTGTAGCTATATCTTCTTTAATTTATATATAGATTATTGTGTTGCACGCACCATCCTCCATTAATTTATTACCGAGGCTCCTAACTTTCTTTTCTTTGTTTAGCAATATCACTGAAATATAGTGGTCACATTAGGCATTAGGCCACGTAAAAACATAGAGAAAGGTAATAGAATTTGTCATTTTGCTTGGTCCTCGTGGCCAAAAGTCTTGTCATTTTCTTTCTTTGATTCATTTGGGCCAAAACCCTACAACAACCGGTTGTTGTTATTGTTAATTGTTCTTCTCTCCTTGTTTAGCTTGGGAGATGCCAAAACTATACATACAATGAAGGATATGTGGGGAAGATTGACGCTATTGTTGTCCCTCTACCGACACTAACTCTTGCCATATTTTTTTAAGGACATTTTAGTCATCTTACGGAGCTAAAATCCAAAACCCTTGTTTCATTTTAGGCCTTTTTTGGTCATTTTATTGTAGGTATGTGAAATCAAATCATTTAAGAGGTGTCCCAAAAACATATCCGTAGTACCTAAAAAGGAGTTCTATTGTGACCTTATTTGGTTTGACTGTTAGGGCAAAAGCTAAATTCTTTTTCATTCGAGGTGTACTCTCTTACCCCAACATCAACTCTTGTTTTTTTTTTTTCACCCACATTATCTCGCACATTACATTTAGGCCCTTGGAAAAAAGTATCTATGCAACTATTATGTCCTAGTGAATAGTGACATGGATGAATAGTTTACATCCAGGTAAATTTAATAAAATGAATTTAGTTAAATGCGTAAAAATTTTCTTATGAAATAATTTAACATTTTTTGGAGTAATTTAAGTCAAAATGGAAAATTGTTACGGTTCAAGTTAAAAATGTCACACCACAAATCTTATGCACAATTATTCTACATGTAGAATAATTATTATTATAATTATTTGAACAAACACATACATACATAATTATTAATATTATTTGTTTTTGATAAATTATTGATACAAAACTATTAGGCTTTTGTCCATTTCCTTTGTACTAAAAAAAATATGTATCTTTGAGTCCCTTTTATTATTAATTGCTTGTATTGATTAAATAAATTAATTTAGTATAAGTAACATGTGTCTATCAATGTATTTGAACTAATTGAATTATCTTACCTTGTCCAAGAAAATCATAAATGTAAAATACTTTTGGATAATGATTGATACATCTGAGCATACATAATTATGTATTTTTTTCATCGATATTTAAAGCTCACTGAACTTTAATTAATCTAGTTCGACCAAACTAAAATCACAACATTTAAATTATTTTTTACTCTTGTTTTTTGAGCAATAAAATATTTTATTTTTGTATCAACAATTGTGTTATATAGTTTAATTAGCACCATTTTTCCCGCCTAAAGCTTAGAGTAAAATAATAGTAAAAAGTAAAAAAAATTGAAATGATATGCATATTTAATTGAATAGAGTAAAAATAATAGTAAAAAGTAAAAAAAGTTGAAATGACATGCATATTTAATTGAATCTTACTTTTATGTTACAATCAAATTGCATTGCTTTTGTGCCTTTGTCTAATGATACTTTGGGTTTCTCAAATGTATGAAAAGCCAATGGTCAAAAAGAAATTTCGCATTGGACTATGAGATGATCTAGAGCTTTGTGATTGTTTTTTTTTTTTTTTTTCACATGCATCTTACACATATATAGTGATCATATGCACAATCCCCATATCCAAGATCTCTTTTTGATCAATTCTTGTATTTGAATAATGCAGGTAAATTAAAGAATCATGTATAAGTATATTTAAGAGAAAGAAAAAGGAAAGTAAATTATATAGCAGCTTTTACTTTTGAGAGTGAAGAAGAATAGAGAAAAGTTGAAGATGAAGAAGGGGATATAATTGAGTGAAAAGGACAAGTAACACATAAAGGGTAGAAAATCTTAGTGGGATACTTTGCCTGGTTGAGGACAAGCATTGTGGTGTCCACTCCACCTTTCTGCAATGGCAAGGAACCAAGAAACAAAAGAAAGCAAAGAACACAATTCCAAAACAAAATTTTGGAGAAATATATAGCTTTTGAAGGTCAGAACAAGTATCAGGTGTGAATCATTTTGTTGTCAATTTAGAATTCTGGAGTGTGGAAATGAAAACTTAAAAAATTTCTTCGACTTTCTTTTTTCTTTTTCTTTTTTGTTTCTCCTCTGCCTTTGTTTGGTCATTTTCAACCTTTCTCTCAAGAAACTTGAGTGGAGGGGGTGGTGGTGGGCTAGCTAGTGACCTTCTCAAGAAAACCAGATCTCATATAATGCCACAGTTCTTTGTCTGACCTTTAGTCTTTTGTTTTTTTAATTTATTATTTTCCTCTTTTATTTACTTCTTTGTTTTCTTGAATATTATAGATTGTTGTAGTGGTGGAGAAAAGATTTGAGAGTGGCTAGTGTCTTTTTTTTTAAGCAACAAACCACATCTCCTGAGACTGGAATTGGTCACAGAAGTATGGACCAATTTATATTTATATGTTTTGTATGTAACCCTTTTTTTTTTTTTTTACAATTGTATGTTCAATCTTGATTGGAGGATTTGGGTTTCCCTTTGGAAAATGCCTCATGATGTTGTTTATTATTGTTTTTTGGGAGCAAATGGAAACTGATGAATTGCTGCTTGTTTACTCTTGGTTTTGTCTTTTGTTGTGCTTGGTTTTGTTATCTATCCTTAGCCTTTTTATTCACAATTCGCAAATGAAATGTGTGCCAAATGGATGTAAATAGGTAATGGATTGATCATTCGTGGAGTACTGTTGACTTGGTGAAATTGGCTCCATGTTGAAAATGAATGCTGAGAGAGTTTTATTTTTTTTGTGGGTCTATTCGGCTCAATTCCATAATAGTTGAAATCAATATTGACACATCAAATGAAAAAAAGAAAAAAAAAAAATTGGCTCTAGCCTGCATAAACAGCCTTTAGAAGGCTAAAAAATATTCCAGAAAAATTCAAAAGATGTAATTAGCAAAATTCATATTGACGTACTTCAATCACTTGCTTGGACGTATAAAAACCCTGTTTCTATTAAACCAGACTATTTCATCCCTGGTCCTTTCGAACTAGATATTGTATTGTATAACCTGAATGGGGCATTTTATTATTCTATTTTATTTTCAATTTTAAATATTATTTTGAAAAAAATATGTTGAAAATATTCTTGAAAAATATCTGAAAATGCTTGAAATATTTATTATGGCTGATTTTATATTTGAATTTTTAATATTTTAAATACTTTAAACTAATACATCTAAAAGAATAATTTAATTGTGACATAGTTTTACTTTGTGGAAATTAAAAACTAAATTTATTTTTATGACGTAAATATCTTTTGTCATTTAACTACTATTTTTTTCTAGGGTAACTTGGAAAAGGATAGGGTATGAACAATTGAAAGAAATGTTACTTTCTCAACGCTTTATGTCAATTTTTTTAAGTCATATAATATATATACTTGCACAAAAAAAAAAAAAAAAAGGTCATATATCAGTATACAAATAACATCTCAACTACATTCTAAAAAAAAAAAAATCTCAACTACAGTATTATCAAATTAGGGATATTCTTATCTAAATTTAGTGTATTACATGTAGTTATTAGATTTGAATGATAATTTAGGTTTTTTATTTTTATTGGACAACTAATTTATACTTTATTTATGTGTTTTATATTTAATCATATAGTGTAAAATACACAGTTTAGACAAAAACCTCCCATCAAATTAATACTAAACAGACTATAAAATTATTTAAAAATCATTAACCAAATCACTGCTATATTCCATATGGAAATTGAATCGAAAATTTCAGTCTCATTGTATTTTGTATCAATTCAAAGAAAAAGATTTTAAATATCTTAAAAAAAAAAAAATGGATATTCATAGATGAAGATTGAGCACGAGCGCACAGCCTTCAAAATTGACCTACAAACCTTCGATCAAACTGCTAATTAATACCAAAATAATTATTAATGTATTCACATTAAGAAATGTCCAAAAAGATATGCTTATCCGATTAACGTATGATTCCATCTTCTTTATTTCTTTAAATGACATTCATTGCATTCCATCTCATATTTTTTTTTTCCCAGTTTCAAATAAACAATTTGCCAACCAATAAAAAATTACATATATTTTTAAATTAATAAGAAAATCAAACCATTTAAATATTAATGAGCTATATTTTAGTTT
Source organism: Mallotus nudiflorus (assembly GCA_947683625.1). Lineage (NCBI taxonomy): Eukaryota > Viridiplantae > Streptophyta > Magnoliopsida > Malpighiales > Euphorbiaceae > Mallotus > Mallotus nudiflorus. The sequence continues at coordinate 535,372 of CANTUR010001072.1, forward strand.
TTTCAACAAAAAAATAAAATATGTTAATTAAATTAAGACTTCAATTTTTGCCCGTAATTAATTTGATATCTTAGATTGTATAAATTTGATTTGTCATTTTGAAATAAATTTGGGATGATTTCTCTAGTTATAGCGGAGTGGTATCATAAGCATGTATTTACTAGTTAGAAATCGATAATTTCCCTCGATAAAACAACACCAAACTTACAATTTAATCACGCAATATTAATAACATAGCAATTGAAACACATGAAAAAAGAATTTTTTAATCTGATGGCTATTTTTATGCCATATTGGAATATTGGGGAGAAAGTAAAAGTTTGAATTTGTATTTTTCCATTTACATATGTAGCATGTTTTAACCGTTAGATTATATAAGCGAATATATGAAAAAATTATGATTAATAATAGCCCTTAATTTTTTTTTTCTTTGAAATGAAATCTGTTAAATTATATAAAGGGTACATGAAAAATGAAAAAATTATGAACAATAATAGACGTTAATTTTTTTTTTTTCTTTTGAACAAAATAGATGTAATAATTAAATTTTTAATTTATTAATGATTAGAGAAGTACACTATTAACTTAATTTTCGACACCACATAAACATTGAACTTAAATTCTTAATCATCCCCTCTAAATTATATATTATAAGTATGCAAATAAAAATATTTTGCATCGAAAAAACACTTATGGTTTCACGAAATGTCTTAATATATATACACTAAATTAATACGCAAAATTCGAATATGTGAGGCACTCTTAGTAGTTGTTGAAATAATAATAAATTTAGTAACAAGATATTGAAGTTTAAGAGGGTGATGTCCAATCAAACATCCAATTTGTCATAAAAGATAAATCAATTGGAGACAAAACACAACGCCAAATTAGACAAATCAATCCGTGTAATTTGGCTTTTTAGCCTTTTCATTGTAAGATTGACTCGTGACCGACAAATTTCTTGTTTCTCCATTATCTCACTGTTTTAACTAACCTTTTTTTTCTTCTTTTATATACATGCAATCTCAAATGCTCACCAAGTTAATCATTGGGCTAATTTGGCAGTTGACGAGAATTTCAGTTGAAAATTGAATTATAAAAAATGTTTATTATTGATAAATTGTATGATCTTGTGATGTTAGCTTAGTATAATATATGGTATTTAAAAAGTTTATTTATTTTACCAATTGTTTTACAGAAAATTTGTATAGTTTGCTCAACTAATCATAAAAATATATTTTTATTAACACATGTGAATATTAATCAATGCAATTAAAAAAAAAAATTCAATTAAGTAATGATAATTTTCAATATATTTATTTATTTACAGTCCGAACATTGTCCAAATTTACATTCTGCATTGTTTAACTACCTTTTCCAGATTTAATATGCAAATATATGCTACATTATCTACTCTAGTTCCTTTCCATTCCATCACAGCAATAATTTCCTCTACATCAAACCTTTTTTAACTACAGCTTTGATAGTCACTAATGATGTTTATTATGGTCACTTTCACCCTTAAATCTCTCATGTTTTGATTAATATAAAAAATTCGGTGTATAAATTTTTGGAGGCAATTTTTACTGTGTGGATATTAAAAGTAAAAAAAAAAAAAAAGAATAAAAGGGTGTGTCCTGTGATTTATATAGCCCATCCATCTTTATAATAATAGATTGATTAACTAATTAATTAATTAGGGACCTCAAAAAGAGAGTCTAGAACACTATCATTAAAATTCTCATCAAGCTCAAAAAGAAAATGTCTCCATATACCTCCCATAATATATATAAAAAATGTATGAGCATATAGTTTTAAATGAAAACATAGAGGTAAGTAGGTCCATTACATTGATTAATTATTGGTTAATAGTCCTTTTTTTTTTTTTTTGGGTGCAAAGTCCTTATTATAAAGTTAAGATATATTGCATAAGATATGTTCCAAGTTTGTCATGGTTTCTTTTATTTAATTTTATATTTCATAAACAAAATTATGATGGAATTGTTTTGTTCATCTCCATCCTAACATTTTGTTTCCTTTTCTTTGTAATGTAATGAATTCTTTGGTCACCAATCTTATACAAAATGTTCATTGTCTTTATAATAAATTAATATACTTAATTATAATTCTTTAATTTTTTCTCCAAATTGTGACATGGAAAGTGTTATCAATTGTTTTGATCGACAATTGAATATGACCCAACTTTTTTAATTTTTTTTTTTATGTAATGGAATCTGCTTTATCTTTTTATATTATCATTATTGGAGGATACTTATCCCTTATCACAATATAGTATTAGACTACTCCATCTACTACATTCACACATTTCTTAGCGGCCTTTACCTCTTATATGGGTTAGGATTATCTTTCATATTCTAAATAATTCATATAAATCACAAGTTGTGTTCATAATAATCATTCTCATAACAACCATACGCAAAATACCCATTTGGGCCCTTGAACTTTATGCTTTTCTGTGATATGAAATCCTTAAACTTCACTTTTATACAATTCGGTCTTTGAACTTTGAATTTTGTTATAATTGAATCCTTTTAACAGATCTCTAACACCATTAGAAAAACAGTAATTAAATATTAAAAAAAGGAAAAATAATTTTAAGCCCCCATACTTTTTTTTTTTTCAAAATAGTCGAACTTTGTAATTTTTTCCATAGATCATTCTTTTCTTAATTTTTTTTTTAATTTATAAGCAAGTTCGTGTAATTTTTTTAATATGAATTAATTATAGTTTTTCAAAATTTTCTCAATTTTTACCTTGATTTTTTTTCATTATGACTATATAATTTATGATTGACATTATTGTTAAATAATGTAAATTTATTAATAGAAAAGTATATATTTTTCATCATGAATATACATTTTATAATTGGCATTATTGTTCAATATTATAAATTTAGTGATAAAACAAATATCTTTTCACTTTTTTTAATTTCTTCTTACTACATGAAAAACAAGCTTAAAATCCATGTTTTTTAATTAGACTTGAAATTAATATTTTACTTGAAAAATTTTTCAGAAATTATTTTAAGTAAATAACATTTTTAAATGAGAGTCAATCAACAGAAATGACAAATTTAAGGGCTGAAATGAAAAGGAATAATTAAAGAGCCCAATTTTAAAATTTGAAAATTTGAAAATTTGAAGAGCTAGCTCAGTTAATTAAATTAAAAAAATTTCATGCACCTTAGAAGTGGTTTGACACATACATGCACACTTAATGGTTGTTAAAAAAGGAAAATCAATTACAATGGAATTGAAAGTTGGATGATTCATTTGAACCAAAATAAAGTTGAAGGATCAATTACACAAACTCGTAAAATTTATGGCAGAATTATGTGTTTTTGCCATTGTAGAAAGAGCCATATGATTTTAATTTGTGCTACTTGTGGGTACCTCTTTTTTTTTTTTTTTTTTGCCAACAGTGGGTACCTCTTATGTGTACTTAAATTTCCTTTTTAAATATCCAATCAATCCCTCATGCAACTATACAAATGATTAATACATATCATATATATAGTTTTCTTTTAATCTGGAATGTGCTAAATTCACATAAAATAATTAAGTAAAATCAATAATTAATTAGTTGGGAAATTGATGTTAGTTCCATCTACATATATGTGTATATATGACCTAACTTCATAATCAATGGGTCTTCAATTGAAAATGACAACATTAATGATAAAACAATCATATTAGTCCTTTCCTTATCAATTATCACTTGATTTCGTTGTTTATTAACTTTTTTTTTTAAAAAATATAACTAATAATAAAAATATACGCTCCTACTTAAATAAAAAAAATATGAATTATAATACTTTTTAATTGTAGGATCTCAATGCTTATCATTAAGATAGCGCCCTGTTGACATTACTCGTATTATTTTTCCATTTTAAAAGAACCCTTCAATGTATATACTGTTAATTTTACAAATAAAAATAGTATTTTTTATTCACATTTGATTCAAAATTTTGCATTTTATCTATTAGAATTTAAAGAATTCTTTATCTGAATTCAGAATTTTCAGTTCACATATGTATATACACACACAGAGGAATTTTTTAGAAAACACTATAATTGAGGCTAATCTAACTTTATTTCAAGATGTATAAGTGTTCTTGATCGATTATTATAGTGGTTCGAATCCTTAATGCAAGGATAAATCTAACTTTCTTGGGTTAATTAACAGGTTGTGGGGGTAATTATCATATATATATATATTTTTATAAATATTAATGGATAATAAAACTTATGACTTGTGTGTTTTAAAACTATATTGTATTGAAAATATCATTAGCGAACTATTGTCTGCATCCTACTGTTTTCCTGTGGTAGAAATTTTTGTTCAGCTAAAATACTAAAACAAGCCAATGAAGTGGGTGAGCTGCACATGTGCTAAATGCATTTGTCAAATTCAATTTATCAAAATTCAAAGCCTTTTTGAGCTCATAAAACTGAGATCAGTCAATTGAGGACTGTATAAACAAATTAGATTAAATGGTTTTATATATCAATTGAATGCTTCTACTTAACAGTTTAAATTTTTAAGTTAAACAAAAATTTAATTGATGTACTTTCGGTCAATTTTTTAATACATATTTTTTTAAAATTATCTGAGGTTCACATAATTTACTAACATTGATAAGTAATATATGAATTTAAATAAATAAATTATTAAATGAGTAAGTAATCACAAATTCAAACAAACTCAAGGGCCGATTTTTAAAAATGCTTTGTTCAAATTCATCTATGGTTATTTAAACTCAATAGTTTTTTTAAATATTTTTTTTAAGTAGGAGAAAAAGGCAGACAAAAATCTAACTCTTAATTATTTTTTAATATTTTTTTTACATAAAAACATTTTTTATACATAAAGGGTTTCGATAATTGGTACGAAAACAGTACCCACCACATGCGTGGGTTGAAGAGGTTTGGAGAACAATTTCAAACTCAAAACACCACTAAGTCAAAACATGTCAAATTGAGTTGGATGAAAGAATGTGCGCATCTCTCTGAATCTCCTTATTTGGATTCACTTTAATTTTAGTTAAAAGTGACAACAAGAGTGCTTCACCCACAAACTTTAACTGTAGTCCTCTTGCATGGGGCTGCATAGACTAGGTTAGCATTTAACAGCCTAATATCATCAAAGTCATTGTCTAAACCCTAATTAATCAAACCAACCGAAAGTGAACGTTTGAAAGATTCATATAAAATTACATTTATGATGTTTATTTTAAATATTTTATATTCAACAATAAAAATATAACATAATATAAAGATAAATATCTATTAATTTAAATGGTAAAAAATTTAAATTTCCTTAAATAAGGTCTCGATATTGAGTTTTATATATAAAAAAAATAGACATTAAAAAGGTGTTATCTCTTTATAAAATTCATTTAGTCCGGATTTGTCAAAACTCTGTAACTATTTAATTTTAGATATGGTTACTAAAAAAAATATAATCCATATATTTATTATAAATCTATCTGTCAGAATAGGCAAAAACTTCTGACTTTTTTTTTTTTTTCCCCCAATATTGATGTTACTTTAGTCTTGCAACAAAAGAAACAGGATCGTAGGATGCTACATTTGACAATAGAGAGAAAAACTTATTACTGAAACAGCAGAAAAGCACCAACTTTTTCATTTATGGAGTAGCAGCACATGTTAATGGAAAAAAAGGGCCAAATTCTGGTGCACCTTCATATGAAAAGCAACACAAAACTTCATCCCATTCTTGAATTTGCTCCAAAACCAACTAATGACAACAGTAAAATTGCCAATCTGTGTTCCACATGCAGTGATAGTACTCCTCTTTACATCACGAACAGTTTAAGATTAGGTCCCCGTAAGAGTTTTTTTTTTTTTTTTTTTCATAGCCCTAGCTCCCATAGGAGACATGGGTGAATCTAAAATAAAACTTAAATAGTAAATATATTTGGTTTAAATAAAAACTTTGTGAAATTCATTTTTAATTCTAACTTTTTAAATTTCTTTTGATATTTGCTTATTACTCAACCAAATTCTTAGGGTTTCCAAATAAATTTATCTCATATAATATTCATTTAAATTAAATATACTTCATTAATAAGAATTCATTTATAAATAAATTATATTTAAAATTTATTTGAAAATAGATATAATTATTGATGAAATTGAACCAAATGAGGGGTGAGGGGAAAAAGTTATAAATAAATGTCCAATTATTTTGGAGTGGAAATGTAGATACTCCACTAAAGAGTTGTTGATAAAGGAACTTTATATTAAAACGGTTCACATCATTTAATTCTAGTATTTAAGGCATAGAGCCGAAAATCCAGTTTCATATCTCTCAAGCTTATTTTCACACGCTGCAAAGTAACAGTATAATCTAAGATTATTAGCATCTTCTCAAGCAAGGAGCCAAACTTCCCACAGTAGGCCCATAAGCAGTGCAATGAGAACCATCTACGTAGGCCTTTCAGATTGAAATAAGAATATGAAGTTTACCTAATCCAGTTTGTGGTCGAGTGGGCTTAGCAAAATTGCTCAAATCACTAATTTTATATTACTAAAATTTTAAATTCATTAAATTTATTAAAAATTATAAACTAAATAGAAAGAAAGTGAAAAAAAAAGAAACAAACAATAGAAAATTTTTTATTTTCATTAATTAACAAAATTCTAAATAATGATAGTTAAATTTGTACCTTTAAATAATTTTAATTTTTTATTTTTATTAACTAAAAATAATTATGAGTTAAACTACTACTACTACTAATAATAATAATAATAATAATATTTTAGGGATAATAACATTTTTTGAAATAGTATTTTTTTTTTTTTTACATATTTTCACACTTATTTGTTATAAAAGAAATAGGTTATATATATACACACACACGAGGGAGGACAAATAAAATTATAAAATAGTTTTCATTTATATTATTAGATAAAAATTAGATAATTTAGTTATTTACTAATAAAAGTAAAATTGCATTAATTAAAATATAATTTTAATTTGATTGAAAATCAATTTATATTTTAATTATGTTAACTATTATTTTATTTCTTTATTTCTAATAAAAATTAAATTAACTAAAATATTTTTCTAATTTAAATGAAAGTATATTTCCTATTTTAATTAGATTAACTTCTATTTTATCTCTAATAAAAATTCTAATTTAATTGAAATTATATTGTCTATTCTAACTAGGTTAACTTTTATTTTATCTTTAATAAAAACTAATTTAATTAAAATATAATTGAAAGTCTGTTTTCAATTTTAATTAGGTTAACTTCTATTTTATCTCCTATAAAATTAATTAAATTAAATTAATCAAAATGTAATTCTAATTTAATTAAAAGTATATTTTCTATTCTAATTAGGTTAACTTCTATTTTATTTCTAATAAAAATGAGATTAATTAACATATAATTCTAATTTAATTGAAAGTATATTTCCTATTTTAATTATGTTAATTTCTATTTTATCTCTAACAAAATTAAATTAATTAAATTTTTAGTGATAATTTTGTTAAAAATATATATTTTTCTATTTTAATTAGGTCTACTTATATTTTATCTAATATAAATCAAATTAGATAACATAATTTTATAAGTCTTACTATATTAAATTTAATAATTAAATAATTAAAATCAAAATTAATAAATTTTATGAAAATAGAAAAAGTACATAATTTGTTTTAAAAGTAGATATTTTTATAAATTAAAAATTAATGAATAACAAATAGAGTTTATAAGTTGTTTGAAAGTATATTTTCAGTAAGAAAAATAGTATAATTATCATTTTTAGATATTTTTATACAATTTAATGAAAATGAGTTAAAATTCAATTAATTAATATTTATCATTTAATTATTAGTTGAACTTAAAAAATTACATTAAATTAATTTTTGTGCAAATAAAAGTATTAATATTAAAAGTATTGAAGAAATAAAGTGTTATAACTCAAATAAAAAATTTAGTAAAATTGTAATAAATTATAAATTTAATGGTGTTGTAATATATAAATTTTTATATATATATTCCTGCAATATTTTTTATAATATATATATATATATATATATATATATATATATATATATATATATATATATATAAGATTTATAAAAATTGTATTGAACTATATTAAATTAATATCAAATTTTTATATAATAAATAATGATGCTATTATTTTTTAAAATTTTATTTAATAATAATAATAATAATAATAATATATTAAATTATTTATTTACTATATATTATAAGTCTAATAAGTTTTTTATTTACATGTAAAATACGTGATTATTTACTAGTATATATATATATATATATATATATATATATATATATATATATATATATATATATATCATGTTGCATTATTTAATTACCTCAAATACATGACAATCAATTGAAAAGGGGGCTATTTAATAATAAAAAAAAGGTGATAAACAGATAGAATTTATTCGGATAGAAAGGGTAGATTCATCCAAAATAGGTAAAAAAAATAGATTTTCGTTATTAATGAGTAATGTAACTGTTGTACCCTTGCAATGTAAATGGTGAGGAATATAAATGATATCTTGGGAGGTGATAAATTTCCATTAATGAGATTGTCTTGTAAATGTAATTAGCTTCCTTATTAAATACACGTTAAATATAGAAGGTCTATATATGTTGTTGAACAATTAATCTCCAAATTATAATTTTTTTTACAGAATATTGTTATTAAAAATAAAAGTAAACACATATTTACAACAAATTCTTATTCATAAACAAAAGAAAACATGGAATCATTTTACAATAGAAGACTAAGAAACAAGTATTATTTTCTGTTCAATGGACATGCACCTGGGATGTACACATCTTAGAAAGAATGTGCTCATTCAATTCTTGGCTTCAAATGGTGTATGTATCAGTCTTTCAATAGTATGAGTGAAACTGTATTTGTGTGGAAGAAATTAAGTGAAGCAAATTTTGTTACAACCACATTCTTTATTGAGAAGGAATCGAAAGTGCAAAAGGTTGAGAACAAAACCATTTTAATTAGGAGGAACAATCATATTTCTTTTGATGGATTTAGTTTTCTACGTCTGGGAATCATTATAGTTGTATTTATAATTGGCGTCTATTTGGGGAAGATAACAAAAGTGCAATTTGAAGCCTCTACACCAGTTAGGCAATTGCATTATTAGTTCTTAAACATTTTTTGTTTGAAAAGTATAAATTATGACTGCTGTTGTCTTTTGGATGTATTATTTATGTGTTTATCAAAGGCATTTGGTTGTGTTTTTAAATTAATGATATGGATTACCTTATTACTAAGCTTAAGAATTTTGAACTTAGATGCTTTTAGTTAAAGGCACATTGAAAAATCATACTTATGGATATAGTGGTGAGCCGAGTTATTTAACTAAGGCCGATATCAGTAGCTTTAACCTTAAGAGTTACATAATATGATATAATTTGTTTAATATAATGTTTCCTTCACCAGGTGACAGATAATTTCAAAAGTAACTTCATAATTTTTACATTTTCATTTGTTGGAAATAAAAGTAGTGAAGTTATATTTATAGAGTGTTTTGGCTGAATAATTAAACTGTAATTTTTTAATAGAAATAGAAGGGACAAAAAGTGTAAATTACCAACACATTTCTAAATAACTTGGGTTTTATTTTTACTTTGATTAGTTAGTACTTTATATAGTTGATCAAATAAGTTTGAAGATTTGCTAATATTTTTTATAAATTAAAATTCATTCATTAATAAATTTGAAAGGGACAACATTTAGCAGGAGTAAATGCCAACATTAAACATCATTAAACAATAAAAACAGTCTTTAAAGGGCAATTATCAAATTTTAAACTTCAAAAGAAGTGGTGTCTGATAGTTCAATGTAGTTGCCAGATTGAACTGTTACTGCTGCTTCTATTGCTACTGCTGCTCTTACCTTCGGTGGTGCCTTTCTCCTTGTTGGGGTGGTATCTTCAGTAGCATTAGAGTGATGAACCTCAATTATCCTCTATTCATTTTCTTCATTCATTCATTCTTCATCTTCTTCATATTCACTAAGAAATACCTCATACATGGTGAGAAGAGGAAATGGGTGTAGGAGCCCCTACTGAGTCTTATTATATCCAAAATTAGCAACATTTCTCGAAGCATACTCACTTATTTCCTTTTTTAATGCCTTGAGTTCTTCTCAGAATGATGCATATAGAGATTCAATAGAGGGTGGTGATGGAGAAACCTTCCATTTACTAGACTTTCTCCTATTATTCATAATTCAAGAGATGAGTTTTATAGTTAGTGTTTGTTTATGTGGATGTGCACTACAAGTTAACTATTAGCTTTGTATATATACACAAAAGAATGACTCTTCATGTAACCTCTATACATTGTTAATTAATTCATCTCTGTATGGTAAAGGATGTTTGTCAATGCCTATTGTAAATGATGATTATGGTAATCAATGTGCAATTGAGATACTAACTATTTATTATTTGCATATCCCAAAATGGGTTTAATAAATGGTTGGGGTCAGTGTGATGGTGTTCTTTTGATTTGATGAAGTGTATCAGTCTGACGGTGTTATTTTGATTTAATGAAGTGTAATACCAAGTGTCTATTTTATTAGATGTTCTTCCATTATTTATGGCATAGTATAAACATTTATGAATTTGTAAATAGAGGGAAACATACGCATTACTAAGGAAAAAGGTCATTAATAGTATACAAGGAAAAATAAAATTAAAAGGACTATATTGAAGATTCATATTGAAGCAAAAATAGAATTCGATTAGAGTTCAATGGCAGTAGGCCATACACCTAAACAACAGAAGATTAAACAAATATTTTTCTAAAAAAAAATTGTGGCTATTAACATAGTTGCATTATATATTGTTAAAATCTAGAGACCTCAACTCATGCCACAATGAGCAACAGGCCTCTTTAATTTCATATGCCCTTTTGTACTTTTTAGTCCATTTTATTACTTGTTCTCTTTATTGGGATAACTGAGAAGTAATTTACTAGTATTCAGAATTGACTTGTTTCGTTTGAAGCTGCACACCCTCTGCCTTTTCTAGAAGTTTTAGTTGATTCTTCTTCCATATTTGAATCTCTTTGGGTAGTTTTTCAATCTGGCACTACTTAGACGGAAACTCTTGGTAGATATCAGCAATTTCCTTGTTATGTGCTTCTAGTTCATTCTTTATAGTCTTTTGCTTCTTGACATCACTTTTTAAACTCACTATATTACATGAAAGGCTTTCCATGGACTTGGTGGTTATGTCTGAGGAAATGAAAATTGATTCAATGTCACCGAGTGCTTTTAAGAGACTCTCATATTTATTTGTGTCTAATGAAGCACTATGAAGTACTGAAATAGCTGAAAGAAATGAACCTTGTTGATGGCTACCTAGTGTAAGCAATTCATGTGTTAAAAGATATATGATAGTTTTCTTGGATGATTCAATGAGATCTCATATTAAAACTATATGTTATTATGAAGCAGATACAATGGACTATTTTAAGAAATTGAAATCAAGATCAATCATTTGTTCTTTTGGTGAAGGTATTGAAAATGCCTTCTTGCTTCTTTCACTGACATCTGTCTTTAAACCAATAAATTAAGTAATTCATTAAAATAAAGATATTTGCTTAAGTAATTTATACCAAACAAACATATTAGATTAGAAAAATAGTGATGAAGTTGGTAATTACCTATTGAGGTGGTGCAACTGGTGTGGCTTCATTTTTTGGTTCTCAAATAAATCAGAGTAGCTGACATCTACATTGTCAATACCACTATCAATATATTTTCCCTTGAAACTGTTAGTGAAGCAATGAAATTATTAGTCCCTTTATGATTAGATGAGGACTTCTGTAGTGATGCAGTACCATCATCATTAGCACCAAGGCTTTCCTGTAAATCCTCAAGGACATCATTAATAATCTACACTGGATCATCTTTTATATTACTAAAGGGTCCAATTTAGCTTAACCTATTTGATCTTATTAATTTAGAAGTAAAAGTTGACTTCAACTTTTTATTATGTGTTGTAGTAACGGTCTTCTCTTCTTTAACACGAATATTGGATTTTTCCTGTTTATATGGAGATGCTTTGATGGTTTACTACTTCTCCTTTTCAATAGTGGACTTTCATTTTTTAGATATTGGTGGTGGAATGGGAGTATTCAAACTTGTCATGGTAGGAAAGATAAAAGTTTTCAAAAGAAAATTACTTAACAATGAAATATAAAATAATACATCAAGTTCAACTCACTTGCTATAACAGTTTCAATAGTATGAGGAATCAGATCAATAAATCTCCTAGACCACCACTTGTTGAAATGTTTAACATTCTATTAAGATGATATATAAGAATTACATTTAAAATCTTTTAGACCACAAATAGTTATCTTAACTTCTTCAATAGATTGACAATTGAAATAAGCTACTATTGGGACTTGACTTGGATGCATAGACTGGTGCAATTTAAACTGGGAAATACTCTATAGATAAGGCATATAGTGCTTTGTAGTTAAGCTTGGCTTGTTTGAGTCAAATGAACTAGAACCACCTACGTAGAAATATCTTATAGTCATATAAAAATAGAAAAAATTTAATTAAATTTGCTTAATAACTCAATTTTCCAGTACTTCTTTCAACTAAGCATTTTTTTATTCTTCTCCTAGAAAGATGAAAAGCTGCTCATTTGTCGTTATTCTCTATTTTGTAAAAAATGATAAAATTTCATTGAATGATATAGAGTAGCTGCAACAATAAACATTCAAGCCAACTAGTTCATCTGATTGAGGAAGTTCCTCACTTCTTAATTCTGGGAAGTATGTGAACAACCATAACTGCACCAACCAAAGTGCTCCACCGAACCTTGAAAAAGGCCTTGATGTATAATAATACTTTATAGATCTATAAGTTGGGCTAAGTAAAATTGAAACAAAGGTGAGATACTTTCCTGATGCAACAACCCTTGCTAGATTTATATACTTAACAACTAGCTTTTTAGAGGATGGACACATCAAGAATTTACGAATCAACAACCAAAGAAATTCAACATGTTCCTTCTAAGAAGGAGTACCAAATGCTTTAACCTTATGTTAAATCAATGAATGATATGAAGAACAGTTAATTGAGGTTGTTGAAAAAGTTGACAATTTTTCATCATTTAAATCAATCAAACATGGTGCATCTGGGCCAAATACAGGTAATCTCATTAGAAAAAAAACATCATACAATGTAATTGAACAAAGATTAAAAGGGAAAACAAAAAAGTTAACACCAGGCATCCAAAAACATATAGTTGTACGAAGCATATTTATTTTCTACGGTTGTCCAATTTTGCTTATATCTATTAGTTGCATAACCCTAGTACTTCCCACAAATTTTCATAATGAGGTTTCAACCTATCAATCCAATTAATCCACGTAGAATGAGGTTTGTGCCAGGACTTCATGCTAGGTGTATCTACAGGTGGTTTCAAATATACTTCTAGTAACAACTTATTCTTGGAAGATAGTGGGAAGGGTGTAACTGGTATTACATCGTCAATGCTTGCAAATGGAGACACAGAGATAACCAAATCATTAACCTGAAGTGGAATCCAACTCCTATAGTTGAAACATAAAATAAATAAATATTAGAAATGGATTACATAAATGTTCTGGACATGACATGTTCATAATTCAGAAAAGTTAAAAAAGGAGGTATATACTTCAATGATAAATATGGTCGTAAGGGATCCGCCTTCACCTCCAACATTATTGCATTTCAAATTTCTTGGAACAAATATATATATATATATATATATATATATATATATATATATATATATATATATATATATATATATATATATATATATATATATATAGTGTGAGTTCACCACTAGAGTGTGAGTTTGGTTCATATTCAACTTTTTGCATTACTCAATGTTAAAAAATTTCAAAAATAGTAGTAACTACAAAATTTTCTTTATTTTAGTTGCTTGTTAGAAAATTAATAGTTTGTTGAATGCAAGTTATATTATTGGCTTGTTCAAAAGTATGCAAAAAATTTGTATTTTAATCAAAACCATTTGCAATATTAGGAATACTTATTAATATGTATAACTTGCTAACTTGAAGCACATTTTATGTAGGTATGTCATTTGAGTCACCAGTGGACTTGACATCACCCATTTTTCTTGTTAATTCATGAAAATTAAAAAAATATTTTAGGCAATATATAATTTGTATAGTGAAATTACTAATGCAAACAAACATATTTAGATATTTAATCTAAATTTACATGTTGTTGATTTGTAACGCCTTCTGAAATAAGTTTTAATAGGGTGATATAAATAGGATTTCCTAACCAACCAAGGAGAAGTGTCAACGGTTGTCTACCAGAGTACACTGATGTTGAATGTTGATCTTTGATTGTATTGGATGTATGTCCTTTGTTTGATTCCAATGAACATAATAGATCATATAAGGATGTTATAAAATTAGGGTATTGAAACTGTTCTTGTTGTAAATGAGAATTGTTGATTATATGGGTTGTGAAAAAATTAAACGCAGGTTGTGGTGGTAATTGATGTGGAAGTTTGACTGAAGACCCTTCTATGGGGAAGTGACTTATTTTAGAAGCTTGAATTTGAAAGGGATTTGAATTTGAACTATTTCCTATGTTAAAGATAAGAGCAAATCTCAAGGTTATTGGTAATGTAAGTTTAGACTTAATGATATAAGGCACCCCAAATTAGGAAAGAAGTAATGCCTGCACTCCTTCGGTTTGATTTTCATTTTCCCTCTCTTTTTGACAAAACCATTCATCATATTTAATGAACTAAACAATTGGCCTTATTTTATAATGTGAATTAAAAAAAAAAAAATTTTATTTTTAACATAGTAACAGGAAGTGTAAACATATGGCATCCTATGCATTATACATTGAACAGCGTAACATTTGCATATAAAACTATTTTCACCAGTCATGTAAACTATATTAACATTTTTAGTGAAACCAATTATCATGGTGAATTCAGTCTCCCATAAACAAATTTAATTTCATGTCACAGCTACAATTGTCTAGAAATGTTCAACTTTTTCATTGCTTCATTGTAAGGTTTGGGCACATTTTTAATAACATGCACAAGTGATTACAATAAAACCACATTAAAATTATTTCACTTGAAAGTTATACCATATTAATATTTTTTTAATGAAACCAATTGTATGGTGAAATTACTTTTGTCAACCATCATTAGGGAATTTGCTTTGTGTGGTGAAGTTAATATGTTAAATACATTATATTATGTGTTAATTAAAATTACATTATAATTTTGCTTCATATTCAAAACATTTCCATATAATAGTTTATTCAAACTACTCTAATTTTATAAACAATCCAATCCATGACAAATAAATATAACTTCACGGTCATAGTTACACTCAACACAGTTTATAGCATCGTCATCCACCAAGCCACCCCATCCTAAATGCTTATGGAAAAAGCTTTCAAGAGATTCATTTATTTTGGGTGTCAAACTCCCCATCACCCATAGCTTTCCAAGTACTTGAACTAGAGATGCCTTACTTTCTCTAAGCTTTTTCATTTTTTTTCACAGCTTCAACCAGTCGTTTGCCTTCCTCTTCATTCCTATTATTATCATTGCATAATAAGATTACCCCTAAAATTTACCATGCTTTATAATGTCCCGCTACTGACGCTAACTCTAGTATGCTATGACCTTTTTGAAGGTTAGATGATATGTTGAAGCATGTTTCTTATGAAACACATGATAGACAATAAAAAAATTATTTAACTATATAACATTCACCATTCTTGTACTTGTGTCCTTACACACAATATAAAAAAAATGTAATTCTATACTTGTTATTACAAATAAGAACAAAATCAAATGTACATACCACCCTTCCCTGTACAATGATTCTAAATTTTGACACTCGGCACATTGTCCTAAAAACAAATTCATTGACCTTGGATAAACCCAATGTTCACTAGGGATGTTATATAGATTAACCTGTCGGTGAGCATCAGGGTTGTCTCTTACATTATAAATGTGTTTACAACTGATATGGTAAAAATAAATTATAATAATTTATCAGTTAGTCTGAAAAAAAAAAAAGAAAAATTCTTAAATCTATCATATTGTTTATACCTTAGTTTAAAATTAAAAAGATCTTTCATAGACTATCGTCCAACTCTTGAGATTATGTCAACCATCAACTCTTTAAGTATATCGCATAGGGAAGTCATCGGAATATCTATGTTTTTCAACTTATCTATAGCCATTATCAATCACAATAATTTGAAAACTAGAAAAATAAGGGAATGGAGTATAAAGTTTTATTTAGAGTAAGAGTAATGACTCTGCATTGAGGAGGATGCTGCTTGCGTTTAAACTGAACAGAAGGTCCATGGAATGCTATGGAAGAACCTGTGTTGTTTTCTAGTAGAATTTAGGGTTTTATCTTCATTTTTCATTTTGGTGTTCTATGTAGTTATTTTAATTCATGGGTGTATAATTGTTTAATTTTAATTTTTTATGTAGTTTGTAATAGCCTTAGTAGTGGGAATAGTGAAAGATTTAATTTTTTACATTTTAAAATTAATTAGTAAAACTAGGTTCACTGGGTAATCTTTTATAAAATTAGTGGTGGATTTAGTTAATTAGGATTTGTATGTAAATAAATTAGGTTTTTTTAGAAATCATATATGAATGTGTTTTGATTTGATTTTGCTATGTTTTTTTATGTTTTTTTTTTTTTTATGTTTTTAGGCTTTTTTATATTACTTTGGGCCCTAAGCCCACACTTAGGTCTAACCCACTTAATAAATAGGCTTAAAAAATTATTTAGGGCTTTAAATAATTAAAATTAATTTAGGCCCATTAGGTTAATTAGATTTTAGGCCCACTTAATTAATTAAAACTTGTTTAGACTTAGCTCAACCCACTTAAATTCATTTCTTTTAAAATAAATAGACATAGGCCCACATTTCACTTAAAATAAAACCAAGTTAGACTTAGGCCCACTAATTTAACTTTCCTTTAAAATTGAATAGACTTAAGCCCATTCCTTAGACAAACTAAAATAAATAGATCTAGACTTACTAATTAATAAAAAATGTAGGCCCACTTTTAGTCCCTTTCTCACTTGTAAATAAAATGTAAATCTAGCTTACTTTTCAATAAAATTAATATAGATTAGACTTAGGGATGCTGCAATCTTGAGTGCATTTTTTATGTGTAATTTTATTGACTAGATGCCTAAGGTTAGATGGATGTCAAATAGGATTTAAATAAAATTACATGTAATTAGAGGATAAAATTATCATTTATAAAATTATTTTGTTCCTAGAATCTCCTGGTTGTGGTGCTAGCTTTCTTTTAGGGAATTAAGTACCACCTTTTCAATTTTTCCTAGTTATTACCCTAGGTGGGAACTCCTCATCTCTATGCCATGTCTTTGTGACAGTGGTTAGTGTGTTCTCTAAGGCTTTGAGACTAAACAGTGTCGCGGTTTCTAAAATCTTAGACGCGCACTAAACCCCACGGTCTACAGTTAAGTTCTTATTCCTTCTTCAAGCTTGCCTCATTTTCTAACTTAAACTTCATGCTATTAATCTTGGTGAGCTCAAGGGCATGTTTTACCATGTCTAACTTCTTCTCATAGTCAATTGCAATTGTCCCAACCTCAGCCTCCTTGATATTGTACTCACTCTAAAAGATGAAATGATTATCCTTCGCTAGTAGCAACCTTTAGCCATCTAAAAGATAAGTATAAAAAGATAATATGTCTATAGAAACAATTATTATAGCCAAGACTAGATAGGTTACCTTTAAGGCATGAGTAATCAAAGAGTTGAACTCGCTGCTTCTCTCTTCCTGCCACCTTTGGATGTCATCCGTCAATTGTAGAGACTCAGCATAATGATCCCTAACTTATAGATTAGAGACGTTGGTAGGCTTCACCTTTGAGAAGATCCATTTTCTTGGATTTGAGCATTTGACAAGCTTAGGATGCTTAATAAACACCTCTTCCCTAAGTTGTTCCATGTCACCCAACTCCACACTCTAGGAGCACTTCCTAAGAAGTTTAGAAGCTTCCTTTTAAGTATCTCCAAGAATAGATTTGCCTCTGTCACTCAAGCATGGATTAGCATAAGCCTTAAAGGTCTCTACATCCCGAGCAGGTTATTCAGTCTGATGTCCATCCTACCCCTCTGTTTTCTCATCTAAAAAGATTCCATTTGCAAGAGTAAAATAGTCAACCATTTAAAAATAAAAAGAAAAAACAAAACTCAAAATATGCCTTCAAATCTCAGAATTTATCGTTAACATCTATATGCTTAGGGCAGACTCTTTAGAGGTATCTCTGAGATAGAGTCTCAATAGATGTTCCTTTTGCTACAATTTGGATATAATGCCTTAGCACCAACTCAGTATCTTCTTTAGATAACCTCAGAGGATGCTTGACCTTATGGCAATCATCTGCTCACATCCGCTAGATATTAATGAAATCCGATGGATGCTAAACTAAAAAAAAAATATATGCCTCCATTTCTTGTGAAGGTCTAGAAGCTTAACAAAAAGGCTATGGTTTGAAATGGCTAATAAAGAAAGCATAAGCTCCCTTTTTTTTTCTTATTCAAACTATACATGTACCGAAGAACATCCATATCTAGCTCTCTACCCTCCCTATGCATTAACTCTATAAACCTGATCAAGATTTGGTAACTATTAGGGTCAAGTTAGTCGAGAGTTATATTATATCTATTTAAGAAGCTCTTAACAAAAGAATCTAAAGGAAATTTTAGTCCCCCTTCAAATTGATTAAAGTACATGAATAGTTTTTTCCAATCTAAAAGAGAAGTATGAGCTTTGAAATTTTTGTCTACAATATGCAAGACAAATTTTGGAGGAATGCTAAAGCTTTTTCTATACCATTTGAGCATGTTATCATCATTCCTATGTACGAAGAGATCTAAACTAACTTACTCTCATGGACCCATAGATCCTATTGAATAAAAATAAAGAAAGAGGATAAAAAAAGGAGAAGATTTCACCTGGAAGAGGAAGGAAGAATGCAGGTCTACAGAAAATGCAAAGGAAGCAAGAGTAGAAAACCCTTGAGAGCAAAACTAGCAAGAAGAAGGCAGCAAAAAAGAAAAAGTGAAGCTAAAAAAAGGATTGGTCTATTTAAAAAAGAGCGAAAAGTTATAGAATGACCACTACTGCCCCTACAGTTACTTACATCTCTTTTATGCTTCATCAAGGGTTTTCCGAGTAAAAGAAAAGCCCATTAATCAAGCAGCTATCATCATGGTAGGTAAAATGTCTTATCTTCTGACACATGAACAAATATGATAGTTACATAATTCAAAATTAAAAAGAATATAAAAAGACATGGTGGTAGATAATCCTGCTCATCCCATTGCCAATTGTCCTTATTTTTTTAGCACTCGGGTCATGCTTCTAATGCACAAAGATTATAAGTCTAATGATTTAAGCAGACACCCTCAGGTTTCTTTGATAGTATTGAGGTATAACACTTAAATCGCACTTCTAATGCACTAAGAATCTAAGTGTAGTGGCTGAAGTTGGCACCCTCAGTTTGCTTCCATAGTATTGAGGTTTAGCACTCGGGCTGTGCTTCTAATGCACCGAGAATCTATGATACTCGGGTTGTGCTTCTAATGTACCAAGTATCAAAACTCTAGTAATAGCTAGTTTTATTAAGTTGTTTTTATAATACTGATGAGTTAATCCCTCAAGTCATTCTATAACACTAAGCACCTTTTATTGCAAGATCTATACATCTAAGTCCAACAGGCATTTCATGAGTCTGATATTCTGATACAATGATTCTAAGGCTCAGTACTGAGCATCATTTTTTTCATGACTGAGATGGTGGGGTTTAACACGCGCCCTAGATTTTAGCAACCGCAACACTGTTTGAGCTCAGGGCTCTAGAGAGCACACTAACCACTGTCATAAAGACATGGCGTGAGATGAGGAGTCGCCACCTAGGGTAATAACTGGGACAAATTGAAAATGGTGATACTAGATTCTCTAAAAGAAAGCCACCACTACAACCAGGAGATCTTGGATATGAAATACTAACTTCTTTCAGTCTTGTGTTCATTTAGAATTACTTTATAAATTACTATCTTATCCTCTATTTACAGACAATTTCACATAAACCTTTATTTAAACAATTAACTTTAAGTAAACTAGTAATGAAAAATACATGTAAACAATGCATTCATTTAAATTCAAAATCCCTAAGTTAGTCTAATTTACATTGATTTTAATTAAATGGGCTAAATCTATATGTTTTAATTTACAAGTGAGCCTAAAGACTAATGAGCTTAATTACTATTTAATTTTTATTGACCATTTGCATGATTAAACTCCTAATTTTGGACTTTAACAAAAAATTTTGATACTAATAATTTTCACTAAGTGTGTAGGGAATTATATACCAAACATATACCAAGCATATACATTTTTGGATGAATAGTGATTTTTGATGGCAATTCAACCTCTGAGATTTAAGAAGGCTTTTGACATCTTTAGAGCTTTATAATGAGAAAATTATCCCATTTAATTTTGAATTAGACATCTTAATCTTTCCAAATTGAGCTTTCTTGTCAAAATCCAAGCTCATTTGGGTATGCAAATCTTCAGTCAAAGTCAGCATATGCAGCTTACATTTCAGTTTGCACAACTCTTAGTATTTTAGTAATATCTTGAGCTATAAATGTCCAATTGAGGTGATTAAAATTTTTTTAGAAATATAAGACAATTATATACAACTTTTATAAAGAAATTTTTTATTGATTCAATAATCTTCAATCCCGTTCATGAGCATCTATAAGCTAGTCTCCTTTTTGGTATTCTTGTTGAGGAAAGGGGCAGTGCTGCTCACGAGCTAGAGTCACGAGCACTTTTTTTCATGAGGGTAGTACTGTTAACTCCTAATAGAAATATTTGAATGCAATAGATATATTTTTGCTCTTGAAGAGCCAAAACTTGCTCCTTACAAGCATTGTTCACTCGTGAGCGGCATTTTGACAAAATAAAGTCCAAGATTGATTCAAAATCAAATATAGATGTTGGAGACATGTTTGATGCATCCAAAAACTATATTTTAAAGTTTTTGTTTATATAAACACTTCTTAGAATTCAACTGAAGGGTTAAGAAACTTATTTTATCATTCATTATCTCTTAAGTATTCAATTGAGCTCTAAAAATTCTCTTAAACAATTTTGTTATCTAAACTCTTCTGAGAGTTGGTTGTGTGTTAGAAATAGAATTTATATTTACCTTAAATCTTAGGATTGATTAGAAGGAAAGTGAGATTTATTTCTATAGGAATTGGTTTAAGTGTTGTCTATTGAAACACTTGGGATTTAGTTTTTGAGTAAGCCTTGAAAACTCAAGTTGTAAGGTTGTAAGAGTGAGCCATAAAACTCTTGTATAATCTCAATCTTATAAATAAGATTATGGGTGATTCAAAATCCTAACTTGGGGATAAGTTAGGTGGAGACGTAGGATTATTATTGAATCTAACTCCTTGAATTTTTGTGTTCTTCATTCTTTCTTCTCAACTTTCATTCAATTCTTGCAAAGAATTCTTTTAAATTCTCATTTTTATTTGTTATTCCTATTCAAGCCACTCTAGGACTCTTTTCAATTTTAATTAAGTGAACCTAAGTATATTTATTTTAATTCTAAAAATGGACTTAAATCTACAAATTATGAAGTATTTCAATTAGTAGGCCTAATTCTACATGTTTTAATTCTAAGGTGATCTTAAATCTACAAGTTATGGACAAGCCTTTAAGTTAATATGCTATGTATAATTAATTCTAATTATCCTAAGGTGGGTCTAGGTCTAAATTAGCTAAATGAGCCTAAATAATTTCTAACTAAATTTTTAATTAATTATGGGCCTAAAATCAATTTTAATTAATTAAACCTAAACCTAATTAAATTATTAAATCTATTAAAGGGAAGGTGAATCTAATTATTAAACTTAAAAAAACCTAAATTTATTTAAATAGGCTAGAGCGTAATATAGGTTTAGGGCCCAAAACACATAAAAGAAATAAACAAGCCCAAAAAAAAAAAAAAATACCAAGACAATCAAATAAAATATCAAACAAACAATCAAACTTATTCCTTCCAAAAATCCTAATTTAATTAAAGTGACCTTAAACAACAAATTATGAATAATAAAATAATTAACAAACAACCCTAATTCTATCCACTTAAATCTAATTCAATTTTAATTAAACTAATTATCTCTATAGCTATTAATTTTTATTAATCACCCAATTAAAACCCTAAACTTACTACCCAATTAATTAATTAAAATAAACATACAACCGCACACAAAAGATTTCATAATTCCCACTATTGGGGCAATTACAATGATCTACTGAAAATAATAAGAGTTTGAAATAAAAATTGATACAATCCCAAGAAAACTAAATGCAAAATAAAACAATAAAAAAAATAAATAAATAACCCTAGAAACTATATTCGACTACAAAATTCACTCCATGGCATTCCATGGATCTTCATGAATTTTGTTCTTTAAGTGAACTCATCATGTAACCCTCTCCATAATAACCAATACAAACAAAAATAAACATTGATTAATGAATAAAAAATAACGATAAAAATTAAATAAAATTAAAAGTTAATAGAATCAAAATAATAAAATAAAAATAAAAGAAAGTAAGAGAGGAGATGGTATAGATGCAGTATTGATTTGCCCCTCAGGCTAGTATAAATCATTGTTACTTTTTAAATGGATCTTCAATATTTGTTGTTCTCCTTTAAAAAATCTCCAGCTTCTTGGTCAAAGAATAAAACACTTCCCAAGAAAATATTTTTTGAACATTGCATAAGAACAGTGAAAGCTTCCAAAAAAAGGTCTAGGAAAAGAGAGAGGTCCCCCCTAGGAGAGTTTAAGTTGTGTTTTTGTAGAAAAACCCTAGCTAAAAGACGTATCATATTATGACTTCCTCTCTTCACAATGATAGAGTTTAAGGACTTTTGATTTCGTAAAAATTTAGATAAATCACAAAAAAGGGATTTATGACATTATTTAACCAATCAAAATTCAGAAAATAGAATTTTTATTTATTTTAAAAATAAAAAAATAGAAGGAAAATGTTTAATTTCGACTGAAATTATATAGTTCCAATCGGAATTATATAATTTTAATTGGAATTATATAAAATCGATTGGACTTATAAAATTTTGATCTTTTTGATTGGAATTACATTAAATCAATCAGAATTATGTAATTCCAATTGGAATTATAGAATTTTAATCTTTTTTTACTTTTAATTACAAAAAGACCCGTGAAAGAATTAAAATTTTCAATTAGGTTCTTAAAGAAAACATTACAATTAAGTCCTTAAAAACCAATTAAGTTCTTTTGACAATGCATTTAGGCTTTTGAGTTTTCAAAGTTCAAGTGTTGAAGATCTATTTATGATATTTTCATCATTGGAGTCCTTTGTCGCACCCACACTCAACTATCTTGAAATTTGGTGCTTACAGGCTAGCCACCTTAGATCACCCCTTTAGATCAGATGCAATTATGCAAATAGTCTCTCTCTCTAGGCAGAGGAATCAACTTTATGAATTATTCATAACCTTTAATTTATCAAGATTAGGATACATCAAACATAAATATCCAACCATATTTTCAGGAGGAACTCTTGATACCTCACTTACATATTCCTATTCTATTAAGGGTTTATTTTCCTATACAGGGTTTACTTATATATAAAGAATGCCTAAATCAAATAGGAGAAGGATTCCTAATTAAGGAGATTCTTTGATGGGAAGAAATACTCTCCAAATAGGTACAAGACTTTCATCAAAGAGGAATCCTATTCCTCTCAAGTTTAAGTATCACTATCCTCATAAATAGGACCTCATATCCCTAATTTTTATTCATTCTATTTTATCATATGCTTTGTTCTCTTTATCTTTCTACTCTCTCTCTACATTCTTTGACTTAAGCATCAGAGGGTTTATAGGGATCCTCCCCACCTCTCACCTTGCCCTTTGTTGATTCCTTATAGGGCTTAAACTTGGAGGTTCTAGAAGCAAGTTACCAAACATTAACATTTTATATGATAATTATAATAATACATTTATAATTTTACAAGAATATGTTTGCATATATTCCATATTAACTATAATTCACTACATTGTATATTCACCATACTTGGGGATTTTATTCCTTAGTGCAATTCATTGAAATTCAAATTACAAAGTTTATTATAAGCCAATGTTTTAGCCCTATGTCAAAAGTGACCCAAAGGTCACATCTATATCCAATAACCATTTATTTGTTGGCAATTTGAAATTCAAATTCATTATAAATAACCACCGTTTTGCATCAAAATGAACTCCATATAAGCTACCTTAGTGAAATTATGCAACTCACTTTCCCTAAGTGACTCACTTTAAATCCTTTTAAAAAATACTATTTACTTGTGTCCTTTATTTTCCTTTATCAATGGCTACATCATATATGATAACCTAAAGAAGAAGAGAAAGTTATTCCTATTTTACATATTCTTATAATTAAGGTATTCCTATTTTACATGTACTATTATGTAAAACTCTCGTTAAGCTGGTGCATGGATGTTAATCATGCCTAGCTTGCTATAGATGCATTCTATTCGAGCTTCATTTAGCACTTTTGTAAACATGTCTCCTAGCTGTCCTCCAGTCTCCACATACTTTGTGGATATCAAGTTCTGTTGTATTTTCTCTTGAACAAAGTGATAATTAACCCTTATATTCTTGGTTCGTTCATGAAAGATATGATTAAAAGTAATGTGTATAGCAACTTGGTTGTCATACTATAGTTTAGTTAGTATCGACACCTGAAAGCCAACTTTTGTTAATAGTTAATAAATCCATATCACTTCACAAGCTGATTGTGCCATCGCCCTATATTCAGATTCTACACTTGAGCGAGAACAACATTTTGCTTCTTACTTTTCCATGATACTAAGTTTCCTCTAAAGAAGACATAGTAACCTATGGTGGATCTCCTATCCACTTTGGATCCTTCCCAATCTACATTAGAAAAAGACTTAATGTAGTTATGTCCATTATTTCCATAAAGTATTCCTCATCTTAGAGCACCTTTAAATAACAAAGGATTTGCTCTAGAGCCTTTTAATAATGAAATTTGGGTTCTAACATAAACTAGCTCACAACACTGACAGAGTATGCAATATCAAGGCAAGTTAGCGTGAGATAGTTCAGCTTTCAAACTAGTTATTTGTACCTCTCAGGATCTTTAAATAGCTTTCCTTATTTTTTAAGTTGCATATTAGGAAACATTGGTGTATTACATGGTTTAGCTCCTAATTTTCCTGTTTCTTTAAATAGATCAATAACATAATTCCTCTAAGAGAAGAAAATGCCTTTCTTACTTCGTATTACCTCAATCCCTAAGACACACTTTAACGTACCTAAATCTTTAGTCTAAAATTGGGTGTAAAGATAGGATTTAAGAATTGAGATACCTATACTATCACTCCTAGTAATCACAATATCATCAACATACACCATAAGAAGAATAATACTAGAGTCAGATTATTTATAGAAAACTGAGTGATCAAATTTGTTCTTGTTGACTAAACTTCCTAAATCAAGCCCGAGGACTATGTTTTAGCCTATATAATGATTTTTGGAGATAGCAGACCTTACCAGACTCCTGCTGAGCAATAAACCTTGGTGGTTGCTCCACATACACCTCTTCCTAAAGATCACTATAGAAAAAGGCATTCTTAATATATAACTGATAGAAAGGCCAATCATGGGGGGTTGCTAAATAAATATATAGGTGAATAGAGGTGAGTTTTGCTATAAGAGAAAATGTATCTAAATAATCTACCCCATAAGTTTGAGCATATCCTTTGGCTTTTAAACGAGCCTTAAGATGAGCCACTAAACCATCTAGATTAACCTTAATTGCAAACACCCATTTATAACTAATAGCTTTCTTTCTTGTAGGTAAGGTTACTAATTCCCAATTACAATTAGTATCTAAAGTAATAATCTCCTCTAGTATAACAGCATGCCAACCAGGATGAGATAAGGCATCATGAATAGTCTTAGGTAAGGAAACAAAGTGAATAAAGGTTAGAAAAGCACAAGTGTTAGGAGATAAAAGGTTTAAGGAAATAAAAGATGAGACTAGATATATACAGTGACGTTTACCTTTTTGAAGGGTAATGGGAAGATCAAGATCATTGGATTTTGGCCTTGATGAGGAAGAAGAAACCAACGAAGGACATGAAGTGGGAGGCTCCCTACGTCTTGAGTAAACCTATAACATTGGTGGTGGTGGGTGTGTGGTATGGGGAGCACGTGTTTTGACTACATAGATTAGATCATCCTCTTTTTTCAAAACTGGGGAAGGAAAAGGTGAGGAAAGGAAAGGAGTGTTCTAACAAAAGATTACATCAGTAGACACAATGTATTTATTAAGACTAGGATAGTAAAATTGGTAGCCCCTTTGAAGGCGGGAATATCCTAAAAAATGCACTTGAGAGTCTTAGGGTCTAACTTAGTGATTCGAGGACTAACATCTCAAACAAAACAAGTACTTCCAAAAATATGAGGTTTAATATGGAACAAGGATTTAGATGGAAAAAGGACACTAAAGGGAGACATAACTTGAAGAATAGAAGAAGGAAGATGATTAATCAAGAAGCAAGCAGCAAAAACTGCATCAGCCCAAAAGTGTTTAAGAACATGTATATAGAATAAGAGTGCTCTAGTTGTCTCAAGAAGAAGCCTATTGTTTTACTTAGCTACCCCATTTTGGGAAGGTGTATTAACATAAAAGGACCAATGAAGGATGTAATGTCGAGTTATGTATATATGAAAAATATGAGAGAAATATTCTTTAGCATTATTACTCCTTAAAGTTTGTATAGAAACATTAAACTGTGTTTTAATTTCAGCACAAAAAGCACTAAAGTGAGAAAGTAACTTAAAATGATTTTTCATTATATAAGGCCAAGTCATATGGGAATAATCATCAACAAATGTAACAAAATATCTAAAACCAGTTTTAGATATAATTGGACATAGACCCCAAACATTAGAATGAACTAACTTAAAGGGAGAACTAGCCTTTTTATTGACTCTAGGACTTGAAGATATATGATGATGTTTAGCAAATTGATAGTTCTCACAATATAATGTAGATACATTGTAAAACATAAGATATAACTTTTTAAGCAAAGTAAGAGATGGATGTCCCAACTGACAATGAACTTCAAATAGTGTTAAGGTACTATAACATGCAACAGGTTTTGGAATTGGACAGTCTAAAACATAGAGACCCCTAATTCATGTTCGGTACCAATAGTCTTCTTTATCATTAGATCTTGAAATACATAATAATTAAGGTAAAATAAGGCATAACAGTTTAATGAACGAATGAGTTTACTGACAAATATTAGATTGAGTGAAATTATGGTAGACTTAATACAAAAGATAATGAAAGTAAAGAAGTTAGGTTGATTATGCCAAAACTAAGGACCTATGAGGTATATCTATTAGCTAGTGTGACATGGGTGGGGGAAGAATGGTTGAAATGTAAAAAAGAGATAGGAATTACCTGTTATATGATCAATTGCACCTAAATTAATGATCCATTTGGATGAGGATGAAAGAAGACATGTAGGAGATTTACCTGATTCAATGATAGCAGTGATAGTGGGAGATCAGGCCTTTAGTGCTTATTGATATGGAGCAAACTTTGCAAACTCCTTTGATGAAAAAACTTTTGTTTGTTCAAATGGTGGGTTAATTGTTGCAATATTGGCCGTTGGAGAAGTGTAAGGTTCGTGGAGTAATTTTTGCATGTTTTTAAAGTATGACCTAGCTGATAATTGTAATAGCAAGCCACTCCCCTTAATGCAGAATTCTGATGGTCCTAATTATGAATCTTCTTCCTTGATGTCTGCCTCAATTAATGGTGTTGCAACTGATAAGTGCACTGGAAGGGAGAGAAATAGGAGCACTAATATCTATCTTAAGCAATCAAGTGAATGTCTCTTGAGGGATGAGATTTTGATATGGTAGAGGATCTAAGATTTGACAGGTTCAAATTAGGAATTAAGCCTAGCTAAAAAACTCATGATAACCATTTGTTCTTATTGTGCCTATTGAACTTTTACATTAGGACTAAAAGGTAGCAATACATTGAGCTTCTTGTAAGTCCTTTTAAATTTCATAAAGTATGCCTAAAGAGTTTGATCCTGTTGGTTAGCCGAATAAAAGTCTTTATAGACTTCATAGACACGAGATAAGTTACCTTTCCTAGATTATCTAAATACTCCATCAATTCTTTGACATATTCACAGTGATTTATTAAAGAAATAATCTTAGTGTCAATAGAGTTTTGAATTTGTAAGAATAATTGAGCATCATCTCTGAGCCAAGCCTGTTTAATATTATATATGGGTGATGCATCGATAAGGTGAGCATCCATAGAGATTCTTCTTAAATAAATCCAAAATATCTTAGACCAAGCTATGCAATTTGAACCCATTAATTGATGGTTGGTGATTTTTGACATCATAGGAATAATAAAAATAATACTCTTTTGTTCTTCCATCATATTAATAAACCAATCAAAGAGAAAAAAATAACACTAGGAGCTAATAAAACACAAAAGATTTCAATAACCAAGTTACTTGAAAAAATCACCCAAACAATATACAAAAGGCAAAACAATATGAAACCAAAGTGTTGATGAGGAAACTAACTGCACAAAAAGGTCTGAAATAAGAAGATGATTCAAGGGAGACTATTGCTAAGAAAATAGAACTTCTAAAATAGTCAAATCAAAACATATAACATTGCTGCTCACTAAATAGTAGCAGAAAAATCACTGAAAAAATTGGTCTTATGCTCACAAGGCAGACTTGAAAAGAAAAAAATTTTAAACCAAACATTAGGGCTTTAATACTATGATAACATAAAAAAGAAGAGAAATTCTATATATTTTAATCTATAAAAGGTACATGTCTATATATACAATCACCATTACACTTTAAGAATGAATAGACTAAATATTAGACTAATCCTCTAATTAAGTTATTCCTATTTTACATATTCCTATAATCAAGGTATTCCTAATTTACATGTACTATTCTGTAATAATATCCAAAATGGAAAACCCTTGGTGAATCATTACAATCATTGAATGTTTGGTCAAAGTTATCATGGCAACATGAAATAAGTTGTGAGTATATTGTAGCAATCATTTTTTACTTTATTTTTCATATTGTAATGAATGTACTTTTTTCAAACATTTTAATTTATTGATTTTCCTTGATATATTAATAAAGGGTACCTGATTACTGCTTATAAAGTTTAGGCAAACCACTTACAGAAATGGTTACACTTAGAGTAATACATTCCAGGCTATTCCATTTATGGTAAGTAAGAGTCTGTAGCAACAATAACGTCTCCTAGGAAAAGAAAATTATTGCAGATGGTATTGATGAAGTGTTAAAAAACTACAACATTGACAATAATTTTCTAATGTATTTCTAGATACATACACTATGAATCATAGACTTCAGTGTAGTTCCATACAATAGTGGAGAAGAGATACATAACGGGCCTCTACCTTATGGCGAAATAGAACCACCACCATCTCCACCATTGAGATTAAGAGGTTCATTTTAAGTAATAAGTTCTATGGATGAATCCGGCAATGAGAACTTTTAGTTTTGTTATTTTAATTGCTTTATGTCCACAGAGTTATCTTTTGTCCACCATAGTTTTAGTTTTTTATTTCAAGGTAAGTGTTATTTTTGTATGTTTATATTAGGTGAAATATTTTTTTCTTTGTTCATGATATAATATATTTATTGCATTAACATTGTCCATGTTTATAAGTTCTATACTTGTCAATTGTGAATTCAATTTAATCGCCTTTGTCAATATTACACCATCACTCTAATAGCCCCTAAAGTACAAATGTAAATTTCATTGTTGAGTATCTTATCAAGTCTGTAAGGAATAATGTTTAGTGAATTAAACAGTCAATGGGTATAAGTTTTGCCATGCACATTTCTTGGTGAAATTAAAACTTTATTATTCAAACTTTGTATTTTATTATTTTTAAGGTGAATCAATGAAGTGATAATTAAAAATTTACAACATTTTGGCACTATGCTATTATAAAATGGTGTAGTATAAAGTAGTCATGTTGGGAACAAGTCATTTTATGGAACATCAAAATCTATAATAATAGATTGAAGGTAAAATGAGAAAATAGCTTGGTGAAATGCAATCAAATTTCATTATGACATTTATTGGTTGTTGAAATAGTTGGGCTAGTGAAATCAAATTAAAATTTGGAATTCATTATCAATTCTCCAATACTAAAATCAAGTCTCCACTTGCACAAAAAAAAAAATTTCATCTACAAAATTTCAATTTCTCTAATTAATCACTTGCAACCGACTAAATTACAAACATAAATAATTTCACGGCAATAAATGCACTCAATAAATTCATGAATTCTTGATTGTCAACCCAATACAGCCAAGCAAAGTTCAAATGGTTCTTAAAAAGAGGGCAATTATTCTTTTTAGGTTTTAATTGCCCCTTCACACATATACTTCGGAGCATTTGAGAAAAATTTTCCCTACTTTCATTAATCTTTTTCATGTGCAGCACAACTTTAACAAGTTTTTTCCCTCCATTTCATCTTCAACA
Organism: Mallotus nudiflorus; assembly: GCA_947683625.1. NCBI lineage: Eukaryota > Viridiplantae > Streptophyta > Magnoliopsida > Malpighiales > Euphorbiaceae > Mallotus > Mallotus nudiflorus. The sequence goes on from CANTUR010001072.1 coordinate 566,214, forward strand.
TTACCACAACGTAACAAAATTACACTATGAATATAAGAAGCTCTATAATTTCCTGATGTAAAAGCCTAAGTAAGGTGTCGATGACTAGACTCCATGTTTGCTAAAGCCCTTTGCTTGTCTAGTTATAAAAAATTAATAGAAATCCTGTATAAATATTTATATTGTTTACAATTGCTAACTCATGCATCATAAGATATAAAATCTATGTACTACCCCTTCCCAATATAGTGCTTCTAGATTTCCAAACCTTAAACATCTTTATTAAAATAATGATAAAGATCTGGGATGAATCTGCCATCCTGATGTAAAGTTTTCTAAATTTTCCTTTCTGTAGACATATGCATGCTTGGATACTCCATAAAATTCCTTAAAATGGTGAGTTGATAAAACTTTAATAAGTAATTAAAAAATTGTAACATAAAATAAAAGCTAACATATTGTTCTTATTATAATTTAATGTGGAACAAATCTCTAATAGAATATGATCCCACTTTACCAATTATGTCCACTAAAGCATCATAGGGTACATCTTTTATGGATGTTGTAATATCCCGTATTTTTAAACATTTTTACACTGTATCGGGATATTTAGTGTTAATAATTTTTAAATATGATATTGATATTTCATAAGCTTTTATTTAATTTAAATTGAATTTAAATTGTGTATTATTATTTTAAGTGCTTTATGTAAAATTTTTCCGAGACTTGTATATTCGGGGAAATTTTCACGTAAATAATTTACTAATAATTATTTTAAATATATTTACGGACTTGCATGAACTCATACGTATTTTTAAATTTCTAAATAAAGCCTATGTGTGTATATATTTATTTAATTAGGGTTTAATTAATATTACCCTAATATTTTATTAATTGTTGATTTATTTTAGTGTTATTTAATTGTTTTAAATTAATATTAAATTTTAAAATATTAAATATTAAGTGTGTGGTGTATATTTAATGTGTGTAATTTAATATTATTTTAATATATAGTATAAAGTATATATATATATACATATAATATATTTCAAACTTTTGGAAAAATTACCATTTTGCCCCCGAAGCATCTTCTTCCTCGATCTTCACCCTCACTGCCGTCCGACGCCTGAAACTGTTGATTCCTTGCCGTTGGTGTGCCGTCCGGTGTGCCACCACCTTCCCCAGCCTTCCTCGCTGCCTGTAGCAGCCGTTTCCGGCGTCTGGAGATCGGTTTTTGGCCGGAAGCCGAGAGTTTGCATTTTCTTCTTCCCTCACGATTCTAGCCACCATTTTTGACACCGCCGGTTTCTTTCTTCTCCTTGAGCTCTGGTGAGTGTGATTCTAGCTTTGTTTTGAGCTCAAATGGTCTTGATTTGCTTAGGTTTCGAATTTTCAATTTCGGCCATATTAGGGTTTTTGATTTTTTTGAGCTTTGAATTGATTGATTCATGAAAAATCCCTTCACAAATGTTGATTCTAGTAGCTTAATCTTCATGTGTGAATTTTTGTGGAATTTTTGGAGATTATTTTGATTTTTGGGTATTTTTGAATATTTTAATATTATTTTCTAATTTTTGAAAATTAATTATATAAATTATGAAATTATGTTTTATGGTTAAATTAGGTGTTGAAATGAATTATAAGAATTTATTTGGAATTTTTATGAATTTCTATGTATTTATTTTGAATTTAATTAGTTTATGGAATTTTGGAAAATTAGGGTTAATTGTGTTTTAAATTGAAATTAATTGGTTAATTGAGTTTAATTATTGATATTATTGATAAATATGTTGAGAAAATTAATTTTGGATAATTATACTATTTTTGGTGAATTTTTGAAGTAATTATAGTATATTTATATTTATAGGGGTATTTTGGTAATTTTACACAAAATTGGCTAAAAATGTAATTTAATTGGTTTTAATAATTATTTAAGGTATAAAAATGATTTCTACAAATTATTTAGTATTTTTAACTAATTAAAACTATTTTTCATGAATTATTTTCAATTATATATAATATACGGTTTTTCTAATAAAATGAGTTTTTATCGATTTTTACAGTGTTTTAAGGTTAATTATGTAATTTCTACGTATAAAATGAATTTCTATGTTATAAGGATATTTTTGGTATTTCTGAAATTGTTCCGTGTTTGTGGACCCCGATCGGTAGACTTTAGTTTGGAGTCCAACCGAGGGGTTGTGGGTGTGTTTTGAGCTTGTTTTTCGAAGTGTGTTTCTTTGTAGGGCCGGCTCTACTCTTTGAGTAGAGAGATGTCTGTTTTACAGGGGAGGTTCTGCTGAATTTTTGGTAGAATTCTTGTAAAATGTGATGTCCGGTCGAACCCTAATCTCGATTCTGTGTTTAATACTCTAGATCGAATTCTAGGATTTTCTGTTAGGTTTATTCTAATGTCTGTTATTTATTGTTTGTTTAGTGGCGCTGAGACCGAGGCCTAGTGGACCAGGCCCATCGGACCCATCTCGTGGAGCGCACTAGTGTGAGTTGCTATTTTATATATATGCTTAAGGTGCATGATTTTAGAAATATATGTTTTATTTTGAGTAAAATGCATAAATAATGTGATTTGTATTTAAGTATGTCCTTAGTTTATTTTTGGTTATTTTTGGTATATATTAAGTATGTCCTTAGTTTATTTTTGGTTATTTTTGGTATATATATATGTGATTTGTATTTAAGTATGTCCTTAGTTTATTTTTGGTTATTTTTGGTATATATTAAATTATATACATCTTTTATTAACAAACTATATTTAAAATGTTTTTAAATATATTTCTAGCTTAATTTATAATTTGATTGGATTTATTTGACGTATATATACTCGAAATATACCTGGTTTATTTTTGGTATATTTCTAGTATATATATGGTTTATGTTGTTATTTTATTGAAATTCATGCATCATTTATTTTTGTGAATGAATGTTTTATATTTATTACTGAAGGATATCAATAGAACGTGCTACCTAGTGGGCAGCACTAGAACTGAGTACGTACCGGTGCGCCTATAGCATTTAGGCTATATTACTAACCATTTGTGGATATTGATTGGTTATGATTATTTGATATGTGAGATATGGTTTGGAGGTGTGATTGCTGGAGCTCGGTTGACCTAGTGTCTCGGAGCCAATTACACTGGCAGTCAGACTGCTGGAGCTCGGTTGACTTAGTGTCTCGGGGCCAGTCTACTGTCTAAATGGATTAAGTGATATATTTGGATTAAGTGAGCCTGTATGGCTAGAGTGTTGTCTAACACTGATTGAGGTTTCAATATCATAGGGTTCTATTTGATCCTTCATGAACTGTGATTTTCAATAAAAATATATAAAATGATTTTACTGCATCTGTGTGTATTTGTCTGTATATATACATATTAGATATAAACTGTTGATTGTATGCATTATCATTTAGTGTGCATGTATATATATTATAGTAATTCACTCAGTGAGGTCTGACTCCCCTCCGTTGACTAATTTTTCAGGAGAGTCATCATCTTCAGACCTCAGTAGCAGGCCTGTACGCCGGATTTCTTCAGCCCCGACTTCTTTATGTAAACTGCTTCTCTGAGTCTTAAGTTTTATTGTATCTAGACACTGCAGTAGTCAATAAATATTTAAAGAGATGTTGTATTATATTTGAACTGGATTTGTACTAAAAGAGTTTATATATATATATGAGTTGAGTATTTAATTTAAATCCAGTTAGTGGAAATGCTATTGTGATATTATGATTTTTTAATTCCGCTGCATTATACATTGTTATTACTATTGCATGTTTTATTTTATTTTTAGGCTTGCTACGGGTTCCAGATTCGAAAGAATTCCCGTTCCCTAGCACCGGTCATGGCCCTTGTTTTGGGTCGTGACAGATGTCACCAGATTGAATGTGTTTTTCTTTCTCAGTTTATCAATGCTCAGAGACATAATGAATAAAAATCAAACAAATGATTCTGGAACATAACATATAAGATGATTAATAAGAGAGAGAAAGATGCTTTTTGATTGATAACACTCACACATTTATATTTGGAGTTTACTTTGACATTATCAAATCATTAAATAAGAAGTGGAAAATTTCTAAAAAAATAAAATAAAAGAAGTGGAATTGTTGTGGTGCCAATACGCATCGTTTCATTATGATATGCCAATACAAATTGTTTCATTAATATGACCCTATGAATATGAACACAGTGAACAAGTTTAAGTTCTATCATGCACATATCTTGGTAAAATAGTATTTTTTTTTCAAAACGGTGAATCAATAAAGTGATAATTACAACTTTACACCATTTTAGCACTATGAATTATAAAAGTGAAGTATAAGGTAGTCATTTTAAGGAACATCACTATAGATCACGATATTTTCCAGTTCAATATTATGATAAAATAATATTTTCCTTTCTTCAAACAATGCAAAAAATAACTTCTTATTAGTTGTCCTAATGAAAATTTTCAACTTTATATATAGAGATTATTATCAATTGAAATATGAAGGGAGTGATTAAAATAAATATTATTGAATACAAAATGAATAAGATTCATTATTTAGAAAATTGCTTAGTGAAATGCCTTTAAGTTTAAAATTTACATCAGTTGGTTATTGAAATCAATGGGCTTATGAAATCAGTTTATAATTTGGAATTCATTATTAAATTTTCACTAATGAAATCAAGTTTCCATTGCAGTACAAAAATTGAAACTTACCAAATTACAATGTTCATAATTATTCACTTCTAACCTAATTGCATCAAACGAAAATAAATTAATGGCAATAAATGCATTTGACACATTTTATGATTTCTCGATCGTTAACCAATACGGACATGGAAAGTGCAGTTGGTTCTTACTACGTGGACAATTATTCTTTTTAGGTTTTAATTGCCCCTAGAGGCATATCTATCTGATTAATTGACAAAATTTCATCTACTTTCTTTAATCTTATTCATGAACATCACATCTTCAATAAGTATTTTTCCCTCCTCTTTATCTTTAATGTTACCACTACACAATAAAATTACACTAAGAATGTAAGAAGCTCTGTAATTTCTTGATGTAAAAGCCTGGGCAAGGTGTCGACAGCCAAACTCTAAATTTTGGGATTTGCCGAAGCACTCTTCTTGTCTAGTTATAAAAAATTAGTAGAAATTTTGTATAAATATTTATGTTATTTACAATTGCTAACTCATCATCATAGGATAAGCAATCTATGTACCACCCCTTCCCAATACAATGCTTTTGGATTTCCAAACCTCAAACATCTTCCTAAATCCACCCTCTTAATGTATAATTTTCTAAATTTGCCTTTTCGTACACTTATGTGTGCTCAGATACTCCATAAAATTCCTTACAACTGTGAGTTAACATTATTTTTAATCAGTAATTACTAAAAAAATATATTTTTTTTGAAATATAATCAAATATAATATATCATGCTTACTATAATTTCATGTTGAACAAATCTCTCATAGAATATAATCTTACTCTAGCAATTACGTCCACCAAAACATCTTCGGGTACATCTTGGATGGATGTCACTAGATTGCATGTGTTTTTCTTTCTCAATTTATCAATGATTAGAGACATTATGAATAATAATAAAAAAAATAAAAGATACCAAATGATTGATAAAAGAAATATATGATAATATTTAGACATTTATATTTTGAATTTACTTTAAAATTATCAAATCATTAATAAGAAATGGAACTATTATAGTGCTAATATGCATCGTTTCATTAGTATGGCACTATACTTTCAAACCCAATTTTTTGTGGCAATATGCATTCTTTCATAATTGAGTAATTTTAATTTGATTCACTTTTAAAAAAGTTGCATGATGTCCATTTTTTTTGTTACCACTAAAAATAATGTTGAACAAACAGACTCACATGAGAAGCATCTGGTGGATAAAAGCTAGGAAGTTGAGCATCACCAAATTGCATCTGCTGCTCAACTGGAGCCTGAACAGCTAGAACATAGACTTGTCTGGAAGAGAGACATCGCCAAGTGTAGCACCGATAAAGGCCCCATCATGACTAGCCCCAACATGCTGAGCAGTATGACTAAGACTAGGTCTAGGCTCAGGGCTCTCAATCTCTAGAGCAATCTCAGTCTTTGGAGCAATCTCAGTCTCCTCATCAATATCAACAGGAGAGAAAACCTCCTCAAATTGTAAAGAGAAGGAGTGAGTTATAGGTTCTAGAAACAGAAGCTAAAATAATGTGAAATTACTTTATCATCGTCAATATAAACATGCTTTAGGAGGCTCTCATGAATAAATTACTGATAATGTCAAGAATGCTCAAGGAAATCTGAGGCAGCATATCCCTGTAATGCATCTCTCAGCTTTGAACCCATAAGATGCGAGCTGCGGAGCATAGAGGAGGGGACATCAGATGGAATGCGATGTCGAGAAGGGCCAGCAGACTAGCGATACACTCGCTCCCCTAGATACCACATCAGATAGCCATAACTAGAGAGCAGGATCCTCATAGGCTCTAAACGGGCTGCAGCCACCATGAAATCATATCACTGGATGTCTTTAGCACCCTCCAAACAATCAAAATTTATCTGCGATTTATGTAAATTAAATCAAATTTCTATTAAACTGTAGCATACTAATGATTTTATTTTTCCTTACCAGGTTCCAATCGACAGTGTTCAGCTGATCACGGTATGTTTGCAAAGTGTTCCTGTTGCTAGCAAGGCGAGAATAACCCCATCTTATCATTAGAGGAAAGGTCCTATCAGAACTAATAGCGTTAAAGCCTCGAATCAGGTTGATCTTTATGCTCTAGATCTGAAAAAAAAGAGAACACATTAGAAAAAGCAAAGAAGAGCAAAACTATAGAGATCAAATGAAGGAGAACATACATGCAAAACGTGCCAAAAGCCACACATCATGACAACACCTCTACAGATAGTGTCCAGTTTGTAATAAATATAAGCAAGTGCAGCGGATCCCCAATCTAATGTGGCAGCTCGATCCAAGTCACGAAGAGGACCCAACAAAGCAATACTAGCCTCATGACCGGTCTTGCAGAAGAGGGTTGTGCCTAATAATATCAAGAGGAAACACCTCGCCTTATAAATAATCTGACGAGGAGTCAAAGTAGGAAGGCGTCTAAATCCCTCAACCAATGATGAAAGAAGAACATTCTTCCGATTCTTCCATGCTGGGGTGAACCTGATCAAGTCACGCACGTACTGACTCTGTGCATGCTCTAAAAGATTGTAATAGCTGATGTAAAATGGAACTAGGGATCCCCCAAAGGCAATCCCGGTGATAGTAAAGAAGCCTATAGGCAAAATGGTCAGCTCACCCACATGAGTATGAAAAGTGTGGGTAGTATCCATTCATCGCTCGATCAAAGCGAATAAAGAGTAACAGTTAGATCGGCCTCGAACAGTCGAAAGTGCAGCGATGAAACGCCTAAATCCAGAAGCCTAAATCAGATGTGTCACCTGTTCCGGCAGTCCATGAAACAATTCTCGGGCTAGATTGAAACAGCCAGTGAACTTCATCAGACGCTATTTCGATTTCAAAAAGAAAATAATAATTAATTAATTGAAAGATTAATTAATTAATCAAAGAAATTAAATTGAAGGATTTGATTAGTTAATTAATTAATTAATTAATTGCCTTAAAAAAAAATTTTGATCGGCAATATAGATTGCCGACCGGCAATCTATCATGCCGATCGACATTAACCCGGTGGATCGAAAATCTGGAATTCCGATCGGAATTCCAGACATCCGATTGGAATTCTAGACATCCGATCCTCCATTCTGATAACCCAGGAGTCAAATTTCATATTTTCAGAGTTAATTTCAATTTGTCATGCATTTTCATATTAATTTCTGACTAATATACATGTCAATGTCGATTTCTACTCTGCAATGGTGTAATGCCGACCAGCATTTTGTAATGCCAATCGGCATTACACAATGCTGATCGGCATTAGACAATGCCGGTCGGCATTGCACAGTACCGATGCGCAATAATTCCATTTTTTAATTTTTTCGCGTATTTTTTCCTTATTTTTATCGATTTTTTCAGTGTTTTAATTGGTTAAAAATTCAAAATTTATCCTTATGATTATCTGATAAAGTTTTTTTTAAAACACAGAAGGCTTTTTTTTAAAATCTAAACAAACGCTATCTGATCATCAGTCCGTTCCTCCTTTGGAGGAAGTTCAGTACGCACAGACTCTGCATTTAAAAGCAGAGTCTGCATACATGCGTGAGGAGGAGGTTTTTTTAGAGAGGTTTTGCTGGGGGGAAACCTTTTTTTTTCTTCTGGTTTTTGAAAGGATTTTTCTTTCTAGAGAGCTTTTACACAAAAAAAAAAAAAAAAAAAACGCAGAAACCCTAAAAAACCCCAATTTTGGATACTACCAGTGTCCTTAAACGCAATCAAGTCCGAGTCCAGAATCAACAAATAATTTAATTTCAACGGTGAAAATCCTAATCTGAGGGGCCAAAAAAGAGCATCTGCACAACATCTAAGTCTCCAGTGATATTTTTCTATTTCATTTTCACTCTTTTCTATTGTTTTCTTTTTGTAATTTTTCTTTTATTTTGTTATTCTTTTTTATTGTTTAATTTCATTACTAATCTGATTACTTGTTTTTTTTTTTTCTGTTTTGATGTGTGCATGTGGATTGAAGATGATACCGCCTATATTTGAATTGAACAGAAGGTCCATGGAATGCCATGGATGAACCTGTATTATTTCTTCAATAGTTCTTAGGATTTTTTTATTATTATTTATTATTTTTTCATTTTTGGTGTTCTATATAATTATTTTAATTTTTGGGTGTATAATTTTAATTTTGTACGTAGTTTGTAATAGCCCTAGTAGTGGGCATAGTAAATTTTCATTTTTTGTATTTTAAAATTGATTAGTAATTAGGTTTAATTAGGTAAAAAAAAATCAATTAAAATCAATGGTGGCAGTAGCTTAAATTAGGGTTTGCATGTAATTAATTTAGGGTTCTTTTTTAGAAAAATCACTGTAATGTTTGCTTGATCTATTTTTGTGTTTTATTTATTTTAGGCTTATTTTTTATGTTTTTTTTTTGTTTTTGGGCCCCAAGCCCACGTTTAGGTCTAACTTACTAAATAAATAGGTTTAAAAATGGTTTAGAACTTTAAATAATTAAAATCAACTTAGGCCCATTAGGTTAATTAGATTTTAGGCCACATTAGTTAATTAAAAATTATTTAGACTTAGCTCAGCCCATTTAATTGCATTTCTTTTAAATTAAATAGATCTAGGCCCATATTTTATTTAAAATAAAACCATATTAGACTTAGGCCCACTAATTTGATTTTCCTTTAAAATTGAATAGACTTAAGCCCATATCTTAGAAAGACTAAAAAATAGATTTAGGCTCATTAATTAATGTAGGCCCATTTTTATTCTATTTCACTTGTAAATAAAATGTAGATTTAGCTAACTTTTTAATAAAATTAACATAGTTTAGACTTAGGGACAATGCAATCTTAAGTGCATTTTTTACTTGTAATTTTATTGACTTGTTGCCTTTTTGGGTAGATGGATGTTAATTAGGGTTTAATAAAATTGAATGTAATTAGAGGATGAAATAATCATTTATAAAATTATTCTAAATGAACACGAGACTAAGAGAAGTTAGTATTCCATATCCAGAATCTCTTGGTTGTGGTGCTAATTTTCTTTTAGAGAATCGAGTACCACCAGTCAAATTGTCCCAGTTATTACCCTGAGTGGTGATTCCTCATCTCCATGCCATGTCTTTGTGATAGTGGTTAGTGTGTTCTTTAAGGCCCTGAGCCTAAACAGTGTCGCGGTTGCTAAAATCTTGGACGCGTGCTAAACCCCGCCGTCTACAGTTTCCCCTACCATCAATTGAAACATATGTTTGACCAAAGTATTTGAAGTTAAATAGGATGTTACATTAATATGCTTGATGAATTATACATTAATATAAACTACCATGAATGATATATTCACATGTTACATTCATAAAATACTTTCAATTACATTGTTGAAATTGACATCTACTTGCATGGTTTCCCCTACCATTAATTGAAACATGTATTCAAATTCATATTAAAGACCTTAATATGATTGCGCCCATGTATGTTTAACAATATTGGTAAAGCATCTTTTAGTGTGTTAAAAAGCAACAATCTTTAGTGAATTCAATAGTGCAATTCATTTCACTACATAAAACTACAATTAGATATCAAAATTCTAATCAAATGTTTATATGTTATAATCCTATCCAATTTTAGCCCATAGATTGTTCATTACCATTGTTGAAATAGTTAAAATTTACAAAGCTAGTTTGACTACACAGTACTTTACCACCATTAAATAGTTGCCTTCGCACTGTCATAGTATTCAAGCCACTAACAACACTTTGCTATTGCAAAATAATAAATTAAAAAAAAGTCCCTTGTCATTATTCCAATCCAAAAAAATTTATAATAATAAACAAAATTTGTAAATAAGTTACATGGTATGAATTCATTAGACCCAGTTATCTTGTACATAAGACTGTACAACTGGTAGTCGACCTCGTTGACATGTGCCCCTTTGACCGCCATCTTTCTTACCACCACCCATAACAGTTTCTCATCTTGGTATTAATCTAGTATTCATAGGCCTTCCATGAGGAACAATGACATTTGGATTCAGAAGTAGTGCACCAATATTTGCATTTCGATCACCGGTATGACTCTCTTAGTCATTTTATTATCCAATGCTCCATTCAAGTTCAAAAGCTCATAATAGGCAACTTCCAATCGTTCCATTAATAACACCCTTTTAGCATTTGTAAACAAAGCCAAATCAACATATTTATTAAAGTACTTCTATAATTCAATGCTTTTCTTATACTCCTCAGTCATGTTAAGATAACCACTGGTAAAAAATATTGTTGAACGAGGACAATGCACATCCTTCGCCACCTTCTGCTTATATACTATTTTTCAATAACTTGAACATCCTTAATATGTAACACTTTAAGTATGTGGCAGCATAGTATATTAGTTGATTCAAATTTTCTACAGTTATAGCTTATGTAATTACCTTCTTGCCCAAACTCAACCGTTTTATGTAATTACCTTCTAGCCTAAACTCAATTGTATAAATAGACTCTTTAACAAAAAAAAAATCATTCATTAAGTATCTTTTAAGCACCTTTAGTAACTCAATGCCTCCTTGATTCACTTTAGTATAATTTGCATTCAATACATGACAGTATAAAATCCTTTTAATTTGCTCCTGCACTTTTTTAAACATACCATTGCTGAAGGCATGCTGAAATTGTTTTTCCCAATTGAAATGAGTGAAATAAAACACTTGTCTGTTTCTGCAATTAAAATCAACAGTAAATTCCTTCTCAACCTTGTTGCTCAATGCTATCTCATATTATTCAACAAACTATTTTAGTGTACTCCTAGCATGGATATAACCATTAAAGTATGCATGCATACTTTCACTCCTCTAAATAAATGCCATTCTAGCCCAAAATCTATGATTTAAGTATAATGGAACCCAGCTCTCCTTGTCATTATACAACTTCACCAGCCATGCATTTCTAGTAAGATTATACGTAGTTGTGAAGTTTCTCTAATTATTCTTAAACATCTCAATACTTAGGCTATCATACACTAAAAATTTAAATTCCTTACAGCATTTACCAAATTCATTAACGTATTTAAACTTTTTTAATACCTTGCACATTATATGTTATATACAAAAATGATGAATTATATTTGGAATAATTTCTCTTACAACTACCTTAATTCTCTCACACTAATCGGTAATAATTGTATGAGGATGAATGTCACCCGTAGCTGTGAGCCATGAAGAGAAAAGCCATTTAAATGATTCAACAATCTTATTTGAAACTAAAGCGAATCCTAACAAAATCAACTGGCTATGATGGTTCACACCAATGAATGTAGCAAGAGGCATCTTATATTTATTCATAAGGTAAGTTGTGTTGAAAGATATAACATTATTGAACTCCTGATAAGTAGCTTTACCACTATGATGAATCCACAGTACATTTCTTAAATGGCTTTCATTGTTAACATTAATAAAATAAAAAAATTCTCTATCTTTCTACTGCATTGCTATATAAAGTTTTCTGATAGCTTCTGCGTCTCCTTCACCAAGCCTTAACCTCCTCTGCCTATTTATGAAATGCTCATGTCCTTTTACGTGCATCCTAAATTTTGTGGACCACCAGCTTGCACCTATGCCACTCTCATGCTGCTACAAGGCCTAAGTCTTTCAATGTTATTAGCAATCAATATTCTTCCAAGTGTTGAAGTCACACTCCTATGGCCACTCATAAACCTACTCATTGAAGGATCTAACTCATGGTTGTGATAATGTTTTATTGAATTAATAACCCATATTCCATCTCTCATCACTGCATTTAAATGAGCCGGGCAACATGATCTCTTTGATTTTATCCTTCCTTCTGACTTCCTCCTTTTTTCACAATTAATTGTTTTATATCTTCTTATACCATCTTTACCTTTGTGAGCAGATCTTTTAGTAATAGAAAATCCTTTCAGCCTAGCATATTCTTGATAAGCTTTTAATGGTTTATCTATAGTTGGAAAAGATATACCTGGTTAAGACCATCCTCTGCAATACATTCATTGAAATTTATATTCTCATTATTTTGAGAATTTCCTTCACCAACTTCACCTGCGATGTCATTGTCATCATCCTCAACAACTTCAACTAAGTTTTCAATAACTTCAATAAAGTTTTCTTCTCCACTTAGTGAATAATCATAAATGTCAGAGCTAAAAATTTGCATAACCATTTCTCTGTACTCCATGTCCTTCAACAATAATAATGGAAGACAATGAAACTTGAAAGTTCTCTGTAATCCATATTTTCTTCTTCATTTTGTTATTATGTTTCTCGTCCAATTTAGTAACATTTAATTATATGTCTTGATTATTGTACTTTTATTTTGGAATTACAAGTGTGTTAACACACCTAACAATATAAATTAATATGGGTAAATCAGTCTCAACAATGGTTTATTAGTCATTGACAGAACCATTAAATAGTTCTATTCAGATAGATTCTATTCATTTACCTTTACTATTAATAAAATTACAGCCTCCATGATAATGTTCACATCATGAACTACGATAGTAAACATTATTATTTCCATAATTACTGATTTCGATTTTAGTAGAAGATAGGACCAGAGGTGGTTGTATTTTAGTTCTAAAATTGAATTAACTCTATTATTAATTTTTAAGTTAAAAAATTAAATGCTAAATTTTTAATAAATATTTAATACTTACTCTCTCTGTTCCAAACTAATTATCATTTTTTAGTATTTCACTTGAATTATGAAAGTATTTAATAGGCTTAATTACATAAGAAAGCTAAATATGACTAAATTACCTTTCTCTAGATATATTCAAAATTTATTACTTATTGCTATAAAAATAATATAGATAAGGTTAACACAAGGATAAAATAAAAAAGAAAAAATTAATATTGCATTAGATATATAAAAGTGACAAATAATTGGAATTTTTTTATTTGAAAAAGTAGCAATTAATTTAAAATGGAGGGAGTAATAATTTCTTAATATGTGCATGTTAATAAACATCATTGCACCCGCAAACCTAAGATCTTGATAGGTAAAACATTCGTCTTTGAAATATGTAAATAACAATAGCTGGATGAGTTGGTAGCTTTTATTTTTATTTAAATAATATTTTGAGTTCGAGTTATAACATATATAGAGTTACACTAAATAATTGTAAAGAAATTTCACTGTTATCTTAGTTCTATCTGAATCAAATTAAATTAATTACATATCAATAAATTCCAAATATGAATCATTAAAAAGATTAACAAATCTAATCTTAAAAACCTTTCTTCATAGGATTTCAATAACATCTCTTTCAGAAATTAAAAATGAAAATTTTTGAGAATATAGACTTTAGATGAAGATCAACTGAAACAAGGTAAGAACAACTGCTCAAATTGTTGATTCAGTAAATTTCATCTGCTTGTGGTAGTTTTTAGTCATCAACATTGTCCTTTAGGAGACATTAACATTTTTAGTACATATTGTTGGCATATGTGTAGACGGCGGGGTTTAACGTGCGTCCAAGATTTTAGCAACCGCGACACTGTTTAAGCTCGAGACTTTAGAGAATACACTAACCACTGTCACAAAGACATGGCGTAGAGATGAGGAGTCACCACTCAGGGTAATAATTGGGACAATTTAATTGGTGGTACTCGATTCTCTACAAGAAAATGAGCACCATAACTAGGAGATTCTGGATATAGAATACTAACTTCTCTTAGTCTCGTGTTCTTTTAGAGTAATTTTATAAATGATTATTTCATCCTCTAATTACATGCAATTTTATTAAACCCTAATTAAGATCTATCTACCCAAAAAGGCAACAAGTCAATAAAATTACAAGTAAAAAATGCATCAAAAGGACAATGTCCCTATGTCTAAACTATGTTAATTTTATTTTATAAGTTAGCTAAATTTACAATTTATTTACAAGTGAAATGGAATAAAAGTAGGCCTACATTTTATTAATTAGTGAGTCTAAATCTATTTTTATTCTTTATAAGATATGAGCTTAAGTCTATTTAATTTTAATGGAAAATTAAATTAGTGGGCCTAAGTCTAAATTAGTTTTACTTTAAGTGAAATGTGGGCCTAGGTCTATTTATTTTAAAAGAAATGCAATTAAGTGGGTTGGGCTAAGTCTAGATAAGTTTTAATTAACTAAGTTGGTCTAAAATCTAATTAACCTAATGGGCCTAAATTGATTTTAATTATTTAAAACCTAAACCATTTTTTAAGCCTATTTATTAAGTGGGTTAGACCTAAACGTGGGCTTAGGGCTCAAAAACATAAAAACATAAAAAACAAACCCAAAACAAATAAAACACAAAAAATGGATCAAATAAACATTACAATGATTTTCTAAAAAATCCTAAATTAATTGCATGCAAACCCTAATTTAAGCTACTGCCACCATTGATTTTAATTGATTTTTACCCAATTGAACCTAATTAGTAATTAATTCTAAAGTACAGAAAATTAAATTTTCACTATTCCCACTACTGGGGCTATTACAAACTACGTACAAAATTAAAATTAAATAATTATACACCCAGAAATTAAAATAACTACACAGAACACCAAAAATAAATAGAAAATAATAAATAAATAAATAAATCCTAAATCCTACTGGGAAATAACATAGATTCTTCCATAGCGTTCTATAGACCTTCTGCTCAATTTAAATATAGGCAGTGTTCTCCTTAATCCACATGCACATAACAAAAAAAACAAGTAATCAGATTAGTAGTGAAATTAAAGAATAAAAAAGAGAATAACAGAATAAAAAAAATAGCAAAAGAAAAAAATAGAAAGAATAAAAATGAATAGAAAAAAACATTGATGATTTAGATGATGTGTAAATGCCCCTTTTTGGCCCCTCAGATTAGGATTTTCACTGTTGAAATTCAATAGTTTGTTGATTCTGAACTGGGACTTGATTGCTTTTAAAGACATTGGCAGTATCCAAAATTGGGGTTTCTTTTGGAAGATCAGGGTGTGTGCAAGGTATTCTTCACGTCTAAATTTTAGGGTTTCTGCTTTTTTTTTTCTCTGTGTGTAAAAACTCTCTCTCGAAAAAAAATCCTCTGCCAAAAAATCCTCCTGAAAGGAAAGAGTAGTCCCCCGCACGCATCCAGGCTCTACTTTTTAAAGTAGAGTCTGCGCGTACCGGTTTCCTCCAAAGGAGGAACAGACTTATCTCTTCCAAAACAACCTGATAAGAATTTTGATTTTTAAAGCATTTTGAACGTGATGAAATTTTCGTTAGATAATAATGAAGATAAAATTGAATTTTCAACCAATTAAAACACTGAAAAATCGATAAAAATACACGAAAAATCAACTTTTACACATTAAAATTATGCAATGCCGATCAGCATTAAATGCTGACTCTAATTTTTTTTAACTTTTAATTACCGAAAGACCCCTGAAAAATTGACTTATTTGCAATCAAACTCTAAAAAAACGTTACAATTTAGTCCTTAAAGTCCAAAAAATCAACAACCAGTTTCAATTTTTGAATGAATTTCATCATAGGGGTTTACGTCGCAATTGTGCATAATTGCATCTTGAAATTGGATGCTTACAATATGGTTCTCTTTTTTTAAAACAAAAAAAAAAAAAGAAAAATAATATTATTGATTCAAATTAGCAACATATCGATAGAAATACATATACAAATTTGTTAAAAACCATAAAAGGATGAAATAACACTCAGACTAATAATATAATAAAATGGCTCAATGCCTATAAATTTGATAATACTATAGTGACTAGAATATTTATGACTCCAATTCTACAACATACTAATGACCATAATTTGATGTGCTGCCTCTTTTTGATCGAATATGTTTTACTCATCTGAATCACTCATGCACACAAATAAAAAGCCGCAACAAGATGACAAAAAATAAAACGTCATTACTAAATGATGAAAAATCAACACCACAACAAGACAATGAAATAAAAAAACAAAATAAAATGTAAATTTATATGGAATAATCACTTATTTAAAAAATAAATTGAAAAAAAATTTACGTAGAGGGATGATTTCAGGTTATAAATGACCAAAAACCCACCTATTTTTGTTTAAGGAAGATGAGTGGCTGTTGGCATATGGTTCTTAAAGAGAAAGAAGAAAAAAATTCATAAGCTAAAGCGCACTCTTTATTATTGCAATGCACGGCTCATTTTGGGTTCCAAAAAGGGTCATAATGCAAGCCAATAGATGAAATCAATGGCACATCTCTTGACTCCAAAAACTGAATCTTTACATTTTGGCAATTAACTACTTCTTCTTCAAGTCTATGAAGCTTCTTGTACCCAATAGTAGTCCCATTTCCAACTTCCTTTCCATCCACATAAATTTCATGCCGTTTAATCCTCTGACCAAGGCCTATTGCTTCTTGAATCCTAATCACGTTAAATCTCAACTTTTCACTACATCTAATCTCAATCCAACTTCCCTTTTTTTCTTCATTTCTTGGTACCCAATATGTCCACAAATGATCATCATCTAATAAATTTTCTGGTCCAAAACCACCATCTTTACCTCCTCTTTGGCTACTAACATTTATAAAACATTTTTCTGCCAAATTGGTAGTAAATATTGTGTCGAGTGCTGTCCTAAATTCCTTTAATCTTTGGACGTCGGAGTCAGATATGAGGCCAGTTGTATTGGGTGGGACATTGAACAAAAGAACACAATTTCGACCGACGGATTTGTAGTAAATGTCAAGTAATTCGCTTAGGTTTTTTGGTGATTGAGATTTATGCCAAAACCATCCCTCTCTTATTGAAACATCACATTCTGCCGGCAGCCAATCAGTCCCTGTTGGATCACCCGTGTTCAGATAACTGCATTCATTATCAATAACATAACAGTTGTTAGCTACAACTTAATTGCAAGGTTCAATTCAAGTGCCACACATGCGTTAGACCAACCAAATTCATTTGGGTACAGCTAATCAAATGAGTTTTTTTTTTTTTTCCTTTTTCTGTTTGAAGTTAAATAATATTTTATCCTGCACGTGAAAAAAAAAACATGGGCTTTTCATTTGTTTGTTTAAGCCATTCCTAATAAACCTAGACAAGCAGAGTAAAATATATACATTTTTATAGTTAAGAAACCGAGAAAGATGAAGTGAACAGCACCATTTTCTTGTTCCCTGCTGCATGCTAGTTGGAGAATTTTTTTTCTAGATAGTGTCGCTTGTTAGTTTCCTAGGCTCACGACTTTTAGTTGTCAGTGTTAGCGGGAAAGGAAAAATTTGTGCCTATACATTATGATTGATAATTAATTAGCCTGTAATTTTGAATATATTGGATGATTGATATTGTGTTAGTAAAAATTGCCTAAAATAAAATTGCTAAAGATAAAAGGCACATAAGGATAGTTGAATATTGGATAAAAATCAAAGCAAATATATCTTGTTAGATTACTAAAAATAACAGCCAAGATACTATGTTTCTCGTCATCAAGAGATTATATTAAGTGTCTATCATTAATTAAGATAGATATTGTTTGAATGAAACAGTCTGTGAACAGAGTTATTGTTTACTCTGAGAGATGGATTGGCTGGTGAAAGATTAGAGTCGCAGCACTAATATTTTCTTGTAAAAGAAACAAAGAAAAAAAACTGAAATGAAATTTATTAGTTGGCAGGTGTAATTAGGGTATATATACATACTCAACACTCGCGTTCCCGATCGAGAGTGAAGTCCGATTAATGGTGGACCAGCAAGTGCTTCCGGCAAATCCATTTTCATTTCCAACCCATCTGACGTCGGGACCAGCATTAGAGAATATATTGATTGAGCTCTGCAATTCTTTCACCATTGCGAACCAATCCCAGAAATAATATGACATGTTTGGTGCATTTGAACCTTTTGCTCCATCAAACCATATCTCTCTCACACTTCCATACCTATAAACAAAAATCTTGCTCAATAACAATTCATCCATTGAGCAAATCGTATGTATTCAAAACGAACAAAGAATGATTGCAAGGAATTAAGAAGCTAGCTAGGTTTCTTACTTGTTTAGTAGCTCTTGTAACTGAGCCATGTAATATTCGTTATACTGCAAATTATGACCGTATCTTCTATCGTGTCGATCCCATGGTGATAGATAAAGCCCCACATCAATCCCACCGTGATTTTTAGCAGCATCGACAAATTCTTGGACGACATCTCCATGGCCATTCTTCCATGGACTTCTTTCAACAGAATGGTCAGTGTACTTACTAGGCCACAAGCAGAACCCATCATGGTGTTTTGCAGTTAGTATCATTAAAGAGATTCCTGCTTCTGCAGCTGCATTAACCCATTGGTTAGCGTTGAGACCGACCGGGTTGAATATGGCAGGGTTTTCGTGTCCAGTGCCCCACTCGGAGTCCGTGAACGTATTGACTCCAAAGTGAAGGAACATAATAATCTCCCTCTGTTGCCATTTTAACTGAGAATATGATGGGAGTGGTAATATTGGTAATGGTGGTGTTGGAACTTGCTGCCCTCTTGAAGCAGCAAATTTAGAATGGTGAATAAGTAATGCAATTATGAACAAAAAAGACCATAGTTTTGACATAATGCTTTTTTGCTATTGTAAGTTATATTCTTAAGAGAATAATGTTTATATTGAATAATGAAGGGCTTTCTACATGCTAATGATTAGAGGGTACAAGCTAGATGAGATAGGGAACCAAACAAAAATAAGGGCGTGAAGATTATGTGGATGGAGCCAATCCAAAAAGGTGGAAATATTGGAAGTTATTGAGTGAAGTTTTGATTCAGATTTTGTTTGCTTCTCTTCCTATTTCTTCTGCTTGTTATGGCTCTTTGATCTTAACGTTTGTTTGCTTCTCTTTTTATCATTCACGGGTTATATAAGTACTTCTTCATCACGAAAATAACAGATCTCCTTCAATAATTGGTGGTCATGTATTCAGATGTAGAAAATAGAGATAATTACAGGGATAGACCAAGTCAAACCCCCTATTTTTTAAAAAAAAATTCGTTTTTTTCCTTTTTTCGCTTTTGGCCTTCCGGGTTTCACTTTTATTTTAAGTGTTTTTCGCTTTTTTTCATTTTTATTTTTTTAATTGTTGTTTAACTTTTTTCAATCGTTTTTTACTTATTTATTATTTATACTTCTTTATTTAATTTATATATTTTAAATAATTTTAATTTTGTATTTTAAATAACGATTTTTTTTAGTTTTGAAACTTAATATTATTTAAAATATAAACATTAATCTAATTAAACCAAAAATTATTCATAGTCTTAAATAATTATTTTTTCATAATTATTTAAAATATAAAAATTAAGCTAGTAAAATTAAAAATTACCCATAGTATTCAATAATTATTTTTTAATAAAAATAATAAAAAAATAATGAAATATATCAAATAAATTATTATTTTTATTATTGATACTGATAAAAGTAAAAACTGAAAAAATAACAAATAGCAACAAAAATCAATTTTTTTTTTTGCTTTTAGTTGCTTTTTATTGTTTTAATTGTTGTTTTCAATTATTTTTGTTATTTACGTTTGTTTATTTTTGTTAAAAATAAAAAATTAACAATAAAAAATAAATATATCAAAAATTATTATTTTTTATCATTAATACATATAAAAATAAAATTTTTATTTATGATCTTAATTTTATTATTAATAATGAAAAAAATTGAAAAAATAATAAAAATTAACAACAACAAAATTTTGTTATTTATTTTGTTTCAATTGTTGTTTTTCTTTAAAAAAAAAAACTTCAAAAAAGACCAAAAAAATTATGAAATATATTGAAAACATTATTATTTTTATTATTAATACTAATAAAAATAAAAATTTTATTTATAGCCTTAAAAAAAGAACAATAAACAATAAACAAAAAAAATCCAACAAAGACAATAAATATGAAAAAAACCTTGTGAGATATGTTAATAAACTAATCAAATTAATAAAAAAAACTAAAATTTTTATTCTTTAAGAATATAAAAAGGAAAATTTTTGTTTATTGCTTGTTGATACAACTTTGAAGATGTTTAGTTAACTAAATCGGCAGAATTTTTTAGTGGTTTATAACCATTTAATTGAAGAAAGAAAAAGTAAAAAAAGATATACATTTTAATTGAAGTTGTTGATTCCAATTTTTTTTTTTTAAATACTGCAATTGGATTGAATTGAAAAAGAATGATAAAGAAAATAGATGTTTCAAGAAAAATAAAAAGTTAAAAAAAAATGAAGATGGTGAAAAAAATGTTTGAAGAATAAGAAAATTTTAAGAAAAAACATATGTTGAGAAAAAAAATTAAGACTGATGTTAAAAAAGTAAAAATGTGGGGAAAAAAATTAAGACAGTAAAAAAATATTGAAAAAAAATAATAGTGAAAAAATATTAAGAAAAAAAACCACTTGAGGAAAAAGAAAGTAGTTCATTGTTAAAAGAAAATATTTTAAAATACCAATGTTGAAAGGTTTAATGTAATTTTGAAAAAATCTTTTATGTGTTGATCCTTAGAAAATAATCTATAAAATAGAAGTGCACTGTTGATTCTTCTAACATACGTCTGGCCCATGGAGCAATTGGCATGGAATGGTCTGATTAACATGGGCTAAGTGGTGGGAAATACATGTCTTCACAGCCCCTTTTAGGTCAGGGTGCATGAGTTTTGCTTGGGATTGGAACTGGGCTATGAGTATTAGGGAACTGGGCTATGACTAAATTATCCTTTTTTAAATATTTGAAAATTTATAAAATTTTATAAAATTAATTAATATAGATATATTATGAATGTGAATGAATAATATATTGTTTGTGAATGAATAATATATTGCTTGTGAGAGAATAGTACTCAAATAGTGAAAAGAAAATCTCTATATAAAGGGATTGAAATTCATTAATGAAGAAGTTAAGATTAAGAAGAAGAAAAGATAGATTACTCTCCAAATTCTTTCAATATTATAGTTCTCTAAATTCTTTCCAAACTCTCTCTAAATACTTTCAAAATCATTCTATTATAAAATATTTTTCTTCTAGTTAAATACTACTAAATTCAAGTTTAGTTCTATAACAAAATAAGTAATTCAATCTTTATTTTCACAACACGTTATCAGCACGAGGAGCTCTCGATCAAAACAATAAGGTACATATTTCTTAATATTTAATATTTATGAATATATTAGTTGATTATATATTATCATGGATGACTATGCCTCCTACTAATTTATATATTTATATTTATTTCTTCAATCTAACTTTATATTAATTGTTATTTTTATCTTGTTTTACTAACTACACCATTGATGCAAATATTGCTAGAAATAGTTCTAACCTTATGGATGACTATGCTTCCTACCAATTTATATTTATGCACATTTATTTTTTTTATTATTTATGTTAATGGAAGGCTATGCCTCCTACCAATTTATATTTATGCACATTTATTTTTTTTATTATTTATGTTAATGGAAGGCTATACTCCATTTATATTAATGGACGGTTTTGCCCCATATTTATACATATCGTTATGTTAACTCATTTGTTATAAATAATCATATCAACATTATTTATTGATTTTACTTTATATAATTTATTTCTCAATATATTATATTAAAAAAAAAATAAAATTCTAACGGCTATATTTTTATTACCAACGATAATATAACGGTAATAAACGGCTATATTTTTCATTATAAATAGATGAGCTATAAATTTTATTCATTCACACAAATTCATACATTTTCTCTTTCTCTCTTTACTCTAAATTGTAAACATGATTTGATATATTTATATTTGTGTTTTGATCATGACTATTATAATAGTTTTAGGAATAATTAATATGGAAGATGATTTTCTATTTGATATAATTTCAAGTATTATTGTATCATTTTTTGTACCACTATTATTTCTTGCAATATTCATTCATGATATAATTAATTAGTAAATTCTGATCATGTTTGATTTTTTTTAGTAGTCATCAAATTTATGAATTCTAATTGAGTTATATTTTTTTTATTAGTTATCATAATGACAAATATAGCAAAGCTTGAGTTCGTTGCTCTTGACATCACGAGAAAAAATTATATGTCTTAGATTCTAGATGTAGAAATGCATCTTCAATCAATGGGGTTAATTGATACCATAAAAGAAAATAATAACACCTCATTGCAAGATAAGGCCAAGTCTATAATTTTTCTCCGTCGTCATCTTGATGAAGGATTAAAATGTGAATATTTGACTGTCAAAGATCCAAGTGTTCTTTGGAAGGATCTAAAAGACAGATATGATCATCAAAGAGATGTAATACTACCAGTAGTCACTGATGAATGGAGAGCTTTATGCTTTCAAGATTTCAAAAAAGTGAGTGACTATAATTCTGTAATGTTCAGAATAGTATCACAATTAAAATTTTGTGGACAGACAGTCACAGATGAGGATATGCTGGAGAAAACTTACTCCACATTTCATGCATCAAATGTTACACTGCAACAACAATACAGGATGCAGAGATTTGAAAAATATTCTGAACTAATTTCATGCCTACTGGTAGCTGAGAAAAATAATGAACTCTTGATGAAAAATCATCAGTCCCGTCCCACTGGCTCAATAGCATTTCCAGAAGCAAATGCTACAAATTATTCCAGATATAAAAATTACAATAGCCGTGGACGTGGGAGAGGTAGAGGTCGTGGACGTGGAAGAGGTCAATTCTTTGGCCATGGTCATAGAAATAAATATAGTAATACTCCACAACAAACTCAGACTCAACCTCAAAAGAAGTTAAAATCAGTCATCAGTGGTGTTCAAGAAAGGCCTCAACATAAGTCTGAAATTATGTGTTTCAGATGTGATAGTAAAGGACACTGGTCACGAATTTGTCGAACACCACCACATCTTTGCCAACTTTATAAGGCATCATTGAAAGGCAAAGAAAAGGAAATAAACTTCAATGAGCATCATACTCATGTTAATGATAGAACTCATCTAGATGTTTCTGATTTTACTGATGATTTTACTGACAATGGAAATTGAGACATCTCTAATTTTAAGTATATTGTTATTACTTATTTGATTCTGAAGAATATGTTATTGTTATGTATGTTATTAAATAAAATGTCCTACTTTACAATTATTTTATGTTTTTACCTTGATTGATTAATTTTGTGTTTATCTATTTTGAAGTTTAATATGGATTGTACTCGACATAAAGACAGTATTGGAGATCTCTGCATACCAGATAGTGGTACTACACATACTATCTTGAAAAATAGAGATTATTTCTCTGAAATAAAGCCTACAAAGGCAGTTGTAAAAACAATATCAGGTCCTGTAGATCTGATTGAAGGAATTGGCAAAGCTAAATTTATGTTACCAAATGGAACAAAGTTTATAATTGATGAAGCTTTGTTTTCACCAAAATCAACAAGAAATTTGTTGAGTTTTGATGACATATATCGAAATGGGTGTGATACCCAATCTATTACTATAAATGGTAACAAATATTTAAATATAGTTTCCTATGAATCAGGAAAAATGCAAGTATTGGAAAGACTGCCAAAACTCCCTACTGGATTACATTACATGCATATACATGTAATTGAATCAAATATGGCAGTAAAAGAAAAATCTTATGATCCTTCAATAATAAATTTATGGCATGACAGATTAGGTCATCCTGGATCAGTAATGATGCGAAGGATAATTGAGAATTCACATGGGCATCCCTTGAAGGGGCAAAGAATTCCTCAATCAAATGAAATGCCATGTACAGCTTGTTCTCTCGGAAAATTAATCTTGAGACCTTCACCATCTAAAATTCAAAATGAATCACCTATGTTTCTTGAAAGAATTCAAGGTGATATATGTGGGCCAATTCACCCACCATGTGGACCATTCAGATATTTTATGGTATTAATTGATGCATCTAGTAGATGGTCACATGTTTGTCTATTGTCAACTCGTAATGTTGCATTTGCAAGGTTGCTTGCTGAAATTATTAAATTACGAGCACAATTCCCTGATTATACAATCAAGAGGGTAAGACTTGATAATGCTGGTGAATTTACATCTCAAGCATTCAATGATTATTGTATGTCTACTGGGATCATTGTTGAGCATCCTGTTGCCCATGTACATACTCAAAATGGTTTAGCTGAATCATTGATTAAACGACTTCAGCTTATTGCTAGACCATTAATAATGAGAACAAAGCTTCCCATTTCAGTTTGGGGTCATGCAATCTTACATGCTGCTTCATTAATTCGCATCAGACCTAGTGCATATCATAAATACTCCCCACTACAATTGGCATTTGGTCAAGAGCCAAATATTTCCCATCTCAAAATTTTTGGTTGTGCAGTATATGTACCCATTGCGCCACCTCAGCGCACAAAAATGGGTCCTCAACGAAGATTGGGAATTTATGTTGGGTTTGAAACACCCTCGATTATTAGATATCTTGAACCTCTAACTGGTGATGTTTTTACAGCACGTTTTGCTGATTGCCAATTTAATGAGGTTGTTTTCCTAACATTAGGAAAAGGGGAGAAAGAAGGGAAAAGGGATATTTCATGGAATGAACCATCATTATTGTATCTGGATCCTCACACAAAACAATGTGAATTAGAAGTGCAAAAGATTGTGCACTTACAAGCAATTGCAAATCAATTACCAGATGCATTTACTGATACAAAAAGAGTGACTAAATCATATATACCAGCAGCCAATGCTCCTGCTCGTATTGAAATTCCAGAAATAAAACCTGAGAATAAAGACACTAATGAGTCTAAAACACGCCAGAAGCATGGAAGACCAATTAGTTCTAAGGATTAAAATCCTCGAAAGAGAAAGGGAGTAGATAATCATATTGATAGTGAGGAAAATATCCCTGAAGAAATAGAAAATAAAGAAAGTCATGAAACATTGTCATATACTGTTGCATGTGAAATTATAAATGACAAAGATGATCCTGAACCAAAATCAGTCATGGAATGTCAAAATAGGCATGATTGGATAAAATGGAAAGATGCTATGCAGGCTGAATTGGACTCACTAAACAAACGAAATGTTTTTTGGGCCAATTATTCCTATGCCTAAAAATGTGAAACCTGTAGGATACAAGTGGGTCTTTGTACGAAAGAGAAATGAGAAAAATGAAATAATAAGGTACAAAGCTAGACTTGTAGCTCAAGGTTTTTCACAAAGGCCAGGAATTGATTATGATGAAACGTATTCTCGTGTTATGGATGCAATTACGTTCAGGTATCTGATTAGCCTAGTAGTTTCTAAGAAATTAGAAATACGTCTTATGGATGTTGTGACTGCTTATTTGTATGGATCACTTGATAGTGACATTTATATGAAAATCCCTGAAGGATTTAAAATGCCTGAAGCATTAAGTACAAAACCCAAAGAAATGTATTCGATCAAGCTCCAGAGATCTTTATATGGGTTAAAACAGTCTGGGCGCATGTAGTATAATCGTTTAAGCGATTATTTGATTAATAAAGGATATGTGAGTAATATTATTTGCCCATGCATTTTTATTAAGAAAACAATTTCCGGATTTGTGATTATAGCTGTATATGTTGATGATTTGAATATCATTGGAACAGAAAATGAGATCCATGAAGCAACAGTATACTTAAAGGAAGAATTTGAAATGAAAGATCTTGGAAAAACCAAGTATTGCCTTGGTTTACAAATTGAGCAAATGCACAATGGGATATTCGTGCATCAATCAAATTACACAGAAAAGATCTTGAAACGCTTTAATATGGATAAAGCAAATCCTTTAAGTACTCCAATGGTCGTTAGATCACTCAATATTGAAACTGATCCATTTCGACCTTGTGAAGAAATGAAGAAATTCTTGGTCCTGAATTTCCATATCTCAGTGCCATTAGAGCTCTAATGTATCTTGCTAATTGTACTAGACCTGACATTTCTTTTGCAGTTAATTTATTAGCAAGGTTCAGTTCAGCTCCAACAAAAAGGCATTGAAAAGGGGTCAAACATATACTTCGATACCTTCGAGGAAATGTTGATTTGGGTTTATTTTATTCTAACAATTCAAAATAAGAATTGATTGGTTATGCAGATGCAGGGCATTTATCTGATCCTTATAAAGCGAAATCTCAAACAGGCTATGTGTTCACAAATAATGGAACTGCAATTTCTTGGCGTTCCCAGAAACAAACGCTTGTCACTACTTCCTCAAATCATTCTGAAATTATTGCACTACATGAAGCAAGTAGAGAGTGTGTATGGCTTAGATCAATGACACATCATATTGAAGAATCTTGTGGTTTTCCAGTTAACAAAAGTCCAACAATTTTATATGAAGATAATGCAGCATGCATTACACAGTTAAGGGAAGGATATATCAAAAGTGATAGAACCAAACATATACCTCCAAGGTTCTTTTCATACACTCAAGAGCTAATAAAAGACAATCATATAGATATCAAGTATATTCAGTCTAGCCAGAATTCAGCTGATCTTTTCACAAAGGCACTTCCAACTACAATCTTTAGAAAGCACGTTCACGATATTGGAATGCGACATCTACATACTATGTGAAGGAAGATTATACATATCAACTTGAGGGGGAGAATATCATGCACTGTACTCTTTTTCCTTAAGCTAAAGTTTTTCCCACTGGGTTTTATTTAGCAAGGTTTTAACGAGGTAGTTGCAAAATATTGTTATTCAAGGGGGAGTATTATGAATGTGAATGAACAATATATTGCTTGTGAATGAACAATATATTGCTTGTGAGAGAATAATACTCAAATAGTGAAAAGAAAATCTCTATATAAAGGGATTGAAATTCATTAATGAAGAAGTTAAGATTAAGAAGAAGAAAAGATAGATTACTCTCCAAATTCTTTCAATATTATAGTTCTCTCTTTCTAAATACTTTCAAAATCATTTTATTATAAAATATTTTTCTTCTAGTTAAATACTACTAAATTCAAGTTTAGTTCTATAACAAAATAAGTAATTCAATCTTTATTTTCACAACAAGATAAGATTAATATCAGAAGTTTTGAATTTTTTTTAAGGTAAAGGTCAAAAACGCCCTTAATAGTGTGGATTGGCCTGGAAGATTTTTTTTACGCTCAATTAGTCACAAAAATTCAAAATTACATCATTCTAAACCCCTCAATTAGCAGACCCATTAATTGTCGTTATGTTGGTGATGATGTGGCAAAAATTGGATCCCACCAAACTTGAATTCCCTTCTTCTTCTTCTTCTTCTTCCTTATTTCTGGTTATTATGAGAAGACAACATGAGCTCTTAATGAAATTGCAAATTAAATTCCAGGGAAGAAATTCTGCAAGACATTTACAATGTTAACTATTCAAAGCTTAGAATAAAAAGTATAACCTTTGAACTTCCCATTTTGAAGAACATTAAAGGTGAAAAAAAAAAACAAATGCATTATTTATACTTACAGTTAGATAGATATCATTCTTCATTGTCAGCGTATCTTTTCTAATCATCAAATTTACCCTACTATTTCAAAGCTTGCGTAGCTGAAACCATCCTCGGGAGTAATATGGGTGTTGGAAATAGCAGCCCCTTCAATAGCATTGATCGAATAACCACACGGTTCAAAATCAAAATCACAAATATTCTAGTCTGGGAGGATCTTTCTTATATCAGAATCAACGGTCATAGCGACAACTGAAGATGGTTGTTTCTTGTAGAGAACAGAAGCCTTTTCCTGATTCAATATAGCCATGCACATCTCTACTGTGTAGATAGAACTAGAAGAGATAGCTAAACCTGTAGATGCAGAGTAAACATACCATTTCTGTGTGTTGTCTAACCCGCCCATAACATAGGCCACGCTGTCGACACCAAGCTCCCCAAAATAGCCATCTAGGACATCAACTTCTTTAGAGAAACAACAATGAGGGTATAATTGAGCTCTAGGAAAATGAAGCTCCCAAGTGTATACCTCACAGACTTTACATTGCGGGAAAGGGCACAAGTTACCTTCAAGATAGGTGGAATAGCAAGAAGCAGCTTCGTAGTCCCATAGGTTTCGATGATGATCTTATAAGGATAGAAAAAGAGGCTAGACTCAGAAAGGACATAGGAATCCACATGCTGATTTGACAGTGAACCAACAATAGTGCACTCAATTAGTCCAAGAATCTCATTCAACTGAGCCTTAGACAGGGAATGAAGGCCTGCCCTTTCCTTCAGGATTAACAAAAATCCCAAGCTCAAAGAATGATATTTCTAGCCTCTTCTCATAACCTTCAAAACCAATTATACATTTAATCCATATACCTTCAATCCCGTCTCCATGCTCGACCATAAAGTTTTAAAGCTTTAAGGAAATTCTTATGCTTTCTTCTGTCCACCTCTCTCTGTCTTGTAATTGTATATGGCTTCCGCACCTAATAGAAAAATGAACATATGAAGAATGAATCAAATTGGAGATTCAGATCACAATTTTAAATGAACTAAAAAACTAATAACAGAAAATCAAAGGGGCTATTAGCAAAATCACAGTCGCAGAGACAGAGGAAGAAAAAGAGATTGATTGATGAACCAAAAAACTAATAACAGAAACTATTTTTATGAACCACTTTATGTGGTCTGGCAGCCTACTTTAGAGATATCAAGATGGCTTGCGAGCGAATTGCAAAAAAAAAAAAAAATGTAAGAATTCAATATTCTTAGGTAAACTAAATCAAAACCATCAGGAGTACAATTTGAATGAACATGAATTCCTACGTTGGAATAAGCACCAGATCAGAACTTCTTGATGCCACCGTTTGGTCGAATGTCTTCAATGCTGTAACCAAAGGGGGCTTCGTAAAACATGGATTTATTATTACTACTATTACAAGACCTCTTCTTCCCACCTTTTGATTCCATTAGATCATCCAGTCCTTCCTATTCAACCCACTAAGCAAAAAATACACAAAAGTTATCGCCCAAAATCAAGATTGAAACTTTCATTAAAACAACTTTTCTTCTTCTTTTAGCGGAGAATCCAATAACATCACCACCTGCTTTCTTTTTGAAAAATCAAGAACCCCAGAAACGCCATGGCATCCCCTCACACATCAGAGCTTGACACCGGGGCCACTGAATCCGTCGCATCGTCCCCTCGATCCTCCAATCACTTTGGCTCTTATGATGCCCATGTCCGATTCATGCTGAGAAATGGAAAAATTTTACGAAGAAATGGGGGTTTTTGATTTCCGGGGAAGAAATTGAAGTTTTGATTAGAGTAAATTTATTTAATTTTTATTAATTAAATAAAATTTAGTTTTTTAATTTATTTTTATTTTTATTAATTTATTTTAAGTTTAGTGGGAGCCAATATTTGCCACATCATTACCAACATAAAGACAGTTAGTGGGTCTGGTAAATGACAGGCTTAAAATGATGTAATTTTGAATTTTTGTATCTAATTGAGTACAAAAAATCTTTCAGGGCCAATCTGCACCTGGACATAAACATTAAGGGCATTTTTATCTTTGATCTTTTTTTTTATCCTTTTTTTCTACCTGGCTAGAATCTAGCCACGTTTTTTGGACTAGAAATATTAAATATATCATCATTGAGTGTAGAATGAGGGCTATTCATGAAAAACTACATAAGTATAATACGAACAATATCCTTTTGAGAAAAATTTTATATCAAGGACCATCACCATTTGTTAGTAATACATGTGAAACAAATAATCGGTCTATTCTCCACACTACACAAGAAAGCTCTTGAACATAAGTAAAAAAAAAAAGAGAGAGAAAGAAGAAAAAAATAAAAAAGCAAAGAAAAAAATTTATAATATTAGATAATAATTATAATTGGCTACTCCTTCCATGTTAGTGTTAGGGTGGAAGTTGTCATAAATACGATGCAAAACATCAAAGAATACTAGTAGAGAAAAAGGAAGAGGACAATGTGTTACTGTTTTAGAGTGGAATTTTTTTTTTTACAACAAATAATTCAGTAAACCATTCAACCTGAATGGGAAAGAGGGGCATTGCGGACTATGTCTTCTTGGATAAGTGTAAAGAGCTTAAAATGCACATTACCACTAGTAAACTACTGTTATTTCTCGCTAACCAATCTGCAATGCTATTTGCTAGTCTAGGAATGTAAACAACTTTCAGATTTGGTATTTTGTTCAAGAGCTTATTAATATCCGCGAAGATAACAAAGGCTTCCTAGGGGACCAATTTAGATTGACTATTGAGGATTCGAACGACTTTCAAACAGTCAAATTCGATGATATAAGACTGTATAGAGAAATTGCTTGCAAACTTAGTTGCTTCTTGTATGGCCATTGCTTTAACTTGAAAAGCATAGTGACTATGGGATGCTTTAGTAGCCATATGGATGACTTGGCCATTGTGGTCTCTACATATGAAAGCTGCTTTGCTATTGAGAGAATTCAGACAGAAAAAAGCATCACAGTTGATTTTTTAAATCCCTTGATGAGGAGCACACCATTTGATTTCTATTTTCGATCTTTGAGTGGTAAGGGAAAAACTTTCTTGGATTGGTGTTCTCTCCAACTTTTGCATCCTGCTCCACCAGCTTTGTATTTTAGAAATTGTATGCATTGGGTTCTCATTCTTTCTGTTGAAAATAAACTCATTTTGTGCTTTCCATATACACCGACATATCCCTGTAACAAGGTTAATGAGATCTGCACTTCCTTTTAATAAGAGCATAGTACAAGTGGCCTCTTACCAGTGTATAAAAGAACTAAAACCCACTTCATTTGGGATATACCCTGAAGGACTCATATACAAGATAATCTTTGAATGTTCACATAAAAACGATAGGTGTTCCAATAAGTCAGTACTTCATTGGCATCTGGGACAACCTGAGATATTCCAACATCCCTTTACATTAAGGCTTTCCCCGGTTGGAATGGCATTTTTTGTGCAACTTTAGATAAAATTCTTTATTTGTTGAGGGATGATTAAAGTCCAAATTCAGTCCCACAACTTTGGATGAGAGGAGTAAGTTGTGGAAGGAGATGACATTTGCATTCTCTCTTCCTAAAGAGATTTCAAAAGCTAATACATTTGACTTTATTGAGTAAATTTCAGATTTCTCATGGTGCCAAACCATCTGGTCCTGCCCTTCTCTGTTTTCGACAGGAATACATAAGATTACCTACTTTTCTTCCTTTGTTAGCATTTCTTGTAGAAGATAGGTTTTCCATTGGCCTTTTCGGTGATTGATAAAGTCCTTTTCGGTGATTGATAAAGTCCTTTACTAAGTTTTTTAGCTTTTGAGATCTCAAATAGTGGCTTGGCAAAAGAGGTATCCAAGGGTCCATCCAAAAATCAATTTTGAAGCCCAAGTTGACATTTTATGTTATATGTAGCTTGTATCTTAATTGGTTGATAAAAGGGTTATCCCATATTATTAGTGGGAAAGAGTTTAGTATCCCTTATTTGCAGGGTACACAATAGTTATTGGTTTAAGAGATTGGTTTAAGAGAAATTGAAGGGAAATCAAATTTAATTCAAATTTGATGGTAAAAGTACTTTGAACTATAAATAAATATATAAATATATATACATACTTGACATAGAATTAATAAAAATGCCCTGTAGTTAATTTTATTATTATTATTATTATTATTATTATTATTATTATTTAATAGTTGCAACCTTTCAAAAGGTTATTTATTAACTGCAAACTACTATTATATACATGTCAGATTATGTGCCAATTAAAGTATTCTTTTTCTCTCCTAATTTTCTTTATAACTCTCTCTCGACCAAAAACAAAAAAGTTCTCTATGAATTTATACAAGTTGTTATCGGTAAATTCAAGGTTTTGTTGTATCCAAAAAGTGTATGCTTAACATTGTAGCAAACTTAGTGCAGACAATTAATTCCTTAAAGATAGTCATTCTCATGCCTCAAAGCCATTAAAATACTCACTGTTCTAACAATTTTAAGGTATTAATTCGCAATGGAGTCTAAGGCTATTGTAAGTCAAGAGTTTGTAAAATTGGATCATTTTGATGGTATCAATTTTGTTCGTTGGAAAAACAAGATGATGTTTCTGTTGTCCGCTCTTAAGATTGTAATATTTTGGATTTTTAAATAATTTTAAACTGTATCGGTATATGCAGTGTTAATAATTTATATATATATTTATGATTATTTAATGAGTTTGTTATTTATTAAAGTCATTTTTAATTATTTTTATTATTTTTAAGTCCTTTACGTAAATTTTTTTCGAAAATTTTATTTTCGGGAAAATTAAAACGTAAATAATTAAAAATTAATTATTTTAAGCGGATTTATGAATTTGCATGAGTCAATGCATAATTTTCAAGTGTTAAATAAAATATATATACGTACATGCATTTAAATTAAATTAGGGTTTATTTTATTTAATTAAATTATATTATATAGTTTTAATATTAATTAATCAAATGTGTGTATATATGTATATGTGTATATATATTATTATTAAAGTGTGTGGTGGATATTTATTGTGTGTATTAATTTATATATTAAAATAATATAAATTAAGATATATATATACATATAATATTATAACCTAAAATAAAGTTTGAGATAATTACCATTTTGCCATCGAGTCTCCTTCCTCCTTCCCGATCGTTCCCTCACCATCTCTGGCTTTTGCAACATCGTTCCTTCATTGTCACTATGCCCTTTGGTGTGCCACCTCCCTTGCCAGCCATTTCTGACATCTAGAGCCTTCTTCTCTAGCGTGGTTTTGCCGGGATTACAGTGAGAAGCCGAAATCGATCCTAACTCCGATCAACGTATTTTCGGCCACCATTTCTAGCCCCATCAGTCTCTATCTCTTCCTTGAGCTCCGGTGAGTGCATTTCCAAGCTTTGTTTCACTTGAAATGGTCTAGATTTCCCTAGGTTTCGATTTATCATTTTCGGCCATTTAGGGTTTTCAATTTTTTTGAGCTTTGATTTGGTTGATTCATGAAAACTTCCTTCACAAAAATTGATCCTAGTAGCTTAATCTACCTCTATGAATTTTTGGGAATTATTTTAATTTTTGTGAATTTTTTATTATTTTATTAATATTTTCTAATTTTCGAAATTTAATTAATTAAATTATGAAATTGTATTTTATGTTGTTTTTAGGTGTTGAAATTCATTTTAGAAATTTATTCGTATTTTTTTTTAATTTTATATAATTATTTTGAATTTATTTAGTTTATGTAATTTTGGAAAAATTAGGTTAATTATGTGTTTTATTGAAATTTATTGTTTAATCGAGTATATTTGTTGATATTATTGAATTATATGTTCAGAAATTTAATTCTGAGTAATTATACTATTTTTGGTGAATTTTTTATTAATTTTAGGGAATTTACATAACTTTGGGTGTTTTGGTAATTTGGCACTAAATTGGCTAAAAATATAATTAAATTGGTTTTAATAGTTGTTTAAGGTATAAAAATGATTTCTACAAATTATTTAGTATTTTTAACTAATTAAAACTATTTTTCATAAATTATTTTCAAATTATATATAATATACGATTTTTCTAAATAAATGAGTTTTTATCGATTTTTAATATGTTTTAGAGTTAATTATGCAATTTGGATTTATAAAATGTATTTTGGTCAATATTTATGAATTTATTAAGAATTTCTGATTTTTAATAATATTTTATTAAAATTAGGGTTTTTGTGTATTTATCGGTAAAATAAATATTTTTAGCGTTTAAATATCTAAATTGCTATATTTTGAGTATTGAAGGGCATTTTTGGTATTTTTCATGTGTTATGTATTATTTCGTGAATTGTAGACCTTGGTCGGTAAATTGTAGTTTGAAGTCGGATCGAGGGGTTGTGAATTGTGTTTATTTTTGAAGTGTGTTTCTTTATAGGACTGGCTCTACTCTTTGAGTAGAGAGATGTCCGTTTTACAGGAGAGATTCCATCGAATTTTCGGTAGAATTCTTGTAAAACGTGATATCCGATCGAATTCCTATTCTAATTCTGTGACTAAGATACTGGATCGAGTCTTTAGAATTCCGATAGATTTATTCTAATGTCGTGTTGTCATTTATTTATTTAGTTGCGCCGAGACTGAGGTCTAGTGGACCAGGCCTGTCGAACCCGTCTCGAGGAGCGCAATAACTGTGAGTTGTTATTTTATATATACGTGTTTTAGGATGCATGTTTTTAGAAATGTATGATTTATTTTATAAGTTATGCATAAATGATTTAATTATTACTTAGGTTTATTTTTGGTATATGATTGGTATATTTTTGGTATATTTTAAATTATATGCATGTTTTATTATGAGTTTATACTTAAAATGTTTTTAAGTATATTTATAGTTTATTTTGTAAATAAATTGAATTTATTTGACGTATATATACTCGAAATATACCTAATTTATTTTTGGTATATTTTCAGTATATATATGGTTTATGTTGTTATTTTATTTAATATCATGCATCATTGATTTTATGAATGTATGTTTTATATAAAAATGAAGGATATCAATAGAATGTGCTACTTAGTGGGCAGCACTATGACCGAGTACGTACTGGTACGTCGATAGCCTTTAGGCTTTATTACTAACCTATTTGTGGATTATGATCGGATTGATTTATTTGATGTGAGATGTGATTTGGGAGTGTGATTGCTGGAGCTCGGTTGACCAAGTGTCTCGGGGCCAATGACATTGACAGTCAGATTGCTAGAGCTCGGTTAACTTAGTGTCTCAGGGCCAGTCTACTGTCCAAATGAAACAAGTGAATTTATTTGGAATAAGTGAGTTTGTATGGCTAGAGTGTTGTTTAACACTGTTTGAGGCTTGCTGCGGATTCCAGATTCGAAAAAATTCTCATTCCCTTGCGCCAGTTATGGCCCCTGTTTTGGGTCGTGACAAAGATATCATATATTCTTTATCCAAATTTTTTTGATATTCCTACACCAAAAGATGAAGATACTGATCAATTAAAGGCAGACTGTAAGGAACGTGACGAAGATCAATTGTTGTGTAGAGGCCACATCCTCAACAATATGTGTGATCGTTTATATGATCTTTTCACTTCAATCAAGTCTGCAAAGGAAATCTAAAACTCTTTAGAGTATAAATACAACACACACAAACAAACAAAACAAAATAAAACAAAGTGTGGACAAATTCCTTATCATGAAATATTTTAAATTTTCTATGGTGGATAATGTTTCTATTATGGATCAAGTGCATGAGTTACAAGTCCTCATTTTTAAACTTAAAGATTTGAAAGTGGAAGTTCTTAAATCATTGCAAGTAGGAGGAATAATTGCTAAACTTCCTCCTGGTTAAAATGATTATAGGAAGAATTATTAAACACCACAAAAGATTTTTCTCTTGAACAAATTTAAAAACACTTTCGGATTAAAGAGGAAAATAGAATTCATGTTAAGAATTTTGCAAGTGAATATCCAACAAAGTTAACTTTGTTCAAGCAAACTAGAATTTTAGGAAAAACAAGGCTGGAAACAAAAGGAAATTTTCTAAGGCTGCTACAAAGAATTCTGGAAATTCAAGCATGACAAGTAACTATAAAAAGGGTACAATATGTTACAATTATGGTAAGAAAGGACATTACAAACGTGAATGTAGGCTTCGAAAGAAACAGAAGTGAGACAGCAACAATGGTGCCTAGAATTCTAATAATGCAAATATGGTTGAACATGTAATTGAATTAATTACTATGGTTTTAAGTTTGCATATTGAAATGATCATTGAACTTCATATGGATCTAAGTACCATATCTAATGATTGGTGGTATGATTCTAGTGCAACAATTCATTTTTCCAACAAGAATCATTTCAAAAATTATGATATTGCTGAAGATGGCCAAGAAATACTCATGGGAAATTTTAATGTTACAAAAGTCATAGGTAAAGGGAGTGTGGAACTGAATTTCACTTCTAGAAAGAAATTAGTATTGCTTAATGTTTTACATGTCCTAGATATGAGAAAGAACCTTGAATCTATAAATTTACTTTGTAAGAATGGATTCAACGCTGTCTTAGAGTCTGATAGTTTAATTCTATCAAAAAATAGATTGTATGTAGAAAAGGACTACTCATGTAATGGAATGTTTAAAGTCAGTATTATTAATAATAATAATAATGTTTCTATTTACATGGTTGATTCTTTATCCTTATGGCATGATCGATTAGCACATGTTAGTTTAAGATCACTAAAATACATGGCTAAACATGGATTAATTTCATACAAAAATGAAGATACAAGAACATGTGAAGTATGTATTCAAGCAAAAATATCAAAAAGACTTTTCCTAAAGTTGATAGAAATTCTGAATTATTAGATTTTATACATTCTGATATTTATGAAGTAAATGGCATCTTAACAAGAGGAGGAAATAGATATTTTATCACATTGGTCAGTTGTCCATACAAGCTTTTATTCTTTTTGGGTAAATTTTTAATCCTTTTTACTGCACTCAATTTTAATCTTTTTGGTTAAATTTGTAAACTTTTTACTCTTATTTTTACTATTGAATTTTTTTTTACAAATTGGAATAAAAATAAAATTAAAGAAATCAGAAAATTGAACGTATGGGAGTGAGAGTATTTTTGAGAATATAAGAGAAAAATTAAAAAAAAATTAGTAATTGGGAAAATTCAAGAGAATTATTATTAATAGAATTTATAGAGGATAATTTGTGTTGTAAAAAAAAAAAAAAACTAGTTTTTAAAAATTAAGAAAAAACAACTGTTGTATGAAATAACTTAAATTAATTTAAGGAAATTAATTTTTTACACAATCGGTGAAGAGATTTAAAATCCAACTCATCACTTTTTAGTACCATGAAAAGAGTTTTTATCATTTGTCAATTTAAATCGGAACGTTAATTTAAAATAAAAGTAACTCCTTTGTATTTACAAATAGATAAATTACATAAATGATCACTAAATTTAGTGTTTGATTACAATTTAGTTATAAAACTGTAATTTGCAATTTTTGTATATACTAAATTTTTATTTACTTTTTACATGTAGTTTCTATATGATATTTTAGGCTATAAACAAGCTAATATTACTATTTGGTCCAAAATTTAAAATAGTATGCAAATAAATTTATATTTTTATATTTTATAAAAATTAATGAAAAATTTAGAAATAATTTTGAGGGATAGACACCTCTAAACTATAGTTATACATTATTTTAATATAACTTATATATATTTTAATATTAATATATAATTTATTATATGTAAAAATTATAATAACATTTCATTAAAAAAAATTATATTTATAAATTATTTAAATGTAATATGATATATAAAAATCTTATTAATTTATAGTTTATTATATGAAAATTAAAAAAAATGAATATAAATACTAACATCTACCTTATTCTCTTATCAAATAATAATTTTACATTATTTTACCTATCAAATATTCATCTCTCAAGATAGTTTTTAATTTTTCATTGATTAATATATGAATATATTTTTATGCTATCCTGAAATTTTAGACGAAAATAATAATGCTGAATTATTTGTGGATTAAAAAATTATAAGACCACTTGAAAAATTTAAATAAAAATTTTATAACTAAAAAGATACAGCTTAAAATTTTATAATTAGATTATAGTTAAATACAAAATTTAGTGATCATCTATATAATTTACCAATGTTAATATATTCTTTTGAAATAAGATTTAAACCAAAATTAGATTTCCATTCAAGTTTTGATTTTTGTATTATAGATAAACTCCATAGATTATCACTAAAGTTTATATTTGATTACAATTTGGTTATAAAATTTTAATTTGTATCTTTTTCTACTAATTTTCTATTTAGGTTTCATAAATAGTCTTTAATTATAATATTTTTTTACTCCATAAACAATATCATCATCATTATATATATAGTTTAAAACTTGAATATAACATACAAATAAGTAATAGGAACTCTTGCGACTACCAAATGAGCAATTTAAAAAATAAAATCATTTCTATTTGGAGAAAAAAAAATCAACCTACAAATCAATGAAATGGATGATTAATGTTCCCATCATTACAATCAGTCTTAACAAATTCATGGTCATTGTTTAGTGGTGGTGGTGTTGTTGTTGTTATTATTATTATTATTTTTATTATAGAAATTTGAGCTCATCGCATTAGGAGGTGCACCTGAGGATTTCGACTAGGTTGGCACCCCTTTAGCACCATCATCACACATTATGAATCATCCCTTTATTAAAATAAATAAAAGAGTTAATAAAGAGTTAAATACAACCCCAAAAAAGGCATACACCAAAGAGAAATTAAGCTAGTGGAACCTATAAGTTTCCAAACCTAGAGCTTCATTAAGCATGAGACTATGACCGCAGTTCGGATAAGAAGTTAACCATTTACATTCCTGCAAATAAAGTCCCATAAAAGCCAATTTATCAGCAAGCTTATTCCCTTCTCGATAAATGTAATTGATGTGTAATTGCATGAGACTAATTTGGTTAATACAACATTGCCTTGCAAATCTCACTCTTTAAGGAATAGTAACACTTCTTGTTTAGAGCAGATGTACAACATAAATAGAGTCAGAATCTATCCATAGAGGAGAAACCTGAAGCTTGTAAGCTTTGTTAACTGTAATGGCCATGGCAAGAATCTCTTCCTCAAACACAAAACGAACACCTACTAGAGCCACGAATGCAATAATAGAAGAACTAGTACTATTGCGTAAGAGCCTACCAGCAACAGCTTATCCTGGGGTGCCAAAAGCTGCACCATTTGAGTTCAACTTAATCCACCCAGGTAGATGGCAAAGCCAAGTAACCAGAAAAGCTATAAGGAAGTGCCTAAGAATGTTGGAGACATGAAGATAATGAAGGATAAGAAAATTAGACTGCACATTTCGCATATGGCCTGAATGAAACAATTCGGCACCTTTAATTGCTTGACAAATTGAGCG
Source organism: Mallotus nudiflorus (assembly GCA_947683625.1). NCBI lineage: Eukaryota > Viridiplantae > Streptophyta > Magnoliopsida > Malpighiales > Euphorbiaceae > Mallotus > Mallotus nudiflorus. The sequence goes on from CANTUR010001072.1 coordinate 605,805, forward strand.
AACAAAAATAACAACTAGAATAAAATTATCTTTGAAGATTATAGAGTTTCTAGCACACAAGTATGCCAAATAGCTACATTAATTCCTACTCACCATAAAACGAAAATTTGAGAAGAGAAAGCTAAGCTCATTACAAATTTAAACAAATGCAGGAAACCATTTAAGAGGTAAAAAGAAGTGTTAAAAAGACTACCAAGAGCATACTAGGCCAAAGTGGGATAGAAACAGTTTGTGAAAATATGATCCATAGTCTCTTCGGCATGTTGACAAAAGCAACAATGAGAAACATAAGCAAATCCTTTAGCTTGGATATTTTCAATGGTTGGAAGCTTACATTATTATTATTATTATTGAAACAATATGAAGAAAGAAGAAATTTAAAAAAAAAGCCTTCAATTGGAAAGAATGAGGAAGAAAAGTCCAAAATAAAATTGTTGTAGCCTACGATTTTTAATTATTATTATTATTTTTAAAATTTTGGGTGAGCTTTTTAATGTGGTTTTTGTTTAAAAAAAGTAATATAATAATATTTACAATGTTCTATACGAACTTCTTGCCATTAGTCATATTCAAATATACAATCCATAGACAAGAAGTTTTTTTTTTGAAGCAAAAGAAAATAGAATTCATTAATGAACAACATCAACAACAAGTGCTCCTTACAAAAACTTTGGAGGAAAGCACCATACATGTAGAGTAGCATAAAAACGTGCTACCCTAGCTAAACTATGAGCAACAACACTAGCTTATCAATTAAAAAAAGAAACTGAAAAATTTCTACTTAAAGATAATAGCTGCTTGTTTTCTTGGACAATAAACCAAATTTTGGCATGTCTACACTCATGTTATTGATAGCATTAACAACCAATTTAGCATCAATTTCAAAAATCACAAAAATATATTATTGACTGATAACCCACTTGATAGCTTCACACAAACTTAACACCTCAGCCTCCTTAGAGCTGAAAGTGCCTTCCACAGTCTTCGAGCAATAAGCAATCAAGTAACCTTCGACATTTGTTAAAACAAAACTAGCACCAATAGCATGGACATCTCTGTATACCACAGCGTTGACATTGCATTTTAAAAATCCAAGCATTGGTTTGTTCCAACGAATATATGAATTAACTATAGCATGAGAAAGGGGCTGTCTAACTTGAACACCTTTTAAACTCTACCACTCAGTGATGCTCGCTTAGTAGACACAGCCACACCATTTGGGGACAAACAAATATCATTATAGATTTTGGAATTTCGCTGTAACTAAATATTCCACAATAGAAAACTAACCTTGCATATGACTTCCTTGATTCTACCCCAAAGCAACTGAAAAAACTAAGCTTTAAAACTATCAAAACCAGAAATATATAAATGCATACCAAGTAAATCCCAACAGCTTCTAGCATAAGAGCAGTCCAACAACATATTAAATAGTGTCTCCTTTGAAGTACCACAGAATGCACACATGTTAACTACCTCCATACCTCGCCGTTGTAATCCTTCTAGAGTAGGAAGACAATCTCTGCAAGCACACTAGAGAAATACATCCTATTTAAGCACCACATCAATTTTCAAAATCTGAGCCCAATCCCCTTCAACGTGAAAGTGGTGTAAAAGATTAGAAGAATTTATAAAACACTCGATATCCTGATTTAATAGAGGAGCTTCCATCCTTATTATAATGCCAAATTAAATTACTAAAAGGAATATTAACAATAGTTGTCACATCCCTCTCCATAAACAACTCATGTAACAATTCGACATCCCAGTCTCTATACCCTGGAATAAATAAATTTTGGATAGTTAAAGAAGAAAATTCAGGAATAAGAGGCGATTGAATTCTAAAATTGTCCTCCCTTAACTAAAGGTCACCCCATACCTTAATTTTCACCCCATTGCCAATTCTCCACCTACAGCCCTTTTCCAAAAGCACATAGGAAACTGAAATGCTCTTCCAAGTAAAACTTGGATTATAGCCAAGATTGACTGACATGAAATCCCCTTGTGGATAATATTTGGCTTTGTAGATACGAGAAACAAGAGCATTGGGGTTGGGTAAAAGATGCCACCCCCATTTCCAAAGCATAGCAAGATCCATACAAGTTTTGAAAACCCATACCTTCATCTTCTTGCATCACACATAACCTGTCCCAATAATACCATTTTATTCCTCATTCACCATTTACCCTCGCATCCTACTAAAAGGAGTTCATCATGCGTTGAAGCTCCTCACATAAAGCAACTAGGATAAAAAAGGCACTCATATAGTAAGTAGGGATTGCTTGGACAACATTCTTCAAAAGAATAACCCTACCAACCCAAGACAAAAGCTTTCCTTTCTAGCCTTGAAGACAGTTCCAAAAATGATCATGTAGAAAACCAAACACTACCCTTTTGTTTCAGCCAATGAATAAAGGAAGACCAAGATATCTTCCTGTATTAAGAGGCATAGAGACTCCTAGTAAACCTGAGATTCTAATTCGAACATCGACTTTAACATTGGAGCTAAAAAAAAATACTGGATTTGCTAAAATTAATCACTTGACCTGAAGCCTCTTTATAATATTTAAGGATTTGCAAAAGAGCACTACACTTTGAATCTTTAGCTTTGAAAAATAGGAAACTATCATCCGCAAAAAGAAGATGATTAACACTTGAAGCTCATCTGTACACTTTACAACCACTAATCCAACCTCCACCCTATGATTGATTCAAAAGAGTTGTCAATCCCTCAACATAAGTAATAAATATATAGGGTGAAAAGGGATCACCTTACCTTAAACTCCTTTTTAGAGTAATTGGTTCAATCTCACAACCATTCAAGCCTACCGAATAAGTGACCGTAGTGACACCTAACATAATAAGATCAACCCAACCAGCATTAAAGCCAAGACCCAACATCATACTTCTTAAAAAGTCCCAATTAATCATGTTATAAGCTTTGCTTATGTCAATTTTAAGAGCAACCTCCTCCTTATTACCCTTACATTTTCATTTCATAGAATGAATGATTTCAAATGCCACCAAAACATTATCAATAATAGATCTACCAGGCATAAAACCATATTTAAATTCAGACCCAATAAAAGGCAGAATGCATTTCATTCTATTAGCTAGAACTTTAAAGATGATCTTGAAGCACATATTATATAAAGAGATAGGATGTAAATCTCTCATAGAAGATAGGTTCTCACATTTAGGAATCAAAGCTATAATGATATCATTAAAAGCAACTGGAAATTCTTTACGTTGTAACTACCCTACCAATGCAGAAAAAATGTCTTCCCCAATAACATTCTAATATTGTTGAAAGAAATATGGATTTAAGCCATTAGGCTCTAGAGATTTCTCAGGATGCATTGAAAATAAGGCTTTTTGAATTTCTTCCAAATGAAATGGCTCAAGCGAAGACATATCAGTATCATAAACTTTAGGCACAACTCAACACTTTATCATACTAACCTAACCCCGTTGAGAAAAGCTCTTTAGAGTAATCACTTGCTATCTGACACATGCCTTCCAAATCATCTACCCAACCACTATTAGGATCTTATAATCAAGAAATTCAATTAATTTTTTTTTCGAGCTGAAGCAGTAGCATAGAAATAGCCTATATTAGCATGCCCTTCCTTAATCCAAAATGATTTCGCCCTTTACTTCCAATAAAGTTCTTCTTTGAGTAAAAGATCATCTAATTCAGTATGCTTCTTCTTAAACAACTCAACACTCTAAGAATCCTACTTGTCCCAAAACTATTAATATTTTTATTCAAGGCATCAATTTATTTTTTAAAATAAAATTTAATAGATTTACCCTATTAAGCCATCAAACTCGAACAGCTCTCAAATTTGTGTAGAATAGTCTGAGTCCAAGAAGAATTCCAACTTGCATTCATAATTTCATTTAATCCCTCCTCTCGGAGCCAAAAATTTTCAAATTGAAAATGATACTTTCGACGCTTTTCAACACTTTTATCAGTCTTCAAAAGAATCAGAGAATGATAAAAAATAGCTGCACTAAGATTAGTTAAAGTAGATTGAGAAAACAAACCCAACCAAGCGTAAAGACCAAAGCTTTGTCAAGCCTTTCCTCCACTTAAGCATCTGAACCACGACTTCTCTCCCATGTAAATTGATACCTAGAAGAGGAAGATCTATAAAAGAACAATAGTTGACTGCTTCATGAAAACCATTAAACAAATAAGCAGGATGATTAAATCTCCCTTGTTTATCATCACTATTAAGCATATCATTAAAGTCTCCAATTATGCACTAATGAAGAGTTGATAAAGAAAACAAGTGTTTTAACAATTCCCAATAGTCTCTTCTTCTTAAATGTTATGGATAACCATAAAATCCCATTAACCTCCACTTGATCTAATTCACTTCTACAACTTCCAAATTGATATGGTTTCTTGAAGAGCCTAAAATAGAGCAATAAGATTGGTGATGCCATAACACAACAACATCGCCACTATGACCTTCCCTATCTACAAAAAAAACCCCTTTAAAAGTGACTATTCTTTTTATTTCTTTTATTTTTTAAACATAAACTAAGGTTTAAAATAAAAATAAAACATCAAGTTTTTTATTTTTAATGAGCTCATATAAGGTAAGTACTGCATAGGGTGTCCAAGCCCCTGCAGTTCCAACTTAAGTAAATCATGGGTCTAGGCAAGCATGGTCCTCATGTCCTGCCTTTAAAAAAGAACTAGTCTGGTTCAAAGATGAATCCATAGCTCAATACTTCCTAATCCAACCCACCCTCAACAGCCTTATCAACAAGCATCTTATCCCCTTAGGCCTCAGCATAAAGCCCATCACAACGAAGCTTCTTATCCTTCAAGATCACCAGCACTTGTTCCTCATCCTCTAGTTGCTTAAATCCCTCCACATTAACTACAACTGATTTCCCATGATGTGAATCACTACCATGATTGAGGGCAGTTACCATATTTAAATTGCTAGTGGACCCAGCCAACATTCCTGCCAAAACATCAGTACTTCTAACCTTAGCAACCTTCAAGATCTGTCCCTCTTCCCTGAGCCACCTTTCATCTTTGTTCCCACCACCCCTCTTCGTTGAAGCTTTTAACCAGGCACCCCACTTTTACTTTAAAAGGCCACAATTGTTAGTGAATTGAAAAGGATAAAAACTGTCATTATGACCAATGATTCCACCCAAATAATAGAACTTCTTAAGACATTCATACTTAAAATGAACCATTGAGCAACCACTTTGAGTAGCATTTCAAAGGCAGACTGACATCTAACTTCACTTGAATCCTCATGTAATTCCTCCAGAAGCCTAAGTTGTTATTCATATCATAATCAACATAAGAATCAATAAAGTTCCCCAACTGTTTCCTAACCACAACTGACATAAAACCCACTGGCAAATCATGCACTTGCACCCACACATCCATATGAAATAGAGAAATTTGGGAAGGAATCTCCCCTGTCTTAATCAGATGCAATACAAGAATATTATTATCTAGTGTCCACAGATCACCATCCAGCATAAGCTTAATATCCATAACATGAAAGAACTGGAAGAGATACACCTGTGAGCCAATTTCACAAATACAAATACCTTGACCTGGCCTCCACAACCTTGCCATTTTATTCTTCATACATGTGAAATTGATATTATAGTCCATAATGAATTTTCTGACCAAACAAAGATCATAGTTTGGTAATACAGGTATATCGTTCCCAATTCCAGAGTCATCGCCTACTCTTTGTCAACAAACAATGATAGGTTTTCAAAATGAGTCCCTATAGTAGAGCAAAAAAAAAATAAAAAAGAACTTTTAGAGGAAAAGCAAATCAATAAAGATAATAATTCTCATAAAAAGAAAAAGACAATACTCCCTCCAAGAGAGAGAACATGATTATTTGCCTTTTTTTTTCCCTTATTCTTCTATGTTGAAAGGAGGAGTTTGAAGAGTCCAGAGATAAGAAGTTGAAGATTGGAAATAGTTATAATCCCTATTTCAACATTTCCCGGTTACCAAGTCATAATATAAATGTTATTTCCTATAAACAACCAGTATTATTGAAAGTATAAATTCAATTTATAGCTCCTCTATGGCCATGAATGGTTGATTAGGAAAATTATAGAAGACTAAAAGAGAAGAAATTCTTAAACATGACAGAACCAGAAAGCTCTTATGTTCCCTCTTTTACTCCATCTGTAATATGTGATTATAAGTATGTGCCAACTAAGTCTGTTGCTGTTACCCTATCACCCCCCATCAACCAAACCACCCAGAAAAAGATCGATTACTTGTATGAATTTACTTACCTTCCTGAAGACCAAAAGATTGAAGAATCAAAGTTTCCCCGGTTGAACCCTTATGATGCCTTTTCAAAATCCAAAATAAACTGGAAACAATCTTTTAAAGCTTTTGTAAACCAACCCACTTCTTTTATAAAAGAATATGTTCAAGCCTCCAGCTTTGATCAACACCATATACCAGCCTCTCAGACAGAACAATTCGTGACCTTAGAAATTCCCCCAGAATTTCTAAGAACTTGGCTTAACCAGGGATACACTCACATCCACTTTGGAGCTATAAGGTTAGGACTCTCCTACCATGGCAGAGCAGGGCAACCTGTTTTCTCTAGGATCGCTCTTTTGGATTCTAGATATAAATAGTATCAACATGCCGTAATTGGGACTGTAGAGACATCCTTAAATGCTGGCTCAGTATTCTTTACATTTTTCCCAAATTATAATCTTGCCCTTTCTGATCCCCATGCCTTGATAGCTTTAAAAGTCCAACTCTAGATCCTTGGTGCTGAACAAATCTCCACAACCAAAGTAGCCACCCTTCACTACCAAATTGTCTACTGTCTCCAAAACCATGCTATCAACCTGTCACTACCCTGTGTCCAAAATGATGCTTTGTTCATAAAAGCAGACTCTCATAATACTCCCACGTGTATTCACACACCTAAACAACTTTCTAGGAATGATTTGTTAAAATTATTCCCAGAAAAATGGATCACCAATTATGAGAAGTTGCATGAGACAGTAGAGCCAATTCAAGGTACAGACCCTGTGCATATTAAAAGATCTTATGGATCAGTTGATACGATCTTTAGGAGAAAATAAGAGACTCCTACAGTTTTTAATACACAGTTCATGATCAATCTCTGGGATCCAGAAGATAACATTCCTGTAGCCTCTTTTGATAATTCTAGAAGACCAGTCTATGCTTTTAAGCATGATGGTCACTGTTATTTTGATTATTGTGATTGTGATGATTGTTATGCTGCATCCTACTTTGATGATGATGAGAAGAAAAAGAAAAAGAAGAAATCTCTAGGAAAATATAGTGAAAAGGAATTCAGAAGAAGATATGAAGATGGAGATTCAAGCATCTGCACTTTGGGACAACCTTCAGGAAAGTATGATTATCTTGTATCATATTCTCCTCCTGCTTGGTACAAACCACCAGCTACTCAAAATATTCCTCCTGAACCTTGCAAGCCTCAAATACCTCCTTCCCAGCCTAAACCTAAGTCAGCTCCTCTCCCATGTTACAAAAAAGCTTTGAAATGGGTAAGAAAAGAAAGCTCAGCCGAGATTCAAAAGCCAAAGTCTTTACCCCAAATCTATATGTTCCAACACACAGACTTTCCTCCTTTAACAAAAGAAATAAAAAACCAAATTACCATGCAGCCTTTTATCCTGGAATCAAATATTGTTGATGCAGATGGCAGACCTAGACAAACAACTCCGGCTGAAGCAGTAGTCAACTGGCAGACACAGAATGCTTGTGCTCAAAATCAAAAACTAAAGCTTATTGAAGAAAAGATTGATGGAGTTGCTGAACATATGAATTTGGCAGTAAAAAAGTTCCAAGCCTTTGAAAAACGAATGACAGCAGTTCATGTAGAATTACAAAGGCAGATAGAGATGAAGCACTAGGAACTTATGCGAATCATCAGCAACAAAGGCACATTGAATAGCATTCAAATGAAAGAAACAGAAATTTTAAACTTGAAAGCCCAGGTTGACCAACTTGAAAAAGATCTTAAAAGAAAGAAAGAAGAGTTGTCCTCACAAACCTCTTCAAAATCTTTCTCTCAAGATCCTTTGGGTCTTTTGTACAGCCCTTATTCAATTCCTAGTTCACCATACACAGCCTCTTCCACCCAACCTTTATTTCCTGCACCGACAGCTTCCTTGAATATTCCTCCAAATTTTCAAGGATTTAAATCCTCATTAAAACCCCCCTCTTAAACACAGTCCTCTGATGAAACAACAGTAAAAAAAGGAAAAACAGTTCATTTCTCTCAAACTGAGAAACCTAAAACAACACCCTCTGAATCATTACCCAAAAATACCTCATCACCAAAAGAGTCAAAACACCTTCTAATGATGGTGAATCCCATCTCTTCCTTTTTGGAAAAATATGCTGAAAATGTCATGCCCAGCTTTTCAATTGAATCTATTTCAAAGGAAAGTTCATCTTCTGAATCTTCAGAAAGTGACTCTGATTCAGATTATGAAATACCCTACCAATTGATGGCTGATGATGCTACATCTTCTAGAGGACCCCAAGTTGAAGAAGTTAATGATCCATAAGAAGAATTTGAATAGCCTAGAACACCACAGCCAAATCCATAGATAAATTTCCAAAAAAATTCTGGAAATTACTTTACCCTGGATGATGTTCCTCCTTCACAATATAGGAACAGATTTCTAGAATTTAGAGCATGGATAGTTGGACAAATGCTTATTCCTGGAGCAGAAATCAGGGTTGTTATTGAAACATTTCTTGCAAAAATGGTGGGAAAGCTAGCAAACTGGTATGCTTCTCTGAATGCTTATGCTAGAACCCAGTTGATGGATGCCACTTCACCATAAGATTTTCTAGGACTCTTGCATTATGAGTTCTTAGGAAAATGGGATGATGATCTTGAAGTTGCACGAAAGGAGTATTACCAGATGAAATGCTGTTCACTATAAAGAAAAGATCTAGAAAGACATTTCCAAAATATGTCTACTAGATTTTACCTGTTAGGAGGCACTGCTAATCCTGATTTAAAACAAGCCTTTTTGGCTTCTATTCCTGAGATCCTTGCCTCTCGAATGTTTTCAATCCTTCAACAATCAAATTACAAAATTGGAGATGTGCCAATGGGACATTTGTATCAAATCATGATTCAGGCTCATACCCAGTTATGTGATCAAAGGAAAATTATTAAACTGTATCTGGGTAGTAGGAAGAATCCTTTGGGAAAACTTTCATGTGATAGGCCTAATTTGCAGATCAAATGCAAAGATGCTGATGTTTGTGTTTGCCCATCAAAGAAAAAGAAACACTTCTTCAAATTGAAGAAGAAAGGGAAAAGATCCAAGTTTAAGAAGTGGAAGTATTATAAGAAGAAAAAGTTCCGTGGTAAAAATAAAACTGACAGATGCTACATCTGTGGGAAAAAGGGTCATTTTGCAAAAAATTGCCCTTCAAAAACAAAGAAGACTGAGCAAATGATTCAACAAATTCAGCAGATCACTAAAGTAGACCTGAATGATGCTGATCTTGAGTCTCTCTTTTTAGAAGAAGAAGAAGCTTCACTAGAATGTGTTTTTGTTGTAGGCCAAGAGACAAACTTAGAAATTTCCAGCTCTGAAACAGAGTCCTGGAATGACCAGTTCTTAATTGGTGGTGATAATAGAGACATGATGGCCCTAACTTATGAAAAACAACCAATACCTTTGTTCCTTATTCAAATTTACCCAACTAGTTATTCCAAACCCATAAAACTTGTAGCCTTGATCGACACTAGAGCCAAAACTACCATTCTCAACCTAAGAGCCTTGCCTAAAGGATGTTGAAAACATCATTCTGAGTATTTCTCTACACCTAATGGAGAATTACTTGAAACTGGCCTTAAAACCAGACACCCAATAAACATCCAATTCTTTCCAAATTGTTACACCTGGACACATGTTCTTGGATCTTCTTTACCTGGAAAAGATATTGTCATTGGCTTTGATGTCTATTGGAAGATGAAAGACTTGAGAATTCTTCCCAATGGACTCAAGTTCAAGAAATACTTTCAACCATTCACTAATATTTCATTTATCCTTTTTGTTGGCTTAACCGTTTCTCAACCAAACCTTCAAACTATTCATGAGTTCTTATTAAAGGAATGCAGTGCTCAGTCTTATATAGAATTTCTTCAGAAATGCTCATCACCATTGTGGAAAAATGAGGAGTTCTTCATCTCCTTACCTTTCAAACAAAATGAAGATGTCAACCCAACAAAGACAACTCACCCAGGAATGACTCCCTCTGATCTTAAATTGGCCATTGAAGAATGCAACCAATTGGAAGACCAAGGTCTAGTTGTTCCCACAAAATCAAAATGGGCATGCCAAGCTTTTTATGTAAACAAAAGATTAGAACAAGTTCGTGGAAAGAAAAGATTGGTGATCGACTATCAGCCTTTGAATTTCTTCCTCAGGGATGACAAATTCCCTTTGCCAAAAATTTCCTCATTATTTGCATTCTTGGCGGGAGCTAAAATCTTTTCAAAATTTGATTTGAAGGCTGGATTTTGGCAACTTGGAATCAAAGAGGAAGATAGATACAAAACAGGCTTTTGTATTCCAAACAGACACTATCAATAGAATGTGCTGCCTTTTGGACTCAAAGTAGCCCCATCACTGTTCCAACGGGCTAGGATCAAAATCTTTGAGCCCATCCTCTCCAGCGCTCTTGTTTATATTGATGATATTCTTCTATTTTTTGCAGATATAAAAGCCCATGAGAAACTGCTCCAACAGTTTGCTAATCGTGTACAACATTATGGTGCTATACTTTCACCCATCAAAATGTTCATTGGCCAAACAGAAATAGATTTTCTTGGAATGAGATTCAAAGAAGGGAAGTATCTTCCAGGTCCTCATATTGCAACAAAACTGGATAAATTTCCAAAAGAACATCTTTCTGTCAAACAAATCAGATAAGTTCTTAGCATTATCAATTATCTCAGGGATTTTATTCCTCACTTGACAAAGAAGACAGCCCCTCTCAGAGCCCTTCTAAGAAAGAATCCTCCACCATAGTCCTCAGAACAAACAGAAGCTCTTGAACAACTCAGAATTTGCACAAAAAATCTTCCTGATCTCCAAATTCCCTCCACGGGAAAAAGAATCCTTCAAATAGATGCAAACGATCAATTTTGGGGAGCTATTCTTTTAGAAGAGGATGAAAATAAGAAAAGACGGATTTGTGCTCATGCTAGTGGAAAGTTCACAGATGGAGAATGCCATTATCACTCAACCTTTAAAGAAGTCTTAGCAGTTAAATATGGCATCAAAAAGTCCGAATTCCATCTAATTGGTCATCATTTCAAAGTTGTGATGGACTGCTCATCATTTCCAAAAATGCTTGAATTCAAAGGAAAGACTCTGCCCCATCCTCAACTTCTCAGAATGAAAGAATGGTTCAGTAAGTATGACTTTGAAGTAGAACACATCAAAGGAGAGGATAACCTGTTACCAGATCTTTTAAGCAGACCACCTGTCTCTTGTGAAAAGCCCTTTCAACTAAAAGTTCTTCCTATGCTATACATGTACCAAACTATTAATGCCAACTTTCTTGAAAAAGGTATCCCTCCATCCTTATCATCACACATTTCCATGACCACCCTTAATCAAAAAGCAAGAACTCAAATTTTTGAACTTCAATCAGGACTAATCAGAAAATATGGGTCAGATTTCTTTCACAAATTAGGCTTTCATCCTATCTATCCTTTCACCTGTATTTTCAGCTTCCTAAACCAAAGTCCTGGAAACCAATTCTATTGGCCTCCTGAATTGTTAATCCTGTTTTGGTATCTTTGTCATCTATACTGGATCTCATTTGATCTTCAGCCATTAAAACTTGCAAGGTGTATCACCCTGCTTGAGAAAAATGAAGGTTTGAATCCACATTTGTCAACATTTCTCAAATGGTTATAGAATTTGTATAGATGGAAATCCTATCTGACAAATTAAGCTTATACTCAACAGGTGGCACCTCCTCTCGAATGTCATACTATCATCAATCTCAAAAGAACTTTCTTTAAAGCTAAAGTTGCTTTTACTGATGTACCATGCTTTAATATCTATGGGACTTATAGACACTTAATGATGCACTATATTACCATAGATACCACATATCCTTCACCATGGAGAGAGTTTCAAAGACACATGTTCGAGAAAAATGGTATTATTCCAAAGGAGATATGGCCAAAGATATCTGATGATGCCCTTTGGGAAATATTTCCTTCTGATTATGGGAAATAGCTGTTAGCAGACAAAGAATATTGGGAAAAGACACAAAGGACTACATCAATCCCATCTCACATGCAAATTGATGATCCTTATCAAGCCAGCTCATCTGATCCTTATCAAACCAGCTCATCTGATCCTTATCAAGCCAGCTCATCTGCAGAACATATATGGTTAAACTCTTTCAAATCAAATAATTCAAAGGACCCATGTATGCCAATAACAGGACACTCACAGGATCCTGATGAAGAATTTTACCATAGTGAAGACAATGCTGAAGATAAGAATCTATCTCCAAGTCACGAGCCAATTTGTCACAAATGGTTGTAATTTAAAGTTGTTACTTTTAGCAGTGGATGTCTATCCACATTTGTCTGTTTATCTATGGTTGTTTGTTTGCTTGTAGGCCTCTTTGTATCTCAGCTTCTTCTCTATATAAGGAGCTTTTTGTCTCAGTTGAAAGGCAGAACCCCTTTTGTAAAAATTTTCAGAAGCTAAATAAATAATGGCCTTTTAAAAGTCTTTCTTCTTCTCTAGTAGTTAGATTATGAATTATAATTATTCCACCTATCTAAATTAAGGAGTATGCTCTGTATTTGCCTCTATGAAGGATCAGATACATCAAAAACTTAATTAAGAAGATGATCCAGCAACCAACTCTATTAAGATTATAATTTATAATTGTATAGATTATAAAAAGGGAACAGACTGTCTGATCGGAAATTGGTTGGTTTGCGTAATAAAATTCTCTTTTTAAAAAGTCATAAAATTTTTTCATTCAAGAGGTGGAAATTTTCTTCAATTTTTAAAAAAAAAATGATAATGTGAAAAAGAACATATATATATATTCCATAATTTTAGCAATCTGAATCATTTCTTTTCGTTTACGCTGTCTCTCTTTTTTTTTTTTTTGTTGATTTTCTATTTTTTTTCTTCTTTGAATAGTAGTGTTACATTCCTATTTCTGTTTTATAACCGTTCCATTGATTTTCCGTTTTCTTCTAAAATCGTTCAATTAATTAATTCTTTTGTAATTCTAAAAAAAATATATATCTCTTTTATGAACTATAGCACTGTAAATATTGTGCTATTTATAACATTTTATAACTAAATTATAATTAAATTCAAAATTTAATGACAACATATAAAATTTAGAAAAAGTTATAAAATTAGACCATTTTTGAAGTTGGTTTACATTAAAATATCCTACCTTTTTCATTAATTATGTGCTTTCTATTTTCAAATATATATTTTTTTCTTTTTCAATTTTGCCTATTTTTCTTTTATTCTCATTTTTTTCTGATTTTTTATTTTTATTTTCTCTTTTTTTTTTCATTCTCCCATTATTTTTCTTTCTCTTTTTTATTTTCTTTTTTCCTTTCCATTTCTTATTTTTCTTTTTTCATTTTTTCTTTGTTTATTTTTCTCTTTATTTTTCACTTCTCTTTTTTTAATTTTTTTATTTCCTGTTATCCTTATTTTTTAATTTTTATTTCTTTTTTCTTATTCTCTATTATCTTTATTTTTTCATTATTTATTTAATTTTTTATAATTAATTTTTCTCTTATTTATTTATTTATTTTTATTTTTTCCTTTTTTCTTACTTTCTATTATCCTTATTTTTTTATTTTTTTAACTCTTAATTTTTTTAATTTTTTTTTGGTATATATACATGTGGTATGCTCTTTTTCAGAAATTATAATTAATAGATTTAAATTATATAACTCATATTAGTTTCAATAAATAATTAAAGTTTCAAATATGTTAGGAAAATATTTTGAAATATATATATATATATATATATATATATATATATATATATATGAAACTGATATTATTTTATTCATTTTATACATTGGAAATAAACTAAAATATACAAATAATAAAATAGAAATAAATGAAAAATATGTCAAGTTTCATGCATTTGAAAAAAAATGGGCACTTGGATTCAAATTAATTGATTTGCATATATCAATTATTTTATTTAATTATTTTAATTAATTGAATATAATTATATTTGAAATTTATTACTCAAGGCCAACTATTTTTTTGTTAATTTTTCTAATAATATATACTTATTCAATTTATTATATTTAGATACTGTTTAAAGTTTCAAATAGAATAAATAGTTGACAAAGGCCTTTGCTACATTTTTCAAGCAATTAGTGATAGATTAAAGGGAAAATAGTCCTATTTATACTCAACTATAGTCCAATTTGTTAAATTATCCTATCCTATAAAGTGTATCAATTCATATAGTCAACTTCTCAACTTGTTTCTATTTTATCGAACTTGAATTTGGCATGTGAAGTTGCTAATGTGGAAGGTTGATGTGGCAAATAAGATATTGAAGTGGCAAATGATATGTAATTTATATTTTTTTTAAGAAAAAAAATATCATTTTAACTCCTTGAAACTTCATCATATTGTCATCCATACCTTCTCCTTTACCACCACCATCACTCCACCACCACCACTGCCATAAATTTTCTTTAGCTTCGTCAACAACAATCAACATCTATACCACAAATCAAATTTCATTCAAAATCAAACCCAATTCAATCAAATTTTCTCTTGTAATTTCACTCAAAATTTCACCACAAAATCAGACTCAATTCCTTCACCTGTAAAACCCAACAAAAAACCACAACTTTCTCCTAAATCCCAACAATTAAAAACCTACTAGTACCAAAAACCATAACTCTCCCCTAAATCCCACCTATGTTTCAATCTCTTGAGCTCAATGAAGCCACGAAGCTCTTCTCCATCGAGCAGTAAATGGGTTCCGTACAGTGATGATGATCGTATCTTTATCCCCATCTCTGTCTCGATAACGTCCATCATCTCTGTCGCAGTGGTCAAGTTTTCTTTTGGAAGGTCGACGAAGTGGGGTGAGGGCATCTTGAGGTGTAGGAGCTGTGATTTTCACTTTTTCCTTTAAACAAATAATTTTGATTTTGTTTTAAAAAATTTAATTGACTAATTTAAACATATATTGAGCAACTAATTTAATTAATTTTTTCACTTTTTCACCTTTTCCTTTAAACATATATTAAGTAACTAATTTAATTAATTATCAATTATTGTTGTAAAAATAAAAATTTATTAATTGATTTCAAAAAAAAATTAATTATTGTAAATTTTATTAATTAATTTTTGTTGATAAAATAAATGAAAATAAAAATATCAATAATATACAGGGATGGATTAGTTATTTTGATAAAAAAATTAATGAATAAAAATTTCACTAATTAATAAATTTACATGCCCTAAAAAAACCTCTTAAATCAATCACCGGGAAACTATTGTTTAATAATAAAATTAGAAAAAGCAAAATTATAGTAATGGAAGTAACATATGTCATGGATTAGCATGAAAAATTACTTTTATTAGTGCAAATAATACCTTAAGATTTATGAATATAACCCCTTCAAAATTATAAAAATAACCAAAATTACTTTTATTATTTGCTTGTATGAATTATGAATTACATGTCTTTTTCCAAAATAAAAATATAAATTACATATCACTTGCCATGTCAGCCTTATTTGCCACGTCAGTAATTTATTTGTCTTATCAACCTTCCACATCAACTCCACATGTCAAATTCAAGTTGAATAAAATAGAAACACGTTAAGAAGTTGACTATATAAATTGATACACTTTATAGGATAGGATAATTTTACAAACTAGATTATAGTTGAGGATAAAAGGGAATGTTTTCCCTAGAATAAATAATTGCATCAACTTGTTTCATTGGCAACCTTATCCATTCAACCCCTCAGCTTTAGCCAAAAATGAAGATATTAATAAATAACAAGAAAACTCTTTTAAAAAAATAAAAGTTGATGTAGAAGGGTAAGAGAAAAACAAAGAGGCAAAAGTCTAAGGTAAACTAGAAGGGAAAACATAGGAGGTGGATGCAAGGGTATAGGACGCAATTGCAGTGAGGAAATGAAAGGTCATAACCAACTTACGTTAAAACGCTAAAACGACAATTACCTAAAGCATGTGGCATCGCCGGGTCAACTTATAGAATTATCTCGTATATATCAAATGTCATACCATTCTCCTGTCTGGTTATCATTTTCTTACAACTGGAGAAACACCTTATGCATATACTCCTCCCTATTTCTAAATATAAAATTTTTAGTTGTTATTAACAAAACATCAAACATTAAATCATATTAGAAAACAAAAAAAAAAAGTCTAGCACTTGCCCCATCATATTTTGCTTTTTATAAGCAATATCATTTTGCACCACGATCCGAAATTTATCAATATCATTTTGCACCATGACCCGAAATTTTTCAATCTCAATTTGCATTGTAGTAACATGATGGTCCTGCAGTATAGAGGATTATACAGAAAGAATTTATACACACATAAAGCTATATTCTCGTAAACAAACATTTCCCATATACTTGCAAAATCTACATTTCCGATTTGAACTCCAAAATGAGCATTTCCTAACCCATTGCACCCTATAAAAATTTTAAAAACATAGCATCATAATCCACATTAACAAACACTAGGTATAAAAAAGAAAAAATAAATAAAATAGTAATTCAATAACCTGCTGCACCTCAACTTTAGAAGCAAAGCCAAGAGTTACATTTTCCAAGCAATTTTTTATAGAAAAAATAATGGCCTCAGCTTGTTTCCTTGGTGGGTCTTGCCCTTCCAAATCCTTTAACCTTAGCCAAAAATAAATATATTAATAAATAATCATAAAAAAACTCTTTAAAAAATAGAAAGTTGATTTAGAAGGGTAAGAGAAAAACAATAAAGAAGAGACAAAAGTCAAAGGTAAACTAAAAAGAAGAAAAAAGCAGGTTGATGCGAGGTGATAGGAGGCCATTGCACTAAGGAAATGATAAGGTATAGTCAACCTACAATAAAAAGCTAAAATGATAATAACTCAGAGCATGAGGAGTTGTTTAGCAAAAGGGTAGAGTAGGGTTGGCCACAGGCCAATTTGAACCCGAAATTGGTATAGTCAAATCCTAGATTAGAATCGGTCAATTTCGGAATTGTCCCAAAATCAGCCTAGAACTACGAGGAGAGTCAGTTCAAGGTCGGTTCCATCCAGATATAAATTTGAACTGATAGCTTCTATTCCGAACTAACAAGTTAAGAGAAATTTTTTTCGGCCGTTGGGGCCTGGGCCTTATACCTACATGATTCCCCCAAAGGCATTTTACACTTGAATTTTGAAAAATGCATTTCTTGAAGCATTTCACTCTATTAAAATTTTAAAAACATAGCAAAATCATCATCATAATCCAAATTAACAAACACTAAGTATGCGGAAAAAAAAAAACCTTCAAAAGAAAAATAAATAAGACAATAATTTAATTCACACTGCATTTTAGCTTTTGAAACAAAGGTCTTTGCTACATTTTTAAGCAATTAGTGATACAACAAATAATTGCCTCAAATTGTTTGGGTGGTACCCATCAAAACCCCTTATATATATAACTTATATTTTATTTTTAATAAAAATTTAAATTAATTAAAATATAGTTCTAATTTAATTGAAAGTATATTTCATATTGTAAGTAGGTTAACTTCTATTATATATTTAACAAAATTAAATTAAAGTAACTAAAATGTAATTCTAATTTAATTGAAAGTATATTTCATATTTTAAGTAAGTTAACTTCTATTTTATCTCTAATAAAAATTAAATTAATTAAAATAATTTTAATTTGATTGAAAGTATGTTTCCAATTCTAATTAGCTTGGCTTCTATTTTATCTCTAACAAAAAAAATTAATTAATTAAAATATAATTCTAATTTAGTTAAAAGTATTTTTCTATTTTAATCAGGTAAGCTTCTATTGTATTTCTAACAAATTAAATTAATTAAAAATTTAGTAGTAATTTTATTAAAAATATAAATTTTTCTATTTTAATTAGGTTTACTTATATTTTATCTAATATAAATCAAATTAGATAACATAATTTCATAAGTCTTACTATATTAAATTTAATAAGTAAATAATTAAAATCAAAATTAATAAATTTTATAAAATAATTAATTATGAAAATATTAATGAAAATTGTTGTGTTTAAATAGAATATTCATAAGGAATGTAACAAATTACTATATTATATTGTAACACAATGAAGATTGAAAAATTAGATTGACATTTAGATAAATTACGTGAGAAATTTGCAAGCGTACGAAGTCGGTTCAAGTAGTAAAATAAAGTATCGATCCCACAAAGATTGCAGATTGAGTATTGAAATGCTAAAAGTGTTTGTTTGTTTAAACCCCAAATTTTGGTTTGAAAATCAAATAAAAACAAACAAAACAAATTTAATTAAAACTTAATAATCAAATTAAAGGCTAGGGTTCTTATTATCATTTCAACCTTTTCTAAAAGTTAATTAAACATTTAAGTCTTTAACTAATCTTAAATCAATTTGAAAGCATCTTTAAAACCATAGGATTTCCTCTCAGATAAACCTATAATTATTTGAGTAGAATTAACACATAGTTTACTAGCTCTCACTAACTAAATGTTTCTTAAACCCAATTTTAAGTCCAGTTTTTTAATCAATATTAGCCACTTAAATGTCTCTCAACTAAGCAAGTGACTAATAGGTTATTGTTTTAATCTAGTAGAACCTACCTCTTAATTAAGTTCTAAAGTATAAATTCAACCTAAAGGTGATCAAGCCTAGGATGATATTAAGTTCAACAACAACCAAAGAATTAAGATTAAAGACTTAGATTTTAATTCAAAAAAAAAAATTACATGGTTGAAATGATATAAGAACCCTAAAAATATGCTTAGCTACGCATGTTAAGAAAAAGAGAAGAAGATGAAGTAAAGAAGAAATAACCAATCATTATTAATTAAAAGAAAATAATAACCAAAGAATTTAAATAAGAAAACCCCCTTTACTGCTTCAAACAGTTGCAATAAAATGTCTTGATCCTTCAAAACTTCAAAACTAATTTTCTACTTAACATGAACAAGAACTTGAATAAAAATTAACTTTAATTCTTTAAAGTAAAAATTTTTTTAGAGAAGACTAAGTGTAGCCTCTTTTTTCTCTTATGAAGGCCTTCTATTTATAGCCTCAATTCTCCAACAACTTTGAGGTTTGTTACAATTCAAATCCTATAAAATCTCCTCAAATCATCAGCTCGAAATTTGAATTTAAAAAGTTGTTTGCAACAGTTGTAAACACCCAGGCACACAGCTGTGTTGCAAGTTGTGTAAGCTTTCTAACACTCAGGCATAGTTGTGCACACCCAGGCACATGACTGTGTCAGAACAGGTTGCTTTCAAAACTCCACATTTCTTCAAGATTTTGACTTGTTGTATCCTCCAAATCCTATCTTTGACTTGTTCAAATCTTTTAACTTCCTTCATGCATCCTTATTTCAAAAATTAAATAAAGATTAACTAATAAACTTAAAAACAAACAAAATTAACAAAAATCCTAACAATTAAAAAAATTAACAAAAATAAATAAAAGATCTAAAAATTAACTAAATTAATTAAAAATGCAACTAATTAGATTCTATTCCCATAGAAAAGAGTGTTCAAAATACAAGATTTTTCTCACTCATCAAATTCCCTAACACTTGAGTCTTTGCTTGTCCTCAAGCAAACATGAGAACACCCCATTCATATAAAGAATCAAAATCATCAGCTGGTTTTAACTTGACTAACCATTCTAATCTTCCTTTAATATAAAGCTTAAAGACTATAAATTAAAACAATAACTTAAGGTCAAAGATTTAGCATTTACCATGTGAAGAGCAAACTATTCCATTGAATTCATGTAAATGAACAATTAACACCCAAGAAAATTGAAAGCAAATAGGAATTATCTCTATACTTAAGTAGTCAAAAAATTCACATATGCATGCTAACATATGACACTTAACTTATTTATTTAATCAAAGTTTTCCCAATCTTAGTATCCTCCACCTTTCCTGCACTACTCAGTGTGGATACCTTCAAAAAGAGTCTTTTGGATACTCTTACTCTATAATAGAGCATTAAAGTAAAAGAAGCATATAAGAATTTAGATTTAAAATTTCATCTTCAAACAAGTGTGTTTTACGCTCTATCTCATTTTTTTTAGAGAAAGAGTAGCTCATAGGTGCCTAAATACATATGAACTAGACTATCCAATGGAAAGAAACTTAATTCCTAATTACAAGCATATTTCTTAAACATCAAGCATTCAAGTTCAATCGTTCAATGGAACATTTAGCATTAAATTCATTAAAAATCAAAAATCCCTAACCACAAGTCATTTTTCTAATTTAAAAGTCAAAATAAAACATTAAAGGAAGATTATTACACTTTCTTAAGAAAACCATCTCTGATGAAATAAACTCTTCATAGGAATATCTTCAAAAACTCAAATCAAATGAATCTAATAACATGCATGACTCCAATTTATTGAAAGAAAAATAAACATAAAAACTACAAAAATAAAAACCAAAAACCAAAAAGAAAAGGAAAGTGTACTTCCTTTATTTGGATGCAACTGGAGGCGAGGTAAAGATGAACTCTGCTGGAGATTCACTTGATCCCCTTGATCTTTTGTCTTAAAAGATTTGTTTTTAAGCTCTTCGATTTGGGTTCGCATCTTCTCTACTCTTGGTTTGCTCCTCCTTTCAAAAGGCTCCATCTCATCTGACAAGTCCACAATTAAGTTCCCAATTCTATGATAAAAAAGGTTGATTATCTCTTTTACTTCCTTTATGATTTTCTCAACCTTTCATTTGCTCTCTTTCTTTTTCCCAAATAAGCTACTTGATATTCTTGATCCTTACTGACATCATTATATTCTTCTATAACTTTTGGTAGAGGGATTTTACTAAGCTTCAATGCATTTTGGTAGAACATCTCTTAAGATCAACATCCTCTAACTCTCCCCATTTAGTAATGATTTTAGCTTTAATAAGGTATTCTTCATCAAACAACTTAGGCTCTAATGGCTCAAGCATATGCCTAGCAATTTTGAATGGAGCAAAATACATGGCTAAACCAGTGACAATGTGTCCCATTGATATTAATGCTTTCCTAACCTGCACAACTCACCACGTAGAATGAAAAACAAAACAGGCACTACACACCTTTGTGTTAGAATGCATGCACCATAATAAAAATAATTCATCGGGAGATACTTTTATGCTATCCTTTTTCCCAAAAATTATATGTCATATGAATTTGTGCATTAGCAAACATGAGTGAGTATAAATTAATCCACTAGTTAGAATCTATCCATCATAAATTTTATCTCCACCAATGATTTCAAATCAAAATTTAATCATATTAAAATCGGATGGAGGTTGACAAATACCTCCATTAGGAAATCCAAAATTTTCAAAAATCAATTCATAGTCAAAAGTGTATTCTTGCCCAAAAAAATCTACAAGAAAAAATTCCTTGATTTTCATATGAAATCTTTAATGTAGTATAAAACTCAAATGTTAGCTCAAAGACTACATCATATTGAATTGACTTTAATTTCATCCAACCCATTCTTTCACATAATACATTGATAAAATCCTTTATTCCTATGCTTTCAAACACATTATTATAAAAAAATTTAGGTTTGCTGAACTGTCTTTTAGTTAAGGAGCAGAACCTTTTACCTTCTTCCTTAGAATAAATGGAAAAGAAAGTGTCATACTCATCCTTTAGATCAAGTGGTTCACCTTTTCTTCTAATAAGCTGCTTTCCCCTAGTAGTAGGTTGTTAGTTCTTTATTTTAACCATAAAAAATGTCTTTTAGAGCTCCTCTTCTTCTATGATTCCTGAAAATACACAATAAAACTTGAATTAAAAATCTTGACAAATTAAAATTAATTAAAACAACAAGAATTAAATTTAAATAAAACAAGCTTGGTTGAGCCCATAAGAACCGTTCTTTTAAGGTATATAAACCAAACCATAATTCTCATCATTCAATTGAATCTTTTAAATAGGAAATTTGGCAAAAATTCTCCAATATGCATCAGTGATATAACTTCAATCTTTGTCTATTCACTTTGAAATTTTCTCCTTGATTGTTGCATAATTCCACATCTCTATAAGGATATACATGAGTCACCATAAATGGACCTGACCATCTACTCTTTAGCTTTCTTGGAAATAATCTAAGTCTTGAGTTAAATAATAACATTTGATCACCCTCTTTAAACTTTTTGATCCTAACTTTTGCATCATGCCACCTCTTTATACGCTCCTTGTAAATCTTTGAGATCTCATATGCAGCTTCTTTAATTTCTTTAAGTTCACTCATTTGCAAATTCTTTTCTCTGTTGCTTTCTTGAAATCATAATTTAAAGCTTTTACCGCCTAATAAGCTTTGTACTCGAACTCAACGGGAAGATGACAAGCTTTCCATAAACCAACCTATATGGGTACATTCTAATAGATGTTTTGTAAGCAGTTCGATATGCCCACAAAGAATTATCAAACTTCCTTGCCCATTCCTTTCTTGACTTACCGACTGCTCTTTCCAAAATTTTCTTTAACTCTCGGTTGCTAACTTCAACTTGCCCACTCGTTTGGGGGTGATAAGGTGTTGCAACTTTGTGCATTACCTTATAACGAGCCAATAAATTTTCCATATTTTTATTGCAAACATGTGTTCCCCCATCACTTGTAAACAACCCTTGCATCATTTATAGAGCAAGCTTGAGCTTCTACCCATTTTGACACATAATCCACACAAACAGGTATGTACTGTTTCCTTCTGACATAAGGAATGGTCCCATGAAATCAATGCCCCAAACATCAAATATCTTGACTTTTAGAATTCCCAATTGAAGCATCTCATCTTTCTTTGAGATGTTCCCACTTCTTTGTCATGCATTATAATTAAGTACAAAATTTCAAGCATCTTTAAAGAGTGTAGGCCAAAAGAAACCTGCTTCAAGAACTTTAGCAGCTGTTCTTTATGGACCAAAATGACCACCATTTACCATACCATGACAACTTTGCAATATTGACCAGATTTCATCACTTGCTACACACCTTTTTTATCATGCCATCATTGCATAATTTCAACTGAAAAGGATCATCCCATAAATAGGATTTGGAGTCATAAATTAGCTTTTTCTTTTGCTCTTTAGTGAATTCTTCTGAAAGTTCACCACTTGAGATGAAGTTGGCTATATCATCAAACCAAATAACACTCGAGCTTTTAATTGCGAAGAGCATCTTGTTTGGAAATATCTCCTTGATAGGTTTTTCCTCTCCTTCCTCTAAATCTAACTCCAACCTTGAGAGATGATCAGCTACAACATTTTTTGATCCCTTCTTGTCTTCGATCTCAATATCAAATTCTTACAATAAAGCACCCATCTAATAAGTCTTGGTTTAGAATCCTTCTTTTTCATGAGGTACTTCAATGTTGCACGATCTGTATACATAACAACTTTAGAACCAAGAAGATAAGATCTAAATTTGTTAAATGCAAAAATAACCACCAACATCTCCTTTTATATTGTTGCATAATCAAGTTATGCCTCTGTCAACATTGTACTTGCATAGTAAATCACATGGAGCTTGTTCTCCTTACTTTGGCTAAGTACTGCTCCCATTGCATGATCACTTGCATCACACATTAGTTTGAACAAAAGGTTCCAATCAGGTGCTACAACTATAGGAGTAGAAATGAGTGCCTTCTTCAACCTATCAAAATCCAATTTGCACTCATTAGTAAAGTCACAAGGTGAATCTTTCTCAAGTAACTTACAAAGGGGTTTAGAGACTTTTGAAAAATCCTTAATAAACTATTTATAGAAGCCTGCATGACCAAGGAAGCTCTTGAATTCTTTCATATTCATTAGATATTACAATTTCTCGATAATCTCCACCTTTGCATTGTCAACCTCAATGCCTTTAGTTGAAATCTTATGGCCAAAGACAATTCCTTCATCAACCATAAAGTGGCATTTCTCCCAGTTTAGCACTAAATTGGTTTCTTCATAACGTGCAAGTACTTACTCTAGATTTTCTAAGCATCCATCAAAAGAATTTCCATAGACTGAAAATTCATTCATGAAAATGTCCATGATTTATTCCACTAAATCTGAAAATATAGCCATTATGCATCTTTGGAATGTTGTAAGAGCATTACATAATCCAAATGGCATTCGTTTATAAGCAAATGTGCCATAAGGACATGTAAAAGTCATCTTCTCTTGATCTTCTGAAGCTATTGCAATTTGATTGTATCCTGAATATCCATCCAAGAAATAATAGAAAGCATGTCTTGCTATTCTTTCCAACATTTGGTCGATAAATGGTAATAGGAAGTGATCTTTCTTGTAGCTAAGTTCAAATTCTTGTAATCTATACACACCCTCCATCCATTCATGACTCTTATAGGAATTTCTTCCCCTTCCTTATTTTCCACAATAGTCATTCCTCCCTTTTTTGGTACAAATTAGATTCGACTCACTCATGAACTATCTGATATTGGGTAGATAGTTCTTGCATCTAATAGTTTGACCACCTCTTTTTTTACCACTTCTTGCATGTTCGGGTTGAGTCTTCTCTATCTTTCAATAGTTGGCTTGTATTCTTCCTTCATCAAGATTTTATACATATCATATGTAAGGCTTTTACCTCTAATGTCGGAGATTTATCAATCAATTGCTTTTATCCTTATTTTAAGCATTTCCACAAGCACATCCTCTTGATTTTGGGTAAGTTTAGAGGGTATAATTACAGGTAAGGTTTGAGCTTCTCCTAGAAAAGTGTACCTCAAATAATTAGGCAAAGGTTTCAAATCCAACTTTAGTGGGTTTAAGGTCGAAGGTGGTGTTGGTTAAGTGTGTGGTAATTATATATAAGGTAAGTGGCTTGGTGTTTGAGGTGTACTTCATCTTGAGAGGATTGTTCTTGAAAATATTTCTCAATATTTTTAATTTTCATAGATTTTGCCAACCTCCTTCATTGGACTTCACTTACACATTCATCCACAACATCAACTCTTAAGCACAAATCATTATCAGATGGGAATTTCATACCTTGGTAAACATCAAACTTACAATTTTCATCTCTAACTCGTAGTGTGAGTGTCCTATCAAAGACATTAATTGTGGCTTTTGCAGTGTAAAGAAAAGGCATACCGAGGATTAGGGGAACATCTTCATCCTCTTTAAAATCTAGTACTACAAAGTCGACTGGAAAAATAAATTTTCTAGCCCTTACTAACACATTTTCCACTAAGCCTTCTGGTTCATTTACTGTTCTATCTGTAAGCTATAAGTAGATGCTTGTCAGTTTTGCCTCTCCTAATCCCTATTTCCTGTAAATCGACAAAGGCATAAGATTAATTGAAGCTCCACAATCACATAAAGCTTTTTGAAATTTTAAATTTCCAATAGAACATGGAATAGTGAGACTCCCTGGATGCTTCCCTTTTAGAGGAAGTTTAGTAGAGATTATTGCATTACATTCTTTATTAAGTGTGACTATTTTAAGCTCTTACATTTTTTTTGTTGGAAATTAGCTCCTTTAAGAATTTTTCATACTTAGGCATTTGAGATAAACGCTCCACAAGAGGCATGTTGATACGGAGTGACTTAAATCTCTTTAAAAATCTTGCAAATTGTTGGTCATGCTCCTATTTTTTCAACCTCTGAGGAGATGGAACTGGAGGTTTATAAGGTTGAATTAGTGGGGACTTTGGCTTCTCTTGCTTTTCATTATGAACTTTTAGCTTCTTCTCCACTTCAACTTTTACCTACTCATCTTCTTATTCTTTCTCCCTTTCTTTTTGTTTCTTCTCATATTCCATTGTTGCTTTTAGGGTTTGGATCTTAATTCCGCTTCTTAAAGTAATTGCTTTCAACTGCTCCTTTGGATTGTTCTTAATGTTGCTTGGCAATAAACCTTAGTTTCTCATTGACAAAGAGTTTTCCAATTGCCCTATATGCATTTCCAATTTATAAATAGAGGAATAGTGATTTTTGAACATTTGATCAAATCTCTTTGTAACCTTATCCTGTTGGTTCATCTTTATTGTCATTACTTTCATGAACTTCTCCAATTTATTCTCTAGAGATACGCATGAGGGCAAACCCTTATCTTTATAGATTTGAGATTAGTGATGTTGAGCATTTTGACCTCCAAAACCTAGTCATTCTTGTGGTCTCCATTAGTTATTCCCTTGATTACTCTAAGAAAAGTTAGGATGATTCCTCCAACTAGGGTTGTAGGTGTTTCCATACACTTGATTTTGCTGGCCCTTGTTGAAGTTGTTCACATAGTTCACATTCTCCATTAATAATCCTTACATCATTTGGCATTCTATAGTCAGATGATCACCTTGGCAAAATTCACAAAAAGAAGATAAGTTAGATATTGCATTAACACTTATCTTGTCCATCCTTTTAGAGAAAGCATCCATCTTTGCATTAAGCATTGTCAAACTATCAACTTTAATTGATCTGCCTCTTTTTAGAATAGTCCTCTCATTATACCAGAGGCTTTGTGTGTTGGCCATTTCTTTAAAAAGGTCTAAAACTTCTTCAAGTGTTTTTGACATTATGGTTCCTCCAATTGATGCATCAATGGTCACCCTAACCGATGGATTAACACGCTTGTAAAATGACTAAACCAAATCCCATGATGGTATTAATTGAGGTGGACATTGTTGTTGAAGATCCTTAAACCTATCCTAGCACTTATAGAAGCTTCTATCCTCTCTTTGATAGAAAGAATTGATCTCATTTTTTATCTTCAATACTTTAACTAGTGGGAAGTACTTATTGAAGAAAGTATTGTAAATCTCTTGCCAAGTGTTGATGGAGTTAGGTGGTAAGCTTGTAAACCACCTCTTGGCTCTATCCATAAGGGAAAATGGAAAATGAATAAGCCAGATTGCTTTAGGTTGTACTCCATTCATCTTGAAAGTTGAGCAATACTCCAGAAAATCGGGTCATGTGACCAATTGGATCCTCTTATGGCAATCCACTAAATTATGAATTTTGAATCATCTGGATCATGGTGAGTTTTATCTCAAAATTATTTACTACAATCGTCGACCTCACGATCGAATTTTGATCACCTTGGACGTTAGGACTCATATAGTCCCTCAAAGCCCTTTGCCCATTCTGCCCATTTTGTCCATCTTGGGTTGTTTGCTATCTCAGGTTTCTTTCTTCTTCCATTATATTTCTAAGTTTTCTCCTTCTTCTTCTAACTGCCTTTTCAAGTTCTAGATCAATTGGTATTAGTGGAACTCCTTGTTTGTTTGCACTACGTATTGTGTGCATACACTAACACAAGTCCCTGCAATACCATAAATGAAAGAAAAATTAAAAATAATGTCTAAATCAAACAACATAATTTTCTTAGCAATATCAATTTTGGAAATCCCCATCAATGGTGCCAAAAACTTGACGTGAGAAATTCGCAAGCGTATGGAGTTGGTTCAAGTAGTAAAATAAAGTATTGATCCTATAGAGATTGCAAATTGAGTATTGAAATACTAAAAATGTTTGTTTGTTTAAACACTGAATTTTGGTTTAAAAATCAAATAAAAATAAACAAAACAAATTTAATTAAAACTTAACAATCAAATTAAAGGCTAGGGTTCTTATTATCATTTCAACATTTTCTAAAAGTTAATTAAACATCTTAGTCTTTAACTAATCTTAATTCAATTTGAAAGCATCTTTAAAACCATAGATTTTCTTCTCAAATAAACCTATAATTATTTTAGTAGAATTAACACATAGTTTACTGGCTCTCACTAACTAAATGTTTCTTAAACCCAATTTTAAGTCCAACTTTATAATTAATATTAGTCACTTAAATGTCTTGCAACTAAGTAAGTGACTAATAGGTTATTGTTTTAATCCAATAGAACCTATCTCTCAATTAAGTTCTAAAGTATAAATTCAATCTAAGGGTGATCAAGCCTAAAATGACACTAAGTTCAACAACAACCAAAGAATTAAGATTAAAGACTTAGATTATAATTCAAAAAAAAATTACATGGTTGAAATAAAATAAGAACCTTAAAAATATGCTTAGCTGCATGTGTTAAGAGAAAGAGAAAAAGATGAAGTAGAGAAGAAATAACCAATCATTATTAATTAAAAGAAAATAATAACCAAAGAGTTTAAATAAGAAAACCCTCTTTACTACTTCAAACAATTGCAATAAAAGGTCTTGTTCCTTCAAAACATCAACACTAATTTTCTACTTAACATAAATAAAAACTTGAATAAAAATTAACTTTAATTCTTTAAAGTAAAAATTTTTTTAGAGAAGACTAAGTGTACCCTCTTTTTACTGTTATGAAGGCTTCCTATTTATAGCCTCTAGCCTCCAACAACTTTGAGGTTTGTTACAATTCAAATCCCATAAAATCCCCTTAAATCATTAGCTCAAAATTTGAATTTAAGAAGTTGTTGTAACAGCTTGCACAACTGTGCACACCTAGGCACATGGTTGTGTTGCAAGGTGTTTCAGCTTTCTAACACTCAGGCACAACTATGCACACCCAGGCACACGGTTGTGTCAAAATAGGCTACTTTCAAAACTCCACTTTTCTTCAAGATTTTGACTTGTTGTAACCTTCAAATTCTATCTTTGACTTGTTCAAATCTTTTAACTTCTTTCATGCATCCTTATTTCAAAAATTAAATAAAGATTAACTAAATAAACTTAAAAACAAACAAAATTATCAAAAATCCTAACAACCACACAAAATTAACAAAAATAAATAAAAGATCTAAAAATTAACTAAATTAATTAAAAATGCAACTAATTAGATTCTATTCCCATAGAAAAGAGTGTTCAAAATACAAGATTTTTCTCACTCATCAATAAAATAATACTCTTATTATTTTTAAATACTTATTAAATTAAATTTTATTAAGTAAATAGTTATAATTAAATTAATTAAAGTTATTTTGTCTTGTATATGTAATCATTTTTTTTAAATAGAGCATTTAATTTGTTAGAGAGTAGTAATTCTTTAAGAAAAGTAGTATAATTATTGTTTATAGATATTTTTATAAAATTTAATAAAAAAGATTTAAAATTAAATTAATTAATCTTAATCATTTAATTATTAGTTGAAATTAAAAAATTACATTAAATTACTTTTTGAGTAAAAAAAGTATTAATATTAAAAATACTAAAGAAATAAAGTGTCACTATTCAAATAAAAAATTATTAAAATTGTAATAAATCATAAGTTTAATGATGTTGTAATATTTTAAATTGTTATATAAAGAAAATATAATTTTTATTATTTTTTAAATTTTTATTACAAAATTTACTAATAACTTTTTTATTATCTTATGATTAATTATGGCATTAATATTTTTTATATAAAATTAGTTCTAGAGTTGAAAAAACATATTAATTATAAAAATATATAAGGCATATCATATGATTATTTAAATAATAAATTATTATTTAATTATCTAAATAGGTTAACTTTTTTTTATCTCTAATAAAAATTAAATTAATTAAAATGCAATTCTAATTTAATTGAAAATATATTTTCTATTTTAATTAAGTTAATTTCTAATTTATCTCTAAAAACTTGAATTAATCAAAATTTTAGTAGTAATTTTATTGAAAATATATATTTTTCTACTTTAATTAGATCTACTTATATTTTATTGAAAATAAATCAAGTTAGATAACATAATTTTACAAGTCTTACTAAATTAAATTTAATAAGTAAATATTAACATAAAAAAATGTTGAAAGATTATTGTGTTTAAATAGAGAATTTATAAAAGGTATAATAAATTACTATATTATAATTCTATTAAATTTATAAAATTAGATTATTATATAAATAAAAATATTAAAAAAAGTGTTGTATAATTGTTGAAATAAAATTTTATTAAAATTATAATAAATTACAATGTTATAAGCATGAACTTGAGGAGACATGTTGTTGTTGTTTTTTTTTTTTTTTTTATGTTGTGCTTGGAGATAAATTATTGTCCATTTTTACTGCAAATAGTCCTACATCCCGAGGAGCATCCAGAGAAGTTAGAGAAGTTTGGTATATCACCATTGGAAGAATATTTTTTCCGACTTTTGAAACAGAATACTAAGAATGGGCATGAACTGGAGTTTATTACTTAATGAAATTTGTAGATAAAAATGATACCCATTTCAATAACCAAATGAACAATTCCTTTTGTCAAAATGCAATAACTAATTATCACGAATAATCAAGCTATACGAGCACTATGATCAAAACTAATACAGGAAAGAAAAGAAAATGGAAACTAACAAAAGATCATCACCAAGCATGCCTTAGTAGGAATCTTGTACATAAAAGAAACTCCTGATCAAAGAATCAAATAAATTATCAATTTGAACTTCTTGAATCTTGTTTTTAAAATCCGTAGGTACACGGATCGTGAATTGTAGTACAAGAATATCGTTCCCACAAAAACTATATATGGAGTACCAATATTTTTACTTATATTCTCAATTATTAAATTAAATAAAAGTGAATTTTGTAATAAAGATAATCAAAGTAATTTAATTAAATTGTAATCAAATAATGAAAAACTTAGAGCTTAGGTTTAGTTTTACTATTCCAATTTTGATCATGAACACGTTAACAAACAAAAACAATGATTTCAGTTAAGGGCAATTGTTTTAAAATACCTAAAAACTCTCTCGAGTTCAATTAAGCATGTAAAAATTAAAGTTTAGCCTACTCTCATAGTTAAGAAGTTTATCTAAACTCATTAAGTTTCTTAACAATTAATTTACCACCATAGATTTCTGCCTACGGTCATGATTCCCCGTAAAGCTCGTCTACTCTCGTGATCAATTGGTCTAAGTCCTATGAGTTTTAAACTAATAAATTTTCCTAACTCTCATTAGTGAATTTACTCATAAATATGAAAGTAATCTGGCCAAGAATGGAAGCATAAAATAAGTTGAACTCAAAGAATTAACTGAAAATCAAATATAATAATAGAAACTTGTGTTCAATCACATAATGAAATAGTTACAACTAACCCAGAACTTTAAATGAAATTTAGCCACACATGATCCTGGCAAAACACATGAACATAATTAAAGAAATTAAAACAAAGAAGAAACAAAGATAAAACTCTTTTAAAGCTCTTGCTTGTTGCCTCTATCTCTCGACTCTGTCCACACCTTTGTTTGTCTCTATTCATCCCTCTCTCTTCTCCCTTCTCCTTTATCGACTCTGTTTGTCTTTTTATAAGGCAGGGTTAATGAGAGTCCTCTTTGCCTTTGATTCCTTTCTCTTACACCACCACTTTATAGTCCCTGGTTATGTTGAGCACATGCACCCATTATATGCCCACCATCATATGTGCATGTCACATTATCACTCTTAATAGTCGTTGGTGAATCATCACTCTTCGAATCAAATTTTTTGATGAAGGTGTTACAACAGCTCAGTTCTTTAACAATGTAAAGTTGTCACAACAGCTTATGCACCTGTACATCCACCATATACACTCACCACTTTATGTCTTATACGTCTAGCTAGTATGCCCACTACTTTATGATTTTGTAATGGTTTGTATCATGGCTTAACTCACGGCTTTAGTAAGGTATGCAAACTTATTTTTCTAATTTTGATTTTTTGTCAGGGTTTTCATCAGGGCTTTTGTTAGGGCTTTCGTTATGGCTTAGTCAAGCCCTTATGCATGTTGTGTTATGATGCATGGGACATGCACATAGTTTGGATCATGGTTTGGGCAAGCCATGATGCATGTCGTGACACTTCCACTTTGCTCAATTCCTCATTGGACATGGCTTGGGCAAGCTATGACGCGTACACTTTAAACTTAATTACAACAAAAAAGAAATAAAAACTCCTTAAAAATATACTTTAAGTAATAAAATCCTAATTAAATTATAACATAATATATTTCCTATTTAAACTTATTTTCTACCCAATTTATTCTAATTTCTATTCAATAATTCATTAGAATTCAACTAAAAAACATGTAAATATTATACATATCAAATTCCCCCAGACTAAATCTTTGCTTATCCTTAAGTAAAAATCAAATTTTAAAATTCTAAAGAACAAACTCAGCTACAATCAAAGATTTATAGCTTCTAAGATATGCAAACCAATAATACTGAAATCGAAACTTGTTTAATAAAAAGGATAATCAGACAAAAATACATCATATATATATGAACAATTTACTAATCACAACCTAAGCATATAACTATTTGAAATCCAATAAACACAATTATAAAAAAAAAAAGAAAGAAAGAAACATTAAGGTTTATAGCTCTTTTTATTCGACATCATGGTTGTGAATGCATTTTACGCTCCATTTCACAACATCATTTTTTTCGAGTGAATGAGTTTTACGCTCTATCTCACCATTTTTTTATTCTCTCTAATCAAATTCTCACACTTTTAGTCATCCCTTACAGTTCCTATATTACTAAGCATAGATTCCGCCAAGTGGGTCTTTTGGATACTTATACTCTAATTATAGCATTGGAGTAGATTCAAAGCATAAAGATAATTTAAATTAACTGCTACTCTTACTTAAGGAAAAAGAGAGATTTTTTTTAATAGAGCTACAAACCCGTACGCATCAATCATGCACAAATTCAATCTCCAAACTCATGCTCAGCTTATAAAAACTAAATTGCTCATACATAATGACCATGTACAACTATCTTAATTAATAAACCATTCAATAGTTTAATAATTGAATCAGAAATGCACACTTATACAATATTTTTCTCTAATTGGGATCAAGCTCCAATTTTGCATAGAACAAGACTATAAAAAGTTTTTATCGACAAGCTAAGCAAGATATGGGGCAACTGAGTTGAAAAGTAATGAATGCTGAATAATTTCTAATATATTATATGAATCTTTTTTTTTAGTAACAATAAATAAATTAACAAAATTCCCCCACACTATCCAAGTCATTGTCCTCAATGACAAAAGAAAATAAAAGAAAGAAAAAAATGAAAAAAAAAAATATAAAAGAGAAATTAAGAATAAAAAGGAAATAGGAATGGAGAACACTTGTAATATCCTGAATTTTTAAATAATTTTAAATTGCATCGAGATATGCAGTGTTAATAATTTTTATAGTTATTTATGATTATTTGATGATTTTGTTATTTATTAAAGACATTTTTAATTATTTTTAATTTTTTTGAGTCCTTTACGTAAAATTCTCCTGGAAATTTTATTTTCAAGAAAATTAAGATGTAAATAATTAAATATTAATTATTTTAAACAGTTTTATGAATTCGCATGAACTCATACGTGATTTTAAAGTGCCAAATAAAATACATGTTTGTGCATGCATTTAAAGTTAAATTAGGGTTTATTTTATAATTAAATTATGTTATATAGTTTTTATATTAATTAAATTTATATTGTATATTTTTAATAAATAATGTGTGTTACATATGTATATATGTGTAAATATTATTATTTTAATATGTGGTGTGTATTAATTTGAATATATATATATATATATATATATATTATAATAATAAAATATAGTTACATATATACAAATATATACATATATATTTACCTAAAAACTAAAGTTCCCCTTATTTACAATTTGTGCCACCCGATCTTCATCAAGCTGCCAAACGCCCTTCCACCATTTCCTGCGACTGTCACATCCATTTCTTGCCATCGATGTACCTCTTAGCCTTCCTCCTCCACCTCCAGCCATTCCCGCTGCCCCTATCTCCCTTCTTCGGCGTGTTTTGGCCGGATTTTCTAAGAATTGTCGAAAGTTGCTTCCACCGTCGATCAAGCACTTTTCGGCCACCATTTTGAACGCCACTGGTCTCTATCTTCTCCTTAATCTCTGATGAGTTTATTTCCAAGCTTTGTTTCACTTAAAATGGTCTAGATTTCCCTAGGTTTCAATTTTGCATTTTCGGCCTACTAGGGTTTTCAATTTTTTTGAGCTTCAATTTGGTTGATTCATATAATCTTCCTTCACAAAAATTGATCCTAGTAGCTTACTCTACCTCTGTGAATTTTTGTGGAATTTTTGGAAATTATTTTAATTTTTGTGAATTTTTATTATTTTATTAATATTTTCTAATTTTTGAAATTTAATTAAATAAATTATGAAATTGTGATTTATGGTGTTTATAGGTGCTAAAATTCATTTTAGAAATTTATTTTTAGTTTTTGTGAATTTTATATATTTATTTTGAATTTATTTAGTTTATGTAATTTTGGGAAAATTAGGTTAATTATGTGTTTTAGTGAAATTGATTGGTTAATTGAGTCTATTTGTTGATATTATTGAATTATATGTTGAGAAAATTAATTTTGAGTAATTATACTATTTTTGGTGCATTTTTTTTATTAGTTTTAGTGAAATTACGTAACTAGGGGTATTTTAGTAATTTGACACTAAATTGGCTAAAAATATAATTAAATTGGTTTTAATAGTTATTTAAGGTATAAAAATGATTTCTACAAATTATTTAGTATTTTTAACTAATTAAAACTATTTTTCGTAAATTATTTTCAGATTATATATAATATACTATTTTTCTAAATAAATGAATTTTTATTGATTTTTGATATGTTTTAGGGTTAATTAAGTAATTTGGATTTATAAAATGTATTTTTAGTATTAAAGGGCATTTTCAGTATTTCTGTAATTATCCTGTGAATTGTGAACCTCGGTCGGTGAAATTGTAGTTTGGAGTTCGACCGAGGGATTGTGTGGTTGTGAATTGTGTTTATATCCGAAGTGTGTTTCTTTGCAGGACCGGCTCTACTCTTTGAGTAGAGAGATGTCCATTTTACAAAGGAGGTTCTGCCGGATTTTCGGTAGAATTCTCGTAAAACGTGATGTCCGGTCGAATTCTGATTCTAATTTTGTGTCTAAGATTCTAGATCGAGTTTTTAGAATTTCTGTTAGAATTATTCTGATTTCCTGTTATCATTTATTGGTTTAGTAGTGCCGAGACCGAGGCCTAGTGGACCAGACCCGTCGGACCCGTCTCGAGGAGCACAGTAACAGTGAGTTGTTATTTTATATATACGTGTTCTTGGGTTTATGTTTCTTAGAAATGTATGTTTTCATTGTATAAAATATGCATAGATGGTTTAATAATTACTTAGGTTTATTTTGGTATATTTTCGGTATATTTCCAAATTATATGCATGTTTTATTATGAATTTATACTTAAATTTTTTTAAGTATATTTATAGTTTATTTTGTAACTATATTGGATTTATTTGACATATATATACTCGAAATATACCTGGTTTACTTTTGGTATATTTCTAGTATATATATGGTTTATGTTGCTCTTTGATTCAATATCATGCATCATTTATTTTATGAATGTATGTTTTATATATTAATGAAGGATATCAATAGAACGTGCTACTTAATGGGCTGCACTATAACCGAGTACGTATTGGTATGCCGATAGCATTTAGGCTTTATTGCTAACCTATTTTTGGATATTGATTGGATTGATTTTTATGACGTATGATGTGATTGAGAGTGTGATTGCTAGAGCTCGGTTGACCAAGTGTCTCGGGGCTAATCACACTGACAGTCAGACTGCTGGAGCTCGGTTGACTTAGTGTCTCGGGGCCAGTCTACTGTCCAAATGGAACAAGTGAATTATTTGGAATAAGTGAGCCTGTATGGCTAGAGTGTTGTCTAACATTGTTTGAGGTTACGATTTTCTAGGGTTCTATTTGATCCTTCATATACGGATGTATTTTTTTTAATATTTATATAAAATGATTTTGTTGCATCTATGTGATTTGCCTGTATATATATTTATTATATATACTATTGAATGTGTGCATTTATCATTTAGCTATGCATGTATATATATTATAGCAATTCACTCAGTGAGGTCTGACTCCCCTCCGTTGACTATTTTTTAGGAGAGTCATCGTCTTCAGACCTCAGTAGCAGACCCATACGCCGAATTTCTTCCGTCCGGCTTCACTATGTAAACTGCTTACTTAATTTTATTTTATAATCTAGACACTACAGTAGTTGTAGTCAGTTGGGATATTTATGTACTATGATTGTATAAGATTTGTATTATAAATATTTGAACTAAGATTTGTATTTAAAGGATATTATTTATATATGAGATGAGTTGTTTATTTAAATCCATTGGTGGATTATTATTTTATTATTTATAAAATTTATTTTCGCTGCACAATATTTTAATTATGCTATTATTATTATTGCATGTTTTTATTTTATTTTAAGGCTTGCTACGGGTTCCAGATTTGAAAGAATTCTCTTTCCTTAGCGCCGGTCATGGCCCCTATTTTAGGTCGTGACTAAGTTGGTATCAGAGCTGAGTTTTGTGTCAAGGCCTTAGTTATGTGAGTTGTGGCCCTAGTTTTCAAAGTTGTATTTCTTTTGAACTACTGCAATGAATTAGGTTCGAGTATGTCTTGATGAGTATTCCTTACTTTAGTTTTCTGCGTTATTCCTTCATTGTATATTTTTTCTGAATTCTTCTATTTGTCTTTTCAGAATGAGGAGGCGAGCACGTGTTACTCTACCAGTCGTTGAGGCCAAGAATGATAAGTCCTTTCAAGATGAGGTTTTACCTCCTGAGCTGCCAGTTAGACGCAGAGGTCATGGCAGAGGTAGACCTCGAGGAGTGGCAGGTCACCGTAGACAGAGAGAGATACAGGATGAGGAGCCTATAAAGCCTGAGTATGAGGATGTTCCTGTACCTCCAGTTGTTCCGCCTATTTAGCCTGCCTATTAGCAGGGTATG
The DNA here is from genome assembly GCA_947683625.1 of Mallotus nudiflorus. NCBI lineage: Eukaryota > Viridiplantae > Streptophyta > Magnoliopsida > Malpighiales > Euphorbiaceae > Mallotus > Mallotus nudiflorus. The sequence continues at coordinate 642,878 of CANTUR010001072.1, forward strand.
TCTGACCATGAGGCAGCTCTATTTTATGCCAGAGTTGGCAGGATTGGTTTTGATGGGACTTCCGATCCGTTGGATTTTCTACTTGCGATCGAGACTAGGACTCGAACTGCTCACGTCGAGTACCAGCGGATCATGATCGTCGAGCTTTCTATTGAGGGACCAGCCCTGGACTAGTTTATTCAAATGATCCAGCCTTACATAATGACGATGACCGGGGCTCAGTTCAGAGAGCGATTTATGAGGAGATTCTGCTTAGAGCCGCTTCGCATAAGTTATCATCACCGGTTGACCAGTATATCTCGCGGTGATCGATCAGTATAGGAGTATACCCGAGAGTTTCTTCAGCTGGGTAGATATGCAGAGGATCTAATACGAGACCAGTATTTCACAGTTATTACTTACGTTACTGGATTGGGTTCTGCATTTGCTGGTATGCCTACAGCAGGCCTTACTCTGGAGTCTATTATTGAGTTGGCCAAGGAGATTGAGCTGAGGCTAGTTAGGCAGGGAGCTATGCCTGATTATTACCAGCTGGGTGTTTAGTCGAGTGGATTTCAGACTACTCCATACTCAAGTTTTTAGATTGGATCGAGTAGTCAGCAGAGAGGTCCAGCCAAGCAGACTTAGAGACAGCAGCAACGGGTACATCGAAGCAGTAGACATGGGGTCAGTGTAGACCATTTAGACTCGGGTCAGGTGCTTCGAGTAGTAACAGTGTTCGTAGCTCTGGATCAACTGCCAGTGTTTGCCAAGCCTGCGACAGAGTCCATCAGGGACCGTGTTATTTGACACCGTTGACATGCTTTAGATGCGGGCAGACAGGACATTATGCCAGATCGTGTCCTTATTTCAGGTATCAGTAGCCACAAATTCTGTAATTTCCTCAACAGTCGATTGCTAGTGCTGCAATCGTTCCTTTTCAGTTGCCTCTAGCCCAGCATCAGAGTTCCACTCAGCTTGTTCCCCAGCAGGGTCGTGGTAGAGGTGCCAAAGGAGGTGCTAGAGGTGTTGGCCAGGCTTCTACCAGTCAACAGGGAGGTCAAGGATAGGCCAGAGTTTTTCATCTCACTTAGTAGGATGCTCAGGCATCTAATGCAGTCGTGGCAAGTATTTTTTCTGTTTGTTACCTGGATGCATGGGTTTTGTTTGATCCGGGTGCCACGTATTCGTTCGTTTCTCCTGTTTTTGATTCCAAGTCTTGTTGGCAAGCTTTAAGGATGGCTTTTTCTTTATCTGTCGCCACTCCTCTAAGTGATTCTTTGGACACCGATATTATTCTTTCTGGTTGTCTAGTTCTCGTGGGAGATAGCGAATTATCTGCCGACTTGATTCTGTTGGATATGATGGAGTTTGATGTAATTATGGGAATGGATTGGTTATCTTAACACTATGTTGTAGTGGATTGTCGGAGTAAAGAGGTGACTTTCAGAATTCCTGATGAAGAAGAATTTAAGTTTGTGGGTGATAGGAGTTCAACACCTCAGAATCTTATTTTTGCTATTATGGCTAGGAAGTTGCTGAGGAAAGGTTATCAGGGATATTTGGCATTAGTCAGGGATACTTCAGTGGAGAAGTTGTCACTCACAGATGTTCCTATTGCTTGTGAGTTTCCTGATCTTTTTCCTAAGGAGTTGCTAGGTTTACCACCTCAAAGAGAGATTGAGTTATGTATAGATGTGGTTCTAGGTACTACTCCTATATCTATGCTACCCTACAGAATGGCTCCTGTAGAGTTGAAAGAGCAGTTACAAGAGTTGCTAGATAAGGGTTTCACTAGACCTAGTGTTTCTCCTTGGGGTGCACTAGTCCTGTTTGTGAAGAAAAAGAATGGTACCTTGAGACTGTGCATTGACTATAAAGAGCTAAACAAGGTGATAATGAAGAACAAGTATCCTCTTCCGAGGATAGATGATTTGTTTGATCAGCTATAAGGTGCATAGTTCTTTTCTAAGATTGATCTGAGGTTGGGTTATCATCAGTTGCGAATCAGTGAAGCCGATGTTCCTAAAATGGCATTCCGCACTCGGTATGGCCATTATAAGTTTCTGGTAATGTCTTTTGACTTGACTAATGCACCAGCAGCTTTTATGGACCTGATGAACAAGGTATTCAGACCATATATGGATCAGTTTGTGGTAGTCTTCATTGATGATATACTGGTGTATTTGAGGAGTATGGAGGAGCATGTATATCACTTGAGGACTGTACTACAAACACTGAGAGAACATCAACTTTATGCTAAATTCTCGAAGTGTGATTTCTGGATGGAGAGTGTTTCTTTTCTTGGACACATGGTGTCTAAAAAAGGTATCCAAGTTGATCCACAGAAGATTGAGGCAGTGTTTGAGTGGCTTAGACTGACTTCTGTTACAGAGATTCAGAGTTTTCTGGGTTTAGCTGGGTATTATAGGAGATTTGTACAGGATTTTTCCAGAATTACAGCCCTTATGACTCGTTTGACTCAGAAGAATGTAAGATTTGACTGGTCAGAAGCCTGTGAGAACAATTTTTAGTTGTTGAAGGAGAAGTTGACCACAACTCCAGTGCTAGCTTTGCCTAATGGTGTGGATAAGTTCACAGTTTATTGTGATGCCTCTAGAGTTAGCCTTAGTTGTGTGTTAATGCAGAATGGTAGGGTGATAGCCTATGCTTCGAGGCAATTGAAGAAGCATGAGCATAACTATCCTACACATGACCTTGAGATGGCTATAGTGATCTTTGCTCTCAAGATCTGGAGATACTATCTGTACGGGGTGACTTGTGAGATTTTTACTGATCACAAAAGCCTTAAGTACATTTTCTAGCAGAGAGATCTGAATCTAAGGTAGAGAAGATGGTTGGAATTGTTGAAAGATTATGACTGTGAGATATTATATCATCCAGGCAATGCTAATGTAGTAGCAGATGCCTTAAGTAGAAAGTCCTCAGGCAATCTTGCTCACATCAGCGTAGAGAGGAGACTGTTGATCCAAGAGTTACATCTGTTGGTGGATCAAGGTCTGATGATGAAGTTTAGTAGGTCAGGTGGACTGCTAGCTCAGTTTAAGGTGCAATCTGTACTGAGAGATAGGATTAAGGCAGCTCAGAGTCGAGATCCTATTCTAGAAGAGCTTGAAGAGGATGTTTGAGCAGGGAAGTTCACTGATTTCACACTTGATGATGATGGTGTATTATGGATTAGTGGTAGATTGTGTGTTCCTGATGTGGATAATTTGAGAGAAGAGATCCTAGAGGAAGCACATTCTACAACTTATAGTGTACATCCAGGTGTCACTAACATGTACCACGGTATCAGAGATTTGTACTGGTGGGACGGGCTGAAGAAGGATGTTGCTGATTATATTGCTAAGTGCTTGACATGTCAGCAAGTGAAAGCTGAACATCAAAAGCCTTATGGGAAGCTTCAACCTCTTCCTATTCCCAAGTGGAAGTGGGACATGATAGCTATGGATTTTGTGGTTGGTTTACCTCGTTCTAAGGATGGATATGATTCCATCTGGTGATGTGTAGATAGGTTGACTAAGTCTGCACATTTCTTACTTGTGAAAGCCACTTAATCTATAGCTAGATTTTCGAAGCTGTATATAAAGCATATTGTGTGCCTTCATGGAGTACCTGTGTCCATTATGTCTGACAGAGGTTCAGTGTTTACCTCACATTTTTGGCAGAAGTTGTAGGAAGTGATGGGCACTAGGTCAGACTTCAGTACTACTTTTTCATCCTCAGACAGATGGTCAGTCTGAGAGGACGATCCAGACATTGGAAGATATGTTGAGGATGTGTGTCTTGGATTTGGGAGTAGCTGGGATGATCATTTGCCACTCGTAGAATTTGCGTTATACAACAGCTACCATAGTAGTATTGACTTAGCACCATATGAGGTGTTGTATGGAAGGAAGTGTAGATCCCCTCTGAGTTGGGATGAGATTGGGGAGAGAGTTTTAACTGGACCTGAGATGGTTCAGGATGGTGCAGAGAAAGTTGTCGTGATTAAGCACAGATTAGAGACTGCAGTTAGCAGGTAGAAGAGCTATACGGATCCTAAGCGCAGAGATGTGGTGAGTTTCAGGTTGGAGACTTTATTTTTTTGAAGGTTTCTCCGATGAAGGGTGTGATGAGATTTGGTAGAAAGGGTAAGTTAGCACCGAGATTATATCGGACCGTTTGAGATTCTGGAGAGAGTTGGCACTGTCGCATATCGATTGGCTTTGCCCCCAAGTATGTCACAAGTGCATCCGGTATTTCATATCTCGATGCTGAGGAAGTACGTCTCAGACCCTTCACATGTGTTGTAGCCTGACAGCGTGGAAGTGAATAAAGATCTGACATTTATGGAAGAACCTGTGGCAATCGTTGATTTTCAAGTTTAACAGTTGTGATCGAAACCCGATGGTCAAGGTTCTGTGGTGTAGCAACAGAGTTGAGGCGCATACGTGGGAGACTGAAGCTGAGATGCGAGCTTCTTAGCCGTATCTCTTCCCTTCTTGATTTTGTGATTATTCTTTTTTGAAATTCGGGGGACGAATTCTCGTAAGGGGGGAAAGGGATTGTAATATCCCCGAGTTTTTAAATAATTTTAAACTGCATCGGGATATGCAGGGTGCTAATAATTTTTATAGATATTTATGATTATTTCATGAGTTTGTTATTTATTAAAGACATTTTTAATTATTTTGAGTCCCTTTACGTAAAATTCTCTCGAAAATTTTAATTTTTAGGAAAATTAAGACATAAATAATTAAATATTAATTATTTTAAACAGTTTTATGAATTTGCATAAACTCACACATGATTTTAAAGTGCCAAATAAAATACATGTTTGTGCATGCATTCAAAGTTAAATTAGAGTTTATTTTATAATTAAATTAGTTATATAGTTTTTTATATTAATTAAATTTATATTGTATATTTTTAATAAATTATGTGTGTTATATATGTATGTGTGTAAATATTATTATTTTAATATGTGGTGTTTATATAATTTGAATATAAATATATATATATATATATATATATATGATATATTATATATATATATATATATAAAATATAGTTATATATATACAAATATATACATATATATTTACCTAAAAACTAAAGTTCCCCTTATTTACAATTTGTGCCACCCGATCTTCATCAAGCTGCCAGACGCCCTTCCACCATTTCCGGCGACTGTCACGTCTGTTTCTTGCCGTCGGTGTGCCTCTCAGCCTTCCTCCTCCACCTCCAGCCATTCCCGCTGCCCCTAGCTCCCTTCTCCGGCGTGTTTTGGCAGGATTTTCCAAGAATTGCTGAAAGTTGCTTCCATCGTCGATCAAGCACCTTTCGGCCACCATTTTGAACGTCACTGGTCTCTATCTTTTCCTTGAGCTTCGGTGAGTTCATTTCCAAGCTTTGTTTCACTTGAAATAGTCTAGATTTCCCTAGGTTTCGATTTTGCATTTTCGGCCTACTAGGGTTTTTGATTTTTTAAGCTTCGATTTGGTTGATTCATGTAATCTTCCTTCACAAACATTGATCCTAGTAGCTTAATCTACCTCTGTGAATTTTTGTGGAATTTTTGGGAATTATTTTGATTTTTGTGAATTTTTATTATTTTATTAATATTTTCTAATTTTCGAAATTTAATTAAATAAATTGTGAAATTGTGATTTATGGTGTTTATAGGTGCTAAAATGCATTTTATAAATTTATTTGTTGTTTTTGTGAACTTTATATATTTATTTTGAATTTATTTAGTTTATGTAATTTTGGGAAAATTAGGTTAATTATGTGTTTTAGTGAAATTAATTGGTTAATTGAGTATATTTGTTGATATTATTGAATTATATGTTGAGAAAATTAATTTTGAGTAATTATACTATTTTTGGTGAATTTTTTATTAGTTTTAGTGAATTTACATAACTAGGGGTATTTTGGTAATTTGACACTAAATTGGCTAAAAATATAATTAAATTGGTTTTAATGGTTATTTAAGGTATAAAAATGATTTCTACAAATTATTTAGTATTTTTAACTAATTAAAACTATTTTTCGTAAATTATTTTCAAATTATATATAATTTACTATTTTTCTAAATAAATGAGTTTTTATTATTTTTTTTATATGTTTTAGGGTTAATTAAGTAATTTGGATTTATAAAATGTATTTTTAGTATTGAAGGGCATTTTCGGTATTTCTATAATTATCTTGTGAATTGTGAACCTCGGTCGGTAAAATTGTAGTTTGGAATTCGACCGAGGGATTGTGTGGTTGTGAATTGTGTTTATATTCGAAGTGTATTTCTTTACAGGACCGGCTCTACTCTTTGAGTAAAGAGATGTTCGTTTTACAGGGAAGGTTCTGCTGGATTTTCGATAGAATTCTCATAAAACGTGATGTCCGGTCGAATTCTGATTCTAATTCTGTGTCTAAGATTCTAGATCGAATATTCAGAATTTTTGTTAGAATTATTCTGATTTCTTGTTATCATTTGTTTGTTTAGTAGCGCCGAAACCGAGGCCTAGTGGACCAGGCCCGTCGGATCCATTTAGAGGAGCATAGTAACAGTGAGTTGTTATTTTATATATACGTATTCTAGGATGCATGTTTCTTAGAAATGTATGTTTTCATTGTATAAAATATGCATATATGGTTTAATAATTACTTAGGTTTATTTTGGTATATTTTCGGTATATTTCCAAATTATATGCATGTTTTATTATGAATTTATACTTCAATTTTTTTAAGTATATTTATAGTTTATTTTCAACTATATTGGATTTATTTGACGTATATATACTCAAAATATACCTGGTTTACTTTTGGTATATTTCTAGTATATATATAGTTTATGTTGCTATTTTATTCAATATCATGCATCATTTGTTTTATGAATGTATGTTTTATATATTAATGAAGGATATCAATAGAACGTGCTACCTAGTGGGCAGCACTAGGACTGAGTACGTACCGGTACGCTGATAGCATTTAGGCTTTATTGCTAACCTATTTGTGGATATTGATTGGATTGATTTTTATGATGTGTGATGTGATTGAGAGTGTGATTGCCGGAGCTCGATTGACCAAGTGTCTCGGGGCCAATCACACTGACAGTCAGACTACTGGAGCTCGGTTGACTTAATGTCTCGGGGCCAGTCTACTGTCTAAATGGAACAAGTGAATTATTTAGAATAAGTGAGCCTATATGGCTAGAGTGTTTTCTAACATTGTTTGAGGTTGCGATTTTCTAGGGTTCTATTTGATCCTTCATATACGAATGTATTTTTTTAATATTTATATAAAATGATTTCATTGCATCTGTGTGATTTGCCTGTATATATATTTATTATATGTACTATTGAATGTGTGCATTTGTCATTTAGCTATGCATGTATATATATTATAGCAATTTACTCAGTGAGGTCTGACTCCCCTCCATTGACTATTTTTTAGAAGAGTCATCATCTTCAGACCTCAATAGCAGACCCATACACCGAATTTCTTCCGCCCCGGCTTCACTATATAAACTGCTTACTTAATTTTATTTTATAATCTAGACACTGCAGTAGTTGTAGTCAGTTGGGATATTTATGTACTATGATTGTATAAGATTTGTATTATAAATATTTGAACTGAGATTTGTATTTAAAAGATGTTATTTATATATGAGATGAGTTGTTTATTTAAATCCATTGGAGGATTATTATTTTATTATTTATAAAATTTATTTCCGTTGCATAATATTTTAATTATGTTATTATTATTATTGCATGTTTTTATTTTATTTAAGGCTTGCTACGGGTTTCAAATTCGAAAGAATTCCTGTTCCCTAGCACCGGTTATGGCCCCTATTTTGGATCGTGACAACACTACCCTAAAATTTGAAGTCCTTTTAATAGTGTGAAAGGCAGAAAACAAAAGAGTTAAGAACCAGTATCCAAAATACAAACCAAAAAGTTAAATAAAAGAGCAAACCGTGTGAAATTTCATGATATTATTATTATTTATATATATATATATATATATATATATATATATATATATATATATATATATATATTAAAAGCTAAAAATGAAAAAGTAAAATGGGAAAGGATAAAAATAGTTTGGATGGGAAAAAAATGTGGATGCCATGGGGCATGTCATAGAAATTTTGAAAATTGTTTTTTTTTTTTTTTTTTTTTTTTTTTTTTTTTATGGAAAGGAGAATTGAAAAAGTGAAATGGGAAAGAAAAAGGCATGGAGATGTCGTGGGACATACTTGGAATTTTTTTGGAATGGGCCAATAAGCCCAACAACTTAATGCATGAAAACATGAAAATATTAAGTCACGACATGCATGAATTTTGTCAAGGCATGGGAAGGTGTCCAAAATTTTTGCTCATTAGTGTCACAGCTTTGTGGAAACCATGAGATAACCTGTGGGACGTACTGCATGAAAATGCAAAATTAAGTCCAATCGTTCACGACATGAGGATGTCGTGATGGAATGAAGTGGAAGTGTCACAGGATGACAAAGTCATGATACAAGCCGTGTTGTAGCGATGTACCTAGTCATGGCTTAGTCATGCCATGCTGAATCCCGTGAGGTGCTGAAAAAATTCAATTTACTAAATTTATGTGCTTCTTTTTGTTACGCATTATGAACCTAAATAAAGGAAAAAAAATTAAAAGAAATAAAAGTAAAATTAAACATGGAAATATAAAAAAAAAAAATAGGCATAAATAAAAATAAAAATAAAAATAAGTAAATAAAAGAAAATGGAAAAATTATTGGGTTGCCTAGCGCTAGTTTAAGGTCTTTAGCTTAACCGATTCATGGTCCCTTTAGCTAAGGTCAATGAGCGCAAATGTGACACTCTTGAAACTCTCTTCGTCAGTGCAATAAGGCTTAAGATGTTGTCCATTGACTTTGAAGGTTTCATTTTCCTGATTCACTAGTTCAACTGCTCCATGAGGAAAGAGTTGCTTAATCTTGAAAGGACCCGACCATCTTAATTTGAGCTTTCCAGGAAAAAGCTTTAATCTCGAGTTAAAAAGGAGCACTAAATCCCCTTCTTTAAAGTCCTTTTTCTGCAAATGTTTGTCATGCCACTTTTTTGTTCTTTCCTTATAGATTTTGGCATTTTCATAAGCATCCATCCTGAATTCTTCAATCTCATTCAATTGGAGAAGTCTCTTAGCACTAACTTCTACTAAATCAAAATTAAGAAATCTTATAGCCCAAAATGCTTTATGTTCTAGCTCAACTGGAAGGTGACAGGACTTCCCAAAAACTAAGTGAAATGGTGAAGTCCTAGTTAGAGTTTTTAAGGCTATTCTAAATGCCTAAAGAGCATCATCCACACGTGTAGTCCAATCCTTGTGTGAAGCATTGACTGTCTTCTCTAATATGCTCTTCAGTTCTCTATTTGAAACCTCCACTTGTCCACTTGTTTGAGGATGGTATGGTATAGCCACTTTATGCTTTACCCCATATTTTGTAAGAAGGCTCTTGACCTGGCGATTGCAAAAGTGAGAACCACCATAATTAATTATGGCTCTTAGGGTTCCGAAATGAGTAAATATATTTCATTGAAGGAACTTAGTAACTACCTTAGCATCATTGGTTGGTGATGCAATTGCTTTAATCCATTTATATACGTAATCAACCTCATCCAAGATGTATTTATTTCTATAGGAGCTTAGAAACAGACCTATAAAATCGATTCCCCATACATTAAAGAGCTCAATTTCCATTATGTTTGTAAGTGGCATCTCATTGTGTCGGCTTATGTTCCTTGTCATTTGATAATGATCACACTTAAGCATAAATTCCCTAGCATCCTTTAAGATTGAAGGCCAAAAGAAACCACTTTGGAGCACCTTGGCATATGTCTTTATTGAACTTGCATGTCCCTCATACTCAAGCGAATGACAATGCATGAGAATATCTAAAATTTCATCATTTGGGACACATCTTCTTATCAACCCATCTCCACATCTTTTATAAAGATAAGCTTCATCCTAAAGATATTGCTTCATATCCCAAAAGAATTTCTTCTTTTAATGGTGATCTAGGTCAAGGGAAAGAACTCTGCATGCTAGGAAATTGACTAGATCAGCATACCATGGAATACTCCCTTAAATTTTCATAAGTTGCTCTCCTAGAAGATCATCAAAGATAGGGAGAGAACTGGAATTTGGAAGTTGTTCAAGACAGGAAAGATGATCCACCACCAAGTTTTCTGTTCCTTTACGATCTTGGATCTCTAAATCAAATTCTTGTAAAATAAGGATCCAAGGAATGAGTCTTGGCTTAGCATCCTTCTTTGTTAGGAGGTATTCGAGAGTTAAATGATTAGTGTAGACAATCACTTTGCTTCCAACTAAATAAGAATGAAATTTGTCCATTACATATACCACTGCTAAGAGCTCTTTTTCAGTTGTTGCATAGTTGAGTTGAGCTTCATCAAGGGTGTGACTAATATAGTAAATGGCATAAAATTTCTTATCCTTTTATTACCCCAGCATAACCCCAACAGCATAGTCACTTGCGTCACACATGATCTCGAATGGGAGGCTTTAATCTGGCGATTACAAAACAAGTGTTGTGATTAAAGCTTCCTTCAACCTGTGAAAAGCATCAAAACAAGTATAATTAAATTCAAAAGGAACATCTTTAGCTAGCAAATTAGTCAAGGGTTTAGCAATTTTGGAAAAATCTTTAATAAAGTGATGATAAGACTCGAGGTGACTAAGAAAACTCCTTATCCTTTTGACAAAAGTGGGTGGTCAAAGTCTTTCAATCACTTTGATCTTAGCTTTCTCTACTTCGATTCCATTTTCAAACATGATATGCCCAAGCACCACACTTTTGGTCACCATAAAGTGACAGTCCTCCCAATTAAACACTAGGTTAGTTTCCTTATAACATCGTAACACTTTAGAAAGATTATCCAAACAAATATCAAATGAAAAACCATACACAAAAAAATCATCCATAAGAACCTCCATAATGTCCTTAATAAAATCAGAAAATATAAACATCATGCATCTTTGAAAAGTGGCGGGTGCATTACATAAGCCAAAAGGCATTCTTCTACATGCATATGTTCCATATGGATATTTGAATGTGGTTTTTTCTTGATCATCAGGATGAATAAGAATTTGGAAAAAACCTAAATATCCATCTAAATAATAAAAGAATGAATGATTTGTAAGTCTTTCTAAGAGTTAATCAATGAAGAGTAAAGGAAAGTGATCTTTCCTAGTGGCCTTATTCAATTTCCTATAGTTAATGCACATATGCCAACCTGTGACAGTCCTAGTGGGAATCAATTCATTATTCTCATTCTTTACCACTATCATCCCTCCTTTCTTAGGGACTATATGGATTGAACTAACCTAATTAATATCCGAAATAAGATAGATATCCTAGCATCAAGTAATTTCATTATTTCCTTCTTGACTACCTCCTTCATATGGGTTTAATCTTGTTTGGTTCTCAATGGAAGGTTTAGAATGTTCCTTCATATAAATCCTATGCATGTAAATAGAAGGGCTAATTCCCTTAAGATCATCAATGGTGTACCCTATAATTTTTCTATGAGGTCTAACTCTTCTAAGTAATTTTTCTACTTATTCATCATTCAACTCAGCATTCACAATAATAGGATAATTAGAATTTGGACTAAGGAAAGCATACCTCAAAGATGAAGGAAGAACTTTTAACTCTACCTTAGGTGCACTTTCTTCTTTCAAGGTATTTACACAATATAGATTGGAATTTAAAGGCTCATACTTGGTTGATTGCCTTATATTTAGTATGGGACTAGCATCAAGATAATGATTGTACATTACTACCTCTTGATTTCTTTCATCTTGCTTTATATCATGGACCAAGCATACTCCAAGTAGATCATGGGTGAGTTGTTGTTTAAAAATTTCCTGCACACAACTTTATATTGTATCAACTCTAAAACATGACCCCATTGTTAAGATTTGCTTTGTCATTTTGAACACGTTAAATTCTACTTTATTGTCCCCAATTTTAAGAAATTTTTTTCGTTTCTTAGCATTTATTGTTACACCAACTGTAGTTAGGAAAGGACGTCCTAAAATTATTGAAATTTGTCAATCCTCTTTCATCTCTAAGATGATAAAATCGCCAGGCACATAATAGTATTTCATAAGGATAGATGATGGATCTATCTGCAAGTTGTAGTGACACCGTTGTTAGTTGTGGTTCTTTTATATTCAAATACTTGCAAAAAAAGAGAGGCATTATGCTCATAATTTCACCCAAATCATAAAGAGACTTACTAATAAATTTATTCCTAATAGTGCAAGGGATAGTGATACTCCTTAGATCTTCGTTCTTTTGTGGAAGCTTATTTTGGATAACAGCACTGCACTCCTCATTGATGGGAATGGTTTCATTATCTTCCCACTTCCTTTTATGAAAGATGATGTCCTTATGAAACTTGGTGTAGGCGGGCATTGTATTTATTATGTCCAAGAGTGGTATGTTGAGTTTAAGTTGCTGGAATGACTTCATAAACCTCTTAAATTGCTTATCCAACGTGGATTTTTATTGTCCTTGAGGAAAGGATAGTGGTAGGGTATGGCTCGGTGTTTCCTTCTTCTCCTCATTTTTCTCTTGAACCATTTTTTTCTTTTGCTCCTTCTATAGAGAGTTTTGTACAACACCATGAACTTGCTTTTTGGTCTCAACTTTGAATAATTATTTTCCACTCCAAAGTGTTATTACATTTGCTTGCTCCCTAAGATGCTCGGGTTGACTAGGCAACATACTGCTTTATCTTGAGCTAGAAGCTTGAGATACAATTTGGTTTTCTAACATCTTGTTATAAGCAAAAAGTTGGCTCATTTAAGAGGTTAGATTTTTTATGTTCTCCTTTTGTTCTTCTTGATCCTTCAAGAATTTTTCCATCATGCACCCTAGGTTAGGCTTGCTCTCTTGATGTTGATGGAAAGAACTCTTTTTGTTGAAAACTCGATAGAGGTGGCTTGAATCCTTGGTTGGCATTTTGAACTCCTCTTTGGTTAAACCATGAGAAGTTGTAGTGGTTGTGCTATATCGGATTGTATGTGTGGGAGTAGGGGTTCCCTTGATTCCTTTGGAAATTTTTGAGTCCATTAAGTTGCTCAATAGGAGGGTCTTAAGAAGAGAAACTCCCTTGACACTTTAGAGTTGAGTACCCTCCTCCGTAATACTCATAAAAGTAAACAGACATTGGATTTTGTACTTTGGTTAAGGCTTCCAATTTCTTTGTGAGCATATTAATCTTTGCATTAAGAAGGTTCTAACTATCCACTTCATGCATCCCTACAACTTTCTTTGGTTACTTCTTTCTCCATACCATAGGTAATTTTTAGATGCCATAGTCTTAAGTAAGTTGAATGCATCATCGGGTGTCTTACTCATGAATGAGCCTTGAGCAGTAGCATCAATAGTGATTCTCATTGGCTCAGTGAATCCTTAATAAAAGGTTTGAATGAGCAGCCATTGTAGAATTCCATAGTGAGGACATTGGCATTGTAGATCTTTGAACTGCTCCCATGCTTCATATAAGGATTCACTATGGTGCTAAATGAAGTTTGTGATCTCTTACCAAAATTTTACTATCTTGCTTATTGGGAAATACTTGCCCAAGAATGCCTTTGACAACGTGTCCCATGTGGTAATGGACTGTGAAGCTAGAGATTGTAACCATAGTTTGGCTTTATCCCTTAAAGAAAAATGGAATAATCTTAGCTTTATTGCATCCTGACTAACCCTATTCATTTTAAATGTGTCACAAATCTCCAAAAACTGAGCTAAATAAGCGTTAGGATCTTTGCTTATGAGACCTCCAAATTGGAAATGTGAAACCATCTAAATAATTGCTTGTTTGATCTCAAAAGTGTTGGCATCTATAGTAGGTTTCATAATACTGTTATGGGTATCTCCTGGGTTAGGCATCATATACTCTTGAAGAGGACGATTCCTTACTGCTTGATTTTTAGCCATCTTTTGCTTATTTTTCTCGCACTTTTCCTTTCGGTTTTTCTTGCATGATCTCTTGATTTCAAGGTTGACCTCTTCTAAGTTTGTCCCCTTAGATCGAGTGTTCATAAACTAGTAAAAATCACCGAAAAAATCAATAAGCCAAACAAGTAAGACTAAATGAAAGAATACTAGTCTAAGAGAAGTAAAAATTAAATTAATATCAATATTGTCAATCCCTGAAAATGGCGCCAAAAACTTATTGTGGTTTCAAAACCCACAAGTGCATGGATCATGAATTGTAGTACAAAAATATCGTTCCCACCAGAACTGTATATTGAGTACCAATATTTTTACTTATGTTCTCAGCTAGTAAATTAAATAAAAGTGAATTTTTTAATAAAGATAATCAAAGTAATTTAATTAAATTATAATCAAATAACAAAAAGCTTAGAGCCTAGGTTTAGTTTTACTATTCCAATTTTGATCATGAACACATTAACAAACAAAAACAATAATTTCAGTTAAGGGTAATTGTTCTAAAATACCTAAAGACTCTCTCGAGTTCAATTAAGCATGTAAAGATTAAAGTTTAACCTACTCTCGTGGTTAAGAAGTTAATATAAACTCATTAAGTTTCTTAACAATTAATTTACCACCATAGACTTATGCCTACTGTCATGATTTCCCGTAGAGCTCACTTACTCTTATGGTTGAGTGGTCTAAGTCCTATGAGTTTTAAACCAATAAATTCTCCTAACTCTTGTTGGTGAATTTACTCATAAATATGCAAATAATTTGGCTAAGAATGAAAGCATAAAATAAGTTCAACTCAAAGAAATAACTGAAAATCAAATATAACAATAGAAACTCGTGTTCAATCACATAATGAAATAGTTACTCCTAACCCATAACTCTAAATGAAATTTAGCCATGCATGATCTTGGTGAAACACACGAACATAATTAAAGAAATTAAAACAAAGAAGAAACAAAGATAAAACTCTTTTGAAGCTCCTGCTTATTGCCTCTGTCTCTCGACTCTGTCCACACCTCTGTTCATCTCTATTCATCCCTCTCTCTCTCTTCTCCCTTCTCCTCTGTCAACTCTGTCTATCTTTTTATTACATAGGGTTAATGAGATTCCTCTTTGCCTTTTATTCCTTTTTCTTACATCATTGATAAATAGCCCTCGGTTATATTGAGCACATGCACCCATTATATGCCCACCATCATTTGCGTATGTTACGCTATCACTCTTATTAGTCGTTGGTGAATCATCACTCTTCAAATCAAATTTGTTGACAAAGGTGTTACAACAGCTCAATTCTTTGACAATGTAAAGTTATCACAACAACTCATGCACTTGTACGTCCACCATATACGCTCACCACTTTATATCTTATGTGTCCAGCTGGTATGCCCACTACTTTATGATTTTGTAATGGTTTGTATCATGGCTTAACTCACGGTTTCAGTAAGGTATGCAAACTTATTTTTCTAATTTTGATTTTTTGTCAGGGCTTTCGTCATGGCTTAGTGAAGCCCTTACGCATGTTGTGTTGTGATGCATGGGACATGCACACAGTTTGGATCATGGCTTAGGCAAACCATGATGCATGCCGTGACATTGCCACTTTGCTCAATTTCTCATTAGACATGGCTTGGGCAAGGCATGATGTATGCCATGACACATACACTTTAAACTTAGCTACAACAAAAAAAGAAAATTAATTAATATCAAATAAAAACTCCATAAAAATATACTTTAAGTAATAAAATCCTAATTAAATTATAACAGTAATATATTTTCTATTTAAACTTATTTTTTATCCAATTTTTATTCAATAATTCATTAGAATTCAACTCAAAAACATGGAAATATTATACACATCACCTTTAGCATTAGCTTTTTAATAAGTTGCATAATCTTTACGGATTTGATGATGTTTTTCATGTTCATTTGTAAAGGGAGAATACATGATCTTGTCACCAAAAAAGCTAATGATATATAAATTCAATTAAAATTTCAAATGAATCTTAACCTGGATATAAGCATTTAGCTCAAAAAGTCAGTACCACTCGCACTTGAAAAATAAAACCATCAGATTCTGCAGTTAAATTAGACACCAATATGCAAGTACCAAAACATATATTTTCTTTGGTCAAATATTGAAATTAAGCCATTCCTGAATTTGCTTCAAAACGAACTGATGATAACAGTAGAATTGTCGATCTATGTTCCATATGTAGTGATAGCACTTCTTTTTACTTCATGAACAGTCAAGATTAGGTCCCTATAAGAGTTTTTTATTTATTTTTTATTTTTTTCATCGCTCTAGCTTCATAGGAAACATGGGTGAATCTAGAATAAAACTTAGGTAGGAGACAAAAAATTATATAGTAAAAACTATATATTGTAGAGACAATGTTTATGTTTTTTAATAAAGAGTTCTTCTACAGTGTGTGTATATATATACAATTATATTAATTCTTATGCAATTATAACTATTAATATGTATTATAAATTATATACAAAAAATATGTATTTAGTATAAAGAAATTTCACAAAGTTTTTTACAATTCATTTATAAATCTAAAAGTATTTGGTTTAAATTAAAATTTTGTGAAATTTATTTCTAATTCTACTGCTTAATTTTTTTTAAGAATTACTTACTACTAAACTAAATTCTTATGATTTCCAAATAAATTTATTTTATACAATATTCATTTAAATCAAACACACTTTATTTATTAATAAGAATTTATTTATAAATAAATTATATTTAAAATTCATTAGAAATTTTTTTTTGGTGGAATTGAGTCAAATAAGGGATAAAAATTATAATTAAATGACAAGTAATTTTTTTATTTCATTTGTATATATGAAGAAGGATTCACTAAGTGTAGACAAAACTTCAGAAAGCTACTTAAGAAATATAAGGAATGTAGATACTCCAATAAAGAGATGTTGATAAAGGAACTTTTATATTAAAACAATTCATACCATCATATTCCAGTCTTAAGGCATTGGGTGGAAAATCCAGATTCATATCTCCCAAGCTTACTTTCACACACTACAAGCATTGTAATCTAGATTATTACATCTTGAAGTATAACAGAGTACTATTATTAGCATCTTATCTACATGGTCAAGCAAGAAGCAATGCAAAGCAAACTTCTCACAGTAGGACCATCATCAGTGCAGTGAGAACCATGAACCTGAGAAAATAAAGTAGGCCTTTTAGATTCAAACAGGAATGAGATATAGTGGGCTTAGCAAAATTGCTCAAAAGCAATTTTTGGACAATGCATCGAGAAATAGATCACAGGCTCACCAGAATCAGGTCTTTTAAACCTTTCAAGAACAAGCCTTTCTGTAGAATGAACACCATATTCTCTAAGTTTATTTCTTCTTTTTTTCTTTTATCCCCACTTTTTTCCATCCATACACATGAATGGAAGACAACGTTTGAATGTTACTAGACTTAAATCTCAGTACAATTTGTACCATCCTACGCAAGGTGAAAAACGCAATCATTGAAGGTCAACAAAATACATATATATATATATATATATATATATATATATATATTAAAAATTGCAATTTTTTGACATTTTATAAATTTGTTTTAATTTTTAAATTTGGTTAAACTAGTTTAAATTGACCAATTATTTACAATTTTAACAAAAATTGTAATTTGGTCAAATTAATAAAAAAAAAAATACATATGTCGTTATCTGAAAATAAGTGACATTAGATATCACATGCACATTTTTTAAAATTTCAACAACAAAAAAATGCTAAAATTATAAATTATTAGTAAAATAAGAATATTTTTGCCAAATTTCAAAGCTTTGAAGAAATCTATTAAAAAGGCAGTAAAAATTGTGATTTTTGATATGAATATGCCTTGAAAATATGTTATAGCCATGTTGTCACCTTTTCATGACATGTTGATCGGCTCAAGGCTTGGCAACTTCAAGGGTTCTTGTAGGTCTGGATTGATGGGGAACATGTGACATTGCGCGAATTGCGCCATTAACTGGTCCACGAGAACCAGAGCCACCATGGCTTCCACTACAGGCACAGCTGCATCCATGACAGTCAAAAAAAAAAAAAAATACAATCCATCAGAGAATAAAAAAACTGAAGGAGACTAAGGCAATTAGAGATTAATATTTAGACATGCCTCGTGGAGCAACACAAGGATCATGGCGACCGCGAACAACTAATTCTGTCTCCTTTTTATCTCTAGTCACTGTATGTTGCTTCTTCTACAGTAAGTAACAAGAAGTTAACGTACCAAGGCTCAAACAGGTGAAAATTTTGAACCACAAGTCACATTACACAAAAGCCACGCAGGACATGACAATTTCAACTAATAGGGTTTTCATATTAGAAACTTTTTTGGAATATTTCGGGATTGTTTTAAAATTTAAAAAAAAAAATTAAAAGGTGCATTTTTAGCTTGAAAATAGTATTTAATTTGAACATATTACTAACGTATTTCTTTAATCTTTCTAAATAAAAAAATAAATTTGAAAGCATTTTTAGCTTGAAAATAGTATTTAATTTGAACATATTACCAACGTATTTCTTTAATTTTTCTAAATAAAAAAATAAATTTGAAACATATTTCGATATTTTTCTTAACTAAAAAACTAATTCACAGTTATGCTATTAATTGATTTTATTGAATAATTTTGAATATTTATAAATAAAATTATATTTATATATTTTACAAAATTATTTATATTCTTCTATATTTTTAATATTTACACACTTTTTTTTATATTCCACTTTCACTTTTTTTTTATCTTTCCACTTTCAGTATTTAAAAAAAATTATCTTATCATATATATATATATATATATATATATATATATATATATATATATATATATATATATATATATATATATATATATATATTCACATTTTTCCATTTTCATGTTACAGTGCTACTTAGGTCTTGTGCATGCATAGGTGGCATTAAAGGCACTACTATTAATCCTGACGGGAATATCTTTGGCAAGAGCTGAAGCACAGGACAACAAATTCAGTAAAATAGGAACTTACTCCTATTATTGTAGGTGTTGGCTTGAAAGCAATCCTCATGTTGATAATTTCACCGTTGGATATGCCTCCCTGCCCATCAGTACAGGAGAAGTTTTTTAAGGCTCAACTAAGAATATCTTGCTAAATAGGCCCGAAAACAGAACTGTAGATCCTTCAGAAAGAAATCACATACCTGTATTCCACCAGAACGATTTGTTCTTGTCCTGATTTTTCCATGTTCATTCATGTAAAATTCATCATTGTGTTCACTTCCAGTCATAAAAGTGCCTGCAAGGATTTTTATTAACTCACGTTAAGACCAAGATCTTACTGAATTCAATTGAAAAGCAACATGGAGCAGGCAGTAGCTTAGAAGAATGCTATCACGGTTGCCGAGTTCTTAACCTGCGAATCCACTGCCGAATTCAAAGCCAATTGTTGCAGGTATTGAAATGATAGCTTTAGCCAGCTCAGCTTCTAGTTTGTCAAAGACTGGTGAGCCAAGCCCCTGCCATAGGATTCCAGAACTTAATCCTAAGAAAACAATTGCTTGTAATGAATAATACAGAGTCATAAATTTTTACGAGTCAAGAAACAGCTTCATAATACATCAGACATTAATGGTATATATGAACATTTACGCAACAATAAACGAAAATGAACACATGCAGTTGCACTTGTGAAACCACTAGCATTAATACATCACAGAGAGGGATGAAGGTTGAGACTAACACGTGGGACATTCCTCACAATGCATGTGACAACACCACCAACAGAATCGCCTGTCACTCGGATTGCGTCAATGGCTGCAGTCATTTTCTCTGCATATTCAGGATCAGGACACCTGACGATATTGCTCTCAATCTGTCAACATTTTACAGATGCTTAATCAGAGAATGGCTATCTCATTAGTGGAGACCAGTTAAAATAACAAGTCGGCATGCTGGTTGGGACAAAACTTAGTAAAAAATTATCAAGAATCAATCTGAGATAGATTTAAGTTACAACTACAACATAACTTGAAATATGCATATATTGGTTGAATCTGAGAATCTGAGATCAACAAAAAGTTATCAGAAGATAACAAAACTTGTCAAAAGCTAAGATAAGAAATGCATATTTTGTTCAGAGTCAACTGCAGATGAGCTGAAACACCAATCTGATGATAATTATTTATGTGGGAGAACCAAAATTAAGTAAAGCAACTAAAAAAAAAATTAACCAGCAGTAATACCTGATCAAACGTTAGATTCTCGTAATTGACCAGATCCTCTGGAAGTACAACCTTATGAACTTGGGAGACAAAGGCAAGGATCTGAAGATAAGATGTAGGAAATAAGAATCATGTAGCATTCTAGCAATAGCAGCAGAAGTTAATTACGCCACAAGAAGAACACGGCAAACTAAAACCAATTCAAAAACAATCGAATCCTTTATCAAGTAGATGGATGCTATGAAGTTAAAAATGGTGAATTGCAGCATGATAGTATACTACTGATAAATTGGACCAGAAATTTGCTATATAGTTGATAGTTAAAGTTCATCATTTTATCGTATCAAAAGGACTTGACTTAAGGAAAGAAACAAACCTCAGTTCCTGAAATTTGCTCGAGAAGTTTCTTTGCGACAGCTCCTGGTGCAACTCTTCCAATGGTCTCCCTTGCTGATGATCTACCCCCACCCTTCATTTAAAAGAACTGACGTTAATAATTTGTCATTCCAAAAAAATTTTGCTGCATTAACAATAATACCAGAAGTACTATTGTGTCATTTTGATGTTTAAAGACATTACCTGCACTGCTCTAACTCCATACTTCATGTCATAAGTTGCATCAGCATGAGAAGGCCTGTAAGCCATTGCCATTTCCTTGTAAAACTGAAAATCCATTGACATCAATTGAAACCTTTTCACCATCTTAGACACAATTAAAAGAGCATCAACCAAATATAATGTAACACATCTAACATTTGTTGGTTCAAGTGATAAAAAGTTGGATTTTCTTCAATAAGATTTCAAGTTTAGTTTTTTATATGAAAAAAGAACAATAATACGTATATATTGCTACAAGCGACATGAATAGCAGGTGGATACACATTGATGATTTTTCATTTTTATCTCTACACTTTTTTAGTGGCCTATAAAATAAGGAAAAATAAATAAATACACGATTTTTTCGATTGCTTGTAACGACATCTAACATTAATAATGAAAAATGCTAAAGAGGTTTTACCCTAGCCTACTTGACTCTAAAATAGTTGGGGCTCATGTGACTATTGGACCAGGGGACATATATACTTCACAAATTACATTGTACTAGCATTCAATCATCCTATTCCTATACATGGACTGGATTATATAACACTAAAAACTCACATCGCCTCCCAGATCAGTATTTGGTACAAACACATGGATGGGTGTTCCAGTAGTCACTCCTGTAGATAAGATATCATGCATAACAGTATCAGTTCATAGATTAAGAGAACAATACAATATCAAAAAAACACAGATGAACAATTATATTACAAAAACTAACCTTCAGAGACACCTGATAATATTCTGCAAGTATCAGTCTCTTTTCGAGGGGAAGTAATTCGACTCTGAGCTGGCCTCCTGCACAAGTTAAACTGTTATTTAACTGAAAGAAACTTGAAAAATACAGACATCGAGTTCAAACTTTGATGTCAACCAAAGTTCTCAAATCTTTGCTAATGAGAACCAAGCTCTCAAATTACACCAACCTTCTGTCAAGATCCACTTGCAAATCAGCTTCTGAGAGAGGGATTCGAGGAGGGCATCCATCGATCACACAACCAACACCACCTCCATGAGATTCTCCATAAGTTGTAACACGAAAATGGGTACCAAATGAACTCCCTGCTGCACGTATTTCTGTTGTGAAACAGGCCAAAAACATTCAAAAAAAAAAATTCCGAAATTTATCAAACTAAGCAAACGCAAATTCATATCATATTTCCTACATAAAACGTCAGAACAAATTATCTAAGTTGATATTTATAGCACCAAAACTCATGCTCAAGATCTATGTTGCCCAAATTTGAATTAAACAAGGTTTTCCATGATAAATACTCCATCTACTAAAACTAAAATTAATATCTTCCTGGAGCAACACTCATCCTGAGTAATGCAAGAGATAGTTGGCCAGGTGTAGCTACAACGCTATGCATTGTTGGCTACATGGTCAAGATCATAGCATATGATAAAGCATTCACATGAGCATAATAGTTGGCCAACTTGCTCGCAACCGGACAAAGCTTCTAAATTGTAATTAATCTCAATTCTCAACGCAATCACACAAAGGTAACAATAAAATAATCAGTTGTACTTCACACGTTAAAAAAAAAAAAAAAGAAGAAAAGAAAAGAACAAGGCCTTTCTCATAAAACGTAGCAAAAAAGAGTAGAGCATACTTAAACATACTTCTTTTCTTTTCTTTTCTTTTCTATTGAAATGTTAACAAGAGACAAGATCTCTCGTGGGTATAAATTACCAAACTCAAATAAGCCCCAAAATGTTTAAAAATCAAGGAATGCTTGTAACTCTTGAACAACAAAAATGATTCCCATAATCATGCATAGAAATTTTTTTAAAGAAAAGAGAAAGGTGCTATCACCGAGCTTTCTTGCAACCCGAACGGTGGCGTTCATGGAAAGTTGCCGGAACGGCAGAGAAGAGCCAACGAGGCAAGGCATGGACACTGCAACACTAACAGGATAAGATGGCATTGTGGTGCGATCAGTGTACTGTTTCTAGCAATTAAAACAGTAATGGAGGGAGAAGATGGAGTAGAAGCTACTTTTATATATTTATTTTTAACTAATCCATATTCAACGGGTGGATTCCCGTAAACCCATTAATATAAGAGAGGAAAATTACTGTATCTTGACAAATTCTGACAGCCAATATAACCCATTTGAAGTTTTTTTAAAAAATATTACATCCATTGTTATACCATTTAAAATTTTAAATATATCATTATTAATATAAATTACAAATCATAATTTACATTGAAAATACATAATTTATATAGAAAATAAATAAATATATATAAACATGTTTCATGTAGAGACTAAATCCAAAATCTTAATCTTGAAACTTCAACACATTAACTAATTGAGTTGGGCACCATAATGAGTTGAGTTGGACAAAAAAATTTCTGTGTTTTGTTTTGGTCTACGAAAAAGACAAGGGCTGAGCTTCTAGGCCCCACGGAAGCAACAAGGCAGTAACTGGAGAGTGGAGACCTGACCAGAGCCTTATTTCCACAAACTACTACACAACAAATGTTCTTAAAATTACTTAAAAAGGAAAATACAGTTTGTTACGCCATTCCTATCATAAATTTAGGTTATATTTTATTTTAATATTAAAATTTTAATTTTTATCTTTTTATTTCCAAAAATTTTATTTTTATTTTAAGTTAAAATATCTCAAATATATCCTATCAAATTTAACATACGTAACCGTCAAAATAAATATATTTTTAATATATTTATCTTATAAGTTTCTCATTAAACAGTTTAATCATTTTATTATCTCCAACAAACAAACTTTACTTGTGGATCCCATAAAATAAAATTTTAGCAAATTTTATTTTATGAAGCCCACAAGGTGATTAAGCTGCTTAACGGAATGCTTACATGGTGAATATACTAAAAATATACTTATTATAGTTGTCATGTATGCTAAATTTTATCGAATATATTTGAAATATTTTAACTTGAAATAAAAATAGAATTTTTGAGACCAAAAAGAAAAAAATTGAAAATTTGATACCAAAGGAAACATGGTCTAAAATTATGGTACCAATGGTGAACTAAACCTAAAGAAAATGATTAATGTACCTAGAGGTGAGCAAAACCAACCCACCCGATCACCAGACTTGTAACCGACCCGAAAATAGTCAAGTGAGATATCACTTTATAACTTTGTTAAGTCTTTGGTTGGAACCAACCTGACCGAAAATTGACTATACAATATATATTTTTATGTTGTGAAAATAAAGATTGAATTACTTATTTTGTTATAGAACTAAACTTAAATTTAGTAGTATTTAACTAGAAGAAAAATATTTTATAGTAGAATGATTTTAAGAGAATTTAGAGAGAATTTAGAGAACTATAATATTGAAAGAATTTGGAGAGTAATCTATCTTTTCTTCTTCTTTTTCTTAACATCCTCATTAATGAATTTCAATCCCTTTATATAGAGATTTTCTTTTCACTATTTGAGTACTATTCTCTCACAAACAATATATTGTTCATTCACAAGCAATATATTGTTCATTCACATTCATAATACTCCCCCTTGAATAACAATATTTTGCAACTGCCTCGTTAAAACCTTGCTAAATAAAACCCAGTGGGAAAAACTTTAGCTTAAGGAAAAAGAGTACAGTGCATGATATTCTCCCCCTCAAGTTGATATGTATAATCTTCCTTCACATAGTATGTAGATGTCGCATTCCAATATCTTGAACGTGCTTTCTAAAGATTGCAGTTGGAAGTGCCTTTGTGAAAAGATCAGCTGAATTCTGGCTAGACTGAATATACTTGATATCTATATGATTGTCTTTTATTAGCTCTTGAGTGTATGAAAAGAATCTTGGAGGTATATGTTTGGTTCTATCACTTTTGATATATCCTTCCCTTAACTGTGCAATGCATGCTGCATTATCTTCATATAAAATTGTTGGACTTTTGTTGACTGGAAAACCACAAGATTCTTCAATATGATGTGTCATTGATCTAAGCCACACACACTCTCTACTTGCTTCATGTAGTGTAATAATTTCAGAATGATTTGAGGAAGTAGTGACAAGCGTTTGTTTCTGGGAACGCCAAGAAATTGCAGTTCCATTATTTGTGAACACATAGCCTGTTTGAGATTTCGCTTTATGAGGATCAGATAAATGTCCTGCATCTGCATAACCAATCAATTCTTGTTTTGAATTGTTAGAATAAAATAAACCCAAATCAACATTTCCTCGAAGGTATCGAAGTATATGTTTGACCCCTTTCCAATGCCTTTTTGTTGGAGCTGAACTGAACCTCGCTAATAAATTAACTGCAAAAGAAATGTCAGGTCTAGTACAATTAGCAAGATACATTAGAGCTCCAATGGTACTGAGATATGGAAATTCAGGACCAAGAATTTCTTCATTTTCTTCACAGGGTCGAAATGGATCAGTTTCAATATTGAGTGATCTAACGACCATTGGAGTACTTAAAGGATTTGCTTTATCCATATTAAAGCGTTTCAAGATCTTTTCTGTGTAATTTGATTGATGCACAAATATCCCATTGTGCATTTGCTCAATTTGTAAACCAAGGCAATACTTGGTTTTTCCAAGATCTTTCATTTCAAATTCTTCCTTTAAGTATACTGTTGCTTCATGGATCTCATTTTCTGTTCCAATGATATTCAAATCATCAACATATACAGCTATAATCACAAATCCGGATATTATTTTCTTAATAAAAATACATGGGCAAATAATATTACTCACATATCCTTTATTAATCAAATAATCGCTTAAACGATTATACCACATGTGCCCAGACTGTTTTAACCCATATAAAGATCTCTGGAGCTTGATCGAATACATTTCTTTGGGTTTTGTACTTAATGCTTCAGGCATTTTAAATCCTTCAGGGATTTTCATATAAATGTCACTATCAAGTGATCCATACAAATAAGCAGTCACAACATCCATAAGACGCATTTCTAATTTCTTAGAAACTACTAGGCTAATCAGATACCTGAACGTAATTGCATCCATAACAGGAGAATACGTTTCATCATAATCAATTCCTGGCCTTTGTGAAAAACCTTGAGCTACAAGTCTAGCTTTGTACCTTATTATTTCATTTTTCTCATTTCTCTTTCGTACAAAGACCCACTTGTATCCTACAGGTTTCACATTTTTAGGCATAGGAATAATTGGCCCAAAAATATTTCGTTTGTTTAGTGAGTCCAATTCAGCCTGCATAGCATCTTTCCATTTTATCCAATCATGCCTATTTTGACATTCCATGACTGATTTTGGTTCAGGATCATCTTTGTCATTTATGATTTCATATGCAACAGTATATGACAATGTTTCATGACTTTCTTTATTTTCTATTTCTTCAGGGATATTTTCCTCGCTATCAATATGATTATCTACTCCCTTTCTCTTTCGAGGATTTTTATCCTTAGAACCAATTGGTCTTCCACGCTTCTGGCGTGTTTTAGACTCATGAGTGTCTTTATTCTCAGATTTTATTTCTGGAATTTCAATACGAGCAGGAGCATTGGCTGCTGGTATATATGATTTAGTCACTCTTTTTGTATCAGTAAATGCATCTGGCAATTGATTTGCAATTGCTTGTAAGTGCACAATCTTTTGCACTTCTAATTCACATTGTTTTGTGTGAGGATCCAGATGCAATAATGATGGTTCATTCCATGAAATATCCCTTTTCACTTCTTTCTCCCCTTTTCCTAATGTTAAGAAAACAACCTCATTAAATTGGCAATCAGCAAACGTGCTGTAAAAACATCACCAGTTAGAGGTTCAAGATATCTAATAATCGAGGGTGTTTCAAACCCAACATAAATTCCCAATCTTCGTTGAGGACCCATTTTTGTGCGCTGAGGTGGCGCAATGGGTACATATACTGCACAACCAAAAATTTTGAGATGGGAAATATTTGGCTCTTGACCAAATGCCAATTGTAGTGGGGAGTATTTATGATATGCACTAGGTCTGATGCGAATTAATGAAGCAGCATGTAGGATTGCATGACCCCAAACTGAAATGGGAAGCTTTGTTCTCATTATTAATGGTCTAGCAATAAACTGAAGTCGTTTAATCAATGATTCAGCTAAACCATTTTGAGTATGTACATGGGCAACGGGATGCTCAACAATGATCCCAGTAGACATACAATAATCATTGAATGCTTGAGATGTAAATTCACCAGCATTATCAAGTCTTACCCTCTTGATTGTATAATCAGGGAATTGTGCTCGTAATTTAATAATTTCAGCAAGCAACCTTGCAAATGCAACATTACGAGTTGACAATAGACAAACATGTGACCATCTACTAGATGCATCAATTAATACCATAAAATATCTAAATGGTCCACATGGTGGGTGAATTGACCCACATATATCACCTTGAATTCTTTCAAGAAACATAGGTGATTCATTTTGAATTTTAGATGGTGAAGGTCTCAAGATTAATTTTCCAAGAGAACAAGCTGTACATGGCATTTCATTTGATTGAGGAATTCTTTGCCCCTTCAAGGGATGCCCATGTGAATTCTCAATTATCCTTCGCATCATTACTGATCCATGATGACCTAATCTGTCATGCCATAAATTTATTATTGAAGGATCATAAGATTTTTCTTTTACTGCCATATTTGATTCAATTACATGTATATGCATGTAATGCAATCCAGTAGGGAGTTTTGGCAGTCTTTCCAATACTTGCATTTTTCCTGATTCATAGGAAACTATATTTAAATATTTGTTACCATTTATAGTAATAGATTGGGTATCACACCCATTTCGATATATGTCATCAAAACTCAACAAATTTCTTGTTGATTTTGGTGAAAACAAAGCTTCATCAATTATAAACTTTGTTCCATTTGGTAACATAAATTTAGCTTTGCCAATTCCTTCAATCAGATCTACAGGACCTGATATTGTTTTTACAACTGCCTTTGTGGGCTTTATTTCAGAGAAATAATCTCTATTTTTCAAGATAGTATGTGTAGTACCACTATCTGGTATGCAGAGATCTCCAATATTGTCTTTATGTTGAGTACAATCCATATTAAACTTCAAAATAGATAAACACAAAATTAATCAATTAAGGTAAAAACATAAAATAATTATAAAGTAGGACATTTTATTTAATTTAAAAATAACATACATAACAATAACATATTCTTCAGAATCAAATAAGTAATAACAATATACTTAAAATTATAGATGTCTCAATTTCCATTGTCAGTAAAATCATCAGTAAAATCAGAAACATCTAAATGAGTTGTATCATTAACATGAGTATGATGCTCATTGAAGTTTATTTCCTTTTCTTTGCCTTTCAATGATGCCTTATAAAGTTGGCAAAGATGTGGTGGTGTTCGACAAATTCGTGACCAGTGTCCTTTACTACCACATCTGAAACACACAGTTTCAGACTTATATTGAGGCCTTTCTTGAACACCACTGATGACTGATTTTAACTTCTTTTGAGGTTGAGTCTGAGTTTGTTGTGGAGTATTACTATATTTATTTCCATGACCATGGCCAAAGAATTGACCTCTTCCACGTCCACGACCTCTACCTCTCCCACGTCCACGGCTATTATAATTTTTATATCTGGAATAATTTGTAGCATTTGCTTCTGGAAATGCTATTGAGCCAGTGGGACGGGACTGATGATTTTTCATCAAGAGTTCATTATTTTTCTCAGCTACCAGTAGGCATGAAATTAGTTCAGAATATTTTTTAAATCTCTGCATCCTGTATTGTTGTTGCAGTGTAACATTTGATGCATGAAATGTGGAGTAAGTTTTCTCCAGCATATCCTCATCTGTGACTATTTGTCCACAGAATTTTAATTGTGATACTATTCTGAACATTGCAGAATTATAGTCACTCACTTTTTTGAAATCTTGAAAGCGTAAAGCTCTCCATTCATCAGTGACTACTGGTAGTATTACATCTCTTTGATGATCATATCTGTCTTTTAGATCCTTCCAAAGAACACTTGGATCTTTGACAGTCAAATATTCACATTTTAATCCTTCATCAAGATGACGACGGAGAAAAATTATAGACTTGGCCTTATCTTGCAATGAGGTGTTATTATTTTCTTTTATGGTATCAATTAACCCCATTGATTGAAGATGCATTTCTACATCTAGAATCCAAGACATATAATTTTTTCCCGTGATGTCAAGAGCAACGAACTCAAGCTTTGCTAGATTTGTCATTATGATAACTAATAAAAAAAATATAACTCAATTAGAATTCATAAATTTGATGACTACTAAAAAAAATCAAACATGATCAGAATTTACTAATTAATTATATCATGAATGAATATTGCAAGAAATAATAGTGGTACAAAAAATGATACAATAATACTTGAAATTATATCAAATAGAAAATCATCTTCCATATTAATTATTCCTAAAACTATTATAATAGTCATGATCAAAACACAAATATAAATATACCAAATCATGTTTACAATTTAGAGTAAAGAGAGAAAGAGAAAATGTATGAATTTGTGTGAATGAATAAAATTTATAGCTCATCTATTTATAATGAAAAATATAGCCGTTTATTACCGTTATATTACCGTTGGTAATAAAAATATAACCGTTAGAATTTTTTTTTTTTTAATATAATATATTGAGAAATAAATTATATAAAGTAAAATCAATAAATAATGTTGATATGATTATTTATAGCAAGTGAGTTAATATAACGATATGTATAAATATGGGGCAAAACCGTCCATTAATATAAAATGGGGTATAGCCTTCCATTAATATAAATAATAAAAAAATAAATGTGCATAAATATAAATTGGTAGGAGGCATAGCCATCCATAAGGTTAGAACCATTTCTAGCAATATTTGCATCAATGGTGTAGTTAGTAAAACAAAATAAAAATAACAATTAATATAAAGTTAGATTGAAGAAATAAATATAAATATATAAATTAGTAGGAGGCATAACCATCCATGATAATATATAATCAACTAATATATTCATAAATACTAAATATTAAGAAATATGTACCTTATTGTTTTGATCGAGAGCTCCTCGTGCTGATAACGTATTGTGAAAATAAAGATTGAATTACTTATTTTGTTATAGAACTAAACTTGAATTTAGTAGTATTTAACTAGAAGAAAAATATTTTATAGTAGAATGATTTTAAGAGAATTTAGAGAGAATTTAGAGAACTATAATATTGAAAGAATTTGGAGAGTAATCTATCTTTTCTTCTTCTTTTTCTTAACATCCTCATTAATGAATTTCAATCCCTTTATATAGAGATTTTCTTTTCACTATTTGAGTACTATTCTCTCACAAGCAATATATTGTTCATTCACAAGCAATATATTGTTCATTCACATTCATAATATTTTATAACTAATATGAGACAACATAGTAATTGTAGTAAAGTGAAAATGGGGAATCGAACCGAAGTCTGGAAGGAACAAAGGACACGCTAAGACCATTTGGCCACTGCAAACACTTCGTTTTTTCATTTCTTTTATGTTATATATTAT
Organism: Mallotus nudiflorus; assembly: GCA_947683625.1. Lineage (NCBI taxonomy): Eukaryota > Viridiplantae > Streptophyta > Magnoliopsida > Malpighiales > Euphorbiaceae > Mallotus > Mallotus nudiflorus. The sequence goes on from CANTUR010001072.1 coordinate 673,245, forward strand.
TGTTTCAGATATTCAAAAACCGACAGAAGTCCTAAACAAAATTATTGATTCGAATCAATTTTTAAATTTTAAAAAAATTCCAACCTGACCCGACTAGACTGATGCTCACCCTTAGGTGTGCCAACCAAAATGATATATCTCCCAAGCAGCGACATCAACACTGTATCCCTTGTTCCAACATTTTTCAAAAATATCATTGATTTATTTTATAATTATAGTAATAATAAATATATAAATAAATTAGTTACAAGTTCTAAATGTTTAAATTATGGCACTACAAATTCATTAATTTCCTTTTAGATTTTTAAATTACATAGTGTTTTCTATAATTACTTTATCTTAAAATAAAGTAACTTCATTTTAAAATAAAGTAACCAAATTTATTAAGAAAATTTATTTAAATTTATAAAAGATATAAAAATTTCATCTTACTTTTGAAATAATATTATTTTAGATAAGTATAAGAATTAGTATTTTTTTAATAACTTAATATATTTTTTGTTGAATTGTTACTTTATAATAAAATTAAACCACTTTTATGAAATTGATGTTTATTGTTATAGAAATTTTTTCTAAAATGTTTATTTTAATTGGTATTTTTGCAACAAAAAAAACTTAATTTATGAAAAAAATTATATTATTTACGGAAAAACATGAAAATTTTTTTATTTTTATGAAACAACATTATATTTTCTAAGTGTAAGAATTAATATTTTTTTTATTCTAACTTGATATATTATCATGAATTATCACTATTTTTGGTTAATTAAAAATAATTTTATGAGAAAATAGTTAAAATAATTTTGCTTTATAAAATTACACAAATTATAAAAATTAACTTCGGAAAAATGGTTTATCTTTCTATATAGCAACAATTTAATATATAATAGAAAAGCACTAATTTTTATATTTATGAAAAATGGTGTTATTTAAAAAAAAAATTATCATCCACATTATTCATAAATTTAAATAAATTTTCATAAATAAATTATATTACTTTATTTAAAAATAATAATTTTAGAAACCACTTTTAATTAATTATTAAAAAACTAAAAATTTCAAAAAATAAAAATAAAAATTTCAAAAAAAAAAAGATAAAAGAGCTTGAGGAAAAAATACGATTCCTTTAATCATGCATTTAAAAAGAATTGCATCACCGAGCTTTCTTGGAACCCGAACGGTGGCATTTATAGAAAGTTGCCAGAAATCAGACGAAAACACTAACTGGATAAGATGGCATCGTGGTATGGTTACTGTAACTGTTTCCAATAATTAAAACAATAATGGAAGAAAGAAGATGAAGTACATGCTACTATGCTTTCGTGTGTTCTCTTCTTTAACTAAACACTACAACAAACTACTAATAAGGTACCGACCGAAATTTAAAGGACTATTTTTCTAATTTTGTAACTAGAATTTATTAGATTCTTATTAATTGAATTTGATTAGGATAAAATCATAAAAATCATAAAAGTTTTAATTTAATAAAATTATATAAATCTAAGACATTATTTAAATAAATATAACTTTTTGCACAATAGTTATTGATACAATGTAAATTAAAAAATTTGATAAAAAAATAAACTCATTGTCACCTACTTATTAAACATTGGTAAGCATTTTATACTTTGTTAATAAAAATAAAACATGTATATATGTATAAAAAATGGCCAAAATAACAATTTACCTCGTGAATTTAGATGTGAAAGTCAATTAGCTTAAAATTAATATTCTAGCCAATTACCTCATCAATTTGGCAAATTTAGTGAACTAGTCCAAATTAGTTTTAAAAAAAATTTAATTCAATCTTAAATAACTTTTTTTAACTAATTCACTATAAAACTTTTATACATTAACTAATTAGATCCAATTTATTAATTTGTCAAATGTGCAAAACATAAATGTAGTAAAAAATTAATTTTTAATTTTTCTAGAAATTAATATTCAATTTAAAAATAACTAAAATAAATTATTTGAATATAGAAAAATATAATAAGTTTAAATTAAAAGGATCAATTATTTTAATAAAAAATTGAGAAGTTGAATACATAGATGCAATTTTTTTATTTATTTTGAATTTTGAAAATAATTGATAATTTTGATTTCATTTTAGTAAAAAGTTTTTAAAAAATAATTTTTATTTTTATTTTCAAAATTTTCTATTTCTTTAAGGTGAATATATGATTTAAATTAAAATAAATTAAAAAAATTTAAATAATATTTTATGATTTAATTAAAGTTAAAAAAATTTTATGTTCTCAATCTTCAATTTTTATTCACATACTTTTATACACTTTTTAATATCTAAACACCTAAAATTAAAAAATTAAATATTAAATATAATAATTTTTAAAACCATATCTATTAGTATTTAATTATTCTATATGAACATTATGCGACGGTAATTAAAAAGTTGAATAGATGCAACTTATTTTTAATTTTTAATTTAAAAGTAATTAATCATTTTAAATCAATATAAAATTTTAAAAAATTAATTATATTTTTCTATATTTTATTTTTATTTTGAATTTTATTTTAATTTAAATATTAATTTCAAAAATATAAATTTTAAATTTAATTTTTACTAATTTATATCTTGCATATCTTAAAAGTTGATAAATTGAAACTAATTAGTGAATATATAAAAATTTTGGATGAATCACTTAAAAAATTTACTTTAAGCTGAAAAAAATTAATATAGACTAATTGACAAAATTTGCCAAATTGAAAAAATAATTTACCAAAAAGTTAATTTTTGACCTAATTACTATTGCGTTCAAGTTTAGAAACCAAATTCCTACTTTAGCCTACTAACAATCGGATTCTAAAATATCTTTGTTTTTATCATTTTATTTCAATTAACTTGAATTGGTAAAAGCTGGAGCATAAACGTTAGTACCCCCTTTTTTTTTTTTTTTTTTTTTTTGAAAAGGGAAAATAGATTAAATTAAAGGTTCTCAAGAGCAATTACATTCAAAAGAAAAAATGAAGATGTAGACCACTCCATATGACCAGACAAGGAATGAGCAGCCTTTGCACAAAGATGTGATGCTTCATTCGTTAATCAACAATGAACAAAATTAACATTCATTTTGCTAAAATGTTTAAGAAGAAAGCAACAGTCTTCAATAGTCAGATCAAAAGAAGAAACATTCCCAGAGTCTTGAATATAGGTGACCACTTGCAGTGCATCATATTCCATAATTATAGGGCCACTATAGAAATTCTTTAACCAACTTAACGCTTAACGCCTCACGATTGGCTAGGGCTTCAGCATCCCTAACAATGAAAGCTCCATGCACCGGAGTTAAGAGAGCTCGAATAAATTTCCCAGTTAAGTCTCGAATTACACTAACCACTCATATCTTGTTTTACTCATTGATACCCAATATAAGTATCCTATTGTAATAAAGGTTATAATCCTTAAAAAGGAAGAATGCTTGAATAAGAAGAAAGTTTGATAAGGAAGTCTATTCTCTCTTAAACAAGAAAATCCTACATGACTAAGGAATCATATTCTTAAAAGGTTTGAGCATCACCCTTTTCCTATAAATATGACATCTCATGTCATTTATTCACTTATCTCCTAATTCATCATCTTCATATAACATTACACTCTACATCAAGACATCATTCCATCACCTCATCATACAAGCAATCATCCTTTATTCTTTATTTTATTCTACTTATTCACTTTATTATATTTTTCTCTATACGAATATTGACTTAACATTTAGAGTGTTTATGGGGGAAACCCAGCCCCTTCATCCATTCTACTCGTCGATACAGGTTCCATAAGCAAGAGATTTAATTTGGAGTTATCAAGTGATGCTATATGTGGGAAACTAGCTTGTCTTATTAGCTAAAGATAATTAAAAAGCTAGGCAATCAAATTACGCTCTGAGTTATCTTGCTCGCTGGAACCAAAAGCTTTATGACCTTAACTCCGAAGGCATGTAAGCATGAAAAGATGCATCCATTAGATACAACAGACATATCTGTTAATTAAAAAAATCAAGGCATTCATAACCTTGTATGGGGAGTCAATTTACGATTACTAGCCCATGCTACAGTCCAAGATTTTATCATATTTTTTTAGGGCAACATAGTAGTTTGGTTTCTCTTACTTCATGGGTGATAACACTTATTTATTTTGAGAGTATCTTCTAAGTTAAGTTGAAGCTTTTACAAGAAAGTATTGAGCAAGAGTTCATGAAGTCTGAGTTTGAAACAACGCCTTATATCAGTATCACCAAGATTTGTTCGAGTTGAATTTGCCTTGCAGCTATGCATAAAGTCCTTTCTTTCAAGCATTGCCATTGGAATAGCAGATAAATTCAATCATTGCCATTGATTTTAAGATCACAATAATCACCGTTGAGCTTTATCGTAATGGTGTATACGGATTAACATAAACATATACGAACATAAAAAAACCAATATATAGTTCCAAGCAAAAGATTGTTATTTCAAAAATCATAAACTAAAACTCTTATCAAAGAGCCCATTAAAATAGAAATTGAAGTTCAGAGTTGACTGATTACAAAAAGTAGCTGCTGAAGATGAAGCTTCTTTATGTGCATGGAGAATATTGCCATAAATTTTATATTTTCAAATTACACTATTTGTTGCAATGATTTGGTCTTTAAAGGACCCCGGATGAACTGCACATAGTACCAACAAGTCTCAAAATTAATTTACAGATGTTCCTACTCACCTAAACTAACCAACAAAATGAGAAGTCTAAAATAAAAAATGGTGTCTCGATAGTTTCAAGATTGAAAGTATGCTCTTCAGACAACTAGCTACTGAGCATAACTCTAATCAAGGTAGGATGAAGCTATAATTCATCAAGCACAACTCTGATTAGCAAGTTAACAACCCGATGAAATATTGAGAATCCAGGTGAAGTAGGTTTGACATCATACCCAAGGGCAAAGTGTCACAACCCAAAACAGAGGGTCATGATCGGCGCTAGGGAATGAGAATTCTTTCGAATCCAGAACCCGTAGCAAGCTTGGAAAAAAAATAAAAGCATGCAATATAATAAAATAAATAAAATATTTATGCAGCGGAAATTAAATCTCGAATATAAAATAATTTCTCACTTCCTTTAATAACATAAATCACATCTCATATATAATTAAATCATTAAGTACAAATTTCAGTGTAACACTCTGAGTTTAAAATCTCATACAATTATAATAACAAATACAACTCATGACAGATTTAAGTACAACCACTACTGTCAGTGTCTAGAGTACAAAATAAACTTAAGTAAGTGATTTACATAATAAAGCCGAAGCGGAAGAAATCCGGCGGACAAGTCTACTGCTGAGGTATGAAGACGAAGACTCTCTTAAAAAATATCAACAGAGGGGAGTCAGACCTCACTGAGTGAATTATTATAATATGTATACATGCATAACTAAATGTCAAATGTAGACACTCAAAGGTATATATATAAATAGGCAAATACACATAGATGTAAGAAAAATCATTTTATATTGAAAACCATCAGTTTATGAAGGATCAAATAGAACCCTATATTTTCGCAACCTCAAATATCAATAGAACTCACCTAAGCCATCCAGGCCCACTTAAATCCAAAATAATTCACTTATTCCAACTGGACAGTAGACTGACTCTGAGACACTAAGTCAACCAAGCTCCAGTAGTCTGACTGTCAGTGTGATTGGCCCCGAGACACTTGGTCAACCGAGCTTCAACAATCACACTCTCAAACACATCAATCTCAAACATATCAATCAATAAGTCATAATCCACCAATAGGTTAGTAATTTAACCTAAAATCTACTGTCATACCGGTACGTACTCGATCCTAGTGCCATCCACTAGGAAGCACGTTCTATCGATATCCTTCATTTATATAAAACATACATTCAAGAAAATAAAGGATGCATAATGGTATTTAAAATAAACAAATATATCATATATATACCAGAAATATACCTAAAAAAACTAAGTATATTTTAGGTATATATACATATAATCAACTTAAATAAATCACAAAACATATTAAATTCAACCAATAATATATTTATAAACAAGCCATATTTATTTGAAAAAGGAAAACATGAATTTATTTCATAATATACCAAAAATTTACTAAAATTATACCTAAAATATACTTAAATATTCAAATAGGCAATTATGCAAAAACTTATATTTAAAACATAAAATTTCTAAAACATACACCCTAAGCAATGCATATATATCATAATAACTCACAGTTGTGCGCTCCTCAAAACGAGTCTGACGGGCTTGGTCCATTAGGCCTCGGTCTCAATGCAACTAACAATAAAATCACAATACGAAAATCAGAATAATTCTAACTTAACTTCTAAAGACTCGATCTAGAATTCTGAACACAGACAGAGAATACGAATTAGACCCGATGTCATATTTTACGAGAATTCTACCGAAAATTCAGCAGAACCTTCTCTGTAAAACGGACATCTCTCTACTTAAAAAGTAGAGTCGGTCTTGCAAGAAAATACACTTCAAAATAGAATTCACAAAACTCCTCGGTCGGAGCTCAAACTGCAAATTCCACCAACCAAGGTTCATAGTTCACAAGAAAATACACAACATATATTAAAATTTCAAAAATACCAAAAATACCCTTTTTATACCAAAATATAGAAATTTAAATATTTAAACATTAAAAATAATTATTTCACCAATAATTACTTAAAAACCCTAATATTAATATAATATTATTAAAAATTGATAATTCTCGATAAATTCAAAAATATTAATAGAAATTCATTTTATAAATCCAAATTACTTAATTAGTCCAAAAACATACTAAAAGTTATTAAAAACCCATTTATTTACAAAAATAGTATATTATATATAATTTGAAAATAATTTTTGAAAAATAGTTTTAATTAGTTAAAAATAGTAATTAATTTGTAAAAATCATTTTTATACCTCAAATAATTATTAAAACCAATTAAACTTAATATTTAACTAAAATGACTACCAAATTACCAAAATACTCCTAATATATAAAAATTCACATAATATACTATAATTACTTAAAAATTCAATAAAAATTATATAATTACTCTAAAATTATTTTCTCAACATATAATTCAATAAAATCAACAATTATACTCAATTAACCAATAATTACTAAAAAATATATATATTTAACCTAAATTTCCAAAATTTACATAAACTAAATAAAATTTTAATAATTACACAAAAATCACAAAAATTATAAATTAATTTCAACCACCATAAACACTAAAAATCACAATTTCATAATTTATCTAATTAATTTACGAAAATTAGAAAATAACAATAAAATAATAAAAAATTCACAAAAATCAAAATAAATTCCAAAAATTCCATAAAAATTCCAGGGTGTAGATTAAGCTAAAGGAAACATAATTTGTGAAGGAACTAAGCTTGAATCTCAAAGAATGAAGTTCAAAAAAATCATAAAGCATAAATGGCCGAAAATGGAATCAAGCTCAAAACCTTATCAAATCAAATTTTCAAACTACAAAAAGTTTGGAATCGACTTTTATGGAGTTCTAGAAGTTCAACGGCACCGAAATCACCGGATTTGGTGGCCGGAAAGTTGGTGAACAGAGGAAGGATGAGTTTCAGCCAAAAATGGGTTCCTTAAGCTGTTGCTAGCGCCGGAGGGGATGACAGGGACAGCAAAGTTGCTGGAGGATGAGGCGGCACTCTGGGAGGCTCTCTGAACAGAGGGGAATGAAGTTGCAACGGTGAGGGGATGGGACGGGATGGTTTCGGGAAAGAAAGGGAGAAGAAGGTGTTTTCTTCTTCATATATATATATATATATTATAACTTTATAATATAGTTTAATACTATAGAATATATACTAAAAACACACACCACATGTTTTAAATGCACACACACTTATATGTATACACCCATATATATATGTTTATATACTTTTAAATAAATAATAAACTCTAAATAATGTATATGCATGTATATAATTATATATTAATACATAAAATAATAATAATGCATGAAACAAGATAATTTAGTAAGATAAAATAACATTAAACATAAAATATTATTAAAATATTATTTTCCAAGAATATAAGTTTCGGGATAATTTTTACATAGAAAAACTATAAATAAACGTAAAATAATGTTAATTATTCACAAATAATTAAATAATAAAATATATGATTTTAAAATTTTTAACATTGCATATCCCGATTTAAAATAAAATTATTTAAAAACTCAGGTTATAACACAAAGACTCAGTAGCTCCACTTTCAATCCAAGGAAGATATGACATATTAATCTTCGAAAAAAACCCTAAAGCTAATTTGAGTAGAAGATCAAAAAAGAAAAGAAAGCATATGAAGAGGTTAATAAAGATTGCAGAGCATATGAAGAGGTCAATAAAGATTGCAGAGTAGAAGGCTGTCAACATGATTGATTCTTGGATTGAAGCTGAGCTCCAAGATCTGAGCACCAAAGCCTTGGATATCCGAGCAATCGAATAGCATCGAACATCTACTTTATGAGCATCCACATAGCTCCGAGCATTGAGCTTTAGAGCACCAAAACATAGGGATAGTCAGACTTATAAGTTTGGTTCTCTTGTTTGATTTACTTAGAAGAAACACTGAGCTTTTCAGCAAGATTCCAAGTCCCTAACATCTGAGTTTGGTTCATATTAAATCAACCTACTCTTTTATGAAACAATAATGAAACCATTTTGTTATCTCCCAATCTATGAAATCAGTTTAAGAACGACTCTCAGTTGAACTCCAAGCAATGAGTTATTACGAAGGTAGAACTTCCACTTCACGAGCATCCCTGCATAGAAGCACCCCACTAAGCATCCATCAAAAGTTGATTATCGAACATCTTGAGTCCCTGCAAGCTAAGCTCAGACTTTCAACTATAGTCCAAAAAGTGAGCATTGAGCATCCAGCACTCTTTGAAGTTCAAATCAGGAATCTTTTGAGCACGAAGCCAGTTGTTTAGGATAGATACAATAAAATTTTTTAGCATATGGCAGCTATGACTATTCTCTGCAAATTTTAGGAAAAAGTTGAGCCAAGTTCTAAGAAGTTTCTCTTTTCACATAGCCATAAAACTATATTTGTCAATCCCCTGTAACTCTTATTCTTCATCTGGAAGCATTGAATTGAAAATTAGCTGAGAGAAGATGGAGATGTGATGAATCATCATCAGAAATTCTTATTCTCAAGAATAGCATTGAAGGTTTAGCTTCAAGTGAACTAGAAGTTAAAAAAAAAAAGAATAAAAAAGAGAGTTCATGAATGGAATGCGTCCCATTAGTGCACCATCGATAATCGAGAGTTGAGCATCAACACCCATCGAGCTCCAAACATCACAAAATAAATTCAAACACAACTTCCAAGATCAGAATTTCAGACAAATAGCGAGAAAATTGCAGACCATTAAAACTAGGTTAAGTTGAATACTTTGTTTCACTTCTCAGTTGTTTGATTCTGATTCTCTTTCTTCAGAACCAGGCTTGATAACTAGACCTAAGTTGCTAGCTCAGGGTAGGCAAGTTCGGAAGCTCAGACTAAGCATGGCATTAACTTAGAATAAAGATGCAGATTTATATCAACCGGCAGAATATTTTTAATCAAGGAATGGCTTCTCCATTAACAACAACACCAATAAAAATGAAGTAATTATATTTAATCAGAATGGGATTCAGATACAACAACGTCGAGAGCTCTCTACATGGGAAAAACAAAATCGAGCCTCCATGCATGGAACATTTTTTATTATGAATTAAACACCAAGCATCAAAATCTGAATTACATATAAAAGCTCCAAGTTTCATTCAAGATTTTTGAGCACCAAGCTCTATCACCTGCTGAACCATGAACACCGATCTTCTACCCAATCTCCAAGTACTAAGTTCATAAGCTCTGAGTACCAAATATCAATCAAATATTGGATACCAACTTCATAGGCACTCAAACTCTGAAAAAATGAGCAACAAATTCATTGTATCTTCAATGAGGTGCATAACTAATCATTAATAAAGCAAAGGCATAGCATTCAAAGGTTTGTCCATCTATAGTCACGATATTGAAAAGCTTAGAGATCCCTTGCATCAGCAGATAAGTTTCCATCTTTATATTTATTTCATTCAAATAATTATTTAAATAGTTCTGTGAATTTATGCTTCATAAATTCATTATACCCTCAATGGGATCATGCCTTAATGAAAAATTTTGTAAAGTTGTATGGTTATATGATCAAGTCTCGTAGTATGAGAACTTCGGCAGTGTTGCAATATTATTCCTATTGGCTGACTTACTAAATGGCCTACTATGAAGATGAGATAGCATAAAAAAGGAGCCCAGATTGATATTTACCCAAAGTGTGAGATGTTTTGTTGTTGAAAGAACATCTATTTTCATAACTTATTATCTTGTTATGCAAGAACTAATCATTAATTAAGATAAATTGAGTGATCCTGAGATTCTCGTTCTTTTATTATTTGTTGTTACAGTTAAACAATACAAGTGTAAGTGCTACTTTGAGCACCTTAACATCGATACTCAATCAATAATAAAAAAATCACGACTTTTAGGAACTTGATCCAGCTGTTAATCTCGAAGCAGTATGTTTGGACTGTATATTTTCATAAAGTTGGATATACACAAAATGTCAATGAATTGGATATACACAAACTTGGGCAATACATGGCACCAAATTAAAGCTCAGATATTCAATTTTACATAAGCAAAATTCATGGCAGCATTTTCAAAGTTGTTCAGGCAAAGCACAAAACGAACATTAATATTCGTTGATTGAGGAGCGTGACAAGCGTACAACAGGAGATAAGTTTCTCTCTCAACTATTTAAATTATTTATTTTCATCTTATTCTTATATGAATAAATATAGCTTGTAACACAAGCATGCTTACACATCTATGCATTTATGCTCGTCCATGAATACATGATTATTATTCATGACAAACATATATCAATTACATTAATATATTTATTACACAATGACTGATCATCAAATGAGATCAATTAAATGATCCAAAAACTATTGTTCTTTTGTCTATCACTATAAATAAGGAAAATGTATTTATTGAAGATGCTACTTTAAGCACCAATTAGTTCAAGCAATCAGACATTTTGATAATCTCACTCGGCATCAACACGTAGAAATTGTCAAATGACATCATATATACTATCAAGCAACATTAATATAAACAAGCACTCATTTGTGCTTAAACAATAAAGGGTGGCTCCCACTTAAAGTAAGACCAAACAACACTTAGGAAAATCTTACTCGACAACATATCCTTGTTCACGAAAATTTCATAGAATATTTAACAAAGGAAATTCAAGGATAGAAACAAGTATTCACTACATATCCATATAAGCCAAAGCATACTTCCAAACATTCTAACTAGCATCACACAATATCCTTTATTTTAGAAGAGGTGCAATCTTGGCCTTTCACCTAAACTACAATCCTCATCTTATAACTTGGATTGAGCAAGCCTAAATTTTGGACCTTCAAAGCCTACATTCTATCATTTCAAAAACCCTCACTAAATTATCAACCTATATTGTCGAGCCTAGACTAAAAGGACTCAGACTCACTACTAGGATCACAATATCCTTCCTTTTATGAAAATACTATACATAACAATGCTTAAAAAAATAAAACATCAACAACAATAATGTCCAGACTCAACACCAATCATTATTTTGACTAGGCAACTACCATCAAAAGAGTTATTAAAGTTAATAAATTGAGCAACATCTCTATTACCCTCAGGTCATTTTAATAGTACTGACGTTCGACACTCGGGTCACGCTTCTGATACACTGAGAATATACGGCACTCGGGCTGTGCTTTTAATGCACTAAGAATTACGGCACTCGAGCTACGCTTTTAATGCATCAAGAATCTAAGTTTAGTAACTGAAGTTGGCACCCTCAGGTCACTTTATTAGCACTGAGGTTCAGCACTTAGGCCGCGCTTCTAATGCACAGAGAATATACGACACTCGAGTCGCACTTCTAATGCACAAAGAATATACGGTACTCGAGCCACACTTTTAATACATTGAGCATCAAAACTCCAGTAATAATTGGTCTTGTTAGGTCATTTCTATAATACTGATGGGTTAATCCCTCGGGTCATTTCTATAACACCGAACATCTTTTATTATAGATTTTGTGTATCTAAGTCTAGCTAGCACTTTATGATTATGATATTCGAATACTGTGATTCTAAGACTTGGTATACCGAGCATCTTAATGTTCAATGATTGAGGTTGGCCACCTCAGGTCATTTTCAACAACACATGAGATTTTAAGTAAAGGTTCTTATCTTAGCACATTAGTCATCTTCGTGTGATTCTTGGAAATCTTAAAATCTCAAACATAAATATCTGAACAAAATTTCAGAGGGAACTCTTGATGCCCCATATCAATATCTTATTCTAATAAGGGTTAGAATCCCTAAATAGGAAGAATACTTGAATAAAAAGAAAGCTTATAAGAAATTTTATTCTCTTATAAACAAGGCAATTCTACATGACTAAGGAATCCAATTCCTAAGAGGTTTGAACATCACTTTTCCCCTATAAATATGAAATCTCATGTCATTCATTCACTCATCTCCTTATTCATCATCTCCACATAACATCACACTCTACATTAAGACATCATTTCATCACCTCATCATACAAGCAATCATCCATTATTCTCTATTATATTCTACTTATTTGCTTTATTATATTTTTCTCTATATAAATACAGACTTAAGATTCATAGTGTTTATAGGAAAAACCCAGCCCTTTCATCTGTTCTATTCGTCGATGCAAGGTCCACAAGCAAGAGATTCAATTTGGAGTTATCACTCATTAAAAAGTGCTGCATCAATATTTATCTTCCACCACGAATCTGGTGGCTTTGACTATAAAGCATTACCCCCATTATTTCTGTCTATCAGCTCACTTGCTGGAGAACTAGAAGATAAAGCTGACTGGCATTGGTATAAAAACTGACCTACATAATTCAATAAATAATGAGTTATCAACTGTTGATCATGCCATAACTTCTAATTTTGGTGATTCTATAATTACCAGTAAATCGATGTAAATAAAGGCCTATTATCTGAATGTAGGCCGAAAAGGATACAATCTAACCATTCCACACCCGAAGCATGATTGTGACAAAATACTAACAAGTAAGATCTGTTCCACACTTCTCTCATAAATGGGCATTAGAAAAGCATATGCATACTCGATTCTTCTGCAGAACTACATAAAGGGCAATTTTTATCAATGGGTACAAACTTAGCATGTAACGCTGCATTAGTGGGAAAACAACCAGTACCAATTTGCGAAATATAATTTTTTATCTTTGCTAGAACTTTTAAACTCCATACCAATGACCAAATCTGATGAACCACAGTATCACATTCTAACATGATACATCGATAGCAGCTACGAAACGAGAATTTACCATTCGCTGATGGATGCCAATACCACATATCATTTATAGCTCTATTACTTAATGGAATTTAAAAGATCTTATTAGCATCTTATTCTTTGAATAAATCTTTTAAAATATCATGATCCCAAGCTTTATTGTCACACATTAACAAGTCAAACACCTTTGCATCTTCAAGACCCGGAAAAGGAGGCGAAGTGACCTGACCATGCACAGATTAAGGCAGCCATAGATCCTTCTAAATAAAAATATTTCTCCTATCACCAACTCGCAAATGAGCACCAGCCTTGTATATTATTGAGTGGCAACCAAACTCCGCTAAACATAACTAGGGTTACTACCCAGTTGAACTTCAAGAAAATTCTTGTCCTTACAGTACTTTGCTTTAAACAGACAAGCAACTAATGAAGATGACTCATTTACAAGCTTCCATGCCTGCTTAGAAAGCATTGCAATATTAAAATCCCTGATCTTTTTAAAACCCATTCCTCCATATTTTTTTGGTGCAGAAAGATAATCCCATTTCATCCATTTAATTCCCTATCGCGACCCCGGAGGACCTCCCCACCAAAAACTATTCATCATCCTCTTTAGTTCTACACACAAATCTAAAGAGAGAAGAAACATATTCATCACGTAAATGGGAACCATCTGAGCTACGGTTTTCAAAAGTAATTCCTTGCCAGCCCTTAATAGCTTCTTACTACTCCAACTTTGAATTTTCTGCCATACCCGATCACGAACATAACTAAACACCTCACTTCTCTTTAGCCCTATTAAAGAGGGCAGCCCCAAATATCTCCCTTATTGTGCAACCTCTGGTATTTGGAGTAAAGTAGATAGTTTAGCCCTTATATTTGTGCCCACATTTCTACTAAAATAAAGGGAAGACTTAGCAAGATTAATACTTTGACCAGAGTCCTTTGCATACTCATCGAGTACCTGCCTAATCCGGTTTACTTCATGAGTCAACGCTTGAAAAAATAAGTAGCAATCATCTGCAAAAACCATATGAGTAATTGATGGGGCGCTATGTGCAATTTTACATCCATAGATTAGTCTTTATTCGTCCTTTTTTTTCTAATGAGAGTGCTCAACCATTCAAGACATAAAATGAATAAAAAAGGTGTAATATCCCGTGTTTTTAAAATAATTTTTACACTGTACCGGGATATGCAGTGTTAATGATTTTTGTATTTTATATGATATTTTTACGAGTTGATATGTATTTTAGACCTATTTTAATTACTGTGTTTTATATACAGTGTTTTACGTAAAATTTTCCCGGGACTTTCATTTTCGGGGAAATTTTCACGTAAACAATGTATTATTAATTATTTTAAATGTATTTACGGGTTTGCATGAACTCATACATATTTTTAAATTATTAAATAAAGCCGGTGTGTGTATATTTATTTAATTAGGGTTTATTATTTCCCTAATATTTTATTAAGTATTTAATTGTTTTAATTGTTATTTAATTAATTTTATTTGGTATAAATTATTAAAATATTAATATTTTTATGTGTGTGGTGTATATTTGATGTGTGTGATTTAATATTATTTTAATATAAAGTATAAAGTATATATATATACATATATACATTAAAAATCAAAAAAATTTGCAAAATTACCAAACTGCCCCCGACTCCTTCTCCTTCTTCTTTCCCACGCCCGACGCCCGACCACCATCCCTCACCGCTGCAACTGCCGTTCCTTCACCGTCGGTGTGCCTCTCGGCTTGCCACCGTCGCCTCCAGCCTTTCCCCGCCGCCAGCAGCCCCTTTCCCGATGAGTTTTGGCCGGAATTAGCTTAGGAGGCCGAAAGTCGATCACGCCGATTCCGGCCACCGTTTTCGACACCGCCGGTCTCTTTCTTCTCCTTGAGCTCCGGTGAGTGTTATTCTATCTTTGGTTTGAGCTAAATTGGTCTAGAATTGCTTAGTTTTCGATTTGTTAAATTCGGCCTATTAGGGTTTTTGATTTTTTTGGAATTGTTCTTGATTGATTCATGCTTAATTCCTTCACAAATGTTGTTCCTAGTAGCTTAATCTACATGTATGAATTTTTGTAGAATTTTTGGAGATTTTTTGGATTTTTGGGTATTTTTGAATATTTTAATATTATTTTCTAATTTTCGGAAATTAATTATTTAAATTATGAAATTGGAGTTCTTGGATAAATTAGGTGTTGAAATGAATTATAGGAATTTATTTGGAATTTTTATGAATTTCTAAGTATTTATTTTTAATTATTGAAGTTTATGTGATTTTGAGAAATTAGGGTTAAATGTGTTTTTATTTGAAATTAAATGGATAATTGAGTTCAAATATTGATATTATTGATAAATATGTTGAGAAAATTAATTTTGGATAATTGTATGATTTTTGGTGAATTTTTGAAGTAATTTAGGTATATTTATATATATAGGGGTATTTTGGTAATTTTACCCTAAATTGTCTAAAAATGTAATTTAATTGGTTTTAATAGTTATTTAAGGTATAAAAATGATTTCTACAAAATATTTGGTATTTTTAACTAATTAAAACTATTTTTCGTAAATTATTTTCAATTATATATATAATATACGGTTTTTCTAATAAAATGAGTTTTTATCGATTTTTATTGTGTTTTAAGGTTAATTGTGTAATTTTTACCTATAAAATGTATTTCTGTGATTTAAGGATATTTTCGGTATATCTGGAATTATTCTGTGTTTGTGGACCCCGGTCGGTGGACTGTAGTTTGGAGTCCGACCGTGGGATTTTGATTGTGTTGAGCCTATTTCTTGAAGTGTGTTTCTTTGCAGGGTCGGCTCTACTCTTTTGAGTAGAGAGATGTCCGTTTTACAGGGGAGGTTCTGCCGAATTTTTGGTAGAATTCTCGTAAAACGTGATGTCCAGTTGAACCCTAATTTTTAATTCTGTTTCCGTATTTAAATACTCTAGATTGAATTCTAGGATTTCTATTAGGGTTTATCTGATGTCGATTAATTATTTCTTGTTTAGTTGCGCCGAGACCGAGGGCTAGTGGACCAGGCCCGTCGGACCTGTCTCGTGGAGCGCATTAGGTGAGTTACTATATTATATATATATGCTTAGGATACATGATTTAGAAAATGCATGTTTTATTTTTACTAAATATGCATAAATAATGTGATTTATATTCAAGTATATTTTTGGTATATTTTTGGTATATAATAAATTATATACATGTTTTATTAATAAAATATATTTAAAATGTTTTTAAATATATTTTTAGTTTAATTCATAATTTGATTGGATTTATTTGACATATATATACTCAAAATATACCTGGTTTATGTTTGGTATATTTTCGGTATATATATGGTTTATATTGTTGTTTCATTTACATTCATGCATCATTTATTGTGAATGAATGATTTATATTATTAATGAAGGATATCTATAGAACGTGCTACCTAGTGGGCAGCACTAGGACCGAGTACGTACCGGTACGCCTATAGTATTTAGGCTATATTACTAACTATTTGTGGATATTGATTTGATGATGATTATTGATATGTGAGATGTGGTTTGGGTGTGATTGCTGGAGCTCGGTTGACCAAGTGTCTCGGGGCCAATCACACTGGCAGTCAGACTGCTGGAGCTCGGTTGACTTAGTGTCTCGGGGCCAGTCTACTGTCCAAATGGATTAAGTGGATATATTTGGATTAAGTGAGCCTGTATGGCTAGAGTGTTGTCTAACACTATTATTCTGAGGTTGTGATATTCTAGGGTTCTATATAATCCTTCATAAAAGATGATTTTCAGATAATATATATAAAAATGATTTTTCTGCATCTGTGTGAATTTGCCTGTATATATACATATTAGATATGTATTATTGACTGTATGTAAAGTCATTTAGAGTGTATGTATATATATTATAGTAATTCACTCAGTGAGGTCTGACTCCCCTCCGTTGACTATTTTTCAGGAGAGTCAACTTCCTCAGACCTCAGTAGCAGGTCGATACGCCGGATTTCTTCCGCCCCGGCTTCTTTGTGTAAATTATCTACTTGAGTCTTATTTATTTTATCTAGACACTGCAGTAGTTGTAAATTACAGTATTGGATTTCATGTATTTTGTTTTAAAGGAGATATATTATGTTAAAACTGGATTGTATTAAAGAGATTTTATGTATGAGATAAGATTTTTATTTAAATCCAGTGATGAAAATGATATTGTGATATTTCAGATTTTTATTTCCGCTGCATATATATTATATGGTTATTGTTATTGCATGATTTATTTTATATTTAGGCTTGCTACGGGTTCCGGATTCGAAAGAATTCCCGTTCCCTAGCGCCGGTCATGACTCCTATTTTGGGTCGTGACAAAGTTGGTATCAGAGCGAAGTTCGTATCAGAGCGGAGTTCTGTGTCAGGGCTTAGTTATGTGAGTTGTGGCCCTAGTTTTTGAGTTATGTTTTCTGTTGGACTACTGCAGTGTATTAGGTTCGAGTATGTCTTGATAAGTATTCCTTGCTGTAGTTTTCAGCGTTATTCCTCCGTTGTCTATTTTGTCTGAATCTTTCCATTTGTCTTTTCAGAATGAGGAGGCGAGCGCGTGTCGCTCCACCGGTCGTTGAGGCCGAGGATGATGAGTCTTTTCAGGACGAGGTTTTACCTCCTGAGCCGCCAGTTAGACGTAGAGGTCGTGGCAGGGGTAGACCTCGAGGAGCGGCAGGTCGCCGTAGGCAGAGAGAGTTACAGGACGAGGAGCCTGTTGAGCCTGAATTTGATATTCCTGTTCCTCCTGTTGTTCAGCCTGTTCAACCTGCCTATCAACAGGGTATGTCTGACCCTGAGGCAGCTTTGTTCTATGCCCGAGTTGGCAGGATTGCTTTCGATGGTACTTCTGATCCTTTAGATTTTCTGCATGCGATTGAGACTAGGACTCGGACTGCTCATACCGAGTACCAGCGGATCATGATTATCGAGTTGTCTGTCGAGGGACCAGCTTTAGATTGGTTTATTCAGATGATCCAGCCCTTTATGATGACGATGACCTGGGCTCAGTTTCGAGAGCGATTCATGAGGAGATTCTGTCCAGAGCCGCTTCGTTTGAGTTATCGTCTTCGTCTGACTAGTATTTCTCGTGGAGATCGATCAGTAGAGGAGTATACCCGAAAGTTTCTTCGTCTGGGTAGATATGCTGAGGATCTGATGCGAGATCAGTATTTCGCTGTTACTACCTATGTTACTGGTTTGGGTTCAGCTTTTGCTGGTATGCCTACATCAGGTCTTACTCTCGAGTCTGTGATTGAGCTAGCTAAGGAGATCGAGCTGAGGTTAGTTAGGCAGGGAGCGATGCCTGATTATTACCAGCTAGGAGTTCAGTCGAGTGGATTGCAGGCTACTCCGTATTCGAGTTTTCATGTTGGATCGAGTAGTCAGCAGCGAGGTTCGACTCAGCAGAGTCAGAGACAGCAGCAGCGAGTGCATCGGAGCAGTAGACATGGCCGTGGAGGTCAGCGTAGATCGTTCAAATTTGGGTCAGGTGCTTCGAGCAGCAGCAGTGGTCGTAGTTCTGGATCAGCGGCCAGTGTTTGTCAGACTTGTGGTAGAGTCCATCAGGGACCGTGTTATCTGACACCATTGACATGTTTCAGATGCGGGCAGACAGGACATTTTGCTAGATCGTGTCCTTATTCAGGGTATCAGCAGCAGCAGATTCCGCGATTCCCACAGCAGTCGATTGCTAGTGCTGCACCTATGCCATTTCAGTTGCCACCAGCCCAGCATCAGAGTTCTACTCAGTTTGTTCCACAGCAGAGTCGTGGTAGAGGTACTAGAGGAGGTACCAGAGGTGTTGGCCAGGCTTCTACCAGTCAGCAGGGAGGTCGAGGTCAGGCGAGAGTCTTCCATCTGACTCAGCAGGATGCTCAGGCATCTAATGCAGTCGTGGCAGGTATCCTTTCTGTTTGTTACCTGGATGCATGGGTTTTGTTTGATCCGGGTGCCACGCATTCGTTTGTTTCTCCTGTTTTTGCTTCTAAATCTTGTTGGCAAGCTTCGAGGATGGCTTTTCCTTTGTCTATTGCCACTCCTCTGAGCGATTCTTTGGACGCCGATATTGTTCTTTCTGGTTGTCCAGTTCTCGTGGGAGATAGAGAATTACCCGCCGATTTGATATTGTTGGATGTGATGGAGTTTGATGTTATTCTGGGAATGGATTGGTTGTCTCAGCACTTTGTCGTGGTAGATTGCAGGAATAAGGAGGTGATTTTCAGAATTCCTGGTGAAGTAGAATTTAAGTTTGTTGGTGATAGGAGTTCAGCACCTCAGAATCTTATTTCTGTTATTACGGCTAGGAAGTTATTGAGGAAAGGTTGTCAAGGATATTTGGCATTGGTCAGGGATACGTCAGTGGAGAAGTTGTCACTCACAGATGTTCCTGTTGCTTGTGAGTTTCCTGATGTTTTTCCCGAGGAGTTGCCAGGTTTACCACCTCATAGAGAGATTAAGTTCTGTATTGATGTGGTTCCAGGTACTACTCCTATATCTATGCCACCCTATCGTATGGCTCCTGCAGAGTTGAAAGAGTTGAAGGAGCAGTTGCAAGAGTTGTTGGATAAAGGTTTTATTAGACCTAGTGTTTCTCCTTGGGGTGCACCAGTCCTGTTTGTGAAGAAGAAGGATGGTACCCTGAGACTGTGGATTGATTATAGAGAGCTGAATAAGGTGACAGTGAAGAATAAGTATCCTCTCCCGAGGATAGATGATTTGTTTGATCAGCTCCAGGGTGCACAATTCTTTTCTAAGGTTGACTTGAGGTCAGGTTATCATCAGCTGCGGATCAGTGAAGCTGATATTCCTAAGACAGCATTCCGCACTAGATATGGCCATTATGAGTTTCTGGTGATGTCTTTTGGTTTGACTAATGCACCAGCAGCTTTTATGGATCTGATGAACAGGGTATTCAGACCGTATGTGGATCAGTTTGTAGTAGTCTTCATTGATGATATACTAGTATATTCAAGGAGTATGGAAGAGCATGTATATCACTTGAGGATTGTACTACAGACACTGAGAGATCATCAGCTTTATGCTAAATTCTCGAAGTGTGATTTCTGGATGGAGAATGTTTCTTTTCTTGGACACGTAATGTCTAAAGAAGGTATTCAGGTTGATCCACAGAAGGTTGAGGCAGTATCTGAATGGCCTAGACCTACTTCGGTTACGAAGATTCGGAGTTTTCTGGGTTTAGCCGGGTATTATAGGCGGTTTGTGCAGGATTTTTCCAGGATAGCAGCCCCTATGACTCGCTTAACTCAGAAGAATGTTAGATTCGAGTGGTCAGAAGCTTGTGAGAACAGTTTTCAGTTGTTGAAAGAGAAGTTGACCACAGCGCTAGTATTAGCTTTGCCTAATAGTGTGGATAAGTTCACAGTTTACTGTGATGCCGCTAGAATTGGTCTTGGTTGTGTGTTGATGCAGAATGGAAGGGTGATAGCCTATGCTTCGAGGCAGTTGAAGAAGCATGAGCAGAATTATCCTACACATGATCTGGAGATGGCTGCAGTGATCTTTGCTTTGAAGATTTAGAGACATTATTTGTACGGGGTGACTTGTGAGATATTTACTGATCACAAGAGCCTTAAGTACATTTTTCAGCAGCGAGATTTGAATTTAAGGCACAGAAGATGGTTGGAATTATTGAAGGATTATGATTGCGAGATTCTTTACCATCCGGGTAAAGCTAATGTGGTAGCAGATGCCTTGAGTAGGAAGTCCTCAGGTAGTCTTGCTCACATTGGTGTTGAGAGGAGACGATTGATCCAAGAGTTGCATTTGTTGATGGATCAAGGTCTGATGATGAAGATCAGTAGATCAGGTGGACTGTTAGCTCAATTTAAAGTACGATCTGCACTGAGGGATTGTAATATCCCGTGTTTTTAAAATATTTTTACACAGTACCGGGATATGCAGTGTCAACGATTTCTGTATTTTATATGATATTTTTACGAGTTGATATGTATTTTAGACCTATTTTAATTACTGTGTTTTATATACAGTATTTTACATAAAATTTTCCCGGGACTTTCATTTTCGGGGAAATTTTCACGTAAACAATTTATTATTAATTATCTTAAATGTATTTACGGGTTTGCATGAACTCATACATATTTTTAAATTATTAAATAAAGCCCGTGTGTGTATATTTATTTAATTAGGGTTTATTATTACCCTAATATTAATTTAAGTATTTAATTGTTTTATTGTTATTTAATTAATTTTATTTAGTATAAATTATTAAAATATTAATATTTTAATGTGTGTGGTGTATATTTGATGTGTGTAATTTAATATTATTTTAATATATAGTATAAAGTATATATGTATACATATATACATTAAAAATCAAATTTTTGCCAAATTACCATTTTGCCCCCGACAGTTTTTCTTCTTCTTCTTCTTCTCCGATTCGTTTCTTCTCCATTTCCGGCCACTGTCACACCGTTTCTTCACCGTGGGTGTGCCGTCCGGTGTGCCACCATCTTCCCCGACCAGTTTCGCCACCTGTGGAGGCCGTTTCCTGCGTCGGGAGAGTGATTTTGGCCGGAGAAGCCGAAAATCAACTCACCGTCGATCACGCCGATTCCGGCCACCGTTTTCGACACCGCCGGTCTCTTTCTTCTCCTTAAGCTCCGGTGAGTGTTATTCTAGCTTTGGTTTGAGCTAAAATGGTCTAGAATTGCTTAGTTTTCGATTTGTCAAATTCGGCCTATTAGGGTTTTTGATTTTTTTCGAATTGTTCTTGATTGATTCATGCTTAATTCCTTCACAAATGTTGTTCCTAGTAGCTTAATCTACATGTATGAATTTTTTTGGAATTTTTGGAGATTGTTTGGATTTTTGGGTATTTTTGTATATTTTAATATTATTTTCTAATTTTCGGAAATTAATTATTTAAATTATGAAATTGGAGTTTTTGGATAAATTAGGTGTTGAAATGAATTATAGGAATTTATTTGGAATTTTTATGAATTTCTAAGTATTTATTTCTAATTAATTGAGTTTATGTAATATTGAGAAAATTAGGTTAAATGTGTTTTTATTTGAAATTAAATTGATAATTGAGTTTAATTATTAATATTATTGATAAATATGTTGAGAAAATTAATTTTGGATAATTGTATAATTTTTGGTGAATTTTTGAAGTAATTTAGGTATATTTATATATATAGGGGTATTTTGGTAATTTTACCCTAAATTGTCTAAAAATGTAATTTAATTGGTTTTAATAGTTAATTAAGGTATAAAAATGATTTCTATAAATTATTTGGTATTTTTAACTAATTAAAACTATTTTTCGTGAATTATTTTCAATTATATATATAATATACGGTTTTTCAAATAAAATGAGTTTTAATCGGTTTTTACAGTGTTTCAAGGTTAATTATGTAATTTTTACCTATAAAATGTATTTCTGTGATTTAAGGATATTTTTGGTATATCTGGATTATTCTGTGTTTGTGGACCCCGGTCGGTGGACTGTAGTTTGGAGTCCGACCGTGGGATTTTGATTGTGTTGAGCTTGTATTTCGAAGTGTGTTTCTTTGCAGGGTCGGCTCTACTCTTTTGAGTAGAGAGATGTCCGTTTTACAGGGGAGGTTCTGCCGAATTTTTGGTAGAATTTTCGTAAAACGTGATATCCGGTCGAACCCTAATTTCTAATTCTGTTTCCGTATTTTAATACTCTAGATTGAATTCTAGGATTTCTATTAGGGTTTATCTGATGTCGATTAATTATTTCTTGTTTAGTTGCGCCGAGACCGAGGGCTAGTGGACCAGGCCCGTCGGACCTGTCTCGTGGAGCGCATTAGGTGAGTTACTATATTATATATATATGCTTAGGATGCATGATTTAGAAAATACATGTTTTATTTTTACTAAATATGCATAAATAATGTGATTTATATTCAAGTATATTTTTGGTATATAATAAATTATATACATGTTTTATTAATAAAATATATTTAAAATGTTTTTAAATATATTTTTAGTTTAATTCATGATTTGATTGAATTTATTTGACGTATATATACTCAAAATATACCTGGTTTATGTTTGGTATATTTTCGGTATATATATGGTTTATATTGTTGTTTCATTTACATTCATGCATCATTTATTGTGAATGAATGATTTATATTATTAATGAAGGATATCTATAGAACGTGCTACCTAGTGGGCAGCACTAGGACCGAGTACGTACCAGTACGCCTATAGTATTTAGGCTATTATACTAACTTATTTGTGGATATTGATTTGATTATGATTATTGATGTGTGAGATGTGGTTTGGGTGTGATTGCTGGAGCTCGGTTGACCAAGTGTCTCGGGGCCAATCACACTGGCAGTCAGACTACTGGAGCTCGGTTGACTTAGTGTCTCGGGGCCAGTCTACTGTCCAAATGGATTAAGTGGATATATTTGGATTCAGTGAGCCTGTATGACTAGAGTGTTGTTTAACACTATTATTCTGAGGTTGCGATATTCTAGGGTTCTATATAATCCTTCATAAAAAATAATTTTCAGATAAAATATATATAAAAATGATTTTTCTGCATCTGTATGAATTGCCTGTATATATACATATTAGATATGTATTATTGACTGTATGCATAGTCATTTAGAGTGTATGTATATATATTATAGTAATTCACTCAGTGAGGTCTGACTCCCCTCCGTTGACTATTTTTCAGGAGAGTCAACTTCTTCAGACCTCAGTAGCAGGTCGATACGCCGGATTTCTTCCGCCCCGGCTTCTTTATGTAAACTGTCTACTTGAGTCTTATTTATTTTATCTAGACACTGCAGTAGTTGTGAATTAAAGTATTGGATTTTATGTATTTTGTTTTAAAGGAGATGTATCATGTTTAAACTGGATTGTATTAAAGAGATTTTATGTATGAGATAAGATTTTTATTTAATCCAGTTGATATGGATGATATTATGATATTATGATTTTTATTTTCCGCTGCATATTATATTGTTACTGTTATGATGGCATGATTTATTTTATTTTTAGGCTTGCTACGGGTTCCGGATTCGAAAGAATTCCCGTTCCCTAGCGCCGGTCATGGCCCCTGTTTTGGGTCGTGACAGGGATAGGATTAAAGCAGCTCAGAGTCGAGATCCTATTCTAGAAGAGCTTGCAGAGAATGTCAGAGCAGGGAAGTTCACTGATTTCACACTTGATGATGATGGTGTGTTGTGGATAAGTGGTAGATTGTGTGTTCCTGATGTGGAGTTTCAGGTTGGAGATTTTGTTTTTCTGAAAGTATCTCCGATGAAGGGTGTGATGAGATTTGGCAGGAAGGGTAAGTTAGCACCGAGATATATTGGACCGTTTGAGATTCTGGAGAGAATTGGCACTGTTGCATATCGATTGGATTTGCCTCCGAGTATGTCACAAGTGCATCCAGTATTTCATATCTTGATGTTGAGGAAGTATATCTCGGATCCTTCACACGTGTTGCAGCCAGACAGTGTAGAAGTGAGTGAAGATTTGACGTTTGTGGAAGAACCTGTGGCGATCGTTGATTTTCAAGTTCGACAGTTGCGATCGGAGCAGATTCCGATGGTCAAGGTTCTGTGGCATAGCGATAGAGTTGAAGAGCATACGTGGGAGACTGAAGCTGAGATGCGAGCTTCTTACCCGTATCTCTTTCCTTCTTGATCTTGTTTTCTGGAATTCGAGGACGAATTCCTGTAAGGGGGGAAGACTGTAATATCCCGTGTTTTTAAAATAATTTTTACATTGTACCGGGATATGCAGTGTTAATGATTTTTGTATTTTATATGATATTTTTACGAGTTGATATGTATTTTAGACCTATTTTAATTACTGTGTTTTATATACAGTGTTTTACGTAAAATTTTCCCGGGACTTTCATTTTCGGGGAAATTTTCACGTAAACAATGTATTATTAATTATTTTAAATGTATTTACGGGTTTGCATGAACTCATACATATTTTTAAATTATTAAATAAAGCCGGTGTGTGTATATTTATTTAATTAGGGTTTATTATTTCCCTAATATTTTATTAAGTATTTAATTGTTTTAATTGTTATTTAATTAATTTTATTTGGTATAAATTATTAAAATATTAATATTTTTATGTGTGTGGTGTATATTTGATGTGTGTGATTTAATATTATTTTAATATAAAGTATAAAGTATATATATATACATATATACATTAAAAATCAAAAAAATTTGCAAAATTACCAAACTGCCCCTGACTCCTTCTCCTTCTTCTTTCCCACGCCCGACGCCCGACCACCATCCCTCATCGCTGCAACTGCCGTTCCTTCACCGTCGGTGTGCCTCTCGGCTTGCCACCGTCGCCTCCAGCCTTTCCCCGCCGCCAGCAGCCCCTTTCCCGACGAGTTTTGGCCGGAATTAGCTTAGGAGGCCGAAAGTCGATCACGTCGATTCCGGCCACCGTTTTCGACACCGCCAGTCTCTTTCTTCTCCTTGAGCTCCGGTGAGTGTTATTCTATCTTTGGTTTGAGCTAAATTGGTCTAGAATTGCTTAGTTTTCGATTTGTCAAATTCGGCCTATTAGGGTTTTTGATTTTTTTGGAATTGTTCTTGATTGATTCATGCTTAATTCCTTCACAAATGTTGTTCCTAGTAGCTTAATCTACATGTATGAATTTTTGTAGAATTTTTGGAGATTGTTTGGATTTTTGGGTATTTTTGAATATTTTAATATTATTTTCTAATTTTCGGAAATTAATTATTTAAATTATGAAATTGGAGTTCTTGGATAAATTAGGTGTTGAAATGAATTATAGGAATTTATTTGGAATTTTTATGAATTTCTAAGTATTTATTTTTAATTATTGAAGTTTATGTGATTTTGAGAAATTAGGGTTAAATGTGTTTTTATTTGAAATTAAATGGATAATTGAGTTTAAATATTGATATTATTGATAAATATGTTGAGAAAATTAATTTTGGATAATTGTATGATTTTTGGTGAATTTTTGAAGTAATTTAGGTATATTTATATATATAGGGGTATTTTGGTAATTTTACCCTAAATTGTCTAAAAATGTAATTTAATTGGTTTTAATAGTTATTTAAGGTATAAAAATGATTTCTACAAAATATTTGGTATTTTTAACTAATTAAAACTATTTTTCGTAAATTATTTTCAATTATATATATAATATACGGTTTTTCTAATAAAATGAGTTTTTATCGATTTTTATTGTGTTTTAAGGTTAATTATGTAATTTTTACCTATAAAATGTATTTCTGTGATTTAAGGATATTTTCGGTATATCTGGAATTATTCTGTGTTTGTGGACCCCGGTCGGTGGACTGTAGTTTGGAGTCCGACCGTGGGATTTTGATTGTGTTGAGCCTATTTCTTGAAGTGTGTTTCTTTGCAGGGTCGGCTCTACTCTTTTGAGTAGAGAGATGTCCGTTTTACAGGGGAGGTTCTGTCGAATTTTTGGTAGAATTCTCGTAAAACGTGATGTCCAGTCAAACCCTAATTTCTAATTCTGTTTCCGTATTTAAATACTCTAGATTGAATTCTAGGATTTCTATTAGGGTTTATCTGATGTCGATTAATTATTTCTTGTTTAGTTGCGCCGAGACCGAGGGCTAGTGGACTAGGCCCGTCGGACCTGTCTCGTGGAGCGCATTAGGTGAGTTACTATATTATATATATATGCTTAGGATACATGATTTAGAAAATGCATGTTTTATTTTTACTAAATATGCATAAATAATGTGATTTATATTCAAGTATATTTTTGGTATATTTTTGGTATATAATAAATTATATACATGTTTTATTAATAAAATATATTTAAAATGTTTTTAAATATATTTTTAGTTTAATTCATAATTTGATTGGATTTATTTGACATATATATACTCAAAATATACCTGGTTTATGTTTGGTATATTTTCGGTATATATATGGTTTATATTGTTGTTTCATTTACATTCATGCATCATTTATTGTGAATGAATGATTTATATTATTAATGAAGGATATCTATAGAACGTGCTACCTAGTGGGCAGCACTAGGACCGAGTACGTACCGGTACGCCTATAGTATTTAGGTATATTACTAACTATTTGTGGATATTGATTTGATGATGATTATTGATATGTGAGATGTGGTTTGGGTGTGATTGCTGGAGCTCGGTTGACTAAGTGTCTCGGGGCCAATCACACTGGCAGTCAGACTGCTGGAGCTCAGTTGACTTAGTGTCTCGGGGCCAGTCTACTGTCCAAATGGATTAAGTGGATATATTTGGATTAAGTGAGCCTGTATGGCCAGAGTGTTGTCTAACACTATTATTCTGAGGTTGCGATATTCTAGGATTCTACATAATCCTTCATAAAAGATGATTTTCAGATAATATATATAAAAACGATTTTTCTGCATCTGTGTGAATTTGCCTGTATATATACATATTAGATATGTATTATTGACTGTATGCATAGTCATTTAGAGTGTATGTATATATATTATAGTAATTCACTCAGTGAGGTCTGACTCCCCTCCGTTGACTATTTTTCAGGAGAGTCAACTTCCTCAGACCTCAGTAGCAGGTCGATACGCCGGATTTCTTCCGTCCCGGCTTCTTTGTGTAAATTATCTACTTGAGTCTTATTTATTTTATCTAGACACTGCAGTAGTTGTAAATTACAGTATTGGATTTCATGTATTTTGTTTTAAAGGAGATATATTATGTTAAAACTGGATTGTATTAAAGAGATTTTATGTATGAGATAAGATTTTTATTTAAATCCAGTGATGAAAATGATATTGTGATATTTCAGATTTTTATTTCCGCTGCATATATATTATATGGTTATTGTTATTGCATGATTTATTTTATATTTAGGCTTGCTACAGGTTCCGGATTCGAAAGAATTCCCGTTCCCTAGCGCCGGTCATGACTCCTGTTTTGGGTCGTGACAAAAGGGAACGTAAAATGAATAAACGTTAGTAGTTTAGATAAAAATAAAATTTATTTATTTATGGAATATAATCTATTTATAAGTTGTAGAGGTATAATCGAGTTAAACTGATTCATAAGCTATTTAAAATCTACTCGAAAAAATTCAAAAATGAATAGATTGTTGTTGAGTCGAACTTGAGTTCAAACTAATCGAATAGACTATCAAATCGAGTTTGAACTTCTAAATATATGATTAGATAAGTTCGCAAGTTTAATCGAGTTTATATATATTTATTTTTTTTATTTTAATATAATTATAAATATATCTTTTCAAATCGAGTTGAGTTTATAATTGAATCGAGTTTAAATATTTAAAAATTATATTTTAAAATTTTTTATTTAATTAATTAAGTTAAATTTAAATATATAAATTATTTAATTGAGTAAATCTCCAACTAAAAAAGACCGATTTTGAGTCAAGTTTAACCTTAAGTTTAAATGTAAAATGGACTCATTCATGATAAGTTGACAAAAATATTGCCATATTTGTCGCCTTATTTTGTTTTATATAGATAAAGAAAAAGGACTAAGATGCTAGGCCCCACGAAAGCAACAAAGCAACAAAGCAACAATGAGAGACCTGACCTCCGTTTTAGAAACTTATGTATATATATAAAGAGCGCTGCATTTTTTTATTAAATTTTTAATTGTTTACTGAATTGCCCCTGCTTACATGGGGGCAATTATTTTTTATATTGATTTTTTAGTCATTCAACTCTCCTTTTCACTTTTTTTAATTGGCCCTTCGAGGGAAATCATTTTCTATATATAAAATATATATAAAAAGCTAAGGTTTTGTATTTTGTCACATAAAATAAATTTTACCTTATAGCACTTTGCTACTAACTAATTTTTTAAAATTTTTATATTTATTTTTTTTTTTACTTTGAAACATATTAATGAGTCTATGTTAAAAAAATATATATTAATGACCATTAATGTTTTTTTTTTTTTTTTAACTTTTCATATTTCTAACTATATTTATTTATTTTTTATAATTTATTTATTTTTTCATTTTTCACTTTTTAACAAAATATGAGCATTATTTTTTAATAGTTTTATTTTCTTCTATTTCTAATTATAAATTTGCACAATTAAATGTTTTCTGCGTTTGCCAATTATTTACATTATTTTTTATTATATTATCAAGAAAGATTTTAATTATAAAATTAAATTAGAATTTATGAAAAATTAAAAATTATAAAATTTTTGTTTCTTTATATAATTATTTTTAAATTTTATATCTATATAAAGCATGAGATAACTTTCATTGTAAAAAAAATATAATTTTTAAAATTTGTATATTTTATTTTATTCTTTTATAAAATTGAATCGAATGTTATGAAAATGTAAAAGTTATAATTTTTTTCTTTATAAAAAATTTAAAATGTTTTATATTTCTATCAATTTGAATTTTGAATCTTTCAAATTTAAAATAACATGTGGCATGTTAAAAAATTTTAATGTATTTATATTGCATGTGATACTTCATATTTTAAATAATTAATTACTTTAATTTTAACTTTTACCTCTAATGTACATCTTTTCAATTGTCGTAGAAAACTAAAAGGTCTCTATCTCTTAAATTATCTTAAAAATTTAAAAAGTTTTAAATCAATAATGGTTATGATTAGTTTTTATTTTCTCTTAAGTAACATATTATTTTTTTTACCTTTCCTATATCTTCTCATATATTTATAAATATTCTTATATTTAAACATATCACAAAATAAAGTAAATTCAAACTAGTCATTCTTATTTTCATTTCTTAACCTGGCTATAAAGAATAGTCATGAAAATGTTAAATGTTTTTGAGGATTTGATTTTTTTTTTTTAATGATTCAGCTCTTATTACATAGGTAAGACTCTTATTAATTTTTATTTTTTTATGTTTGATAACTCCAAATCGAATCCTTTACCTTGAAAGTTATGTTAACAAGAAGAATTGGTGAAGGGGGTGGGGTTTTCCCTATAAATACTCTGACGTTTAAGTCAATATTCATATAGAGAAAAATAATAGTAAAGTGAATAGGTAGAATAAAGTAGAGTATAAAAGGTGATTGCTTGTATGAAATGATGTTTTTATGTAAAATTACGTCATGATGTGGACATGATGAATGAAAAGATAAGTGAATGAATGACATGAGATGTCATGAGATATATTTATAGAAGAATGTATTATTCAAATCTCTTGGAAATATGATTTATTAATTTTGTAGAATTGTATTGTTTATGAGAGAATAGACTTCCTTATTAAAATAGCATTATTCCTCTTTAGAGATTATAACTCTTAGTAAAATAGGATACTGACGTGGAGTATCAACATTAATTTTTTTATTAGTAATTTTATTGATGCATGTAAATTTTATATTAAGTTATACTTTTTATTTTTTGAATTTTTATGTTTTTTTTTTTGTATTTTATATGAATTGAGTTTAAAATAACTATTTTAACTTCACACCCTTAACTTATAAAAAGTAATCATAATATGATAAATTATTTTGAAATTTTGATTTTTCTTTATTGAATTGTTGCAGCTTTTTTTTGCCAGTAATATATTTTTTATTTTTCAAATTGGTATTTTTTTATTAATTATATTTCTAATTTTAATAATTTATTTGTGCTAAATATTATCTTAATGACTCATTATTTTATATTTTGTGATCCTTTATTTGTATTAATTATAATATTTAAAATTTTATATTAATTATTACTTTTTATTATATATATACAATCCGCGCATCGCGCGACTGTTAAACTAGTTTCCATAATAATTGGTTTCAATTCTAGTAAAAAGTGAAACTGGAGGTAATTTCAACCTCAATTAATTTTTTAACATCTCTCAATTTTTATTATTTTTCATTTAATTTTTATTTTAATTCTTATTCTTAAATTTAAAATTTAAAATTTTATTTAACTTACATAATATCAAAATGAACAAATACTTAACCTTAAATGATTTTAAAAATATAAAATGCTAAAAATTGTATTCAAAATAATAAAAATAAAATTAAAAATTAATACAAAAAAGTTTTAATATTTTTATTTTCAATTATATTATTTTTATTTAAATTGAACATTATTTTAGTCCATTTGAGTATTTTTTTTTTTAATGTCCATATCAAAATTAATTTATAAATTATATTGATTTTATGTATTACAAGAGTTAAATATGTTAAAAATAAAAGTTCAAAAGTTAAATAAAAAATAGTAAAAGTTGAGAGATGTAATAGATTAATTGTATAAAGTTCGAAACTATGCATTTAGTTGGTTTGATATTAGTTCTTGCCGATTCAACTCGGATCCGAACCCACTAAAACTGAAATTAAATCTATCAGTTTTTAAATTAAAAAATTTTAATTTTTTAAGAAATATTTAATATTTAATTAAAATAATAGACATAGTGCTTTTGTTAACATAATAAAATTAATTACCTATATTTTTAAGATTAATTATTTGTATTTTTATATAATAAACTAGATGAATAAAAATTGAATAAATATAATTAGGAAACATACATCTAACAATTAATTTTGTGATCTTTTAAATACCCAAAATATTTTAGTAGTTCACTGAATAATGTTTGAATCAGATGATCCCAGAATTGGATATTAGATATATCTATTTTTTTTTTTTTTTAAGAAAAAAGAAAAAATATTTTTAATTTCTAAAAATTAAATAAGCAATCTTAAATAAAGTATATTTACTACATTTTTTTGGAGGTTTTTTGTTTTTGAGAAACATTTTTTTGAGTTAAAAGAACCAAAACCCATATAATCCATTTATCATTTAATTTATAACTCCATTATCTTAATAATATTATTTTTTTAAAAGTATTTTTCTTTTTTAATGTAATTATCAAAATTTTTATCTATTAATATCTTCAAAAGAGTTGTACCATTAAATTACTTTACATTTTTCTTTGAGTATGATTCTTATATGGATTTTCGAAGAAAATTATGAAAGAATAGGGGATGGTAAATTATCTGCCCTAGACGGACTAAACTTAAATTACTCTATATTTTACCATATTTTTGGAAGTATTAATCATTATTATTAGTTGCAAAGTCAAATACATCTTCACTACTTCTTTCTTTTCTCATATTTCTCACATAAAACCTCCTTTCTTTAGCTAGTGGTTTTGGGAGATAGTTTTGGCCATTTTAATCTTCTTTTTTCTCACATTTCAATCATAAAATAAGTTAGATATTATAGATCTATGTTTATTTTATTTTATTTTTTATTAGTATTTCTATCTTGGTGAGGTTGTGAAGTGTTCCTACGTCTCTTAATATGCTATGGTTAGTTAAGTCAACATCAATTGAAACATTATCAAAATTCAAGTAGATGGAGCCAAGCCTAAAACCTGGAATGGAAAGCAAAGTGGAAGAGAGCAAGGATGCAGGAAACAATCTGACAAAGGAACGGGCTTTAGATGTGGAACAAGGGACTCTAGGAATGTCGGGTGAAGATAACATCTCCATTGAATGAACCTTTAGGTCCAGGGTGCTGTGCAAACTATTCCTTTTTGATAGTTCTATATGGTTAATCCTTATAGTCTGTAATCTTAGCTTCATTTCTCCATTTTGGCTCTTAGTTAGTATTAGGCAAGGTATTAGTTATGTTTTTAGGTTTTATTTACAAATTTTTCAACTGTAGTCATCGGATGAACTCCATCAACTTGAGAGAGTTCACAAATGATTTTGAAAGCGGCTGCTATAAAGTCCAAGAAACTGCACAATTGTAGTTATATTTTGTCCTCGTCCTTCTCAGGATCTCATTCCTGTTTGTATTGCCTTAGGGCCTTGGTGAGCAATGATATTGACCAAAAAAAAAAAAAAAACTTAACTATTATTGGTAGGTAATCTCTGTTATATATAACTTGTATATTAGTTGATTGATAAATATCGATCCCACATTGTTTGTGGAAAAGAGTTTAGTGTCACTTATTTTATTTTATAGGATACACCTTAACTATTGTTTTAAGAGAAATATAAAAGGAAACTAAATTTGATAAAATTTTGGTGGCATATATATATATATATATAATGATGACACTTAGCACTTGGGTATAGGCATAAAAATAATATAAGTGCATTACAGGTAATTTTATTCATATTTATTTATATTTTTAAACAAATTAATGTATTTTTTTCTCCGATGTATTTTCTCTGCAATTCATTCAACGAAAAACTAAGGTGTTATTTACAGAATTTTTAGAATTTGCTAAGTGTGGATTCGAAGCTTTATTGTATTTAGAAGGTGTATTATTTTAATCATGGAGCAAACTTAATAAAGACAATTAATACCTTAAAGTGATTTTCACGCTTAAAGTCATTCCAAATGCCCGCTGTTCTATCAGTCTCTTTATGATGCTCTGGTCAACTCTGTACAAGCTTTATTCTTTTAGGGTAAATTTTTAATGCTTTTACCACACTCAATACATGCTCAACCAACTTTATTCTTTTGGGGTAAATTTTTAAACTTTTTACTCTTATTTTACTATTGGATTTTTTTTTTTTTCAGATTGGAATAAAAATAAAATTAAAAAATAAGAAAATTGAATGTATGGAAATGAGAGTTAATTTTAAGAGAGAATATAAGAGAAAAATAAAAATTTATTAATGGGGAAAATTTAAGAGAATTATTATTAATAAAAATTACAAAGGAGAATTTGTGTTGTAAAAAAAATAGTTTTTGTAAATTAAGAAAAAACAACTGCTGTATGAAATAACTTAAATTAATTTAAGGAGGTTAATTTTTTTTTTTTTAACTTAGGGAAGAGGAATATGTGGAATTCGAATCCTACGAATGGCATCTTAAGGGGATGTCTTTTCACCTATGCCCCTTGACGTGAGTAAAGAAGTTAATTTTTTAGACAAATGAGGAAGAGATTTAAAATCCAACTCATGACTAATAAAAAGAGTTTTTATCATTTGTCATTTTAACTCAGAACGTTAGTTTAAAATAGAAGAAACTCCGTCGCATTTAGAAATAGGTAAATTAGGTAAATGATCACTAAATTTGGTGTTTGATTGCAATTTATTTTTTTTTTTGTGTTTGATTGCAATTTATTTATAAAATTGTAATTTATAGTTTTTGTAGTTACTAAATTTTTATTTATGTTTTGGATGTAGTTTCTATATAATATTTTAGGCTATAAATAATCTAATTTACTATTTTAGTTCAAAATTTAAAAATAGCATATTGATACCGTCTAGTATGTTCTCACCTAATTAGGGGCTTCTTATCCCCTCAATAGGGACACTTGGTTTAGCAAGAAGGTAGATTCGTCCGTAATAGGGACTATCCCAAAGTGGAGTCCTAAGCACAAAAGGAACACTCTCCTACCAAGATTATGATTCACTATCCCACACAGAATCTGACTCCTCTCAGGTTTGAGTATTGCTATATATAGAACCTTATGCCCCTCATAAAGAGGCATCTCATTCTCACATATTCTAGTTATCATTTATTCTCCTTACTTCTGTTTTTTAACTTAGGATTGGAGTGTTCGTGGGGACTCTCCTCATCTCTCACCTTACTTTATGTTCGTGGATTGCAGGATACCAAGTCCAAGAGTTCCGAAAACCAATTATCAAGTGGCGTCATCTGTGGGAACTTCTTAGGAAAAGCCATTCATTTACTTGCTAAGCTAAAGACATCTTCACTATGACTTTTAGCCCACCACCATCCCTGACTCCTGAAGTCGAGACTAACCCTTATGCACCTATCCTTTCGACTGACCTCTCAGACCCTCTCCCAGCAATAGTGCTTTTGCCCACCTTACAACATGCTGGAGCCTCATCCGGACATATACCTTTACTCCCTGACAACACTCCGAGATACCCATCCTTGGGCACAAACCTCCCGTATTATGCTCTGCTACAACACCATCGATCAATACCTTCTATACTCTTTCTGAGCCTACCAGAAACACCAGTAATAACCACTCTAAACTTAAACACTGTAAACCAAACATTCAGCCTCGATCAAACTAGCAGGGAAGCTATGATAAAAAATAGTTAGGCGCAGATAGCTTTGATGCAATAACAGCTAAATGCTATAATACAAAGTGGGCGCCCTGAGCTAGCTCAAAACAATGATAACACAACACCTTGGCAAGCCTTGGGAACGAGCATGAGGAAGGGTAAAGTGCCGGAAGGGGAGTGCAGTTCAACATTTTGGCTCTTTATGATTTAAACATAGCTCAGAAGGTTAAAGAAGCAATATGCAAAGCCCGAACCAAACCTAGAAAGGAAGAAGAATGTGTTATGGACAGCAGAACTCCGTTTGTTAGAAGAATAATTCAGATGGAGATCCTTACTAAGTTCAGAATCCCGCTACTTGATTAGTACGATGGGACATAAGACCCCATCAGTCATATATTAGCGTTCCGAACAAAAATGCTGCTCCAGAATGTAAATGATGGAATCATTTGCAGAGTCTTTCCAAGCACACTCATAAAGAATGCTCAAAAGTGGTTTCATCAACTCCTGGAGAATTTCATCACTTCTTTTGAGGATTTGGCATAACAGATTCATCACCAATATTCCCCCAGTAAAAACATCAATGATCTTCGGATGTTTCAGCAAGAAGTTGATGAGTCTTTACGAAGTTACCTTGACCGTTTCAATAAAATAGCCATGAAAATTGAGCATCTTGTTGATGAAGTCGCTATAGAATCTTTGAAAAATGGCACTAGACTCGGTAAGCTTAAAGACAGAATAATGACTAAAGAACCGAGTACCTTTGTATTAGCAATGGTGATGGCAGTCCGGATGATAAAATGGAAAAAGACAGAAGGATGCGATGGGAGGAAGACAAGCCATCGATCAAGGATGAACGACCGAAACATAAACAAGCAAGCTTCCCAAAAATGAATTTTAGAAATCCAGCAGAGAGATTTGATAGGGAAGTGGACAGATATACACCCTTGAACACCTCTCAATCTAAAATCCTCATGTGGGTTAGGCAAAATTGAGTTAGGATCACCCCAGCCAAGAGAATCAGCCCAAGTCAGAGATTTACCTGGGATGGAGGACAGTACTGCAAGTACTACTGGGAATACGGGCATGACATGAAGGGCTGCAGAGAGCTGAAAAATGCCATAGAAAGACTAGTGCAGAGGGGAAAGCTTAACAATTTCACAGACACACCGAGGAGAAGAGAAATCTCCAAAAATAAGGAGTAGGACAGGCCGGAAGCAAAGAAAACCTGGAGGGAGCCAATTGGAACGATCAACATGATCATAAGGGGAGAAAACACTAAGAAGAGATTAAAGCGTAGTAGAGGAGAAAAATCAGTACCCAGGAGAAGCGATATTGTGTTCAATTCAGAAGATGATTCACATGTACACCACCCCCATTGTGATGCTCTAGTAATAAATGTGTGCATAAATAAGTATCGGGTAAAAAGGCTACTGGTGGATAATGGAAGTGCTATCAACGTATTATCCTGGAATGCGTACAAAGCAATAGGCGGCTCTGTCACTAACCTGAAAGCCATCCAGAACCTTATCACGAGTTTTTGTGGTGGAACCGTGCAACCAATGGGGATTGTCAAACTGAACCTAGAATTTAAAAACCAAGATGATAAGGAAACAAAAGTCATCCAGGCTGTATTCAATGTGGTGGATATACCACTGGCCTATAATAGGATTATAGGACGGCCGACACTTTATCAAGCAAATGCAGTCACCAACATTCGGTACTTAACCATGAAAGTTCCAATTAAGAATGGAACCCTTACTATCCGAGGAGATCCGCATATGGCTAGACAGTGTTACCAGATGGCCATGAAGCCTCAAGCGGAGACTTTTCTTTTAAAGGCATGGGAAGTTGAGAAGCAAAGCACCGATCCAAAACTAGTAGAAGACATAAAGACCTTACGAATCACGGAAGGAAAGATTGTGAAAATTGGCAATGCACTCAACCAGAATATCAGAGAAGAAATAAGGGAAGTCCCTATAAGACACTCGGAGGATTTCGCTTCACAAGCATCCAAGATCGTCGGCGTGGATCCACAAGTTGCCTGTCACTACCTAAACATCAAACTAGGAGCCAAACCAGTAGCACAGAAAAAAAAAGAACTTTTGCTTACGAAAGGCTGAGAATAATTGCTGAAGAAACAATGAAGTTGTTAGCAGCTGAGTTTATGAAAAAAGTTACTCACCCGGAATGGGTAGCTAATGTGGTACTCATAAAAAAAGCAAATGAGAAGTATAGAATGTGTGTAGACTACACTGACCTCAACCGAGCATGCCCTAAGGACAGCTACCCATTGCCACGATTAACCAGCTCGTCGACTTCACCGCTAGTCACAGATTATACAGCTTTGTCGATGCAGCACAAGGTTATCACCAGATTCCAATAAAGAAAGAGGATTAAGAGAAAACGCCCTTCATCACCCATGAAGGATTATACTGTTATAAGGTGATGCCCTTCGGATTGAAAAATGTCAGGGCCATGTATCAAATAATGATGAACCAAGTCCTCTAAGACCAGATTGGAACAAGCATAGAGGTATACGTGGACGACATCATCATCAAAAGCAAACTTCTGGAACAACACCCAGCGGACGTAGATCGGGTTCTCCAGCTATTGAGCAAATCTAGGAACAAGTTGAATCCTAAAAAATGCATCTTCGGAGTCCAAACAGGCAAATTCCTAGAGGGACCACCAAAAAAATAAATTTATATTTTTATATTTATGTAAAAATTAATGAAATATTTTGAGGGATGGAAACCTCCAAAGTACAATTATAAATTATGTTAATATAATTTATAAATATTTTACTGTTAATGTATAATTCATTATATGTAAAAATTATAATAATATTTCAATAAAAAATAAAAGATTGTATTTATAAATTATTTAAATGTAATACGATATATAAAAATCGATGCATTCTATCATTACTTTGTTTTTTATAAAGTAAAATATATTTTGTCAATAACCACCATTGAATGATCAAATACACTTTTATTCAATGGTAATAAAGATAAAATTAAACAAAAATAATTAAAAAACCAAGTAACCAAAGAATTTTCCTATTAAAATCTTATTAATTTATAGTTTATTATATAAAAAATAAAAAATGAAGATAAATACTAACATCTACTTTGTTCTCTTATCAAATAATAATTTTACATTATTTTACCTATGAAATATTCATCTCTCAAGATAGTTTTTAATTTTTCATTGCTTAATATATGAATATATATAGTCTTTAATTTTTTTTATTGATCAATATATAAATATAAAAAATATGAATATATTTTTATGCAATCCTAAAATTTTAGAAGAAAATAATAATGGTTAATTATTTGTGAATTAAAAAAATTATAAAAGCCATTCTCAAAATTTAAATAAAAATTTGATAACTAAAAAGATATAACTTAGAATTTTTTTGTAACTAAATTATAATTAAATATAAAATTTAGTGATTATCTATATAATTTTTCGGTGTTTATATATTCTTTAGAATTAAGATTTAAACCAAAATTGGATTTCCATTCAAATTTTTATTTTAGTTGTTTTATAGTAGACTCCATAGAATGTCACTATTTTTTATATTTGATTACAATTTGCTTATAAAATTTTAATTTATATTTTTCTATTACTAAATTTCTATTTAGGTTTCACAAATAATTTTTGTAATATTTTTTTAATTCCATAAACAATATAGTATCATCATCATAGTTCAAAATTTGAAAATAGCATAACTTTTGTGATTACCAAATAAGCAATTAAAAATATAAAATAATTTCTATTTGCAAAACAAAAATCAACCTATAAATCAGCGAAATGAATAATTACCGTTCTCATCATTACAACCAGTCTTGACAAATTCATGGATACGTAGTGTTGTTATTATTATTGTTGAAACAATATGATGAAAGAAGATATTCAAGAATGGGTGACGAGCTAATCTTTATAGTTCCGATTCAATTGAACAAAAGCTTTTAAATAATTTTGGATGAGCTTTTTAATGTGGTTTTTGTTTAGAGCAAGTAATTTAATAATATATGTGATGTTCTATATGAACTTGCCATCGCTCACATTCTATATATGCAATCCACAGACATAGATTGGAAATAGTTACAATCCCCACTTCAACATTTACTGGTTACAATTCATCATAGGCATGTTATTGGAAATAGTATTATTGAAAGTATAAATTCAATTAATACCTTTTGGATTTGAGTTCAAGTGATATCCCACCCATTTCTCCAATTACGACAAAAAAAAAAATGTATAAATTCAAATTGTAGCTTCCCTATGGGCCATGAATGGTTGACTAGGAAAATTATGGAAATTATGAATGGATTCAATTTTTAGCCACCATATCATCTATGAATTATATAAAAGACCTCTATAATTCTATCAAATAAGAACGCTAATCAAGTTACTCATGGTTAGTTCGGGCAATAAAATCCCCCTTTTAAAAAATCACATAATTTTATCAATTGGAAAATTTTTTCAAATTTAGAAACAACCGTATCGTGAAAAAGAATCTATATATATATATACCTACACTAAATATGTTACACCTAATAATAAAATTTAAAACATATTATTTAAATATTATTAATTTAATTGATAAGAACAAAATGTCTTATGTTTTAAATGTTGGGGAAGTAAATATTATCATTGTATATATATTAGGAAGTAAATATTTATATACAATTAGGAATAAAATCTTTATTCTATTTAAAATGTTATTCTATTCTTAATTAGGTTGTAATTAAGATTCCTATGTGTATATATAAACGGTGTAACCTTTCTTTAAATATCATGGAAAAATATTTCCCTTAAATTTTCTCTCTTTTTCTCTGAATTTTATTTTTCATAATATTAGAGTATACCCATTGAAATTGAATTTTTTATTGAATTCTTGAAATCGGATTTTTTTTCATTGAAATCATATTTTTTCTTTATTCCTTTGAATCCTTTGAATTTTAAAAAATTATGACCACCGAAAACATATCTATCATATCTCATGGAACACCTAATTTTATTCAAATCCTTCAAGATAATTCTCATTTTCCCACAGGAATTATTCTTAATGATACGAACTATACTCTATGGTTATAGATCATGGAGATGCAAATTGGAGCTAGAAATAAATCTGGCTTTCCTAATGGCATTACGTCAAAGTCACCAGCAGGAGATAAAGTATTGAAGACTTGGCTCCTTGATAATAATCGAGTCAAAAGTTGGTTGATTAACTCTATGAGTCCAACATTATTGCAGAGATTCATTCGTCTTTTAATAGCAAAGGAGATATGGGATGCTATTTCAAAAACATTCTATAATGGATCTGACGAAACTCAGTTATTTGAATTGAACCGAAAACCATTCACAACATGTTAGAATGGTAAGCCATTACCTGCATACTATAATGAACTGATTGGAATATTTCAGGAAATCGATGCCCGGATGTGTGCACAAGGGGAGGATGTTAATTGGGTA
The DNA here is from genome assembly GCA_947683625.1 of Mallotus nudiflorus. Classification (NCBI taxonomy): domain Eukaryota; kingdom Viridiplantae; phylum Streptophyta; class Magnoliopsida; order Malpighiales; family Euphorbiaceae; genus Mallotus; species Mallotus nudiflorus. Next base: position 714,263 of record CANTUR010001072.1, read on the forward strand.
GTATCACTCCACAAACATATTATCCGGCTTCGAACACATATTTTTCTAGCCGAACTTGATTCAAAATTTAATAATACTCGAAGTGAAATACTTCGGAAGGATCCACCTCTTGATCTCGAGTCTAGTTATACATATGTACAGAGGGATCATATATGATGGAAGAGCCAAAGATACTGTCAGACCATTATGTACTTATAGCAGCTCAGACTCGTCCCCAGTTCAAAGGGAAAATACCGAGTAAGTCCATTACATACACCTGTACTCATTGTGGTGAAGTTAGACACTCCAAGGAACGTTGTTATAAGATTGTGGGATATCCAATATGGTAGGATTTCAATAGAAAGCCTTGTAAGAAGCTCAAAAAGGTTGCAATTGCCATCTCTAGTGGTACTAAACCAAGTGGTGATCTTAATGCAACATCAGGTATGATAAATCTTGCTCGAAGTAATATATGGATTATTGATACAGGTGCTACTAATCATATGACAAACTCCACTCACCATCTTACATCCACCCGCCCATCAACCCAACAAAATATTCTGACTACTAATTGAGGCATAACACCGGTTACTCATGAAGGATCAGTATCTAATTCTGACTCTCTTAACCTAGATACTATTCTTGTTGTTCAATCTCTTTCTTATAATTTACTATTTATTGGCCAAATCACTGAAACCTTGAATTACACTGTCAAAATTTGGCCTAATATTGTGTATTTCAGGACATTGCAACGCACTAGATTATTGGCTTTAGTGTTAAACGTGGAAAGTTATACTATCTTAAGTTGCATAGTGATTCAAGTCAGAAGTCAAGTCAAGTCAATAGGGTTAGTGGAAGTTGCTCGGCTAAAGACCAAATAATCTTATGGCATTATCATTTTGGTCATCTTTCCTTTTATTATCTTAGACAAATAAAATCAAAATTATTTTTGAATACCACAGACTCAGAATTCAAGTGTGATATTTGTGAATTGGCAAAAGACCACCGAATCTCTTATGTACCAAGTCATAATAAAAATTCAATTCCATTTATAACCATTCATTTTGATGTATGGGGACCTGCTTGAATTCCTACTCTATTTGGTGCTTGATATTTTGTAATGTTTATTAATGAATGTACCTAGATAACCTAGGTATCACTACTTTTAAACAAAGGAGATGTGTGCTCCAAGTTTTAGGACCTATACAAAATGGTGACTATGCAATACCAGAGTAAAATTTGAGTCTTACAGTCTGACAATGGTGGGGAGTATGTTAACTTAATTCTAAATGATTTCTATCGTGAGCAGGACATTCACCATCAAACATCCTGTGTCGGCACTCCTCAACAAAATGGTATAGTCAAATGGAAGAATCGACGGTTATTAGAAGTTGTCTGAGCATCATTATTTGACATGAATGTTCCTCGAAAATATTGGGGAGAGGTTGTTTGATTTGCAGTGTACCTTATAAACTAGACACCATCAAGAGTACTCAATTTCAAAACTCCTCTTTAGAAACTTCAGGAACTTGTCATATCTCCACCCCTCAATAATATCGAGCCCCAAGTCTTTGGATGCTCGACATATGTTCAATAGACACTCGACAAATTAGATCCTTGAGTTATCTGATGTATCTTTATTGGCTATGCAAATCTATACAAGGGATATCAGTGTTATAATCCGAATGCAAAGAAGATGTATGTCACTCGAGATGTTCAGTTGCATGAAAATTCTCCTTTCTTCTCCCACTTTGAGTGCTCTCTTCAAGGGGAGAAAAATTTGAATCTCTTTGAAATTGAAGATAGTATTCTGAGTGGTCTAAATGTTGAAGATAGCATTCTGAGTGTTCCGAGTCTGAGTCTCCCAAATGTTCTAAGCATCTCATTAACATCTGATGTTCTGAGTTCGAGCATCTCATATGGACAGATAATTGAAGAAAAATTAAGTAATCAATATAGTACATCTTCCTAACCCACACCAGAAGCTGAGGAAACTTCGGATGTGGATGTGCACAATAAGGTAAACTCATCTCCTTCAGTAACTCCAAATATTGAGCCTCGTTATTCTTCTAGAATTAATAAAGAGGTTCCAAAAAAATAATATGATCCGGACCTTCATACCAAAGCTAAATACCCTATCAACAACTTCATATCGACCAACCATTTTTCTAACTCACACGCACTTATTGTAAATTAATTATCTACTGTATCTATTCCAAGTAATGTACAGGAAGCCTTAGATGATCCGGATTAGAAGAAAGCCATGAATGATGAAATTGAGGCATTGTAGAACAACCGAATATGGGATCTTGTTTCTCTTCCTGAAGGAAAGAAAATGGTAAGGTGCACGTAGATATTCACTGTCAAACTAAATTTAGATGGAAGCATAAATCGGTATAAAGCTCGGGCAAATGGGTATACTCAGAAGTATGAAATTGACTATGAAGATACATTTGCCCCAATAGCAAAATGAACACCATTCGAGTTCTTATTTCCTTAGCTGCCAAGTTGGACTGGCTGCTACGACAATTTGATGTGAAGAATGCATTTTTGAATGGAACCATAGATGAAAAAGTGTATATGGATCTACTACTTGGAACTAAATGTACTGACCGAGTATGCAAACTAAAAAGGGCATTGTATGGACTTAAGAAATTGCCTCGAGTATGGTTTGGACGACTCTCAACTTTCACGAGAAAGCTCAAATATAAGCCAAGTGATGTTGATCACACATTATTCATCAAACAGAAGCTAGGTAAAGTCACCGCACTGATTGTATATGTTGATGATATGGTAGTTACTGGAAATGATCCGAGTGAGACAACAATCTTGCAAAGATAGTTAGCATCCAAGTTTGAACTTAAGGATATGGGTAACTTAAAGTATTTTTTAGGAATTGAAGTTGCAAGATTAGCTTAAGGAATTTCCCTCTGCCAATGAAAGTATGTAATGGACCTACTAACAGAGATGAGCATGCTTGATTGTAAGCCATCTGAGACTCCAATTGAAGTCAACCATGAACTTTAAGTCCTAGGAGATTAAGTTCCAACTGATAAAGATCGATATCGAAGGTTGGTGGGAAGGTTGATTTACCTATCTCATACTCGGCCAAACATTACTTATGCAGTAAGTGTTGTAAGTCAGTTCATGCATTCTCCTAGTATAGAATATATGGATATAGTATATTGAGTATTAAGATATCTAAAGACTTCTATGGGCAAAGGATTATTCTTTGGGAGGAATAAGGATTATGAAATTACTAGCTATACTGATGCTGATTGGGCTAGAGATCGGACTGATTGAAAATCAATATATGGGTACTTTACGTTTATTGAAAAGAATTTAGTCAATTGGAGAAGTAAGAAATAAAAAGTTGTAGCAAGGTCGAGTGCTGAAGCTGAGTTTAGAGGAATGACTTATAGAGTATGTGAGTTGCTCTGGGTAAGGTGAATTGTTCGGGATATAGGATTAAAACATCTGAAACCTATGTTGTTACATTGTGGTAACAAAGCAACTATAACAATTGCAAACAATCCAATTCAACATGATCAGACTAAACATGTGAAGGTTAACAAACATTTCATAAAAAAATCATCTAAACCAAGGAACAATTGATCTTTCATTTGTTTCTTCTCGGACTCAACTAGCTGACATCCTCACAAAGACTGTATCCGGAAAAATGTTCTACAATTCACTTAACAAGTTAGGAATGATTGACATACATTCACCAACTTGAGGAGGAATGTTAAGGAAGTAAATATTTTTATTGTATATATTAGGAAGTAAATATTTGTATACAATTAGGAATAAAATTTTTATTCTATTTAGGATGTTATTCTATTCCTAATTAGGTTGTAATTAAAATTCTTATATATATATATATATATATATATATATATATATATATATATATATATATAAAAGGAGTGTAACCCTTTTTTGAATATCATGGAAAAATATTTCCTTTAATTTTTTTTTCTCTGAATTTTATTCTTCATTAAATTCTACCACTAAGAATATATATACTTAGGGTATGTTGGATGGGGGTTAAAAGAGGATAAATGTTATTCTTATAATACATTAACCCCTTTACCCTTATTTGGTAAACTTTAAAAATTAAGGGTAAACATTTAACCTCCTTGATAATTAAACTCATTTATATGTGTTTTTATTAACCTCGTTGAGACTAAGTTAAACACCTGTAATAAAAAAAAATACATTTTTAAAAGAGCACTTATTATTATTATTATTATTATTATTTTTATTTCTCTATCTTGATTATATTACTTCAACTTTTTTTTCCTATATCAAAAAACTACTAATAAAATCTATAAAAAATGTATGAATCAGTTTAAATTTTTAATATAATATTTATGTTACTTTTTTAAAATGCATATAAATATATTATTTAAATAATTATATAAATATTTAAAATTTTAAATAATTAAATAATTATTTATTTAAGATTAAATATTTAATAATAAATTTAATTTACTATATAATTTTTTCCTTAAAAAAATTTCACATTATAGTTTTTAGTTACCATTTATTTACCAAATAAAATTAACAGTTTAATCATTACACATGTAATAATTACACTTTTAACAGTTATATCTGTAATTATTACATCATGTTTTTTTTAACTCTAATCCAAACACATTCTTATTATAAATAAAAAATTTTCATATATATAATATATACATAAAAATAAAAGCAAATGTATTCCACAATTTTAGCAATCTGACATTTACATGTTAAAAGCCAATTTTTTCTATTTCTTTTCAATATTTTTTCTTTCTCACTTTTTGTTAATTTTCTATTTTTTATTTTTTTTAGAAAGTGTCTTACTCCTATTCCTGTTTTATAAACGTGCCATTGATTTTTCTTCTAAAACGGTTCAATTAATTAATTCTTTTGTAACCTATAGTACTATGCATATTGCGTCATTTATACAATTTTATAACTAAATTATAGTTAAATATAAAATTTAATAACCATCTATAAAGTTTACCTAAATTGAGGCAGAGCAAAAAGTAACGCAACCTCCAATCCATATATATTCTAAGGGAAAAAATGAGTTTTTTTTTTTTCCTTTCAATCCATAACTATTTTTGTGCGAGTGAATATGACAAATGCATTTTGCTTTTTTTTTTTTAAAAAAAAAAAAATTTTAAATGTTTAATTCAGTCTAATTTTTTATTGTATGAACACAATTTACTTCAAAATTTTATTTTCTTTAAAATTTATATATAACAAATAAATATAATATATTTAAAAAAATTTTATATTAAATTTAAATAATTTTACATTAAAAATAACATTAATTGTAAATAATATTTTTAATTAAACGTTAATATTATATTACATTAAACATTTTAAAACAAACATTAAACAAATATTTAGAACTAAACAAATTCTCAAACTAAATATTAAACAAACATTAAATTATTAAAATTTATAACACACAAAATTTAAAATTATTTAATAATTTAATAAATCACTTTTAAATCTATGTTGGTGTAAATTTTACACCATCTTAATGTTAGCGGTTCGAGATGCAAGGCCAAAATTAATAAGACGGTGGATTTAGATTCGGTTCATGAATCAAATCGGGTTCATGTCTACTGTCTGCTACAATTATGCTCGTACTCTGATGCACCATTAAACACAGCAATGCCCTGTCAGCTGTCAAACATTAACCAACAACACATGGTGCAATTTATATCCGTATCAATTACTATAATAAGAATATAATATTTATTTCATCATTTAAAATTTTTTAATATTTAATTTAAAAGGAGAACATTTCACCGTTGATTTTTACATTCTATTTTTATTTTTTAAAATTATAAATTATATAACTATTATCTGTTAAAATTTTGTCTTTTGTTAATTATAATTATTAAACTATTATTTTTTTATTTTCCTTCCAAATTTATTATTTGATGTTTAATATTTTTAAACTATATGTAATTAAGTTTTTTTTGTTAATAAAATTGAATGTAATAATTTTTTATAAGTACTTTTCAACTTTTAATTTATTTTGATGGTAATTTGCACCAATTATAACAAATAACATATTTTTTATTTTTTATAAAGAGATTTTTTAAATATTATATGCATATAATTTTATTTTTATTTTTATCATCATTTTTAAAAATAATTTAAAAATCAAATTATGTGATTAAAAAAATCATTATAAAAATTCAACAATAATTCATCATATAAAAAGTATTCATAAATTCAATGAATAGAGATAAAATCAATTTACATATGTAATTTAGATCAAATATATCTTAACAAATACTCTAATTAAATTATATTATGAAAGTCTATTTCATAAAAAAAAAAATAAGACTTACTTTTTCTATTATTAATATGTTATAACACTTGTCTTAAAAATTAGAATTACAACAATTTTTTATATGATGAATTTTTATTAAATTTTTATAATATATTTTTAATCATGTAATTTAATTCTTATAATATTTTTTAAAAAATTATTATAAAAAATAAAAAAAAATAATGAGGATATTATATAAAAAAACTATTCATAAAAGTAAAAATTAAAAAACTGTTCATAAAAAGTGAAAAAAAATCGTTATGTTTTTAAAATTGATGTAAATTTTATAATTGTCTAAGAAGTGCTTATAAAAAAAATTAACTATGTTAAGTTGTTTTTTTTTTTTGTTTTGGAAAAGCTAAGTTTTTTAATGTAAAAAAATGATGTAAAGTCTAGCACAGCTAGTTTTATAACTTTATAAATTAAATAGTAAATTTAGATAAAAAATTAAAAAATATATAATTTAAGAATAATAGTTAATGAAAAAATAAATATTTTAAATAAAAAGAAAATAAAATTTTAGAGTAAATTGTTAAATTGTTAACAATGACAAATTAGACTAAATTAAATATTTTAAAAATTAAAAAAAAAAACAAAAACAAATTGCATTTGTCATTTTCATTTGCACAAAAATAGGTATGGATTGGAAGGACAAAAACTCATTTTTTTCCCTTAGAATATATATGGGTGGGAGGTCGCGTTACTTTTTGCTCTGCCTCAATTTAGGTAAACTTTATAGATGGTTATTAAATTTTATATTTAACTATAATTTAGTTACAAAAATTTATAAATGACACAATATGCATAGTACTATAGGTTACAAAAGAATTAATTAATTGAACCGTTTTAGAGGAAAAATCAATGGCACGTTTATAAAACAGGAATGGGAATAAGACACTTTCTAAAAAAAAAAAAAATAGAAAATTAACAAAAAGTGAGAAAGAAAAAATATTGAAAAGAAATAGAAAAAATTGGCTTTTAACATGTACATGTTAGATTGCTAAAATTGTGGAATACATTTGCTTTTGTTTTTATGTATATACTATATATATGAAATTTTTTTTATCTATACTAAGAGTGCGTTTGGATCGGGATTAAAAAAAATAAGATGTAACAATTATAAATATAATTGTTAAAACTATAATTATTACATGTATAATGATTAAGTTGTTAATTTTATTTGGCAAATAAATGGTAACTGAAAACTATAATGTGAAATTCTTTAAGAAAAAAAATTATATAGTAAATTAAATTTATTATTAAATATTTAATCTTAAATAAATAATTATTTAAAATTTTGAATATTTACATAATTATTTAAATAATATATTTATATGCATTTTAAAAAAGTAAAATAAATATCATAATAAAAATTTAAATTGATTCGTACATTTTTTATAAATTTTATTAGTAGCTTTTGATACAAGAAAAAAAAGTTGAAGTAATATGATCAAAATAGAGAAATACAAAAATAATAATAATAAATACTCTTTTAAAAGCATGTTTTTTTTATTACATGCGTTGATTTAGTCTTAACTAGGTTAACAAAAACACATATAAATGAGCTTAATTATTAAAGAGGTTAAATGTTAATCCTTAGCTTTTAAAGTTTACCAAATAAGGATAAAAGAGTTAATGTATTATAAGAGTAACATTTAACCTCTTTTAACCTCCATCTAAACATACCCTAAGTGTATATATTCTTAGTGGTAGAATTTAAAATATAAGACACATATCTTGTTTTTATCAATTAAATTAATAACATTTAAATGATATATTTTAAATTTTATCATTAGGTGTAATTCAGTTAGTGTAAGTATATATATAGATTCTTTTTCACGATACAGTTCTTTCCAAATTTGAAGAAATTTTCCAATTGATAAAATTATGTGATTTTTTAAAAGGGGAATTTTATTGCCCGAACTAACCATGAGTAACTTGATTAGCGTTCTTATTTGATAGAATTATAGAGGTCTTTTATATAATTCACAGATGATATGGTGGCTAAAAATTGAATCCATTCATAATTTCCATAATTTTCCTAATCAACCATTCATGGCCCACAGGGAAGCTACAATTTGAATTTATACTTTTTTTTTTTTTTGTCGTAATTGGAGAAATGGGTAGGATATCACTTGGACTCAAATCCTAAAGGTATTAATTGAATTTATACATTCAATAATACTATTTCCAATAACATGCATATGATGAATTGTAACCAGGAAATGTTATATTATTAAATTACTTGCTCTAAACAAAAACCACATTAAAAAGCTCATCCAAAAATTTTTAAAAGCTTTTGTTCAATTGAATCGGAACAACAATATGAAGAAAGAAGAAATTCAAGAATGGGTGATTTATAGGTTGAGAATTGAATGGAAATAATAACAACACTACGTATCCATGAATTTGTCAAGACTGGTTGTAGTGATGAGAACGGTAATTATTCATTTCGCTGATTTATAGGTTGAGTTTTGTTTTGCAAATAGAAATTATTTTATATTTTTAATTGCTTATTTGGTAATCACAAAAGTTCCTATTACTTACTTGTATACTATTTTCAAATTTTGAATTATAATGGTGATATTATATTGTTTATAAAACCAAAGAAATATTATAAAAACTATTTGTGAAACCTAAATAGAAATTTAGTAACAAAAAAATACAAATTAAAATTTTACAAGCAAATTGTAATCAAATATAAAAAATAGTGACAATCTGTGGAGTCTATCTATAAAACAACTAAAATAAAAATTTGAATGGAAATCCAATTTTGGTTTAAATCTTAATTCTAAAGAATATATAAACACCGAAAAATTATATAGATAATCAATAAATTTTGTATTTGATTATAATTTAGTTATAATATTCTAAGTTGTATCTTTTTAGTTATTAAATTTTTATTTAAATTTTGAGAGTGGCTTTTATAATTTTTTTAATTCACAAATAATTAACCATTATTATTTTCTTCTAAAATTTCAGGATAGCATAAAAATATATTCATATTTTTTATATTCATATATTGATCAATAAAAAAAATTAAAGACTATATATTCATATATTAATCAATGAAAAATTAAAAACCATCTTGAGAGATGAATATTTCATAGGTAAAATAATGTAAAATTATTATTTGATAAGAGAACAAAGTAGATGTTAATATTTATCTTCATTTTTCATTTTTTATATAATAAACTACAAATTAATAAGATTTTAATAGGAAAATTCTTTAGTTACTTTTGTTTTATTTTATCTTTATCACGTTGAATGAAAATGTATTTGATCATCCAATAGTGGTTATTGACAAAATATATTTTGCTTTATAAAAAACAAAATAATGATAGAATACACTGATTTTTATATATCATATTACATTTAAATAATTTATAAATATAATCTTTTATTTTTTATTGAAATATTATTATAATTTTTACATATAATGAATTATACATTAACAGTAAAATATTTATAAATTATATTAACATAATTTATAACTGTACTTTGGAGGTGTCCATCCCTCAAAATATTTCATTAATTTTTACATAAATATAAAAATATAAATTCATTTATATGCTATTTTTAAATTTTGAACTAAAATAATAAATTAGATTGTTTATAGCCTAAAATATTATATAGAAACTACATCCAAAACATAAATAAAAATTTAGTAACTACAAAAACTACAAATTACAGTTTTATAAATAAATTGCAATCAAACACCAAAAAAATAAATTGCAATCAAACACCAAATTTAGTGATGATTTACCTAATTTACCTATTTGTAAATACGAAGGAGTTATTTCTGTTTTAAACTAACGTTCTGATTTAAATTGACAAATGATAAAAACTCTTTTTATTAGTTATGAGTTGGATTTTAAATCTCTTCCTCGTTTGTCTAAATCATTAACTTCCTTATCCAAACCAAGGGGCATATGTGGAAAAACATCCCTTTAATATACCATCAATGGGGTTCGAATCCCACAGGTTCTCCTTTCCTAAGTTAAAAAAAAAAAAAAATTTAACTTCCTTAAATTAATTTAAATTTGACTTCCTTAAATTAATTTAAGTTATTTCATACAGCAGTTGTTTTTTCTTAATTTACAAAAACTATTTTTTTACAACACAAATTCTCCTTTGTAATTTTTATTGATAATAATTCTCTTAAATTTTCCCCATTAATAATTTTTTATTTTTCTCTTATATTCTCTCTTAAAATTAACTCTCATTTCCATACATTCAATTTTCTTATTTCTTTAATTTTATTTTTATTCCACATCATCACTAACTGCCAAAAATTTAAAATTAAATAGAAATTTTTGCACTCCTCTTTTTATGTTTTAAAATTTCAGGTGCTATAATAATTTTTTAAAATTTATATAACAAATAAATATAATATATTTTACAAAATTTCATATTAAATTTAAATAATTTTACATTAAAAACAACATTAATTGTAAATAATATTTTTAATTAATTATTATTAATATATTACATTAAGCATTTTAAAACAAACATCAAACAAATATTTAGAATTAAACAAATTCTAAAATTAAATGTTAAACAAACATTAAATTATTAAAATTTAAATATTAAATATAACACATAAAATTTAAAATTATTTAATAATTTAATAAATCAATTTTAAATATATTTTAGTGTAAATTTTACACCGTTTTAAAGTTAAGAGTTCGAGATGCAAGGCCAAAATTAATAAGACGGTGGATTTAGATTCGGTTCATGAATCAAATCGGGGTCATGTCTATTGTCTGCTACAAACATCGAGAATGCTCGACCCCACAAATATGCTCGTACTCTGTTGCACCATTAAACACAGCCATACGCTGTCAGCTGTCAAACATTTAACCAACACACACATGGTGCAATTTATATCCGTATCAATTACTATAATAAGAATATAATATTTATTTCATCATTTAAAATTTTTTAATATTTAATTTGAAAGGGGAACATTTCACCGTTGATTTTTACGTTCTATTTTTATTTTTTTTAAATTATAAATTATATAACTATTATCTGTTAAAAATTTTTAGTCTTTTATTAATTATAATTATTAAACTATTATTTTTTTATTTTTCTTCCAAATTTATTATTTGATGTTAATATTTTAAAACTATATGTAATTAAGTTTTTTTTGTTAATAAAATTGAATATAATCATTTTTTATAAGTACTTTTCAACTTTTAATTTATTTTGATTGTAATTTGCACCAATTATAACAAATAACATATTTCTTATTTTTTATAAAGAGAATTTTTAAATATTATATGCATATATTTTTATTTTTATTTTTATCATCATTTTTAAAAATAATTTAAAAATCAAATTATGTGATTAAAAAAATCATTATAAAAATTCAACAATAGTTCATCATATAAAAAGTATTCATAAATTCAATGAATAGAGATTAAATAAATTTACATATGTAATATAGATCAAATATATCGTAATAAATATTCTAATTAAATTATATTAAGAAAGTCTATTTCATTAAAAAAAAAATGCTCACTTTTTCTATTATTAATATATTATAACACTTGTCTTAAAAATTAGAATTACAACACTTTTTTATATGATAAATTTTCATTAAATTTTTATAATATATATTTTTAATCATGTAATTTGATTTTTATAATATTTTTTAAAAATTATTATAAGAAAAATAAAAATAAAATAATGAGGATATTATATAAAAACTATTCATAAAAGTAAAAATTATTCATAAAAAGTGAAAAAAGATTGTTATGTTTTTAAAATTGATGTAAGTTTTATAATTGTCTAAGAAGTGCTTATAAAAAAAAAATTAACTACGTTAAATTGTTTTTTTTGTTTTGGAAAAACTAAGTTTTTTAATGTAAAAAAATGATGTAAAGTCTAGCACAACTAGTTTTATAACTTTAAACATTAAATAGAAAATTTACATAAAAAAAATTAAAAAAATATAATTTAAGAATAATAGTTAATGAAAAAGTAAATATTTTAAATAAAAAAAATTATGGCACCTGAAATTTTAAAACATAAAAAAGGAGTGCAAAAATTTCTATTTAATTTTAAATCTTTGGCTGTTAGTGATGATGTGGCATGCAAAAAAATTTATAAAAGTCGCACTCATTGTCTTTCCTTACAGGGATTTATTCACTTCTTTCTTATCTAGTTCAACTTTTCTCATAAACAAGCGTTCACTCAAAAAAAAAAAAAAAAAAAAAAAAGAAAAAAAAGTTCACATTTACCCAATTATCTTTCAATTTATTTTTAAAATTTATCAATAACCAGATTTTAACCAAATCCAATAACACAACATTAAGCCTTTGTACATTAATTTATATAGTGAAAATCTAATTTTTCTGTCTTTTATAAAGTTAATTAGTTAAAATTTATTATTTGTCCAAAAAAATAATTAAAATTTATTTCATAAAGTGTTTGTGCTAAATTTGGTAATTCATTTTAGTATGCAATTAGAGGGTTTAGGGGCATTTAGGTTAGTTAAGTTAGTGTAAATGTATACTTTTATGTTTTTGTTTTGATTTTCAGGGAAAAGTTGAATTAAGGGGTGAATGGTGTGAAAATAAATCAAAATCAGGGGAGACTTTTCTGCGGCAATTGTAGAACATTTGACGATCGTAGGATGCCCAAAGTGAAGATAGGTAATTAGAGGTTGAGTTTCTGTGGCGATCGCAGGTTTTAGTGGTGAGTGTCGCATCAGTCTGAGTTCCTAGTCCTTGAAGCAGGCCCCTCTGCTATGATCACAAATGTAGTTGCAATCACATATAGCTTGATTCCAACAGTACTAAGTTGATGTGTGCCATTTAAAAAAGTAAATCTAAGGGAATATGAAAGGATATTCTAAAATGGGGGATATAAGAACAACAGCCTTGGAATTCAGCATCGAATCTCTCTCACCAAGAAGAAAATGCGCCCAAGGAGGAAAGAGAAAGAGGAGAAAAAGATTCTAGAGAATAGGGAGCCATTGAAGATTTAGAAAGCTTTGGATAACAATTCTCTTACTTTTTTTTCTTCTTTCATACATTTTATAAATATTTACTTGGGTTGTATTTATTAAATGATAAATTTTGAAGCCATAAGTGGCTAATTGCTTTTTGTTGCTAGAATTGATAAACCCATATGAATTAAGTTTATTAATATGCATTTTGTTTATATCTATTGTTTGTTATGTTCATTGTAATGCTTATGAATGTTGTGGGTAGCTATCATAACTTGCTTATTTAAAGTTATGCATTAAGAGATGGTAACTTTTTTTTTGTCTAACCACGAGGTGTCTTGGGAAGGCCCCAACTGTGGGAAGTGCCTTTAAGTCCGTACCACACAAGATGGATCCCAAAAGGTGGCAAAGGTCTACCTAAACATTTTCTAAAGTAGCTACGTATTTAGGACTCGAACTTGAGACCTCTGGTTAAACTGGAAGAGTCTCTCACCAACTCATCCACACCCTTTTGAGTAGAGATGATAACTTTAATAGATCTATAAACATTTTTTGATGAGTTGATGACTAGAGATAGCTTGGTTTTTAATAAATTCCTTTTGGGTGTGCTTGACAATTTATTCAATAAAAATTGCTTAATCTTAGGTGATGATGGAGTTAAGCCTAAGATTTGTAATTGAACTTAAGTAGATTTAATCAATTAGTGTTTGAAAGAAATAAATTGTGATCTTAGGATAGAAAGAAATATAAGAAAATTCACCCACAATCTAGCCACACAAAAGAATAAAAGAATCTTGATAGATTTTCAGTTTCTAATTCCAAATAGAACTTAGTTTTCTTTATCCTATTACCCACTTCCAACCCAAAAAAACTCTGAACACAAAATGCACCAACCAAGATCCAAAATTCTACCATTAAATTGGGAAGACATTGCCACATAGGAAATTATTAGAAAGCCACATAGGCAATGACTAAAAAGCCATATGGATGGTGCTAATCCACATGGTGATGACTAAGAAGCCGAATAGATAAATATATTATCACATATGCTTCTTGTCACATATGCTTCTTCTGTTATATTTAACGGGATAGGCCTAATGGTTAATTTTTTAATTACTTAATAAACTTAATTGTTAAGAATTGAGCATTCATGACTTAATTAATTATTGCCTAAAAAATATAATTATAGATATAAGACAAATAAAAATTTTCATTCATTTGATTTCAATACTTTAGTTAATAAAATTTAGTTTAATAAGTTTATAAAAATAATAAAAGTAGTTTTGAATTATATGAAAATATAATTTTTCAATCTTAATAAATTTGCATTAACATAGTAATTTATTATAATTTTAATAATTTTTCTATTTGAACAATTATATAAAACTCTATTAATATTTTTATCTAAATAATAATCTAATTTTACAAACTTGATAGATTTATAATATAGTAATTTATTACATTTTTTTTTAAATTTTCTATTCAAATAATTATGCAACAATCTTTTAATATTTTTTATGTTAATATTTTCATAATTAATTATTTTATAAAATTTTTTAATTTTGATTTCAATTGTTTATTTATTAAATATAATTTTGTAAGATTTATAAAATTTTATTATTTAGTTTGATTTATATTAAATCAAATACTTAATTAAAATAGAAAATTATATATTTTAATAAAATTACAGCTAAAATGTTAACAAATTTATTTTTTGTTAGAGATAAGATACAGATTAATCTAATTAAAATAGGAAACATAATTTCAATTAAATTAGAATTATGTTTTAATGAATTTAATTTTTATTAGAGATAAAATAGAAGTTAATATAATTAAAATAAAAAATAAACTTTTAATTAAATTAAAATTATATTTTTCTTTATTTTATTTTATAAGTAAATGACCAAATTATCC
Organism: Mallotus nudiflorus; assembly: GCA_947683625.1. NCBI lineage: Eukaryota > Viridiplantae > Streptophyta > Magnoliopsida > Malpighiales > Euphorbiaceae > Mallotus > Mallotus nudiflorus. The sequence continues at coordinate 729,457 of CANTUR010001072.1, forward strand.
AATTTATACATAATAATAAATGAAATTTTTTTTTATAATTTTATATATATATATATATATATACACACTAGTTTTTAGGAATATATTTTTATAAAGGGAAAATTTGTATATATTTTTTTAATATTTATAGTGAAGCTCACCGCTCATATAAACTCTTTAATTATTTTTAGGATCAATTAATCACAAATTTAAATAGTAAAATACATACAAAATAATTAGATAATATAAATATTACATTTTAAAATATGGCTTAACCATCAATGTTTTACAACACTAATACAACAATCTTAAGAAATAAAGTAACAAAACTACTACAACGAGGATGTTGGCCAACTTTATTCTGAAATTTTTATTTATACTCACTTAATTCTATTCATCAACTATCAAGCCTTATTATCTGAAAACGTTTATAAAATAGAGTAAAATAAATACAGAAATACTCAATGAATAGATGTTACAAGCAGAAAACATTTTAGCTAAATTAAATATAAAAAACATCTCAAATTAAAAATACTAAAAAATTAATAATCAAATTATCATTCACTCAAAATATCCAATTCAATCTTGCTTTCAAACATATTCAAAACTTAGTCATTTGAAACGTGTGTCTTTGCAAATATCAATACAACCTGTCATTTGTATTAACCATCCCTATAAAAAGCATCACAATTCGGCCATAACATACAAGCCATCACAAATTCACTCTTTAGGCACACTTGAAAGGTAACTCTTCAACTATATTAGCACGGAACGACCCTTCTTCCTTCACCGTTTTGTAATCAAGTACCCTATTGTTTATTGCGCAATAACAATCAACACAATATCAAATGTGCATATATCACCTCAACACATTCATAAATCTCATACAGGGAGGTAATACACAAAAAAAAAAAAAATATATCATTTCATCCAAAATTAATTAAAACCACTATGTCACATTTATAGCTCATCACAGTATTAAAAACCAAACCACTTCTCATTAAAATTCAAAGAAATGAAATCAAGATGATTAATATCTCATTTAAATCATTGAGTATCCAAAATAATCTCAAATCATATTACCAAAACAAGCTTATAGCAGTAACATATTTAACTTGTGAAATAGAAAACATTATCATTTTAAAGCTTCAATACTTCAAATAATCCAAGTAGTAACCGAGCTAAATTGAAACAATTCTTATACATCATTTCATATTCATAAAAATCAATAAAAATCTCATTTTCTTGCTATTATAAAAAGAGTTTAAGGGCTTAAACATCTACTCACAAAATAGCTTATAAACACACAAAATCGGTTCACCGAATTGCTTAACTTGCACCTGCACTTTCCTTGCCTTTTCCAGCACCTAAAACATGCAATTTCATTTATAAATCATCAATATAACAATTTCATATACTAACCTAACTATGCAGCCCCAAAATATATGCAAAATATTCAATTAAGCTCAATTTTACAAATCATCTTTATTAACTCTAAAATAGTTGTTTTCAGGCCTAAATTAGAAAAATTTATCTAACCTTTAGAAAAGGAATTTTAACTGAAAATTTTAACCAAGCTTAGGTCTTTGTGTTTAGTACTTTCAATAAAAATTTTACTTCCATCAAATAACGATAAATAAAATTGTAAAGGTTGCATTACAAGTAGCTCAATTACTCAGACAGATTGAACAATAAAAAGTACAAGTCTCTTAAACCACTATTTATACATAATCAGCTCTGGATCAAAACTATAAAGTTTTAAATAACTCTTTTAAGTTTTCTTAGAATTAAACTAGACTTAATTTTGAGTTTCCTAGCTCAAGATATATTAAAAGAATCTAGACTAGTTTTAACTCATGAACTCTATAAACCTAGTTCACATAATCAAAATCGCTGCTTTCAGAGCTAACTTTGAAAAATTTTTGGGACTTATAGAAAAGGAATTTTGAGCTAAAATTTTAATTGGTATTAGATATATATATGTCTACAACATGATATAAAAATTTGACACAAATTAGACACCCATAAATAGAGTTATATATAACAAATTATAACCAGATCAAAGAAACTGATAAACTAAGTAATAACATTTTTTCTCTTATTAACCTAACATAGAGACTAAATCAGTTCAAGATCAAAGAGAACGAATTTTAGATAATTCTTCAAAGGTTCAAGATCATTAAATAACACTTAATTTGGAGTTCTCTAGATCAAGATATGATCGAATTATAGAGACTAATAAACTAGACTTATCAAACTCGAATTCTGCAACTTTAAAAACCCTAAATTAAATAAACCAAAATACTAAAATTACATACTAAATCAATCACCAAAGTCTTCTAGGATGAAGATTATATCCTTAATTGTACTTTAGATCTCTAATTTTGCTTGAAAAATCACTTCTATAAAAGGAAATAAATAAGCCCTCTTTTCCCCTTTTCTTTTCTTTTATTTTCTTTCTTTCTTTCTTTCAATGGCAGCTCTCATGATATATACCAAAAAAAAAATTAAATAATATGTAAAATAATCCTTTTGGTCCTTAATGAAATGCTTAAGTTACCTATAAATCCTTAAGGTTTCAATTATTCAATCAAGGATAATCATTTTGTTATAATTGAGTTCTTTCCTCTATAATTATATCTATATATATACTAACTTATATTTAAATTATATATATATATATATACACAATGCATAATGAATGTAACTGTACTTAGAGTTAGAGTACGGGTGTAACAACAATCATCTTCTTCACATGGAAAACCCTAGTTTCATTGAGGATGACAAAGGACGACACCACTAGTAGTAACCATAGCTGTAACAACTGCTTAGGAATGAGTATTAGAGAACTCATTAAACCAATAATGGATTGAGTATACTGTTATAATTAGAGAGCAGGTAAGTAGTAGAAGATGTTTGGAACAAGAGGCAGAGAGTGAGAGCTGCTTGATGTAATTGATCTTCCTTAAATAGATCCATAAAGGAAATGAAATCTCCTTTGAGCGAATAATAAGCATTAACACCCTAGTGCATAAAAAAGCAGAGGATGCCATATTGGCCAAACCAACTGCATAATAAAGCTATCAACAACATAGTTATAAAAACACACCGATGTAATGATATCATTTTATTTAATATATAAAAAACACATATCAGAAAAAAAGGAATCAAAGGGATAATTACTGGTTATAACCCGTAGCCATCCCTTGTTATAACTATGATTATCAAAGTTGTAGCACTAGAGTACTGTATATCGAGAGAGAAGGAAACATTGTATATCGAGAGAGCTCTGTTAGATTAATTTGGTGGTAATTTAGATCCTTTAAGAGGATCTCTTTTTATATGAGTAGAAAATATAAAAATGAATTTAGTCTCATTCACTAACAGTAGAAAACATATATCCCACCATACCAATTGCAATAAAAGAAAATAAAATGAATTCTCATTAATTACTCCAATGTAAGACATAATAATTAAGATAGAAATGAGAAAGAAAGGTTCGAGGAGGAGTATTAACAAAAATATAACTTTTTAGATTTTTTGTTTACTTTTCTCCCACTGACATTGAAGTGATTTCTTATTGGGAAATGATTTGTGTAGGGATTCATGACAACAATAGTGCTGTTGTGAGTCCTGAAATTATCAAAATCTCCCTTCCCTAATGGTAGACATCATGAGTCCCAACATGTACCGTTGTCCTTTCTTATTATTTGAAGAAGAATATAGATGAAATTCATGAGCATGTTGAGATTGCTATTAAGGTTGAGATTTCCAGACGCATTATCAGTAATATTTATTTGGTGTTTCTTTATATATATATATATATATTTATTGTTTATCCACTTTATTTTTATTTTTTATTATTTTCATTTTTATTTTTCAAAATAAAGATGACAAGAATTCTTGAATTCCAAAGTTATTTTTTTAAAATTTTGCTTAATTTTTAATTTTTGGAGGACAATTCTTTTTTACAATAAAGTGTGTGCTTTTTGATTTGTTTGATAAAAAAAAAAGAATGGCATTATATCGATATTTGAAAACATATATGCAAATAAAGCCACCAAGAAATATTGATTAAATTGAAAGTTTGATAATTATTTTGGAATATATTGATTAACTTTAAGCTCTATTGTCATTTTCTTGGCCATCTTATTTATTGTGGATATTGAGCAATTTGTGGAAGTTGCTTTTCAATTCATGATGTATAATTAGAATGTTAAATCAATTAAATTTTAATACTTAATTAAAATAACAGGAGATTTTTATATGTATTAAACTATTGTATTAAATTGTTGAATATTTAAGTGTTTTATATTTTATTAATAGCAACATAAGACCTATTTTTATATTGTACATTAAACTTTTTAACATAATTGTTTGTGTAAACAAAAATTTTCAAAAATTAAAATCTAACAACACATAAATAATATTTGAATCACTTGTTATTAATTTCACTCTCTAACTATATGGGCCAAGAAAATCATTATCAAATTTCTACTAAAAAATTATGAGAAGCAGATAGAATATGCATGTTGCTTCCATACGTGTGAGCATAATCCGTCCCACAAAACCAGATGTAGGCAGCTGCGAAATTAGCAGAAGCCAAGCTCGCCATTTCACTCACGCATCTTCCACGTTCTCTACATGCACTCTCCAAAACCTCATATAAATACCCAATTATCATTTTCACCTCTCCTCCATCAACCACCATATTATAAGCTCTATTACAATGGCGAGGCTCATATCGACAGTGGCTCTTATCAGTGTTCTCATGATCGTCAACGCCAATGCATCTTTTGCCTACAGAACCATCATCACCACCGTTGAGGTCGACAAAACCAACCCAAAGGAGAGTTCAGATGAATGCTTCAAAGAAATTGAGCAGCAGGGAGTGCATTCCTGCTTGCAGTACGTAAGCCAACCTGATCCAATGAGACCAATAGTGGGAGACGTTCTGAACATGCCCGGACGAAAAAACCAGCAGGCCGAGAAGATGATGCAGCTCCTGGAGAAATGCTGCGACGAAGCAAGGCAAGTGAGAGATGACTGTCAATGCAAGACATACGACTATATAATCACCGAATTTCAGCGTGGTCCAGGTCAAAAAGCAGACATCCGGAGTGTGATTCTAACAACTTATGAAATGGTATTATACTGCCGTATTCCCGTGGAGTGCAGTTAAATCCGATCACTGATGCTCTAACTTGATGTGGGCATGCTGGCAGGACCCCCCAATCTCAATATGCGAGCGAGTAAATGAAATAAAAACTACTTCCCTACTTACACAATGCATGATCATGAATCATGATTGTGTTAGCTCTCTGTGTTTCTGTTTGTGTAAAAGTAAGATATTGAGCTATAAAAATAACCAAATAAAAATTATTGATATTGAATGCACAAAATTTAAATTTATAGAATGTAAAATATATAAGACAAACAGAAGCACAAGTTGAAATTGCATTACACGATAAGTTATTGCTTTATTTTAAATTCAACAAATGGAAATTCATCCATGAAAATTTTAATATTTTTAATTAAAATTTTGAATTCAGAACTTTGTGCATAAAAATAAGCTCCGAGAGGTATTTATCTTTTCATGAAGTTTAATATTATTAGTCGGAGTTTTTATCGAATATAATTATAATAAAAAAAATTCAACACAATTCTTTGAAGGAATATGTTCAACTAGTTCCTAAAGTTAATTGAATTTACATATTCACTGATTACATTCCACCATATATATTTTTTTGGCCAAATACATTCCACCATATTTTAAGTTCTTATTTATTGTAAATATTTATTTAATTACGAACACTGACATATATATTAATTATAAGTATATATATTACTTATAAATATTGATATTTGAGGATAATTAATGACTAATGTGTATACCGTCATATAAGAGGTTGTTTTTTCTATCACTCTTTATTTGAAAAAAAAAAAAAAATACAAGAATCGTAACAATTTGGAAATAATTATGATCATAATTAAGTTAAGATGTTTGGAACTTTCTTTTTTTGAAAAAGATGTTTGGAAATATAGGAAATGTAGATAGTTGTATAAATAACTTAAAACTATATATAATTTCAGTTGATGTTGATGTATACATTCGAAGTAAAAATAAAAGTCAAAATATCACCAATTTTTCTCTAATATTGTTTAAATATGCTTATTTTATAAAAAGCATATTATTATATAAATACAATAAATTGTTAATACTAATAATATATGCAAAATATGAATTATATTTTGAGAATTACCATAAGAAATTAATATTGACATAAAAATAGTTTTATTAAAATGTTCATATATTTATTGATGATAAAGTTGAACAGTATATATGAAAAATAAAAAACAATAATACAATTATAGAATATAAAATTTAACATGATAATTGTAAGAGTAATGTTATTCTTTTCAGTTTCTTTTTTCTCTTTTTTTTAGACTTTTTTTTCTTTTTTAAACTGGTAGTCATTCAAATAATTTTTGCTGGTGAAAAGAAAGATTTAGGATCTTGCACAGTTGACATTGGCATTGGGTATCCTATTAATTCCTGGACAAGGTAAATGAATAGTATCCACCAACATAATGGAATGAAATAATTTTTAATAAATAATATAAATTATAGCGATCAATTTTTGTAAATAAAGTTTAAATTAATTCTTTATGAATTTTAAGTAATAAATCTCGGCTAATTTGCAATGGAAATTAATAAATTTCCATTTAAATTAGTTTAATTGCTGAATATAATCTTTGTGAATCCGTTGACTATTTGACTTTTTTCGAAAAGAATCGTCTCGAAAATATTTATTGGAATGGGTTAGGAAAACATGATTTCTCTAAACCGAAAATAGAATTGAACCGTCCCAAATTGCACTGAATCAAAGAATTGATACACACACACACACACACACACACACATATATATATATATATATATATATATATATATATATATATATATATATATATATATATATATATATATATATATATATATATATATATATATATATATATATATATATATATATATATATATATATATATATATATATATATTACAAGTAAAATTTAGAACCATTTTAATAATTAATTATATTCAATTAATTTATGTTAGACAATCTATTATTAAAACTTAACATATAATATTTGACATTTTAAATTGTAATTAATTAATTAATTAATTAGTATTTACAATAAAATAAATACACTCATCAACTAAATCTTTTATTGTTAATTTTCAACATATGTATAAATCATAAAATAAATTTTCATAGTGAAATGAAATTTATAATCATATTATCTTATATGTTCAAATTATATGAATATTGAAATATTGACGCATTCTATGATTACTTTGTTTTCAACAAAATAAAGCTCATTTTCTCAATAATGGCCATTAGATGATAAAAAATATTCTCATCATGTGGTAATGAAAGCAAAGTAAAATCAAAGTACTTTAAAAATATAGTAACCATAGAATTTCCTTAAAATATAAATATTAAAATAAAGCTGAAAATAAAATTTTAAAAAATGGATATATATATAACACCATTTTAAAATATTCATTTGCATTTTAAAATATTCGTTCACTCCAAATATTCACTCTGAATTGCTCCAAAAAATTTAAATCTGCGCTTCGAATTGCTTCAAATATCTGGATCGGGTATGGAGAATTTATTTTTAAATTCTCCAACCTTTGGGCCGGGTTTGGAGAATTTGCATTCTTCGAACTGCTCTGACTCTTGCACAACCCTAATTAGGAATGTTAATTTTGATATTTTAATATGTTGATTATGTTTTGACTATATTCAATAATATTTTGTCATCATTTTTTTATTATGATGATTATTGATGTTTTAATTTGGTTATTTGTTATTATGATTTTATTATAAGTATATGGTGAGAAATTAAGAGCATTGTCATTTCCAATTATAGTATTTCTTATGCATTTTATATATACAAATATTTATGGAAAGGATTGGTAGAATGGGCTAACTGATAGGTGTCATCAGGACCATGTGCACATGCATAATAATTTTAGAGTCGGGGCCCTTATTTAAATTATTTATTAACATTTTATTATTATTTTATCTTCTTATTATATATTTGTTTAAGCAATTGGTATTTGGAAGTTATGTTTTTAAAGGAAGTTAGCAAATGAATATTTGGTGTGTGTGTGTCTATATATATATATATATATATATATATATATATATAGTTATTTATTTATTTATGAAAGAATTATATTTGGATATATATATGTATAGTATTTGATAAATTAATGAGTTTCTTTAAATACAATTTTATAATAAATATTTGTAATAAATGTTTTAATACAAGAAGGTTTTGAAGCTAATATACATTTCTTTATATTAACTTACTCGGTGAGGTCTAACTCCCCTCAAATATCTTTTCAAGAACATAGGAGTCTTCAGTTAGTTTACCTCTCCTACGCCAGACTCATTCTTCACCGGCAGTATTATGTAGGTCCTTGTAATGTTATTAGTATTGTGAAATGGTTTGTAGCTAATCTAGACATTATAGTAGTGTTGGAGAAATTGTTGCTAAGTATTCGCATTAATAATTGTGTTGCATTATAATGTGTATTTTTATATATACTTGAGTTGAGATGTTGGTGATTTGGTGACATTGGAGTTGTGGTGGTTACGCATATAAGTTATTAGGAATGTAATTGTTCTTTTACAGGTTTTGGTTTTATCTCGGTATAGGGGAAATTCTACTAGATTTTCCTTAGAATTTTATGGTTGGTTTTATTTTTGTAATAAATTCCTTAGGCATCCTACGGGTTTTGAAAGTTTATTGCTCTTGGAGGTTCAGGTCGTGACAACTATTGCTTATTACGTTCAATGTAATGCTTCTAAATGTTGTGGGTAGCTACCATAACTTGCTTATTTAAAGTTACCTATGGAGAGATGGTAACTTTAATAGATCTATAAATATTTGTTGATGGGTTGATGACTAGAGATATCTTGACCTTTAATCAATTTCTTTTGGGTGTGTTTAACAATTTATTCAATGAAGATTGCTTAATCTTAGGTGATGATGGAGTTAAGCCTTAAATTTGTAATTGAACTTAAGTAGATTCAATTAATTAGTGCTTGAAAGAGACTAATTGTGTTCTTAGGATTGAAAGAAATTATGAAAATTCACCCACAATTCACCTACACAAAAGAATCAAAGAATCTCGATAGATTCTCAGTTTCCAATTCCAAATAGAACTTAGTTTTCTTTATCTTATTAGTCACTACCAACCCAAAAAAGACTCTGAACACAAAATGGACTAACCAAGATTCGAAATTCTAGCATTAAACTAACAAGATATTGCTACGTAGGGAATAATTAGAAAGCCACTTAGGCAATAACTAAAAAGCCATGTGGATGGTAATAATCCGCATGGTGATGACTAAGAAGCCACGTAAACAAATATATTGCCACATATGCTTCTTTCGTTATATTTAACGGAATAGGACTAATGATTAATTTTTTAATTACTTGAAAAACTCAATTGTTAAGAATTGAGCTTTCATGACTTAATTAATTATTGCCTAAAAAATATAATTATATATGCAAGGCAAATAGAAATTTTCATTAATTTGATTTCAATACTTAATAAAATTTAGTTTAATAAGTTTTTAAAAATAATTAAAGCATTTTTTTATTATATGACAATATAATTTTTTAATCTTCATAAAGTCGTATCACATAGTAATTTTTTATAATTTTGATAAATTTTTTATTTGAACAACCATACAAAACTCTTTTAATATTTGTATCTAAATAATAATCTAATTTACAAAATTGATAGACTTATAATATAATAATTTATTACATTTTTTTAAATTTTCTATTCAAATAATTATGCAACAATATTTTAACATTTTTGACGTTAATATTTTCATAATTAATTATTTTATAAAAAATTGGTTAATTTTGATTTCAATTTTTTACTTACTAAATTTAATGTCATAAAACTTGTAAAATTTTATTATTTAATTTGATTTATATTAGATAAAATAAATAATTAAAATAGATAATTATATATTTTAATAAAATTACAACTAAATTGTTAACTAATTTAATTTTTGTTAGAGATAAGATAGAAGTTAACCTAATTAAAAAAGGAAACATAATTCCAATTAATTTAGAATTATATTTTAATTAATTTAATTTTTACTAGAGATAAAATAGAAGTTAATATAATTAAAATAAAAAGTAGACTTTTAATTAAATTAAAATTATATTTTATTTTATTAGTAAATTAGTAAATTATCCAATTTATACATAACAATGAATGAATTTTTTTGTTGTAATTCTATCTGTCTCATTATATATATATACTAGTTTTTAGGAATATATTTTTATAAAGGGCAAAGTTGTATTTTTAATAATATTTATATTGAGGCCGCCCGCTCGTATAAACTCTTTAGTTATTTTTATGATCAATTTGTGAACTTTTGTGCATTTGATATTGAATTAATAGTGGCTACATCAGATATATATATATATATATATATATATATATATATATATATATATATATATATATATATATATATATATATATATATATATATATGGTATACAAGGATAAGTATGAAATATAAAGATATACATTAGATATAATTATGTTAACAATGAGCTAACACTAAGATAGGCTAACACCCCCCTACAAGCCCATAATCATCATATAGCGGAAGACAAGCACATAGTTGCTAAAATCGAGTGATGGAGATGGGCTTGATGAAAAGATCAGCTGCCTGTTCATGTGTGGAGAGAAACTGAACTTTAAGAAATCCATTAGAGACTTGTTCACAGACAAAATGAAAACCTAATTCGATATGCTTGGTGCGGGCATGAAAAATTGGATTAGAAGTGAGATAAATTGCATTAATGTTATCATAATGTAAAATTGCTTGAGAACAAGGAAAGCCAAATTCACCCATTAAGGACCGAATCCAAATGAGCTCTATAGTAGCATGAGCCACGACCTTATATTCACTTTCTATAGAAGACTTGGTTACTATTGGTTGTTTCTTAGCCATTTAGGAGATAAGAGACTTGCCTAGAAAAACACCATAACCACTTGTAGAGCAACGATCATCAACATCACCACCCCAATCACTTTAGTATAACAAGAAAGTTGAAGAGAGGAATTATGAGCAAAGAATAAACCTTTATGTCGGGTGCCTTGGAGATAACTGAGCATGCATTTGAGAGCAATCCAATGAGAAGCCCCAAGATTATGCATAAATTGATATAATTTATTCACCCCATAAGCAATATCAGGACGGGTAATAGTAATATACTATAGAGCTCTCAAAAATTTACGATTTTCTCCTTCTTGAGGAATAGAAGCACCACAGTGTTTCATTAAGGGTGGTTTAGTGGCTATTAGCGTATGACATGGGTTGGATTCAAGTATACTTGTCCGTTCAAGAAGGTCATAAATATACTTGTGTTATGAAAAAATAAGACCATAAGATTGCTGATGTACTTTAAGCCCAAGAAAGTAGTGGAGGTCCTTAAAATCACTATTATGTGTCATTTATACATATAATTTTAGGAGCATTTTTATTGGTTTTATAATATATTTTTATAAGTTTATTTAATTGTTATTAATTTTACTTGCATTTAGCATAATATTATTTAATTTGCATTTTAAAGAATACATTTGCATGTTTGTTTAATAATTAAGTGCATTATAGTATCTAATTAAATTATTTGTTGTAGTTTTGTGAACGGAAGCTAGTGCATGACCATTTATGGAACTACGATCGTGTTTGGAAAGTCTCTCTACACAAATTATATATACAGGTTAGCACACAATTGTATGCTCATTAAGAATCTTGCATGCTTCACCGTACAATTGTGTAAGAAGGTGTCCACTGGCATGATTAAAGCCAATCCCGATGAAGAAGCTATGCACACCCCACCACACGGCCATGTATTAGGCAGTGCATAGAATTGGAATGCGCTAGGGTGTGCACATAAAATTAATGTACATGCTTGCAAACATGCCCTAGTGTACACTCTTATGCATGGCCATGCACTAGGGTGTGTACTCATGAAAAATCTTCCTTTTACATTCAGGATTATGGATTTAAAAGATTTCAAAATTGAAAGATTACATAATGAGAATATTCTAAAATTGAAAGTTTTGGGGGTGAGATATGGTTATAAAAAGAGGATTAATTCATCAATTCAAGGAGGAGAATTTATTCAAATCAGCATGCAGAGATATTTTGTGTAGAGAAGAAGTAGTGTTTTAAGTCCATCATGTTTAAGCAAAATTGTTCTCATGTTTAGAATATCTTGGATTATGACTATTTTCATTATGTATAATTAATTTACTCAGGGTTTGGATTCATGTAGCTAGACTACTACTTGTTTGGATTTTTATGTTTTAATTCAGTAAGTTAATATTCAGTCAAATTTACAGGTTGCTTTTATATGTTCTTGTATTTGATTTTAGGCCTGATTAAATGCATGCTTTTGGGTAGATTAGTAGACAATGAAAGTTGCATGATTTATTAGCTCATAGACTTGTGAAACTTAGGAACCTCAATCACAATGGTAGACAAATCCTTCGGGAAGTATTAAATTACTAATGAACTTAATGAGTCTTCATTAATTTACTTAACCATGAAAATAGTGGTAATTAGTTTTGACATGATTGAATGATCTTGAAAGAGACTTTAAGTAATTTGAGTAATTTACCTTTAACTATATTAATAAGTTGAATTAAGATTAAATCTTGTAGTTCAAGTAAGTGTCTAGTGAAATGATTCCAGTGTCACGACCCAAAACAGGAGTCATGACCGGCGCTAGGGAACGAGAATTCTTTCGAATCCGGAACCCGTAGCAAGCCTAAATATAAAATAAATCATGCAATAACAATAACCATATAATATATATGCAGCGGAAATAAAAATCTGAAATATCACAATATCATTTTCATATCAACTGGATTTAAATAAAAATCTCATCTCATACATAAAATCTCTTTAATACAATCCAGTTTTAACATAATATATCTCCTTTAAAACAAAATACATGAAATCCAATACTGTAATTCACAACTACTGCAGTATCTAGATAAAATAAATAAGACTCAAGTAGACAATTTACATAAAGAAGCCGGGGCGGAAGAAATCCGGCGTATCGACCTGCTACTGAGGTCTGAGGAAGTTGACTCTCCTGAAAAATAGTCAACGGAGGGGAGTCAGACCTCACTGAGTGAATTACTATAATATATATACATACACACTAAATGATAATGCATACAGTCAATAATACATATCTAATATGTATATATACAGGCAAATTCACACAGATGCAGAAAAATCGTTTTTATATATTTTATCTGAAAATCATCTTTTATGAAGGATTATATAGAACCCTAGAATATCGCAACCTCAGAATAATAATGTTAGACAACACTCTAGCCATACAGGCTCACTGAATCCAAATATATTCACTTAATCCATTTAGACAGTAGACTGGCCCCGAGACACTAAGTCAACCGAGCTCCAGCAGTCTGACTGCCAGTGTGATTGGCCCCGAGACACTTGGTCAACCGAGCTCCAGCAATCACACCCAAACCACATCTCACATATCAATAATCATCATCAAATCAATATCCACAAATAAGTTAGTATTATAGCCTAAATACTATAGGCGTACCGGTACGTACTCGGTCCTAGTGCTGCCCACTAGGTAGCACGTTCTATCGATATCCTTCATTAATAAATAATAAAACATTCATTCACAAATACATGATGCATGAATTTAAATAAAACAACAATATAAACCATATATATACCGGAAATATACCAAAAGTAAACCAGGTATATTTCGAGTATATATATGTCAAATGAATCCAATTAAATCATGAATTAAACTAAAAATATATTTAAAAACATTTTAAATATATTTTATTAATAAAACATGTATATAATTTATTATATACCAAAAATATACCAAAAATATACTTGAATATAAATCACATTATTTATGCATATTCAGTCAAAATAAAACATGCATTTTCTAAATCATGCATCCTAAGCATATATATATAATATAGTAACTCACCTAATGCGCTCCACGAGACAGGTCCGACGGGCCTGGTCCACTAGCCCTCGGTCTCGGCGCAACTAAACAAGAAATAAGTAATCGACATCAGAATAACCCTAATAGAAATCCTAGAATTCAATCTAGAGTATTTAAAATACGGAAACAGAATTAGAAATTAGGGTTCGACTGGACATCACGTTTTACGAGAATTCTATCAAAAATTCGGCAGAACCTCCCCTGTAAAACGGACATCTCTCTACTCAAAAGAGTAGAGCCGACCCTGTAAAGAAACACACTTCGAAATACAAGCTCAACACAATCAAAATCCCACGGTCGGACTCCAAACTACAGTCCACCGACCGGGGTCCACAAACACTGAATAATTCAGATATACCAAAAATATCCTTAAATCACAGAAATACATTTTATAGGTAAAAATTACATAATTAACCTTGAAACACTATAAAAACCGATTAAAACTCATTTTATTAGAAAAACCGTATATTATATATATAATTGAAAATAATTTACGAAAAATAGTTTTAATTAGTTAAAAATACCAAATAATTTGTAGAAATCATTTTTATACCTTAAATAACTATTAAAACTAATTAAATTACATTTTTAGACAATTTAGGGTAAAATTACCAAAATACCCCTATATATATAAATATACTAAAATTACTTCAAAAATTCACCAAAAATCATACAATTATCCAAAATTAATTTTCTCAACATATTTATCAATAATATCAATATTTAAACTCAATTATCCATTTAATTTCAAATAAAAACACATTTAACCCTAATTTTTCAAAATCACATAAACTTCAATAATTAAAAATAAATACTTAGAAATTCATAAAAATTCCAAATAAATTCCTATAATTCATTTCAACACCTAATTTATCCAAAAACTCCAATTTCATAATTTAAATAATTAATTTCCGAAAATTAGAAAATAATATTAAAATATACAAAAATACCCAAAAATCCAAACAATCTCCAAAAATTCCACAAAAATTCATACATGAAGATTAAGCTACTAGGAACAACATTTGTGAAGGAATTAAGCATGAATCAATCAAGAACAATTCGAAAAAAATCAAAAACCCTAATAGGCCGAATTTGACAAATCGAAAACTAAGCAATTCTAGACCATTTTAGCTCAAACCAAAGCTAGAATAACACTCACCGGAGCTCAAGGAGAAGAAAGAGACCGGCGGTGTCAAAAACGGTGGCCGGAAATCGGCGTGATCGACGGTGGGTTGATTTTCGGCTTCTCCGGCCAAAATCACTCTCCCGACGCCGGAAACGGCCTCCACAGGCGGCGAAATTGGTCGGGGAAGATGGTGGCACACCGGACGGCACACCCACGGTGAAGGAACGGCACGGCAGCGATCGGAAATGGAGAAGGAACGGTCGGAGAAGAAGAAGGAGACTCGGGGGCAAAATGGTAATTTTCCAAACTTTTGTAATTTTGACAAATATATGTATATATATATACTTTATACTATATATTAAAATAATATTAAATCACACACATCAAATATACACCACACACATAAAAATATTAATATTTTAATAATTTATACCAAATAAAATTAATTAAATAACAATTAAAACAATTAAATACTTAATAAAATATTAGGGAAATAATAAACCCTAATTAAATAAATATACACACCGGCTTTATTTAATAATTTAAAAATATGTATGAGTTCATGCAAACCCGTAAATACATTTAAAATAATTAATAATACATTGTTTACGTGGAAAATTTCCCCGAAAATGAAAGTCCCGGGAAAATTTTACGTAAAACACTGTATATAAAACACAGTAATTAAAATAGGTCTAAAATACATATCAACTCGTAAAAATATCATATAAAATACAGAAATCATTGACACTGCATATCCCGGTACAGTGTAAAAATTATTTTAAAAACACGGGATATTACAGTCTTCCCCCCCTTACAAGAATTCGTCCCCGAATTCCAGAAAACAAGATCAAGAAGGAAAGAGATACGGGTAAGAAGCTCGCATCTCAGCTTCAGTCTCCCACGTATGCTCCTCAACTCTATCGCTGCGCCACAGAACCTTGACCATCGGAATCTGCTTCGATCGCAACTGTCAAACTTGAAAATCAACGATCGCCATAGGTTCTTCCACAAACGTCAAATCTTCACTCACTTCTACACTGTCTGGCTGCAACACGTGTGAAGGATCTGAGATATACTTCCTCAACATCGAGATATGAAATACTGGATGCACCTGTGACATATTCGGAGGCAAATCCAACCGATATGCAACAGTGCCAATTCTCTCCAGAATCTCAAACGGTCCAATGTATCTCGGTGCTAACTTACCCTTCCTGCCAAATCTCATCACACCCTTCATCGGAGATACTTTCAGAAAAACAAAATCTCCAACCTGAAACTCCACATCTCTGCGCCTAGGATCCGCATAACTCTTCTGTCTGCTAACTGCGGTCTCTAATCTCCGCTTAATCACGGCGACCTTCTCTGCAGCATCCTGAACCATCTCAGGTCCAGTCAAAACTTTCTCACCAATCTCATCCCAACTCAACGGGGATCTACACTTCCTTCCATACAATGCCTCATATGGTGCCATATCAATACTGCTATGGTAGCTGTTATTATATGCAAACTCAACGAGCGACAAATGATCATCCCAGCTACCTCCCAAATCCAGGACACACATCCTCAACATATCTTCCAGTGTCTGGATCGTCCTCTCAGACTGACCATCTGTCTGAGGATGAAAAGCAGTACTGAAATCCAACCTAGTGCCCATCGCTTCCTGCAACTTCTGCCAAAAACGAGAAGTAAACACTGAACCTCTATCTGACACAATGGACACAGGTACTCCATGAAGGCACACAATATGCTTCACATACAACTTCGCCAATCTAGCAACTGAATATGTAGCTTTCACAGGCAAGAAATGTGCAGACTTCGTCAATCTGTCTACAATCACCCAGATGGAGTCGTATCCATCCTTCGAACGAGGTAAACCAACTACAAAATCCATAGCTATCCTTTCCCACTTCCACTCGGGAATAGGAAGAGGCTGAAGCTTCCCAGAAGGCTTCTGATGTTCGGCTTTCACTTGCTGACACGTCAAGCACTTAGCAACATAATCAGCAACATCTTTCTTCAATCCGTCCCACCAGTATAAATCTCTGATACTGTGGTACATCTTAGTAACACCTGGATGAACGCTGTAAGCTGTAGAATGTGCTTCCTCTAGGATCTCTTCTCTCAAATCATCCACATCAGGAACACACAATCTACTACTGATCCACAACACACCATCATCATCGAGTGTGAAATCAGTGAACTTCCCTGCTCTGACATTCTCTGTAAGCTCTTCTAGAATAGGATCTCGGCTCTGAGCTGCTTTAATCCTATCTCTCAGTACATATCGTACTTTAAATTGAGCTAACAGTCCACCTGATCTACTTATCTTCATCATTAGACCTTGATCCACCATCAGATGCAATTCCTGGATCAATGGTCTCTTCTCAACACCAATGTGAGCAAGACTACCTGAGGACTTCCTACTCAAGGCATCTGCTACCACATTAGCCTTACCCGGATGGTAAAGAATCTCGCAATCATAATCCTTCAACAGTTCCAACCATCTTCTCTGCCTCAAATTCAAATCTCGCTGCTGAAAAATGTACTTAAGGCTCTTGTGATCAGTAAATATCTCACACGTCACCCCGTACAAATAATGTCTCCAGATCTTCAAAGCAAAGATCACTGCAGCCATCTCCAAGTCATGTGTAGGATAGTTCTGCTCATGCTTCTTCAACTGCCTCGAAGCATAGGCTATCACCCTTCCATTCTGCATCAACACACAACCAAGACCAATTCTAGAGGCATCACAGTAAACTGTGAACTTATCCACACTATTAGGCAAAGCTAATACTGGCGCTGTGGTCAATTTCTCCTTCAACAACTGAAAACTATTCTCACAAGCTTCTGACCACTCGAATCTAACATTCTTCTGAGTTAAGCGAGTCATAGGGGCTGCTATCTTGGAAAAATCCTGCACAAACCGCCTATAATACCCGGCTAAACCCAGAAAACTCCGAATCTCCGTAACCGAAGTAGGTCTAGGCCATTCAGACACTGCCTCAACCTTCTGTGGATCAACCTGAATACCTTCTTTAGACACTACGTGTCCAAGAAAAGAAACACTCTCCATCCAGAAATCACACTTCGAGAATTTAGCATAAAGCTGATGATCTCTCAGTGTCTGTAGTACAATCCTCAAGTGATATACATGCTCTTCCATACTCCTCGAATATACCAGTATATCATCGATGAAGACTACTACAAACTGATCCACATACGGTCTGAATACTCTATTCATCAGATCCATAAAAGCTGCTGGTGCATTAGTCAAACCAAAAGACATCACCAGAAACTCATAATGGCCATATCTAGTGCGGAACGCTATCTTAGGAATATCAGCTTCACTAATCCGCAGCTGATGATAACCTGACCTCAAGTCAACCTTAGAAAAGAATTATGCACCCTGGAGCTGATCAAACAAATCATCTATCCTCGGGAGAGGATACTTATTCTTCACTGTCACCTTATTCAGCTCTCTATAGTCAATGCACAGTCTCAGGGTACCATCCTTCTTCTTCACAAACAGGACTGGTGCACCCCAAGGAGAAACACTGGGTCTAATGAAACCTTTATCCAACAACTCTTGCAACTGCTCCTTCAACTCTCTCAACTCTGTAGGAGCCATACGATAGGGTGGCATAGATATAGGAGTAGTACCTGGAACCACATCTATACAGAACTCAATCTCTCTGTGAGGTGGTAAACCTGGCAACTCCTCGGGAAAAACATCAGGAAACTCACAAGCAACGGGAACATCTGTGAGTGACAACTTCTCCACTGACGTATCCCTGACCAATGCCTAAAACCCCTGACAACCTTTCCTCAACAACTTCCTAGCCGTAATAACAGAAATAAAATTCTGAGGTGCTGAACTCCTATCACCAACAAACTTAAATTCTTCTTCACCAGGAATTCTGAAAATCACCTCCTTATTCCTGCAATCAACCACGGCAAAGTGCTGAGACAACCAATCCATTCCCAAAATAACATCAAACTCCATCACATCCAACAAAATCAAATCGGCAGGTAATTCTCTATCTCCCACGAGAACTGGACAACCAGAAAGAACAATATCGGTGTCCA